>ML681984.1:27087696-27253231 GCA_007922195.1 Podocnemis expansa
ACACACACACACACACACACACACACACACACACACACACACACACAGGTGTACATCTCCAGCTACACACACACACACATACACACACCCTGCCCCACACAACCCCTAGCTACACTAACACACACCCAGGTATATACACACAGCCCCATCCCACAGCCCGCTATACTCACACACAGATACACAACCCCCAGCAGCATTCCCTGTCCCCCAGCAGCTCCGTGCTCCCCCATCCCAGAGGCCAGCACCACCCTTCCCCCAAAGCCCTTCCCCCAGCCCCACCATGGGGCTCCCCCGGGCCCAGCCAAGGCCTTACCTTGGCTGTTTGCATGCTGCCTGACCAGCTGGAAGCTGCTTCCCAGGTACACGCTGCTTTGCCCTGCAGGGGGGAGATTTACAAACTCCCAGCCTACCGTAGCTCTCTGCTGGCTGGGCTTAAGGTGGAACATGCTGGAACTCTGTGTTCCAACTGCTGTAGCTATTTTTAGGGGCCCTGGAATGCTATATTCCAGTGCATTCTTCTATTTTTAGGGGGCCTGGAATCCTGCCTGCCTAAAAATAGGGGTCGCCAGAACTGCATTCGGGTGTGTTCCCCCTTGCTTTATCCCCTGCCGCTGAGGTAGGTTCTATATTACAAATGGACAAGCTAATTAGAGAAGGGGTTAAGTAAGTTGTTGAAGTACACACAATGTAGGAGCTGAGGATAGAATTCAAGTTCCTGTCTAATTTCAGCTTAATTTGCTGTTCACTAGAGCACACTGTGACATTGACAGAGGATGAAAAAGTGCAGTGGCAGGCATCTCATATAGGGAGATAACTTTGGGAGTGGAGTGATAATAAAGGTTGGTGAGTAACCTCAGTTCCCCGCTATGGGCTGACACTTTCGGCCATGGTCTGGGATGATCAGCAATCATGAGCACAGATGCCTTTGACATATTTTAATGTTGAGTACTCTGCTATGTGACTGTAGCCTGTTTTTGTTGTTGTCTATATGGAATATAAGCATTAACCAAAAAACATGCTCACAGCCCAGTTATTAATTAACCACTAAAGCCAACAAAGAACAAACAACCACCCCCCATGAGTAAATAGAAAAGACAAAATAAACTAAACTATATGGAATTCAGTGTCCAATCTTGCAACATACTGAGTTCTCTCAGTTGCTCCTGTGGTCAGCAGAAGTAAAATGAGGCTGCCCAACACTTCTTAGGAGTGCTCAGTACATTGGAAGAACAAGCTTGAAAGATTAAACGTTTACTATAATACAAACTTGCAACAAGCATGGCAGCATTATGTATATCCTCATGCATTAATTCCAGACCCATCAATGTCATCTGTAAATAAATGTTTACTATGTATTTTCAAATAAGCCTCTCCATCCCTGAATTTTAACCATTGCTTTTCAAGGGAATCTGAGTGAGATTAGCCATACATTTGCTCTGGTGAAGGAGATCCCTCTCTCTCTCTCTCTCTCTCGCTCTCTTTCTTTCTCATGTCTTACATTGTTCTCCTTGCCATCATTGCTTTCACTAATAAGTGTCCAGGCTGCCCTTCAAATGAAATGACTTTCAGACCAGGAATATCATCTAATATAAATTCAATGGGATTAGGATGGATGCAGCTAAACCATATTGGGTTTGGACATGGATCCTTTATTTATGTGATTTTTACTATAGCACTGGTACCTGATACTGGTTTTGGCTGATTTGCCACTTGCAACTGAAAAGAAGAAGAACAAGAGTAAAAACTCAGCTGGGTATTTTAATACGTGTAGTTCAAAGAACCATGTGAAAGTGTAGAAGGAAAACAACCACATTTTTGTTTCCTCCATGGACTTGTTTAACTACATCAATCCAAATAATAATTGAGAGTGGGAACAGCTGTGGTACTGGGACAGTGTGAATCTGATCGCAGGATAAATACTACTGATGTCCCAGAAATACCATCAGCTCAATTGTGGCCTTTTAGGCAGTAGTCCAAAAACTGACTCCAGCTTGAGCTGTCAGACGCAGTGTATTGAACAGCAAATCACATGTCTAAGGATGGTACCATACTTCCTCCTTTCAAGGAGAGATGCAGGCATAGAGTAGAAGGCATACAGTGGCAGTCAATCCTGAAGAGAATAATAACTTCCACACAACTATCTACTTGAGCACCTATGTGCATCTAAACTAAAGTTGTTCCCATCTCTAGCACATTAAATTGCCTACTTCCAGGTATGGGGAGTGGAGGCAGCATTAGGAGAGGAATGGTGGATTGTGACTTAGGAGTTCTGATTACACCTCAGACTTTTTGGAGAACGTCAGGCAAGTCACATGATCTTTCAGTTTTCCATCTGTAAATGGAAGGAGGCTCACCTATCTCACGTGATTGTCAAAATGACATCTCAAATGATATTTCTGGAGGGGCTGGGGAATTCTATACCCTGGCCAATGCAAATATCTCTGGACTGGCTGCTTGGTTCCTGGAATATTCGACTCATTCTGTATTTGAAGAAACTTCCTTTACACATTTCTTCACCAAAGTAGCTGCTGAACAATGTGCTTTGCCCACAGATTTTTCAGCAACATGAAGGACATAGTTATGGAAGGAACAGAGTTCACAAAACACATACAATTTTTATTTCTTTTGCCACAGATCTTCCCATCAAAGACTAAATTTCAATTTGCTTTGTTTATCTTTCAAATGTGTCAAGTATCAAATTCAAATCATGTGATGCTATAGTGCATCAGCAAGAAAAGAGATTGATTCTACCCACATTCCATTCCACAAAGCAAAAGAGATACTTATTTAAATTATCTTCAGCCAGCAACATCAGAGGGTGACCTATCAATACTTATTTAAAATTCATTCAAGCAATATTTAATGTTGAATTAAAAAAAAAAGTGCCAACAAAACTTCAGCATGTGTAACTATTGTAAATTTGTAGACCGATATATAATGTCTAATGACCAGGAGAATAACTTACTATTTTAAATCTAGAAAGATTAAAACTTCAGATGTAAATATTAAACAGGGTTTAAGGAGTTGTAACAATCTGAAATGCTCTAGAAAAATAGTGAACCATAAAGTTAATCTGATTTTTCCAGTTGTCATGATTACTCTCAGAGGTCTTATACCTGACTCCCAAAAAGCTATGGAAGATATCTCTGTGGACTCAAGATATTCTCTATGAATAATATCTTCTGTCTGATTGTATCTACAGTCAGCGTGTCTTTAAAATATCTCAGGATGTTATATGTGGACATAGAGCTTGCGCTAGACTGGCAATCTGCAATTTTACTAGTGCATTATCTAGACCTGCTTTGCGCAGCATTAGCCAGAAGATAGTAAAACTATTGGTGGGCAATCTATATTCTCACTTCCACCATTGCTTAGGACCAATATAAGCTGCAGTTTTGCTAGTGCACAACTGGGTTGTGAGGGGTCTTTTTTAGCTCAGTATAAATGGGAAGAGGCTACATAGACAAGGCATAATGAGTCACATCACACTTTCCATCAAAGAGTCCTGTTTCAAGGCTATTCTGTGATGGTCTACAGGAATATATGAGGATGGCAGATGACCACAGTCAAAGTGTTTCACCTCTGTAAATGGTTTGTTTTGTCACTAACTCAGAGCACAAGAGATGCTCACACCAGGTCTTCCTCATCTTAAAGTGTTGTCATTAGGCCTTCAGATCAGATTATGAAGAAACCTCATTCATAACACCCAGTTTTTAAGAATAATATCAAGGGGAAACAACCCAATCTCTTCCTCTTCATTCTCCTACCAGCACTATTATAAGATCCAATAGTCCCTAATAGAATGTTTATTGAATGAGTCATTATTGAATGACTTAGTGGGCTGTATAGGAGAATTCCTCCATGGCTACACTGTATAACAATTTAGATAAACTTTGGGTAATGTAAAGACAAAAATACGTTTTTTTGTTTTGGTTTTTTTTTTAACACATGGAAACTCTTACCCATTTGCACATGCTGCAAAAAACTTAAAAGCATCCTTTATTGCTATGATCTACCTCCCATTGTTATCTGAATATTAAATGTTTTCAAAAGCAGGGTGACAGATTAAACTGAGATCTAGCTGGCCACATAAGGAAACAATTAATGTCAAATCCATTCACCATACTGCATATAATTTTGTGATAGTAACTAATTTGTTTAAACAGCCCCTCTACAAATTAGAGAGAACTTCCTTTCCATCTGGTATTCAGATACAATCATTTCTGGCTTCAACTTTATAGACTAGATCAGAATACTATCCACTCAAATCCTCCATTCAGATCTCTCCAAGCTCTTTAGAAGCATGTCATGAGGTCCCTTCTAACCCTATGATTCTATTCTATTCTATTCTATTAAAATATTGCTGTGAGATGAGTGGTGTTGTCAGAAGAGCTGAATAGAAGATTTAACCTCTCTGTATCTTAATTTCACCATGATAACGTGACTGGAGTCCTGCCTGGGGTGCTAAAGGGAGCTATGTCCACAGGCCAGGTAAGGCTAGTGGAATAAGCACTGGCTGTTCTCTAATGTTTATGTTCAACAACCTGCACAGAGGAAAGTGGCTTTGTTAATTTACTTTGTTTTAGAATAACCAGTCCTCTCTTTGAGAGTTTTGCAAGAACAAAACAAAAAGTTAATCATCTTCTAATTCAGAAGTCTACATCAAGAAAAGCCCTCAAATGAAGCAAAATTTCCTACAGAAACTTCCAAGTCAAAGACATATTGTGAGTGGGCAATGAATTCCCACAAGTATTAACTCTGTGCTCGAATGGTCCAATTTGAAATATAGCCCTGTTAAATTCTGAACCAGCTTTAGCTATCTCCTTTAATGTGCCAGAGGCTGGCTTGTGTTGCCAGAGTCTCAGATGTCACAGACCACAAATTTTTAGATTGGTGCTCACCAACTGCAGGGGGTTGCCCATCCCTTATGTCCCCTAGCATATGCTCCAGGAGGTGAAGGGTACCCTGCCCATCTGCTTATATCCTCAGTCCTTCAGAGATCAAAATCAGATCCCTGCACCACAGTCCCCTGCCTCTCAACCACCACAATGTATCACCACAAAAGGCTGAATGATATCCATCCAGTCTATCACCAAATCACCCCTATAGACCATCTCTATATGCTCACACACCACATATTGTATTTCCTTGCTCTTTTGTTCTGTCCTGACACCATGTAGGAGGATGCTTAACCTCCTTGCAATGGTGAGGAATCATTGGGGTCACTTTTTATTACATGCTTGATCCTAGACCTACTAGGAATGTTAGTTGGTGGCTCCTGATGATTGACGTAGTTAATGGAAGCTCCTGCACCAAGAGGTTGATCCTGGTGAATGCCAGCTTTCAGTAAGCCAGGTTGCAATCTCTCTTCCAGCTCCTCCAAATCCTCTGACTGACTCACTTCTCCCCATTTTCTTTCCTCTTTATGTTTCCCTGTCCCCGGCCCCACAAAGTCTCAGGACCTCCTTGTCAACCTCCCCCTAGCACTGGCCATGGGGTTATTTATAGGTCCAGGAGTCAGAGGTTCTCTGCAACTGTGGGGGCTGTTTTCAGTACCTACATATCTGACGTATCTAGGCAGAGTTCCCCTGGCCAGAGTCCCCTGAATCCTTGGACTCCTTCACAGAGCCACGGGCTTTGTCCAGTGTTCTCTGTCTTATGTTCTCACCAGATTCTCGTTTTCAACCTATGAACTGCATTCCTGTGCCTGGTCTATCATTTGTCATCCCCTGTGTTTAGCTGATCCCTGGATCTGTGCTCCTTCCCTGTTCAAAGGAGCAGGCTTCTTGATTTGGAGGACTGCATCACACTTCCAACATCTCATATGGACCTGCTTTATTCTTCATGTCACTACTAGAAAATTGCATTATATCAACAGAACATAATGGACTTGTTCCAAAATCTTTGATGGGAGTGGCACTCAGCCCATTGATGTTCAATAGACTTTGGATCAGTATTTATGACTTTAACCGCACATAACCATCTGGTGTTAACTCTAGACAGTCACAGATATGGCAATTTCCTTTGGGCGAATTTACTGTATTAAGTTTATGTATCATTGTGATTCAGGAACTGTATGTAATTTCATGTGGGAGGATGACCAGAGTTCCTCTAGGAGCTAAGTGCAGTGAAGGGAGGTTAGGTATATTGTTCTCTCAGGTTGTCGCACCTCCAGGGAAGTATCATCACCTGGGAGGCTCACATATTCTAGCTATAAATGGATTCTCTACAGAACAACAGACAAGAAAGTTCTTTTGAATAAATAGCCTTTCTAAGAGTCTTCGTTGTCATCCAGCAAATGGACAGAATTTATTTTCCAAAGGGGAACCAATCCTTATTGGAAAGAGTTGGAAGGACTTGGCCTACTGGGGCTGCATAAGCCTGCGGAGTGATCTCTTATAAGCTTTTAGTATGTATTTAGGAACTTTTACTGTGTTTTATGTTTTCTGTGTAGTACTTACCATTCTAGAATAAATGTTCTTGTTTATAAGGAGCTGCATGGTAACACATAGCTGCTGACAATTCTGTTGCTCACAGCCTTCAGACAGAAAGTGTAGTACAAACACAGGCCTGTTTAAGCAATCTGGGTTGCTGAGATCATCACAGTATAGTTAAGGACCTGTGCAGCCTGGAAAAACCCCAGTCAGGAGGGAGACACTGGTCTCTGTTTGAGTTAACAGTTAAGGATCTGGGAGCCCAAAGAGAGTGGGTGTGGTTGGTGGACCATGAAGGAAGAATACAAATGCCCTAAACTATAATATAGACAATATAGAAAAGTTGAAGACAGTGACAAACAGGTAGGTCTGTATGGAAATACGGAATGGAAATCAAGCCCCATAAAACTACATGTGGGAATAAGACATATGAAAAATACATAATTGGCTAAAGATGTGCATTTCTTTAGTTTAGTTCTTTAGTTTACATCTTTCACATAATTTCACTGTTTCATAGTATGAAATTTTTTCATGGTGCACAAAGACATAATTATATTTTTATTTAGTTCTGAGAATTTAAGAGGTATTCATGAAAGGATAAAAATTCCTTTTTGGGTTTGTTGCAATACCCTGCTTCCTTCTACAGAATTTGCTAAGCACTATCATTTGATTGACTGGATAAATACCAGTTTCTAGACAGGTTTCACAGCTCTTGTCTATTACTTATTATACTCCCCTATATTTTAAGACTCAGTGAAAAGGTACTGTCTGTGAACAGAGATTTTAGGATAATATAGAATTTGGTCTTACTACATATAGTCGAGTGCACATTCAAAATATTCCAAAGCACTTTACAGTAATGAGTTAGATACTGGGGCCCCCATCCTTTGCTAATATAACCTAATGTAGATGCCAGGTGTCCAGTAACTGTTTCAAGAGACGTATCGGTAGTCATGCACTTGGGAATAACTGAAACACATGATTGACCCTAAATATGTCTGATTACAGTTTGTTCCGGGAAAGACTTTCATGCTTGTAACATCTTTAGCTTGCAAACCCTGAACTGTGTTAAGTCTTTCATCATCTTGTGAGTAAGGTAAATACTATCATCCCCATTCAAGGAAACTGAAGCACAGAGGTGAAGTGCTCAATCCTGCAAGATGCTAAGCATGCCCATGAAGTGAGGAGCACTCTCAGCTCCTGCTATCTCAGTAAGACATGCTCAGTTTTCTGCAGGAAGCAACACTATGTAACTCACCAAACATCAACCAGAGACTCAATGTAAGACTTATTTACTGTATTCCGAATTAGTGAAGCACTTGCTCAAAATTAAGCACTGAAATAGTCCTATTGTTATACGTACCTATCTGGATGAGGGCCAGCAGTGCTGAGCACCCTAAAATAATGTGCCCTTACAGTCCAGTGCTGAAAAAAGAATTATGTGTGCGCTTACCTTTAACACATGAGTAGTTCCATGAAATCCAATGAGACTTCTTATGTGCTTAAGGATAAGCATGTGCTCAAGTCTTTGCAGAGCCTAAAACATTACTGTGATTGAAATGCACAAACAGATGCATACACGTCATAATACTATTTTGCCTTTAGTATAGAGCATTCTCAGAGTCTCAGTGCTTTTTACAAACAAGAATTAATTTGGGCACATATGTGAAAGGCTGCTATCACTATGCACGTGTTTTGGAAAGAGGACAACTGATGCATGAAGGTCCGAGGCTGGTGGCTGTAAGTTGCTTGCTCTAACACTACATCACTTTCTCTCCTCTTTGACCATGAGATTCTTTCTGTGGTTTGTCTTTTATTCCAAAACATTTTTTCATAAATGTCTTTCTTCCCCTAGCTCTGGAGCCTGAGGTGATATGGGGGAAAGAGGAGTAGGGGGATAGCAGTGTCACATGCCCCTTCTAGATTTTTTGGTTTCACTCTCCCAACCCAGACTGGTTGGGTGATTGGCTGAGGTGAGTTGGGGTTGAGGAGGTGCTCCCTGTCTTACTGCATGTCACTGACCCAAACCACCTGGAGTTATCTCTTACTCTCCTGGACATTCCTCTTTATGTGCCTGGAGGGGCATTCCCCCAGATCCAGATTAAGGGCCCAAGGCTGCCCCCCACTGTAGGGTCCCTTCCCGCCTGTCTCTGGCCTGCCCCTGGAGGCAGACTGGCCAGTCTAGGGGCAGGGTGGGAAAAGCTCCAGTCCAGGGCCCCATCCCCCCCAGTGCCAGTAGGGTAAGGGCTTTCTGCCATCTGCCCCCCCCCCGGCACTGTGCGGGCTATGTAGGGTGGCAGGGAGCAGGATACAGCAGATGCCTTAGGGGCCGGAGCCTGGGCCCCCTTTTTAGGCCAGGCCCAGCGCTCCAGTCCCTCAAGTCCCTTTGTTAATCCAGCCCTGAATGCCTCACAGTTTGAAAACCTCTGTGGGGCACTCACATCCCACACGAAACTTTTAAATTGCATGGCTCCACTATGAACAGTTACGTGGCACCTGTGCTGGAGGGAATTGTGGTCTAGTAGTTAAAGACAGCACAGCCAAACACATAAACTGGACACATTTCTTCTGAAAATTAATGTGGCTAAATGTAAGAGACTTGTCATAGCAAAGACCTACTTTTTCTTCCCACCTCTTGCTGAAGTTAATTTGAGCAACACCTCAGGTAATTCATTTGTACATAAATGGGCAATATGGATTTTAAAACAAAGATACAAACTCATTTTAAAACAAAGACACCAAACTGTGTAAGAATATCCTGAATTACGTATAAGCAATAAATGGACACTTTTTATTTTTGGAAACAAATCTTACCACACCATGTCACCACAAGACATCCCCAGCACATCTCATTGCTACATTTTCCAAGTAGAAAAAAAGAAAAATCCCTCATTTAAACTATTACAAAGAATAAATGAGGCTGACAATTGGCATAAGAAGACACTGTATAATAATATGAAATATGGTGAAATATGGAGCTAATAATGGAAGAGCAGCTCAGTCTCGGCAGTTTAACATCCTCACAGGCATGACATTTTGCTCCCCCGCCCTCTCCCATGGAAAGGTATTTTAATGGCTCTTAAACAGGACTTTTGTGTTTGGTTTTGCTGTGTAGGAATGAAAATCTATCAATTATAATATTTTAGTTCTTCACAATCCACAAATCTCACCTCCAACGTTACAATGATTAATGATAGTGTCTGCCTACTATACCTATGAGAAATAACTTCACTTATCTAGGGTGTGTATTCTGACAAAAGATTAGTTGCAGTGCCTAGCCTAGCCTAAGAAGGGTTTGAGATAAGAAAAGTATTTGAGACCATCTGAAGATGCTTTAATAACTAAAATCCAAGTCTGTTGCACTCCACAAGGGTGTTTTGTCTGCATACATTTTTCAGGGATTTTAAAAGCAACATTCAAATTCACATATGTAGCTGCATTCTCCCACCTGAGTCAAAGGGCTCAGCACCTCCAGGGAGCTACTCAGAGTCTGATCCTGTAACATCAGCTTCATCATGGGCAGGACTGGGGTTTCCATGACCCCCAACTCCTTTTGTCTACAGAGTAGAATTCAGGGGCTCAGCATCTTCACAGAATCTGGACCCTTCATAAGCAAAGCAAACTGTTTTGAAAGCTAAATCCCTGTTATATTAATGATCACTGAAAGGACATTGTTGATTTGAAATTGATGGATTTATCTGAAAATATTATACCTACTTGTCTTTGAATAAGAGAAGTTAGCAGAATTTTTTTTTTCATTAGTTTACTTTCCTCATTTGATATCACCTTGTACCTGCAGTGAAGCTATGTAACCATGGCCACCTAACCTCTACATCACGAAGAAGCTCTGTTGTTATTAGTAGCCAATTAACAAAAAAGGAAATAATTTAAAAGCATCATAAAAATATCAACAATGGAGAAGGAAAACCCTTATAAAATGTTTAAAGAAATTAAAGAAAAGGCAAATCAGGACATATTGTTTACAGGGCATTGTATCAGAAAACTTATTTTTCATTGAAAGTAGTTAATTTAAAAAAACAAAACAATAAAGTTGACAGCTGGCTGACAATTTTAGTGCTATTTTCTCTATCAAACACTGTTAAAGAAAAACTAAATGACAACTTAGATCTGAGGCCTGATCCAACATTTCCTGAACATTCACACTCAAACTGGCTGCCAAATGATATCTACTGTCAGGGGACACAATGTTATGAGCTCATCTATCACTGACTCCTTTAACTAAAAATGAGATTTTTGTTTTGTTTTTGCTTTTGGAATCAGGGAGGAGGATGAAAGGAAAACAGGCTTGAGTTTTGTCTTGAACTAGATTGATACCTTTGACTCACTTTTTTGCGTATCTAGTTTTCAGTCCTAAAAATAGGATTTCTTGTTTGTATGGAGCCTAACGCAACATGGCTCTGGCCTTCAGACACTACAATCATGATACATACAAAATTCCCCTCTCACCCCTATGGGTGGTATGTGTCTTCCTCAACCTCGGGTCCTCTACCAGAGGCCTGGGAGTTTGAGGGTTCTGTGCAGTATCTTAGCTGTTCCTAGCACTGCACTCTTCTGGACAGAGAGCTCTGATGTTGTTCCTGGGATCTGTTGGAGCCACTCTCCCAGCTTAGGAGTCACAGCCCCGAGTGCTCCTACCACCACTGGGACCACTTTGGCCTTCACTTTCCACATCTGCTCTAGTTCCTCTTTCAGGCCCTGGTACTTCTCCAGCTTCTCATACTCCTTCTTCCTGATGTTGCTGTCACTTGGCACTGCTACATCTATCACCACCGCTGTCTTCTGGTCCTTGTCTATTACCACGATGTCTGGTTGATTGGCCAGTACCTGCCTGTCTGTCTGGATCTGGAAGTCCCACAGAATCTTAGCCCTGTTATTCTCCACGGCCTTCTGTGGGATCTCCCATCTGGTCTTGGGAGGGTCTAGCCCATACACTGTGCAGATGTTCCTGTACACAATGCCAGCTACTTGGTTGTGTCGTTCAGTGTATGCTGTTCCTGCCTGCATCTTACATCCTGCCACTATGCGTTGGACTGTCTCTGAGGCCTCTCTGCACAGTCTGCACCTTGGGTCCTGTCTAGTGTGGTAGACCCCTGCTTCAATGGATCTGGTGCTCAGTGCCTGTTCTTGTGCTGCTATGATCAGTGCCTCAGTGCTGTCTTTTAGTCCAGCCCTTTCCAGCCACTGGTAGGATTTCCCAATGTCAGCCACCTCAGCTATCTGTCGATGGTACATCCCATGCAGGGTCTTGTCTTGCCATGGCACTTCTTCTGTTTGATCTTCCTCCCATGTCTGCTGCTGCTGCCTCAGGCATTCTCTCAGCAGCTCATCTTTGGGTGCCATCTTACTGATGTACTCCTGGATGCTCTGGGTTTCATCCAGGACAGTGGCTTTGACACTCAACAAACCCCGCCCGCCTTCTTTCCAGCTGGTGTACAGCCTCTGGGTGTTGGATTTGGGGTGGAAACCTCCATACATTGTGAAGAGCTTCCGGGTCTTCACATCGGCTGCCTCCATGTCCTCCTTTGGCCAGCTCACTATACCAGCAGGGTATCTGATGACTGGCAGAGCGTACCTGTTGATGGCGTGGATCTTGTTCTTCCCATTGAGCTGGCTCTTCAGGACCTGTCTTATCCTTTGGTGGTACTTGGATGTTGCTGTCTTCCTTGCCTCCTCATCGTGATTCCCATGTGACTGTGGGATGCCAAGGTACTTGTAGTTGGTCTGTATGTCTGCTATGTGGCCTGCTGGGAGTTCCACCCCATCAGTCTTGACTACCTTCCCTCTCTTTACTACCATCCGGCCACACTTCTCCAGTCTGAACGACATCCCAATATCCTCACTGTTGATCCGTGTCAGGTGGATTAGCGAGTCGATGTCTCGTTCATTCCTAGCATACAGCTTGATGTCATCCATGTAGAGGAGGTGGCTAATGGTAGTTCCACTCTTGAAGTTGTATCCATATCCAGTCCTTGTGATTATCTGGCTGAAGGGGTTCAAACCAATGCAGAACAGCAGCGGGGACAGCGCATCACCTTGGTATATGCCGCACTTGATGGCCACTTGTGTAAGCTGTCTTGAGTTGACTTCCAGTGTTGTCTTCCACTGTCCCACTGAGTTCTTGAGGAAGGTCCTCAGTGTCCTGTTGACTTTGTATAGCACCAGACAGTCACAGATCCATGTGTGAATGAGTGGTAGGTTTCCTGTAGTCAATCCATGCTGTGCTCAGATTGGCCTGTCTAGACTTTGAGTCTTGGGCGACTCCTCTGTCTATGAGCAACTGGTGTTTTGAGCCTCTGGTGGTTTTCCCAATGCCCTTCTGAGCTGTGCTCATGTACTGGCCCATGTGGTCCTGTAACTTGGCGGCTATGATGCCTGATAGGACTTTCCAGGTTGTGGGGAGGCAGGTTATTGGCCGGTAATTGAACGGTGCTGTTCCCTTGTGGGGGTCTTTCATGATCAGCACTGTCCTTCCTTGTGTTAGCCAGTCTGGGTGGGAGCCTGCTGCTAGCAGCTGGTTCATCTGTGCTGCTAGGCGTTCATGCACTGCTGTTAGTTTCTTTAGCCAGTAGGTGTGGATCATGTCCGGTCCAGGTGCTGTCCAGCTCTCCATGTTCTTGACCTGCTGTTGGATGTCTGCTACTGTGATGGTGACTGGTTCCTGTTCTGGGAGATTGCTGTGGTCTGTTCTCAGGTCCTACAGCCACTTTGCACTGGTGTTATGAGTCTTCTCTTTCTCCTATATTTTCTTCCAGTACTGTTCAGTTTCTGCTGTTGGTGGCTCTGCTGTTATTGTGTTGTTGCACTGCAGTTGGGGGTACACCTTGGATGGTTCTTTGGAGAACAGGGCATTTATCTTTTTGGCCTCTGGTTCTCTAGTGTATCTCCTTAGCCTGGTAGCCAGTGCTGTGAGCCTTTGTTTAGCAGTCTCTAGGGCTTCAGATGGTGTCAGGCCCTTGTGTTTTTTCAGTAGCCGAGTCTTATCCTTAATAATAAATATCTATATCTATATCTATATCTACATATATTGTGTGTATAGAATAATTCTCATGAACTATAATGAGAATCATATTTGTCTTCTGAGTGAAGATTATACTTCATGGACTTCATGAAAATGCCATTATGATAAAATTAATTAAGAAAAAAGAACACTGAAAGAATATTTTCTTGACAAGTTAGCAGTGACAAAGCAATAAAATCCACATGAAAATGTGTAAAATGCTTGTGTGGAATAAATCTAGTATTGCTCTCCTGGTGCAACACAGGACTACCTCTACATTATGCTATTTTGTTACTTTTATGTGAATATGACAAATGCATCTCTGTTTTAAAAAACCCACAAAATTAGACTAAGAAAAATATAAGTGATTAAAGGAAAAGCTTTGGGGTAGGGCTGGGTTTTTGTTTGTTTATTTTTACTCATTTATTTATTTACTTATTTTTACAGGCTCTAGCTAAATGTTTTGTCTACTAATTAGATCAACACATTTAAATTGTTCCTAAGTGATCTTGTATGTGTTATTTTTATCATTTTCATCATTATCATCATGATGCCCAGGAGTCTCAGTCATGGATAAGGAATCCATATTATAGTTAAAGGATGGACACTTGCAATGGCTTTAATGAATAAAGCATGGAGAAGTGTTTACTTCAAGTATAAATATTCTGCATCGTTACTTGTCCAGATGGCCAGTTTCAAAAATGCTTTTTTTATGGCTAAAAGTGATGAAGTCTGGTTTAACTGATGAAGATATATTGAGCTAGAGCTCTGATTTATGGGTGTTTTGTGTCCAAACTCATCTTGTAGAGATGTTTTGTGTCCAGATGCATGTTGCAGCCCATGAAACCTTATCCCTAAAGAAATGTGTTAGTCTTTAAGGTGCCACAGGACTTTTGTTGTTTTTCCCCCTTTTAACCTTCTTAGTCCCCCACCTGTCTTTTAATTTATGTATGTTATTTGGATTAGGACCAGAGTGTGCAGCATATTACAAGACAAAGGTTTTAGCCACCTATCATATAGCCCTCTTCAGTCCTTTCTCATTTAACTGGAACTGTTTAACTCTTCTCATGCCTCAAACAACAGCTCTCTGCACCAATCTTTCTCTTTTGAAAGTAAAATTCTTTTTCAGAGGCACTCATTATTGATCCCTCCAAAGACATTTCATTTCTGAACAGCATTCCATTGTTCTAGATGATGCTGTTGCAGATAGCAAGGTTCTTAAGATTAGAGCCGTATCTTTAAGTGCATCATGAACACTGATCAGCAAGAAATCACTCCGAATCACAACCTCATGGTACTAAAATGAATTATGTGATTTCTTATTGATTTTGTGTGCCATGTTCACTGGGACTATGAATAATGTGTTTCTGTAGCAGGGACAGCAGGAACTGACTCTACTTGTTTGGGTTGAAAATGAGACTTAACAACATCTCCTGAAGTTGGTATCAAAATATGTTTGCACTAGACCTGTTTGAGAGTTCTTCATTTTAGAATGTGTCTTTTCAATACCACAATATGGCTGAGTGTTGTGTTTTCTTGATACAATGTGCCAAGCAAGTCAGAAGAGGCATTGTATAAACAGCAGCCTAGGCATGCCAAGTGATGATATCTGCTCATCCATCATTCCATTTAGACAAATAAGAGATTACAGAGTTATAAGAAAAGGCGGCGGCAGCAGCAGCATGCCTTTTGCACAAAATAAATTACCAGTTTCCTCTGATCTTTCTGACAAGTAAATTACCAGAGAAAATAGCACTGATGGAAACACTATGACAAAAATTGCAGCAACTCAGCCCCTCCATAGAAATAAGCCATTGAATAAAAACTATTTCCTTTAAAACACATTATTTTATTTGAGCTGGTGGATATTGTTTTCATTTTACTTTTTACAATCCTTTTTTTTTTTTAACCTAAAATGTGAAATATCAAGAGTTAGGAAACAAGCGGGGGAGATTAGTGAGTGGCAAGCATGAGAAAACAACAATACTTTGCATTAAGTTTGGACCTGTTATTGCAAACATTTACACTGTGGGTATGTCCACACACAGTCTTTAAATCAAAGTAATGCAGATTATTTCGACTTAAAAGATTGTAGGTCCACACTACATTTCCTTAGATTGCAATAAGAAGCTAGCTCCCTTATCTCGCAATAAGGAAAGTCATTTTAATACAATAAAACCTAGTATTATATTGAAATGACAGTTAAATCGTAACTGTTATTTCAAAATAACACAGTGTGCACATGTTATTTTGATTTAACACTTTTGCCCTTCTCCTTCTTGAGGTGCTGTCCTTTTTCTATATATTGGGTGGCAGCATGGCCCTTCCCAGGGGCCATGTTCATGTTGCCACACCTCCTATGGCGCCCCTCTTCTAAATCAAACTAGCAAGTCCTGTCCACGGACATGGTAGCTCGATTCGAGTTTCTAGTGGGGACATGTTAAATCGATTTAACTTAGGTTGATTTAATGATTTTTATAGTGATTTTATTAAATCAATTTAACTTAAATCAATTTAACTGCCTAAGTGTGGACGTAGTCTGTGGTTTTACTTCAGGCTTGTGAGTAGTCTCACTGGTCACTTACATGCTCAGTATTAATCACTTGTACTTCACAGTGCTTAAAAAAAATCAAAGCAGATTTTAAAAAGTCATTTAAAATTTTAGTGACCAGTATACCAATCAAATTAGATGCCATTGCCAGCCTCATTTACTATAGGAGGGAAGGTTTCAGAGCTGTATGAAACAACATACAAAAGTCCTTGCAAATCTTTGTGACATAGAACAATTTATATCACTTTTCAGCTGAAAACACTGAAGTGTTTCATCCAAAAGAGGGAGGGAAGAAGGGAGGGCATGTCCACACACAGTCTTTAAATTGAGATAATGAAGATTATTTCAATTTAAAAGATTGCAGGTCCATACTACGTTTCCTTATATTGAGATAAGGAGCTTCCTTATCTCGCAATAAGGAAAGTCATTTTTATATAATAAAACCTAGTATTATATCAAAATGACAGTTAAATCAAAATGGATATTTCAATATAATGCAGTGTGGACATGTTATTTTGATTTAACTGTTATTTCAATTTAACAATTTTGTCCTTCTACTTCCCGGGGTGCTGTCCTTTTTCTATATATTGTGTGGAGGTATGGCCCTTCTCAGGGGCCATGTTGCCACACCTCCTATGGTGCCCCCCTCCATGGACATGCTAGTTCAATTTGGTCGTCTAGTGGGGATCTGTTAAATCTATTTAACTTAAATTGATTTAATGATTTTTATAGTGATTCATTTAGATCGATTTAACTTAAATCATTTTAACTATGTATGTGTGGGCATAGCCTGAGTGAGTGAAAGGCTCTGTCTCCACTAGCAAAGTTAGTTTGGACTTGTTATTCTGAACTAATAAGTATGAGATTAGTTCTAACTAACCTCGGGTTAGTTCAAACTAACGTCACACTTATAAATTCAAATTAAGAACGTGTTCTAGTTTGAACTAATGCTTAGTTTGAACTAGAACACATTTTTTGTTCAAACTAACCATTTTAGTTCAAATTTATTAAGTTTGAACTAAGAGTTAGTTAGAGCCCACATTGTGCTTAGTTCAAACTAAGCACTGGTACTAACTAGTTCAAACTAAGCATTATTTAGTTTGAACTAAGGAAAGCCTAGTGTGGCCATGGGCAAAATTAAGCCTCCTTAATTTGGACTAATTTGCCAGTGTAGACATAGTCAAAGATACCAACAGTAACATCTAGTGGATACGCTACCACTATAGCTTTAATAAAGTTCTGTGTTTAACTATTGGATAACTCTTCTGTGCACTGCCTCAACACCAAAAAAACAACAAGGAGTTGTGTGGCACTTTAAGACTAACAGATTTATTTTTTGCATGAGCTTTCGTGGGAGAAGATCCCACTTCCTCAGATGCTTCGAAGATGGGTGAACTTACAGAAAGGAATGAAACTAAATGCAAGGGGGTGTAAAACATAGGATCAGGTCATAAAGTAACAGCAAATCAGAGCAGTTTACAGCCTCAAACCATGGGAAGCCTGAAGTCAAATTACCCTTTGTAATGGGAAAAGAACCCATAGTCTCGATTAAGTCCTGCTTTTACAGAATTTAGCTTACATATTAATTCGAGTTCAGCTGTTTCTCTTTGAAGTCTTGATGTCCCAGGTACATCTCTAATGACAGTCGTAAACAAATCTGTCATCAAGTGATTAGGAAGATGGAAGTGCTCAGCAACTGGTTTCTTTGTTCTTTGATTTCTGATATCAGCCCTGTGCTCATTCAGTCTCTTAAGGAAAGATCGTCCTATTTGTCCAATATATAAGGTGTTGGGGCATTTCTTGCACATGATGGCATAGACCACATTAGTAGATGAGCAGGTAAATGAGCCTTTGATGGAGTAGCAGGCTTGATTAGGACCTATGATGGTGTCTGTTGTGCAGATATGTGGGCAGACTTGGCAGCGTGGTATTTTAGACAATATGGATTAAAAACAGAGTTGGGTGAAAACAGCAAGTAATTTTTCCCCATGTACATTCACATGAGGTTTCTGAATGCCTCATTTTCTGCTGTGTTTGCACCCCATTCACATTTGCATTTGCAACTGAGTATAAGTTTTGCTCCTCCAATCAGAAAATGAAATGATGCCATTTGACAAGTATGTCCAATTAAAACTGCTCTAATTAAGAATACTGAATACTCTCAATGAGTTTCTTATGAGCAATACAAATCAAGAATTATTTCCAGTAATTATTTGGTGAGTATTTCAAATAGCAAATACATTTGAGAAAATCACAATCTGTTGTCACATAATTCATGAAAGAAAAAGAGGCAATATTTGTTAAATAGGTTATGAATAAAATGCACTCAATTTCAGTTAAAAGGAATATTTTACAGTGCCATCTGGAACTTCTCAGAAATGAGATGCACACTCGCAAGGGTAATTCAAGTCCTGGCTGGGAAAGAATCCTTGGACTTGGTTTCATTTTGAAATGTTTTGGCTAAAGTTTTAGGACTGATTAAAGAAAAGCCATTTTTCTACACTTGGTGAAATTTGTATCCATGTGCATTTTAGTTATGTGATGTAGAAAGAGCGACAAAATTCCAAAGAAAACACACACAGAAACACACATATATTACTTTTTATGAGTGAGGGAGAAGAAGCAAACCTATTAAACAATACATTGTTTTCAACACAATACGTCTCTTTTGGGAAAATAAGACAAGAAAACTTGTGGCAAGAAAACAAGACTGGATCAAGTGTGGACATCTGAAGCCTTTGAGTCAGAGACATATCCACTGCTGACGCTTATCTTAGACTGTAAACTTTGTGGGCAGAGATTTTTTTTGTGGGGGATTATGTGTTTGCACGGAGTCTAGCATAATGGGGCCTCTAGGTTTACTGAAATGAGATCTCTCTTTGCTTTAATTGGGCTTTGTGGATACACAGGGGTCTGCCTCTCTGCACACAGCTCACTGCACAATCAAGGCCCTAACGGGTACCATAGCATAGAACACACTAGAAATGCCACAGATAAATGGATTGTGGTGAGGTGGATAAAGTAAAACATACATATACACAAATCCGAATACGCATATAAAAATGCATGCATATATGCACAATTAGAAATATCATCTACTTCTCTCCTTGGTGTATTTCCTTTATAAAACCAGATTACAACTTTTCCTTCCTGTGGCAATATATTGATGTTAATTACAAGGAAACAAATCCCAGTCAGGTTTTTAAATCAGAGCTGCACAGGAGAATTTGAAGAACAGAGAAATGTGGCAGAGAAATAAAAATCCAACCATGTGAATGCTCAGTTTTCCATGTTTAATCTGTATGTAGGAATTACAGCATTAACTCTACTAATCTAATAATGTAGTTTTCCTCTGACAAAATGTAAACATTATAATACAGCTATGGCAGAAGGAAAATAATTGTCGATTTCAAGAATGGAACCATCAGATTTTCTTGCCAAAAAAGTAAAGTACTTTAGCACTCAGAAGTGATGTTTAGTGTGATTTTTTTTTTGTATAAATGTTTCCTTTTTGTAGGATTGTGTTTGTTCAAAATTAAGGACATCAGATTCACAATGAACTGTTAAGAAATGGGGCAAACCCACTCATGACTGGTGGATAATCTTCTACGTTAGCAAGAAAAGTAAACTTTTGTCTCACTTCAGTGGTTAACAAGAGGATAGGAAAGCAGTCTCCTTAAGTAGTACAGCCCTTGTTTCATCACACAGACATGAGACTTAATGATGAGTGGTTATTTTAAAACCAATTTAATCAAAAAGATGGTCCTTTCAATCCAAAGAGATCACCTACATAGCCAGATCAGTATATAACTCAGATCTTTTCCAATAATCACGCTGCTGCCAATCATTTAGTATCTAATATCTGAAGGTTAATTCTTACGGAAAAAGAAAGGAGTGGGAGTTAAATTGGTCATAGAATTATCTACATGCAATTATTGCCATATTCTTGAGTCAGCTTTTAGCAGTGGTGAAATAAACTTCTAATTTGCAAAGTCTCTGGAAATTACTGCAACAGCTTGTGGTGATGTGTGTGTGTGGGGGGAGGGGATCAGTCCTTGTTTAAAACTTCCTTGTTAGAAATTCCACCCAAAGAATGAACCAGGAAATGCTGAAGGCAAGTGCCATTGCTGTTACGTTGTACTTTCTTCCATGTGGGTGGATGGATGGTGGGTCCGGATAACTTCAGTCAGAGGCTATGGAAAATTAGAAACCCAAAATGAAGTCCAGGGTCACATGAGCAAATCACACATTCTTGCATGCTTTGTTGAGTCATAATACCAGCCATTGTCTATGATGTCTGGCTGAAACATTCACAGGGAGACCCAGTGGGTGGAGACAGGCTTTTTCTATGACCTATTATGAGAGCTAACTGTTCTTAAATGGGCTATTTACCTGCATAGCCCATTTTCAATATGCTGTCCGACTTCAGGGTACATTTTACCAGGCAGTAAATTCAGGAATGTAGCATGTTTGTAGGATGCCAGTACATAGTCAATATGTATAGCAGACGTGGCCAAACTGCAGCTCATGAAGCACATGCGGCTCTTTAAAGAAAAATTGCGGCTCCCGGGAGAGTGCAGGAGGGAAGGGTGACATGGCGGGAGCCAGGGGCGAGACATCTGCAGTGGTCGGGGCCAGCGGTGAGGTGGCGGCAGGGTGAGAGCCGGCAGGAGACAGCAGTGTGGTCAGAGCTGGGAAGGGAGGGGAGGAGCAGGGCAGCATCATGAGAGCCTCACCAGCAGAAAAAGCAGCCTGGTAAGAGCTGGGAGGGGAGGGGCAGCATTGTCAGAGCCAGCAGGGAAAGCCAGCCTCCTCAGTCAGGTGTAAAGACAGGCAAGCGGAGCAAGTACCTGCCAGATTCCACAGTTTACCCCCACAATATTAATTCTACCCTCCTTGTCTGTGTGCATTATCATACAGTCTTTAATTCCATCAGGGCATGATTTTTTAAAGACTTCTTTTTTGATATTGTTTTCTGGGTAAATATTTTTAAAACTGGCAACATAAATTGATCAAGAACAAGTCTACAATGAACTACAGATAAGTGATGATAATTAGCAATTTAAACCTGAAAAGCAATTGTAAATTAACTTTCTTTTTTTTTAAAAAAAAAAAATCACCTGGCATTTCCAGATATTGTAGTATAATGCAAAATTATTTCTCTTGTATTTCTAGTTTGAGAATTAAATAAGAATCATCAGAAATGACTGAAAATTGACACAAGTGTTACATCAAAAACCATTGGCTACTGTCAAAAGGTTATTTAAAAAATCCCCTCTATTTAAAGAATGTTACAAGTACTTATTATGGATCATGGTTCATTTTCAGCATGCAAAATGATTCAGACTTAGGATAGACCACCACTGCTGAAAACTGGCTTTAGAAAAAAATTCCTTAAGTCCATTGAACAAGTGTGCCTGAGACATCAGTATGTCATCTGTTTGCAGAAGGAACTCCTAATACATTTATTTTATAAGAAAATTTTAATTAATATAATAACTAACTCAATTACCAAGATAATTTACATTTATTGCAAAGTTCAATAGCAGCACTATACTTCTACTGATTAAATAGCATTCATATGTATTAATTCTTTTTTGTTGTATAGTCAAAATCTATTTATATTTCAGTGCAGTCTTCACGAATGACTCTGTGGGTATCTGAGCCCATTAAACAAGAGTAATTCTTGTGAAGGGCTGAGGATGGAAAATTGTTTTGTAAACTTTCTGAAAAACAATCTCTCACCAGTGAAGATTTTATTTTGTATTATAAAAACCAATATTGATATTTAGAATTTATACAGGGCCTGACCCCAAACTGAATAAACTCTATGGGATTTTTTCCATAGTACCTTCTGTGCATGGCCTTCAAAGCACTTACTGAAACAGGCTCTGATCTTGCACTTTCTGTCCCCATAAATTCTCATTGATCTTTTGTGATTCTGAACAGTTGAAAAAGTGTCCCTGTTTGCATCGCTTCACAGGATTAAGATGAGAGCAGTATTTTCCCTTACTGTTACTCTCATTTTAAAATTAATTGTGTCTGAGTCCTCAGACCTTTTGTCTTCACTGTCCATGAGTAATTTAGTGAACAAGTTTACTGGCAGAAATATTGGCAGGGAAGTGGGGGCATGGTAGGTGCCAGGATGGGGTGGGAGGCAGAAATATGGCCTGGCTGGGGAGAGCAGAGAAGCAGCAGCATGGTAAGAGACAGCAGGGAAGTGGCAACAGGGAGTGGGGGAGAGAAGCGTGACATGGTCAGAAAAACCATAGCATGTTTAGATTTTTCTCGTAGGCCCTAATGCAGCTTACTCATGGTTAAAATAAAATCATGTTTTACAAGTCCTAAACATGATGTGGAATATTAAGAAATGAAAATACAAAGGAGAAAAGTATAAAACTAAACATAGATTACTTTCAATTTTTGGCACAATTTACTGCTGTGAAGCATCATATTCCACAATGAAATTCAAAACACTGTGCAATACTTAGAGATCAGCATTTGAGAGAGTTTTTACCTGCTCCATTGATAAGTTACTGAGAAGATTAAAAAAAAAAAAAAAAAAACTTGCCAAAAGCCTGTAGTGTTCTACATCTAGCAACAGCTAAATTTTTACTGTGTAGGCCTAGTTTCATGGTAATCTTAAATAATTATTAGAATCTGCCATTAGTGGATCAATATTTGCCCTATTTTTATGAAAAAATTAAAGTGTTCAATGAATTTTAAACTTAGTAATTTTGGAAATATGTGGTTATATGCCTCAATGTGGCTCTCGAAGGTTTAATAATCGACTTGTGTGGCTCTTGAGTTCCGTAAGTTTGGCCACCCGGATCTATAGTTTCACATACCAAATTTATATTTCAGATACAAAATTATATATGCATATAAATGGGCTAATCATTCTTAGCAAAGCATAACTTCTCCATCAACATCCTACCTAACACAGGGCCGTTCCCAGGGGCTAAGAGACCCGGGGCCAATCAGCATGTGTGGGGCCATGCCCCCCACGCTGGAGGTGGGGTGTGGGCCAGTCTCGAATTGCCACCCTTCCCCTGACCCTGGGGGCAGAGCAGGCTGGTCCAGGGTCTGGGCTCTGCTTTGCCAGGCTGCCTCTGGGCTGGGGCTCCCTGCTCCAAGGGCAGAACAGCCAGCCCAGGGGAGGGGCCCAAGAGAGAAGCCCGGCCTCTGGGCTGGTCTGCTTTGCCCCTGAGCTAACTTTTTCCTGTCCTGGGGGTGGGGAAGTGCCAGATGGGAACAGAGGCCAGCTCTGCTCTCCGCACCCCCCTTCACCGCTAACTTTGGCTCTGTGCCAAAAGCAGTGGGGAAGGGGAGGGAGACAACGCAGCCATGTTGGGGGCAGTGGTGTGGGTCCCGCGCTGCCTTGCTCATGGCAGAACAGCGTGGGGCCCACGGGGGTTGGGGTGATTGCCCCTCTCGCCTCCCCTTAAGGAAGGCCCTGACCTGACAATTTGCAAAAATTTAATTGTAATTATATAATAGTGGTAACAAAAGGGTTATACATGGTTCTCTTTCAGTCATATCTCACAGAACTGTAATTCTATTTTTAGTTTTCATATTACTGTATCCTCTCTTGGTGGGGGTAGGTGTTCTGTGAAAAATAAAAACCTAAGTAATATGCCAGATTTCCACATTACATTGAAAAAAAAAATCTGGATTCAGTTCACTGGTCCCCTTCTGGAAATAGGACGTTTTGGATTTTTTTTTTTTTGTTTCTCTCGCCTAAAAAGAAAGTGTTCCCTCACCACATTGACTTTACCGAATTCTGAATGACAAGCCATCCACACAGCTACCTAGCACCCATATAGCAATTTCATAAACAGGCATGGAATAAATGGGGATAGAGACTGAAAACTGTCTGGAACAAGATAAAGGCTAATGGGCAAAAGCTCAGAGGGCTAATGTGTGTACAGTGGCTAAATAAAGGATTCATATCCATGACCATAAGCAATAAGCTAACTTTTTAAAGGGCATTTAAAAAAAAACCTAACCATTAGATCTATATCTTTTGTTTTTCTAATCTCTGGTTAGTTGGCTGGTATCTGATTATGGATTTCAGCCACTTCCCATTTAGGGACGTCTATTTTTTTCTCTCCCTGCTTTGTTTGCTTAAATGTCCTTGTCTAAGAAAAGACCTTGCTGCTGAGATGTGTAATCTTCTGTACAGCAACCACTACATTTTCTACAACATTTTTCTCTGTTTTGAACCCATGAACATTGTCATGTAAATGCAGTGCTCATGCATGCAGGAAAAACAATTAGACAAGTTATGTATTTTCATATTGTTAAATTGGTTTTTTTTTTATCTTTGCTTTTCTGCCAGTGAGAGGAAAACTAATTCCTTTTACAACTTGAAAGCCAAGGGCTGATTCTCTCTTTTGCTGATTTTACATTGGTGTAATTCCACTGATTTCAACTGAGATATTCTTTGGAAATTAAGTTATTCTTGATTCAGCATGATGAAAGTTACTTCATGCAAAATTAAATAAAGAAAATTAAAATTAAGAAATCTTTAAACTATTATTCAAACACCTCCCCAGTTACAAGACAGCATCGAAACTTTTTCTAACCATTTACTAAACTTCGTAGGATTAACTTCACACCTTTTGCCATTGAAAGTGATTGTTAAAGTAATCAATGTACATAACCAGATCACTAAATCATAATAATCAAGTGCAGACACAAGTTTTCAAAGTACTTCTTCAAATCAAGGTCAAACGATGCTCTTTGTGGCCTGAAAGCCTGTCTCTTTCACCAACAGAATTTGATCCAATAAAAGATATTACTTCATCCACCTTGTCTCTTATGATAACAAAGGAACAAATAGGAACTCCTCTTCATTTTAAAGGTGGACTATTTGGAAATTCTCTATGACTTTATGGATTACCAGTCTCACTAATGGGGGTGGGGGTGGGGAATTAGGTGACCCTGGAGAATATTTCAAGCATTTTGACAGATCTGAGTTATAGCCTGGTTAAGTCTTAATGACCTTTGCTATATTGTACATCTTACTTTATGGGAGATTTAATCAGGGAAATAAGTAATTATAATACCACAGCCTTTGACTTATATTCTGTTCATTTTTCAGTGTGCCACAATATTTTGTTTTCCATTCATTACAATAATCTTACACTCGTTTTGAGGGATTTAAGACATTTTCTACAATAACTGACAAATCTATTGCTTTATTAGTATGCTGCAACACCTTCCCGGGCCCTTTACACTCTTAACTTTCAGAGCTTTTAGCACTGACTTATTATTCTATCTATATGTCTGCATCAGACCACATTTGTCACATTCCATCCCTTCACAGCTAAGTCAGGTATTCATAAAATATATTTAAATAATCTTAACTTCCTATGAACTAGCTACATGGTCTCATAATTTAAGTTGACTTCTGAATTGACGCATACTAGAATCATCCGCAAACCACTGGATATAGAACACGTATCCCATCTATCATGAAATGTCAGTTGTTGGATGAACATTCATAAGAAGATTTAGGTATTCTGTATGTTGTTCAAAAAAGATGTATTATATTTCTTTCATTCATTGACCTGATATTTTATACTTTCCAACAAAGTGGGAAGGAAAAGAGAAGAAGGTTTTTACTCTTATTTCTTTAATAATTGGTCAACATTTGGATTGTATGGTGGCAAGAGTTATAAATGGATGTGTCCCTCAAGGTTTTTGAAACCCTACTGCTTAAAGCATATAGAGCAATATTCACAAATGGAAATGGCAGAAGCACAAAACTCACTGGTGAACCCCAAAGGCTGAGGTGCACTAAGCACCCAGTTCAGAAGCTTATGTAAAATTAACCAAAATTACTCCAAACTCTTGATTTGTTAAAATGACCTGGCCATCGCATGGGGACAGACTTTTCTTGTGAAATTTCTAGGACTTCAATCTACCTGGGCCAGAAATACTGCGAGATGGCCTGATTGACTGAGTGATTGATTGTATTTGTGACATTTTTGTCAGCTCTGCTTTCAATCACAGCAGGAATGAAGAAATTCAGAAGTGCCCCAAAATGACACAAACAGTATCAGAACATTTCAAACCTCCATAAAATGGTTCATTCTGACTTTGGGAAAAAATTTTGGTCAGTTCTTATTTTATCCAACTTGCTGCAGATATTTTGAAAATAAACAGTGAAGCCTGGAGCTTTCTTTGGGACTATGAATGGATTTGAAAACTACAGCAAAACTCAGGTATAGGATTTTAAGAAGGCTAAATTGTAAATTACATTAAGAGACTGTGCAGAGAATTACGGAGGTCTGAGAACCCTTTTTGCACAACCCCGGTAGAGGCTAGCTGCAATTTGGGTCTGAATGAGTAGGAAGTGGGTGGGGGACAATGAGGATGGGGCTAAGTCTTCATTCCTGCTCCCCTTCCTGTTGCCCAGCACTGGCCAAAGTTCTTGCTAAGAAGGTAGTATTGGCTCAAGGTATGGAACAACACCAAATTGTTGCCTCACGGAGAAAAGGAGAAGCAGACAGGAATTGTAACCTCTGAGACATGTCCTTTTCCATCAGCAGGCGCTACATTAAGCTCAATATTTTGGAGTATTTCTTATACTAAGCAGGAAGAATATCACAAACACTGTTGAAGGTAAATTCTGCAGGGTGCAGTGAGATTCCATTTTTTAATGGTACTAGCTGTTACTTCATGTAGGGATTCTAGACTGCTGCTACTTTTGTACCCTGTGCATCAGGAAGGTGTGGCTTGCTCCTGGAGGCCCCCCTACTCCCTCTTGCATTAAGGGGAACACAGTGCATGAAATAATACTTAGTCCTGCCATGAGTGCAGGGGACTGGACTAGGTAGCCTCTAAAGGTCCTTTCCACTTCTACAATTCTTAGGCTGTATAATCTGAGCCCATATTTCTTTTTCTAAAAGGGATTGTTCTTTGCGTATTGACTTTTAGAGAGGAGCAGATATTAAGCAGATGATGAAAAGTTTCAGAAGGAGAGGTGAAGTAAGCCATTGTCTAAGATCCACTCTCTGACATATCTTGGATGCCATAAACATATTTGCAAAATGATTCAAAACAAGATAAAAGTGATTACTATACAAGTTATTATGGACTGTGGACTTCTTGGACAAAGAGTTTCTGTAAGGAGACACCAATCCTTCCATACCTTCTAAAAGCTCCACCAGACCCAGAACATGACCTTCATTGGCCAATTCTCTCTTAGTCAAATCCTGATCTTTACCAGGCACTCGGAAGCTCCACCATCTAAGTTTACCAGATGAGAGACTTAAAGCTGTGGAGCATTGTTAATGGCATCAAGATCTGGATACTGCACCATCTCCTCCAACAACCTGAACATACACACTGAAAGAGAGAGAATTCCTGTGGCACATCCTGGGTAAGAGGGCACTTGAAGCAGGTGTGTAATGAACTGGTATCACCTACTGAGATCTAATTAGAAGAACTGCTTAAAACAATCCTTTTTACCCCAGCCAGTGGCTGCAGATGCATGCACAAAATTTCATGTTCAAAGGAATTAAAGGCTGCCATCAGTTTTAGAAGAATTAGCAAGGATACTCTGAACCTAGGCCAGCAAAAGAAAAAGTCAGACTTTAGCTGTTGAAGTTATAGAAATATGAGGGGAAAATGGAAAACATCTTTCTATATACTGTACAAACAATCTTTGGTTGACAGCAAATCAATAGACTGTGCTGAGCATTATGGTAAAATTCAATCCCACAGCTCTTTTAATACAAATTTGTTTGGTGATTTGTCCATTTCTCTATTAAGGCATTCTTTGATCTTCATGCCTTCTTAATAGAATAGCCAAGTGTCATGAGCAAGATGGAATAAAGAAATCCATTTCTTCATTGCCCACCAGATCTAATTGCAACGAAGAGTGTATCCTTAAAAAAGATTTCTAAAAATATCTTAAATATAATAGTAATTAAAATAATTAACAATCAAACAATATGACTGACCTTGTGACAGCATGAGGATTCAGGACAGAAATAACTAGCTTCCCCTGCTTTGAAATATTTGGTAATCAGGTTGCCTCCAATGATGGCAATTGAGTATAGTTTTGTTTGGGTTTTTGTTTTGTTTAAAAATCATTTTGCAGCTGGTGTAACAAATGGTAAATGACCCAAATTAATGTTTGAAATGCATAGATTGAATTTACAGAGATTTTCATATTTTCCCTTCAGAAAGCCTGTTCTTTTAGGCTTTGTTTTAAACAATCAATTTAGCTATACATCTGTCTCTTTCTAATACATCCATAGGTACCAGACTAATCCTGCTGATGGTTTGCAATAGCTCTCTTCAGCTTATGAAGATACCCTACTTTAAAAGTGCCAAGTATTTCCAAAATCTGTTATAAAAATTCCTTCTAAAATATATATGCTATGCATAAAAAAAGCTATATTAAAAGAACAGTCAGTTTCTAAAGTCAAGAACTCAAAACTTTGGAAATACCAAAACAAAGGTTACCTGGTGCAACATTAATTCACCCCCCACCCCTTCCATCTATGCATTAAATTACAATCTTCTTTTATATGATCCCATACTATTTTTTCCACAAGACCCCCACCTCATTCAATGCACAGGATGAACTGTGCTCACTTAATGAGCAGCTATTCAGTATTTTGTTTTCATCTTATTGTTCAAGGTTTGGCCCTGTGCCTTATTTACTGCACACAGTTCAAACCCTGCTGCTAGTCCCAGTTTCATTGCCCAGACAGTTCCCACTCTCCACCCATGCTATCCTTGTTTCTCTCTTTCTCCCTCCTTTGAGTCAGGGGAGGGAGGAAGTTTCTACACTGTATGGCCACCATCAAGTGGCTTACCAAGTGGCACAAGAGAAAAGCTCCCTACTATCAGTTTCTGTGCCCCAGCCACACGCTAGCCTAGACCAACCATTATACCATAAATCCAGCTTCATCCCAGGTGCCCTGAGTTTGCTCATTTTTTCACAGGGATGGTTCACATGCCATCTGGTTAGCACTATAAGCTGTGAAAGTCTCAACCATGCACCAACATGTGACCAGTCTATGCCTGCACCATTGAGTCAAAGACCTCCTCCTGCCAGATTTCAAGCACCTGCTCCACAGGTGAGGATGCGTGAGCTTCTCAAATGAAAGTTCACTAGGATGTTTTTAATATTGCAAAATATCGCATACTTGTTATCAGAAATAGCTGTACCATTTTGGCTGAAAATTTTCCAGAACAACCAGCCAATGGGAACTGCAGCCCAAACGGTTAATTAGGGCAAAGTTATAAGAAACTGAAAACAGGGTCCAATGAGACATGTCTTTCAAATAACAGGTGGCACTAATAACCCAAGATACATACAGTGATTGGAAACATGTACGTCATTATCTAAAGCCCTGATTCTGCAAAGATTTATACACATTTCACTTCATGCACTCTGAGTAATTTCACTGACTGCCAGGCTACTTCACAATGCACAGGATTTTTGTGGGATCAGGGAGTTTAGTAGATAATACTCAAATTTTCTCTTGTCCTTTGCAACCTGGGCTCTGGTTCACTAAGAAAAAATTGACTCTGAATTTGGACCTGGGGTGCCAAAGTCACAGCATTGCATCATCCCAGTGAATTTCCCAGAAGTATTGGAAAGCAGTTCACACATCATGTATTCATTTGGTCTGACTGAGAAACCAATACTAACACTGTAACTACTTTTTTTTCTTGAAGATTGCACTTTAAAGCGTGTCCAGATATCCATTTGGAAAACTTGGCATGCTAGAGAAACACGTGGAATAGATTTGAACAAATTTGACTTGACCCAGATCCCACCAGAGGAGAAGAAGAAAATAGGCTTGCATAGCCAAGTACGCAGAGCAAGAAGTCAGGAAAGACTGCTCATGGACTGTTTAGTTGTCAGATTAACAACAGTTCAGGAAATTTTGCTGCAAATTGAAAGAAACCTCAAATTGAGGATTTAGGTTATGTCTATGCTGTAGCTAGTAGGTGTGATTCTCAAGCACATGTAGACAAATTAGTCACCTGAATTTGACCCAGGCCAGGCTTGGACTCTGAAACTAGCTGAGATTCCATTTCCACTTCAATATCTGCATTTCTATTTTTAGGGTGCGAGCTCAAACTGAGCTAGTGTGACTGGTCTACCTGTATGAAGAATCTCAGCTCCCAGGTGCAGTGAAGACGTACCATAGATCTTCTTGTGTTTTCCTTATTCACTCACTTATTCAGTCATTCTTCATGCTACCTGCTATTAAACAGTTGTCATTATAAAAAAGAAAAGATAGAAATGAAAAATAAAAATGAGGAAATACCCAAATTTTACAGGATTACACCAGTTGCCATCTGTGTAGGCTACCACTACTCCACACCTGCTGCTTCAGCAACAGGTACAAGAAATCTTAAAGTAGGGAGTTATGGAAATATTTCTTTCTAATCACCATTAGTAAAAGGAAAACTTATGCTTGGAAACATGAGTTTGTACCTATTTTATAACTTTTGTGGTTTATCCTACTGGTATATTCTAGCTATCCATTGTTCATACCTCCATAGTTCACCCAGAATAATCTCCCTATAGAGCTGCTTTTGTTGTACAAAGAATTTGAATAATATTACTCAGTCAGTTCTGTTTATTCATATGAGCCATGATCTTCCTCTATTAGTTGGATTTTCATTCAGCACATATTATTTCTTTTTTCTTTTATATTATTTTGCCTTTTTGTACCTGCCAATGGGCACTCCCCGACCATTAATATTCCACTTCCTAATGTTCTTGAGGAGATCAACCTTTCTCTTTATTTATCTCTTCCTTTTTTACTACTTTCTGTTAATTCAACCTGGGGTATCACTTTGTGAGGATGATATTTTTAGGCTTCCTTTTCCCCTTTCATTCACTGAGCATTTCTTAACCTAGTCAACACTACAATAAATGCCTTCAACTCAATCCATTAAAAACTGATATTATACTTCACTCTAAATTCTGATGCTTCTACCTCATTCATTGATTTGTTTCATATTTGCTTTCTCAGGCTCTGTTTGCGTTTCACTGTTTGCCATTGAAACAGTTTCCTTAGTACACCATTCTAATTACTTCATATGTCTTCCTTTTCTGTCAACTTGAGCACTGTCACTCTCTTTTCTATGATCTTTCCAAGGCAGTACTTCAAACTGTACAAACTGCAGCATTTCATCCTTTCCTACCCAAACATGGAAATGGGAAAACATTACCTCCATTCTCAACCATCTACTGGTGCCATCCCATCCATATCAGATGCCAGCATTTGTTTAATTTATTTCTAAGATTACCCATAAAAATGTGACTAATATTTCATATCCACTTTATTAGCTATTCAACATTTCTGATCTTCTAAGTGCTTTATGTGTGTTCCTTATTAAGTAGCTAATGTCTCAGGAATTCTCTAACTGGAAGCTTTTTTTTAATTTAAATTTACTGTTTACTTCAATAATGCAAAGAAGAAATAAAACTGACGTGCACACAGATGGCAGGCCCACAATGTTAATTAAGACCGTGGACCTACCATCTGCATTCACTTGAGTTTTTATCTGATATATTTACAGTATGTTTCCTTACTCAATTAAAATATATGCAAAACAGCTAGTAAAATAATGTATAAATATATGACATGGGTAATGTCATATACACCTTATGATGAATGTTTAATGGGTTTAGAAGCATCATTGCAACTTTCACAACTGCAGTTCTTAACGGCTCATGCAGTATAACAACAGTGCACGCTGGCAATTGATTTGCTTGTATTGTGGAACAGTATGTTTTTGATGCACTTTTTGTGCTGACTGAATGTAGAATCTTAGCCCTCAAGCCTATATTTAGGGCACATTTCAACAGCAATCGACCAGCATTTACGCAAGGCACATAAAATGGCTTGCGTAACTGCTGGCGACTTTCTACGCCACTGGGACATACTGGGGAAAGCCAAGTGCAAATCCCATTTGGTCAGCTTTCCCCTACGTCTCCTGGGGGCCAGGACTTCTGGCGCTGACTTCCAGGAGTGCAGCAGCAAGTTCATACTCACTGCTAAGAGCTCCCGGAACGCTGGGCTGACAGTGGAGATTTTGCCTCCATCAGTATAGCCATAGCCTTATATCCCAAGGCTAGAAAGAACCATTATGATTATCCAGTCAACTCTCTTATATAACATAGGCAATGGACCTTCTCAAAATAATTCCTAGAGCATGAATTTTAGAGGAACATTTGTTCTCCAGGTAATACCTATGTATACTATACTATACTATACTATACTATACTATACTCAAGTCACTCTCAAGTCAGCTTCTCTTTGTTAAGTTATATAGATAGAACTCTTTGAGTATATCACTCTAAAGCATGTTTTCTAATCCTTTAATCATTCTTGTGGCTCTTCTCTATACTTTCTCCAATTTACCAACATCTTTCATGACTTGTGGAAGCCAGCAGTGGTGGTAAAATAACCTATCTGCTCCTATTTGAGATTCTTCTTTTTATGCTTTCCAGAACTGCAAATATTTCTGTTATATGTAGATGATGTGTAATACCTGCCCTAATTCATGCAAGTGAGGAATCTTTGAGTGAATTTCTGTCCATATTGAAGTCAAAGAGGATCCTTAAAGTAGGAAAGAGAAAATTTTATAACATTTAAACACTCATTTAATCACAACATGTCTGGCAATCAGCTATTCTAATAATCATAGAATCATAGACGTGTAGAACTGGAAGAGACATCAATTGGTCATCTAGTCCAGTCTCCTCCTGCACTCAAGGCAGGATTAAATAATAATTAGATCATTCCTGACAGATATGTGTCTAACTTGTTCTTAAAAACCTCCAATGACAGAGATTCCACAGCATCCCTAGATAATTTGTTCCACTACTTAACTGTCCTAACAATTATGAAGTTTTTACTAAAGTCCAACCTAAACCTCCCATGTTCCAGTTTAAGTCCTTTCCTCCTTGTACTATCCACAAAGGTTAAAGAGAACAATTCCTCCTTGTAACAACCTTTCATGTACTTGTAAGCATGTCATGTCCTCCTTCAGTTTATTCTTCTCCAGACTAAGCAACGTTAATTTTTTTCAATTTTTCCTCATAAGTCATGTTTTCTAGGCCTTTAATCATTTTTGTGGTGAAAAATTCCAATTTCTTTCATTTCTCTATACAACTGTTACAATTTCTGTGATGCTACTTTGTTCTATCATCTTCAGATTTCACAGGTTTAACAGATTAGGCTGGGTTTAGATGGAAGCTATTCATTGCACCCCTAGGAGCTATAGGAAGTGATGTTGGTCATTCAGTTGCTGGTGTTCTGTTCCTTGAATTACTACTTAACCAACCACCCAACATGCTTCCAAATGTCATTACACTGCTGGAAGTGCTGTTTTTATATGATAAATAAAACCATGGCCTTAGCTGAAGCTGGGTAAAAATTGCAAAATGTATTAATGACCATTTTGTTTCAATAAAACCTAAAAATGCATTTTGATGGGATTTGAATTCCTTTTTTCTTGCTTTTCAGTATCATTTCTACTGGCAATTTAAATATTCATGGATGGAGATAGTGCTGTGACTCCAGCAATGTGACCATCTTGAAAAATCTTTGAAAATCATCCAGTTAAGGAGCATAAACAATGGCATAACCAAGTATACTGGAAGAATTTCAGAGAATGAATCTCAGAGCAATATTCACGGTGGATAATTTGCAAACAGTTGATAAGCTGAATTACATTGGCAGAAAACATTTATGGAATAACGTTAACCAAGAAGTGGAAATCAGTGTGTGAACAGATTATTCGCAAACAAAAAAAAATCCTTAACCAAATTGTTCATTGAAATTTTTTTTGTCTAACTCTAGATCTGTTCGTTTGGAACATTTCCAGGAGATGAGATAGTAACTCCAGTGTCGCAAACAAATTCCTCAGCAGATTCAGATGACATTCTTCCTGCCTTATTCTGCTTCAGTGTGCTGCAGGTTGGCTTTCAAGATGAGGCTGTGTTTCAGCTGGGGGTGAATCACCTGCCGTTAATACTTACTACTTTGTAAATGGTGCTATGAGATAAAAAGTGCCATATGAATATTAAATATTTCATTACTATAGGTTTATGCATTTTTCATTGGTTCTATACCACTCTCGCTTATATACCATGCTGTATATATTTTCTCAAGCCAAGGGTTGTTTTGTCTTCTAGCAGTTTTCATCAGCAGGCATCTTTTGGCTTTTCTGTCTGCTTCCATCTGTGCAAAGACAGACTCAGAAAGAAAGCGGAGGTGCTAATATGCTCTCTCTGTCCTATATAAGGATCACATGGGGGGGGTAATTAGTTTATTACATTATTCAAGTCACCAGTAGAAGAGATTAAATTTCTATAAATTAAATCTTTTACTTTCCCTAGAAACCATGCTCTATGTCAAAGGATTTCCCTGACTTCCCAGCACTGCTAGAAGTCATTTTAATTCTAACTGGAGATAGTAACATAAAATTTAAGTTCATAGTGAATGGAAGCTATAGTTCGTTTGTATCATGGCACTTTGAAGTACTTGAAGTTGGAAGAGCTATTGTGTTTTATTATAGAAAGTTCTCTTGTATGAAAGATTCCAACTACTATGATGGCACAGACTAATTTTTACAAGATTCATAGGAGTACACATGGCTATTTACTAAATATCTTCTGACAGAAATTACTGAAGAGGTTTCACCATGGTAGCTGGTGAGCAGAGAGAGAAGACTGAAAGAGTCAGACGTAAGAAAACTTCAAGAAGACACTGAAAAATATTGTAACTGAGTGAGATAGAGGTGGACGGCTTATGATGTGAAGAGAGGGAAGTGGGCCAGACTGATGGGTGGTTGGACTCCTGGCATGGCAGGGAAGCAGGTGAAAGTGAGGCATGGAAGACTTCCGGCACTGGGAAAGGGAAAGAAGTGGATGGGGATCATTTTGGGGGATAAGAGGGAAAGCTTCTGGTGGAAGGGAAGGAAAATGGAAGGAGTGGCATACTGATCTATGCTGAAAACTTACCTCAGCATAGCTATATCCCTTAGTCATCTGAAAGATCCACACTCCGCTGAGGATGCATCTGGAGCCTTAGGTCAACTTAGCCTTCCTTAAGTCAACCTAAGGAATGCTCTGTGCACATTGGGATTTTATTAAGTCGACTTACGAGCTTTCTTAAATTGGCTTAATAACACCACCTCTTAAGGTCAACTTAAGGTTTAAGTCAACCTTATTAAGCCAACTTAAGCCTGTGTAGATGGGGAATAGCCCTTCAGTCAAATTAATTGGCCTCCAGGCCCCCTCCCAGAGTTCCTGGCCACCAGGGAAGGTTGACCTAACACCTACCAGTGTGGATGCAGTCAGTCAACAGGAGTTTTCAAGTGATCGTTCTAAGTTGACTTAAGAAAGTTGACTTTAACTTAACTTAGAGCTGAACTTTTTAAGTCGACTTAACAGAGCCTCCAGCACAGACATACCTGAGAGATGTAGTTAAGCAACCTAACGCCTCTTATAGAGAATGCTTGGTCAACAGATTGTGTCTCTGCCAACCTATCTAACTCCTCTCCGGGAAGTAGATTACCTACAATAACAGACAAATCTTCCTTCTGTTGTATCAAGGGTTTATGCTGAAGTGCCACATCAGCGAAGCTTAGACGCTGTCTCTGAAAAGGTTTCCTTTTATTATGTCAAATTGTCTGACTAGTCTGTCTAGTAACACACAGTTAACACATTACAACATTATGTTTGATTTGCATTCTCCATGTGCTTTGGAATGGGATGTCTTCATTCCATATATCATTTAATCTTTGCTGAAGTGATTTCAAAGTCAAAAATAGCATTTTTAACACTACAAAATGAAAGCAGATAAATAGATCTTTCATTATTAGGGAAGCTGGATGAACTGAGCACAGAAGTGATTACAGGGGTAAAAGAAGGGATGCTCAGAATCCCCCATTGTCTTTAAGGAAATTGGTATTGTCCCACAAAATATATAGAGTATACAAATAATTTGCCAAATGTATCATCATCTTCTTTTTTTTTTGGTTTATGAAATATGTACAAGATAATTGTGATTTTCTCCATCTCCTCTGATCCTCATGCTATACAGGCTTAAATTTTATCAAGACGTTTAAAATTACCTTTTTTCTGCCCCACTAAGTAAGGGCATATTTTCTAGTACTGTGAACTCACCCAAACAAAGGAAACATTTGCAGAGAATGAGACTGAATCAGGTGAGATCACAGCACTATTAGTACTGCATGTATAAACTTTTAGTTGAATGAGACAGTTATCCTCACTCTCCCCTGAAATGTCACAAGGCACACTGAATTGGAAGTATAAGGTGCTGCTGAATCCAGGAAAAGAGCAACCAGATTACAACTACTCAGTGTGAAGTGATGCTGACTGAGATTGGAGAAATGTAAATTTAGTAAAATAGACTGCTGGAGAGGCCATGCAACTGCAATATATTGACGTCTCTTTGACCCAGGCAGATAGCCTATATTCAGGAAGTTTCAGGAGGAGAAGAAATTGATGCAATCCTGTTTGTTTACAATGAATCTACACAAAATCCTGTTTCCTTGAACACAAGAGAAACAAACAGCAGCAGGCGGGTGTCTTCCTTTAAAAAGGCCAAACCTGCCTCATTGGTGAGTTCTGTCCCTAAAGCTCTACCTCTCTACTTCTGTTCAAGGTCATGTTCACTACTGTTTTTCCTGCTTTCTGATGGCTGTCTCCTGGTTTTCTGCCTCCACTATATACACAACTCAAAACAATATCCTATCCCCTGTGTTTTCAAACTGTCCCAGGGAAACACCTAATGTCCTGAGTTAATTTTTAGAGTAGGCTTTGCCATGTGGTCCATTGCCCTGGGTGGTAACTTCTATTTTTTTGGGCTATCACAGTACATATAAAAGGGATTAATTGCCCCTGCCATTTAGCCCGAAAACCTGGCACTTAACATACCCATTGGCTTTAACCAGGTCTTTGATTGTCTTTGGATCAAAAACTTGATAGTAGTCATTTACAACTTCCAGCCTAACAACTGATATCCCCCACCAGCCTTGAAAACGACGTGGAATGTTGATGAGACCTGGATGAAGTTCAAACAGCAATTTGAAATGTGTATGAAAGCAATAGTGTTTAGCAAAGCCCTGAACCCTGCTGTGTTTTTTATGTCAGTTGGTGCAGAGCACAGCGTCTAGACAATGTATTTCATACTGAGAATGATGATGAGGAAGAGAAGGAAAGCTACAGAGAAGGAATGAAATGTGTATGAGGATCATTGCATTTACAGAGGGAAAAAAATATTAAAGGTATCTAGATAAGATTTGGAGAGAAAGAGAAATACCAGGAGTCTTTTAGAAACATAAAATTAAACCAACCTTTTTGTGAATTTGGAATGGAAAGGAATTTGGAACTGGAGTGAATTTTGGGATGCAATAATAAAAAGACATGAAAGGCTACCGAAGGACACAGATTTGACACTTGAATAGGTAATATTCATACACCAAGCAGCAGAACAAACAGAAGTGGAAATAAAGGCCCTCTGGAGAGGCACAGACAACAGGACTGTGAACATTATAGTCAAACAAGTAAGGGAAAAATTCCCAGAAAATAAAAAGGCAGAGGTTCTAAGAATGTTAAATAAAGAATGCTGTCAGTGAGGAGACAACTGCCATGACTTTAGAAGATGTCCAGCTTTAGGTCAAATGTAGAAACTATAATCCCAGCCATTTTGCCTGAATGTACAGAAAAAGCAGAAAAATATGTGCCTTAAATTTCAAATGTAAAGAGTTCTCAAAGCAGGGTAAAGAATTATGCAGAAAACAAAGAAGTAAGCTGAAAACAAAAAGAGTGGCTAATAAAATATGTGAAAAAGCCCTGCATGTGACTTACAAAATAGACACAAGAGTACAAAGTTAGAGGTTTATTACAGAAGCGGGTGGGTAAGGTTTTGTGGCCTGCATTGTGCAGGAGGTCAGACTAGCTGACCATATTGGTCCCTTCTGACCTTTGAGTCTATGAGGCTAAGTGATTGCAATAACAGAGAAGGAAACGGTGCAAAGCTTGAAAAAAATAAAAGGTGCAACTGCACCAAAATGAGGAACAAATTCCAATTCTGGCAGAGTGTGAACTATCACCGAATTATAAAGGTTAACAAGAGTTTATGGTAATGCTACCCATCCTTCCTCTTTTCCTCCCTACAAAAAAAGTGATAGGCTTGCACCATGATCAACCATGTCACAGAGTATCTGACATAGGGAGTTACAATACCTCGGAGATCAAACCTCAGTCATACATGAATACACTAACTGAATCATATCAGATTATCAGGATGTTCATAGGAAAGTGATGAGTCTTGTCAAAATACACTTCACTTGGGGAAGATTCAGAGTCTGTTATGTTTGCCACCTAAAACGTACCACAGAGAGACTAGAGAAGAACTGCCCAACATGAAAGCAGATGGCATTCTTTCCTGAACAGAAAAATCAGATGGATTCACTATTGACAAGAAAGTGTCAGACCCTGTTTTTCTTTTCTTTCCAAATACATATTAGTGAACAGATCAGCTAGCAGAAATCTTATCAGAAGAGCAAATACTAGGAAATACTTTTGGAAGGCAAATTATAAATGTGTAATTTTGAGAAGTTTCACTGGAGACTTGGCATAAAGAGTTATGCTCATCCAATCCAACCTTATTCAGGTTTAATTCCCAGTAGTGAATCTATTCCCCATAATTATTTTGCAAACATTTGAATAGTCAGTTGTTCGTAGCAATTTGATTCCCCTCTACCCCCACAAAAGAAATGACATTTTGAATACAACCTTTACAAATTATTTGAATGGCTCTATTCTGGGCGTGTACCTGAAACAAATAAAATGTGTTGGTTTTTTTTTTCTTTCCACCTACAATAGAGGTAGCCTTAGCATAGAATATAAAATTCTAATGGGTTGCTGTGGCCACTACTTACGATGTTAATAGAAAATGACTAACAGTGTCCTTGCACTCTCCCTGCTCTGTAGTGTGTTGTGTTTTTACATGTTGCTTCTCATTCTATAGATTATAATATCTTTGAGACAGAGGACATTCTTTTTCTTATGTGCTCATATAGCAACTAACACACTGGGGTCTTGGGCCAAATAAGAAGGCCTAAGGAACAATAATACTAATATTGTACTACAAATAGTAAACAAAAGGAATAAAATGTGGCTGACGCCAGGAAGACATGGCCCTAATGCTTGCCATTAGTTTAAGTACACAAAATATGGATAAACATGCCTTTAACTACTAAAATACTAATACAGGTGACATGGTCTCCTTTCAGAATACAGCTTCTCTGCAGTATATTTTCTAAACACCATCCAGGAACCTACCAGACAGAGTCCTTTCAAAGATACCCCACATTTCCAGCACAAATGTTTTGCCACTGGGCCCATGGTCATTCATTCATGATTTAGGGTCCCTTTTGGACTAGGTACACATCATTCTTATCAGAGAATTCAGGGAAGTATTCCTGCTAATCGCTTTTCTAATGTATTGTTTGTTTTTTGCTTGTGCTACCTAAATGTAAAGGAAGAAACTAGACCTACTGATTGTAGAAAAGATAAAACAGTGAGAATAAAGTTTTGAAGAGCTATGTATCTGAGTTGTTACTTTTTAGCCAGAATTATCTTAATTACAAACACCTAAGATTTTATGCTTTCCACAGAAAAAAGAAAAAGCTTTCCACAGAAAAAGAAAAGGCACATGCTATATATAAATAGCCTGCCTCTGTTCCCTTTCTCACCTATTTTATATTTTGCATGACCCTGCACTATTATTTATTATGCCTTTATTCAGGATATGTAACAAAAGCTGCACTCAAGCTGTGCATGAAGCTGTGAACCTAACCCGAATTTCTTTTTTTATGTTAATTCATTCAAGTTATTGTAATGTTTCAGCCCTTGGCACAGCTTTAACTCTAAACCAGTGACTAGGTATACACATTAAGGAGGGTGTTCTCATCCCAAAGAAAAAGGGACTTCCACTCACTGCAGCAGCAAAGAAAGAACATATGTATTTATATGAATTTGCTTGAATATTCATGGTCTTGGTTCTCTTGTCTAATATTTCAAATATTTGTGTAGCTAAGACTCTCTCTCTCTCTTACATACCCATACACAGCCCTTTACACACCTCTTTCTGCATCTCACTCTGAAGTTGTAACAGAGTTCTTTTGTGACGTTTGTTGCCCTTGTGAAGAATGAGGTCACAACTTCAGTATTTTGACTTCCTAGTAAGATCCAAGAGGACAAGAAGATGAGTTGGGATGAGACAAAATCTGATTTGAAAAACACATCTCTATTGATAAGCCAATGTTGCAAGAAAAATTACAAGGTAACAAATTCAGGGACTTATGGACTTAGTTTTTCTCAGTTCAGAAGTACTTAATGCCCCTATAGAAAATATAATTGAAAAAAAAATACTAAATATTGCTGTCAAGCTGGAATTTTCTAGCTATATCAGGATGAATGAGCAGCCACGAGGGATATGGGGTTTGGAAAATTTGATTATTTTGACAGGAAACCCATTTCTTAAAGTGAAATATTTGACACTCCATGAAATCGTAACTATTTTCTTGAATATGAGATATACATTGAAAAATAAAAAGGGAAGGATAATGACCTTTAACATAAATTTTTTTTAAAAAAATCTAATAATAATGATAATAAATAATAATATAATAATAATAAATATGATAGCATGAAGCAAAAAAACGGAACAATACAGCAACACACTGTAATGTGTAACACGCTAGAGCAATTAATGAAATGAAAGAACTGTTTCTTGCAGATGGATATGTAGGGAAATAATGGAGCAACACTACACTGAGCTGTCATGCATCAGATACTACATCTGTTATGGAAATCAGTGGTAGTGGGGGCCTTTTGTTCAGGCTAAAGCCCTCCCAACAGGGATTTGGCAGAAGTAGATTTTCTTGTTATTAAACATGATTTCTAGCTAGTTGAGAGCAGATGCTACTGCAGCATTTGGAACTAATAACCAACCTTCAAGTGTGTGACATCCTTTAAAGAGTCTGGTACCATCTGAAAGACCAAATTCAGTTCAAAGATGTGTTCAGTTCAGTTTCTACTTTGCACATGAATACAGCTGACACCAGATGAGCCTTATGGCCTTCCTGTTGCCAGAAACAAGAGAATAAAACTACTGACCTTATTTTCCAGCAAAGATCAGAATACATGTTTTACATTATCCAACAAGAAAGTGAAACACCATCTTTTAAATTCATTTAATAATACAGGGAAAGCAGAGTATTAATTTGGGGTGGGGGGGTAATGTGCTAAAAGATAGAGGGACACAAATTTACTCTGAACTTGGCAGATTGTGCTGATCACACTGAATTTCACATAGCTCTGCTCTTCCTGCTGTGAATTTTGTTGAATGGTTCACCAGGCCTTCCAACCCTCCCCACCTATTCAGAAATGAAAATCCTTCCTTGTCTCTACAAAACCACTTCATTTCATGCAGCTGCACCATTTCAGCTTCTCATCTTAACAAAATCCTTTTTATTTCCCCCAAAGATCTGTTAGTTCTAGAGCTTGTCTGATCAGGCATGCTCCACTTCTGTCTAGAGCCGAAGTAAATAAATGAAATAGACATCTGTCTTGACAGAGGAATACACATTTTCATTAATATCACTTCCCTTGATAAAAGCAGACAGTGATAAGGGAAATTTTAGAAGCCTAGGTCGTACTTACCTTTGTATGCCTGGTAAATGTTATGATAAGATAGATAAGGTTAATGTAACAAGTTGATTTAATTATGTTAATTCATACCATTCATACTCGCTGTTAAAATCTTGTTCTGTGTCTTCCCAGCAGCAGCTGGTTTGCTTAGTAGGTTTACTTAACTTAGTATAGTTTGGACTGTGAGTAATGGTTATATTAAGTAACCGCTTAAGACTCCTGGCAGTCAGCCAAGGCAGGGAGATTGGCCTGGAGACAGCACGTGGCTGACAGGAACTTTCCAGAGCTCCTCTGGTGTCAGGCCATGAGACTGAAAGTGCGCGAAAAAGGGGACGCGCAACGGGCTCTCCGGATTGGCTGGGGACCCCAGATTTAAGGGAGTTTCCCGCCTGGGCTCGGGGCTTCGCGCTGTGCTCTGCACCAGAGAGATCCAGGCTCCAACCTCCTGAGGAAGACAGCCCTGACTCCACTGAGGCCTCTCTGAGAGATTAGGGACCGAAGCCTGCGCAAGCATCTGGCTCTCGGAGTCAGGGGCTTGGACACTAATCTCTCAGATTGAAGGCTGAAGAGGACCTGCCACCACCGACGAGGAAGACTCTTTAAAGGCAGTGGTCAGGACATTGTTTGTGAAGCCGCCCTGTCTAAAGGACTCAGTCTAGGGGCGAAGGACTTTTGAAAAAGGACCCCAGAGGCGGAAGAGCCCTGAAGCAGACAGCTCAGGTCCGGACCCGAGGACCAAGGACAACAGGGGACTGGCCTCAAGGGTGTTTAGACCAGCGGCTGGTCGAGCCAAAGACCCAACCATAATTAAGAAGGGGTTGGTGGGATGCAAGCACACACAGGGACACTTGCGAACTGTACCCAAAGGTACAAGGGGTGGGTCCTCAGAGTGAAGATCACACATCTCTCCAGAAGGAGAAGGGAGGGGACCGGGGAGTTATTTACTCACCCCGTTCAGAGAACTAAAGGGCTCCTGGGTACCTTGACCCCATCCTACAAATAGGCAGGAGGGTGTGACTGAAGGGGGAGCACTGGTGATAAATCGAGGCCATAAGGGTTGTAATTACAATACTTGCCTTGTTGTTATACCCATAGCTGTCCAAGTTAAAGTATCCTTACCCCACCTTTCCTCCCCAGCCAATAAACCTCCTGTGTTTCAACTGGACTCTCTGCTTCTAGTGTGGTGACCTCACAGAACCAGATCGGGTGACAGGGTGAAAGATACCTGCCGTGGGCACGGACCTCTGGAAGATCCAGTTACCACTCAAGTGGACTACCTGAGTGGCTCAAACTGAGAAACTTTTTGGTAACAACAGAAGATAGATGAAAGGAGAATCAAAATAGCTCATTGCCCACCCAAAAATGTGCCTTCTCAGTTGTCTTTGTGTCCGCTATCTAAATGTTCAGTCCCTTTTCTCTTTAAGGAGAAAAGCGATTTGCAGACTCTAATTTTTTGACATGAGTATCAATCCTCTTATAGCCTTTCTAGAATTTGTATTATTTTTATTTTGCTTCCCCATGCTTGTCACCCCAAAACATAGTCCCATATTAATTTGCCACTATATTTTTAGCTATTCTAAAATGTTAGACTGTGGTCTTTACAAGCAAATTACCTTACCCTGGGATTTGCAGTATTCTATACAAGTCATAAAAGTATAAAGGCGGATTATAAAAGTAACCATAATTAGGCAAAAACAACAGAAGTCCCATGGCACCATAAAGATGCATACATTTCTTTGGGCATAAAGCTTTCATGGGTTGCAACCCACTTCGTCAAATGCCTGAAGAAATTTCTTAGTCTTTAAGGTGCCACAGGACTTTTGTTGTTTTTGCTGTATACAGACTAACGTGGCTACCCTTCTGAAAAAATAATGAGGTCACCTGTTAGATTTCAAATCTGCTTTTTTAGTTACTTGTAAACAATTATTTAAATATATATAAATTGCATACCTATGGTATGGTAAATTATACATTATGGACTCAGAACCTTTAATAGATCCTTTACAATCATTTTCAGCCATTTTGGATTTTGTTCTGTTTTGTTTTTGCAGAAGCATTCTAAATAGGCTGATTTCAGAGCCCAAATCCCAGCAATGCTCAAAGAGATTCAAGCTCTGAAGTTACATGGCCTCTGCAAATGTTGCCATTTGTTTGCAGTACAGATGATTTTGAAGTTCAAAGCTAGCCAATCATCTTTGTTCATTCACAGTTTCCTCTGTGGAACTGGTGTGTGCCCTCTACTATATAAATGGAAGGAATGTTCACACACCTTCTGTTAATCACTTTAATGTGCTAACTTAGGCTATTTTTTAGGTGGGAGTAGTGACTGCTACTCAGCAGTCTGTGTAGAAAGGGATTTCCCTTCCAGCCTTAACATTCTATGATTCTTTCTCCTTACCTCTACCAAGATCCAACCAGTGAATATGGCTGTGTTCGTTGTGTGTCATGAAGTTTAGCCCAGCTTTCTAGAATTAAGAAATAATAAATTAAATTCTTCCAACATGTTTTTGGCAATAAATCAAGACAAAATTAGTTATATACTGGATAAACAGTCTGAGCCAAATTCAGCCCCCGTGAAAAAAGGGTTAATTACTTAACTAGTAGAGTTGTATATAATTTTCTTAGAGCTGAGCTTTGTTTCCAGGCCCAGTGGGTCTTTAGCACTTATTTCCACATCTATGATTTAGAGGCCAGATTCTGATCTCACTTGCACCAGAGTTAATCAGGAGAATTTTAGTGAATTACATAAAGTAGTTTAAAGGGGATCAGAAGCAGGTCCAGCAAATTTACAGTCCATATACATGCTGAAATATAACACCTGAACAAGTCTTTCCTATCTCAATACCTTCAGCCAATAAACCACTTCCTAGATAGCCCCCAGCTATCAAGTGTTTTTAACTTCTTTCTCTGATGTTAAATATTGGGATAAAAACTAAGAAAGCATAACTTAGGGAGGATCCATGGCTAGCTTTAAATCTAGGCATTTCCCTTATAATAATTGGCTATGACTACACTTAGATTGCTAAATTGATTTAACTTAAATCGATCTAACTAAATCGAAATAAAAATCATTAAATTGAAATAAGTTAAATCAAAATAACATGGCCACACTAGAAACCCAAGTCGAACTAGCATGTGCATGGACAGGACATGCTAGTTCAATTTAGGAGAGGGGCACCATGGAAGGTGTGGCAAGATGGCCCCCAAGAAAGGCCATCTCCCATCCAATATAGAGAAAAGGAAGGCACCGTGGGAGGAAGGAGGTCAAACTGTGTTAAATTGAAATAATGGTTAAATCAAAATATCACATTTACACTACGTTATTTCAATATAACAGTTTCAATTAACTATCACTATGATATAAAACCAGGTTTTATTATTTCAAAATGACCATTCCTTATTTTGAAAGAGAGAGCTCCTCGTTTTAAAATAAGGAAACCTAGTGTAGACATGCACTATTTTAAATTGAAATAATCATCATTATTTCAATTTAAAGTGTAAGTGTAGACATACCCATTCTTTTTCAACTGTCCTCTGAGCACTGAGAAAGAGCCAACAGGACTATCTGGGTCTATTTATCTCCTGCTGTTCCTAGAGATAGATGTGGCTGAGCTGTAGTCTTCCCTGTGTTTAATTTTGCATTTCTATATACACTGACAGTACCCCACCCTCAAAAATGACTTGTGATTTTGGGATCTTCAGTTTCTGGATGCCAGCCTGACACAGCTGATTCTCAGAAGACACGTGCTCAGCAGCTCTGAAAGTCAGATCTGTTAAGGTGTCTTAAAGTTGGGAAATCATTTTTGACAAGCTAGTCAGTAGGCAGGGTATGTACCTAGGTAAAAGCTAAAATGGAACTCCATGGAAGAGATGTGGTAAGAATAACTGTCATAGTGTTTTCATCCTAAAATGCACTCAGACATTCAATATACATTTCCATGTTTTAGAGATAATGCTTATCTGCCCTGAACTTCCCTTAACTGGTATAAATTTCTTTATGTTTGCTTTATAAAGCTTCAGTTCAAGCACTGGATGCTGATACAACAATTAAACTACATGAAACTTAAGGATACATTTCCACAAGACAGAGATATGCTTGTCCTCTGTGATTTAGCTTCAGCTGATCACCACCATGTTTTAGAAGACTGAACATGTTTATTATATCTCAAGTGTCTGACAAAGTGGGATTTTCTCTGATGAAAGCTCATGCAATAAATAAACTAGCTAGTGTTTAAGTGCCACAGGACTCCTTGTTTGTTTTACTGAACTAGACTAACATGACTGCCCCTTTCGAACTATAGTAAACATGATATTCCAGACTGTGACTTGCCACTACATACATGCACAAAGAGGGGTAAGGCTCCAGGTTTATCAAGCCCTGGCTGAGGCGATAAGAGTGATATCTAAGGACTGGCACCTTTAAAAGGAAAGACTGTATCTCCTAGATAAAATAGTCTACAAATCTTCGGGATGACAGTGGGTAATTATTGGAACAGATATCACTTGCTCAGAAGGACTAGAATTTTTCTTCAGCTGAATTGCAAATGAAAGTATACCAGTAGTTTTTAAGGCATATGAAGAATATTTAAGTGGAATACAGACTTCAAGGATCAACAAAACAAATAAATGGGCATGAACCACCAACGGGCAGAAAATGCAAAACATATTTGAATTTTCAAAAGCATTTAGCATTGGTTTAACTCTGCTCCATTGAAGTTAATGGCCTAATACATTGGAAAATCACATGTTTAAAGCCTCTTCAGAATAGTCTGTCAGGGAAGAGGTGGAAGCTCTTGAGCTATCTAAAAGAAAATGGGAGAAAGCACTAGTAATTATACTGCAAAGTGCTGTTCTGCGTTGGTAAGAAGATGGGCTGGAAGATGTCTTAACAGGCCATTCTATCATGCAAAGCTTAGGGGATAATATTCTCAGCATAATGTATAGGACTTTAATCATATAACTCCATTTAGCATTAGTGACTAAAGTCCTGGATATTGAGCAGAGAATATTTCTCTAAATATTAGATATGCTATAGAATAAATGAGTCACCATCTGGTTTAAGCAATATCTAGAATTTAATTTGGACTTAGTATAGGCAGAAAAAGCTTAATCAGTTCAAAGTAGCCCATCTGACCTATGACAAAAAGTCTTTCAAAAATTCATTGCAGATCATTGTTTTTGGAACTACTTATTAAAAGACATTCTGCCTTTCAGCTTTGCAAATTAGACTGGCTTCTCTCTGCTCATATTTAAAAAGTTGCCTTATTCGATAAAACTAATTGATTTTTAATGACAGGAGCATATTGCTTCAGAATTCCATTTATCTTCTCTGAAAAGTATTGTAACGCTTACTTCGCGTCCATTTTCCATACTCAGTGTTGTAGCAGGAAAAATCACTCTGAGTTTTGTTGTCCAAACTCCTCTACTGTTTCATTTTAATCTGGCTCTATTCCATTAATCTTTTCTTTCCCCTTACAGTTCTATCCACAGTCAATGATATCTTTTATCAACACTGTAATGGGCTCAGCACACATCTTTTGTAACTCTATTGTCATCAGAGATAATATATTGGGGATTAATTTGACCTACTAACTTTTGTGATTTATTTTTTGTGACAATAATAACCATCTACAATACATTAACATTTGTAAATGTTTCCTTTCAGCTAATTCAAAATGCTCTGCTTGTGATTATTTTCTGCTTGTCTGATCCTCAGGTGATCTCTCTTCTCGATACATGAAAGGTCTCATCCAAAACAGCACCTGACCCATTATTCTGCTGCTTGCAGGTAATCATTGCAGCAAACTTTTCTGTCAATTAAAGATACTCATTGTGTTTGCTATTATTCTTTACTCCTTGAAAACCATAGATTTAAAGAAACATAGGACTGGAAGGCCCTCAAGTGGTTATCTATCTAGTCCAGCCCCCTGGACCTAGACTGTCCCTGGCAGTGTTTGTCTTCTAAATTGTTCTTCAAAGCTTCCAATGATGGGGATTCGACAGCCTCCCTTACTAATTCCTGCACTGAATTATCTTCATAGTTACAAAGCCTTTTCTGATTTCTAATGTAAAACTCCATACCTGCACATTAAGCCGGTTCCTTCAAATCAAGCGCTGCTCAAACTCTAGAAACAAATTGCTCAACAGCATCACAGAAGAATTGTCTAAGCCAGAATTCAAGTGGGAAGCTGAGAAATCCTGAGGCAGCAGAGTTCTCAGAAAAAGTTCATACCTCAAGCTATCATGAAAATCCAAAGAATTTTACATACCAAATACTATAATTGTGTTCATAGATGACCCAACACTGTAACTTACTTAGAATATCCCTGAATTGCATCTCATATTTTTTGTAAATGTTAAGTTTTCAATTTCTCCATTTTTAACAAAACAGACTTGAAAAAGCACTTAATAAAGGGCATATTTTTATACAAGTTCTATAATTTTTATGAATGAATGAAACAAATATTTAGACTCACTGAGCTTAGTTCAGCATGAGACTACAAGGTGGGTGCGAGGCGGTGGCTGTATACCATCTTTATGTTATTCTGATTGAAGCCTCATAATAAGGGTCTGCAAGGGGCTATTAAACTAGTTGGAAATCTTTAGTGAGCAGGTGTACCCACACCATGCGCTTTTCCAAGGCACACCCTTACCACTTACATATTAACTACAGTGATCTATTGTGTACTTTTGTGAGGAAGCAGGGACTTTCATTCTAAAATATAGTTGATTGTTGTGGGGGTGGTTGGCTTATGTGTGATGACCAGGCCAGCAGAGAATTTTAACATTACATTTAAAAAATTAGGTAAATCATATATTTTATACTGAAGCTTTATCCTAAATACAATGGGCAGTCAATTTTATGTGTAAATAAAGTCTGATATTTATGAAGCTGAGTGTGTTTTAGAACTAACATAAACCTACAATCTTTTCCTAGAGAAACAGGTTCATTTCACGTCTTTAAAAAATGGGTCATGTTACTGTCTATGAAAGTGAGGGAGTGAGAGCCGTAGGTAAGGTAGATGTATAGTAGACATTTTACTAATTCTTCAGCACAGTTCTGCCCATAAACTTTAATCTTAATTTGAAAGAACTTTGCCACCAGGAATGGGGCCGTTCTGAGCAGAGACAATCCATTGAGGTGTCACAGGAATCTAGTCGGGAAAAATCTGAAACCACTCATTTTCACTTCTGACCGTCAAGACTGAAATTTCAATCCAAGTATCAAGGGGCGAAAAGCTAATGCATTTACTCACTTGCCTCCCCACCTAATTCCTGGCAGGGAGGGGGACTGCTGTTCTAAAAAGAGTTCCACCTCCTAGAGGGAGCTTTCCTTTAAAGCAGGGGTCTTAAACTCAAATCACCATGAGGGCCACTTGAGAACTAGTACAGAGCCACATGAGGACTAGCATGTTAGCCTGAGGGCCACAGCACTGAAATCTTTTTATGCAAAGATATTGCAAATACCAGTAATGATAGTGTCGTTGTGGGCTATAGGAAATAAGTTAGGGGGTTGCATGAGCCTGGTGGGCCATGTGTTTGAGACCTCTGCTTTAAAGTCTGTTATGTTTATCACTAAGTTGGTCCATCATTTCAAGGTAAAATGTGTTAAGTGCTGAACCCATCTGGTTCAGAGTTAGGCAGGCATCAGTCATCCACTTGGATTCTGTAAACTGAGGTGCATCTACCTTGAGGAGCCCCAATGAAGTTAAAATTATTATATAAAGGGTCTGATTTTATTCACTTGTGCTGGTGTAAATCAGAAATGAGTTCACAGAAATGAGTGGATATATGACGTTACGAGACTATTACTACTGGTGTAAGCAGCAGTAGAATCAGCCCTGCATATCCAGTTAATTTATAGTTTGTGAGGGAATCATTTAATGTATAGCTTGTGAAGGAAGTAGAATCCAGGGAAGTGGGAAGGCTGCTACATTAAAATTCAAAAGACAAAGCCAGGACTTTATGACCAGACCTGATCGGAATTTCTGGTTCATGGAAAATTTCAACAGTTTGAAATTTCTTTTCATTCCAAATCCGGGGGAAAAACCTATTATTTTGCTGAAGTTTTCATTGAAATAGATAACATTTTTTGAAAAATGTCTGATTAACCCTACTTATGACTACTCTGAAAATCTTTGATTCAAATCCAAAACTCAGAACAGAACTCTAGAATGTGAACCAAGATAGTACAAACTTGAAAAAAAAGACCTTCACATACAACCCTGAGAAGCAAACTCATTAAAGTGTGCACCACTTTTCTGGTGCTGGTTTGTGGCTGAAAGTGTGATATAGCAGTGAGCTGAGCACAGTAAGTGCTTTTGTGCATCAGGTTCTTATATAGTTGCCATTTTCTGTGAAATGATCCTGTAGAACAGAAAGCCGCATTTAAAAGACAAGCAGGGAGATGTTTTTAAAAGTGTGCAAATTAATTTTAGTAATTTCTCTGAGAATGCTGAGCAGTAAGGATAAATTTTGCAGTTAATTAAAGGTCCAGAAGGAATTTAAATTAATGTTTGAGAAAAATACCACTATTATACTTATCACTTAGAGAGCACATTTTATTTTCAAAGTGCTGTAAAATGCAGTTATTAACTGAGCATCGATTACATGCCTGATGTAGAGTTTGATGAAAAGTGATTTCCATGGAAAAACTCTATTTGCAGTGGCAATTCAAAAACTGAAATATTTTGAATTGCAAATACTGCCATAATGCTTCATGGGAACTAGAGTTTGGGTGTCTCATGCTACCATACTTCTCTATAGGCTGGGTTCCCTGATTGGACTATATCTTCCACAGTGCATCATGATCTCCTCTGGCCATAGCATTTAATGGGTGATGCCTGTCTAGGGATAAGAGCCCCGCCCAGAGAAGAGAATGGGGGCACAAAGCAAGCAAATTACAATTCCAATGAGACACCATGGCAGCATTTCCCAACTGAAATATTTTGGTTTTCACCCGAAATATTTTGGTTTTTGAACGTTTTATTTTTTTCACCAAAAAATCAAGATTTTTCTGCAGAAAGCAATCACATTTTTTGTGAAATATTTAGTTTAATCAAAAACTCATCAAAAACCAAATTTGGTGCACAAAATTTAGGTCAGCCCTCATCTGATGCTGTGAAATCACAGAGGAATACAAAGTCCCTGTGCCATGGAAGTTTCATTCTAAAACAGAAAAGTCAGAAAAAAATAAAAACTCAATGACCACATGGAGGGTGGTGTACTGCATTATTTAGAACACATTTATATATCTATATCTATATCTATATCTATATCTATATCTATATATAGATATATATATACCAATGAATGTCATCATAAAAGAAGTGGGATTTCCACTGACTTCAGTTGCAGATGATAACTGTTTTTGAAAATCAGGCCACTAGGTATATCAAATAATTCATCAATGGCCTTTTTTCGCACAGTTAAGGTAACCAATTAGTAAGGCAACAGCAAGACTGGAACTTTCTGCAGTGGAAAGCATAGTTATTTAGAGAGAGTTTAGCTTTGAGATGCTTTACAGTTTGACGTGTGCCAGACCTGCCAAGTTTGGATCCGAAGCTGGATTCCAACTTTTCCAATATGTTCAAGTTGTTCAAATCCCAAGGATTTGTTTCAGAGTCCAATAGCTGCTATTTATTAGAGTGTTATAATACAAGCGTGACCTTTTCAGTGCATGTATATAAAAATATGGTTTTAAAAATAGATCAAAGAGCATTAGTAAGTATGGTAGGTCTCAGGGTGCCCAGGACTGTGAGGCACCTTGTTACTACTTCTGCCTCTAGTAAGAAAGATGTGCTGGTGCTTAACTAGTTGTAGCCACCCAAACAATCCCCTCAAGGCTATGCCACCTGTTACTTTGGCTTACAGGCTAACAGAAGGTACAACCCAGTCCCCAAGCCCTTTTGAACCATTTCTCTGAGCTATCCAACCCCTGTAACTGGCTACTCACAGAAATACCTAAGGGGACCGAGTATGCTACAACTTCAGTCAAACAAGGGTCAACTTATTGAGTTGGAGGATGATCTTCTATGTAATACTAGAGCATGGCACTATATTTGTGGTGAAAACAATAACAGGTTTATTCTCAAAGACTAAGCTTTAAGAGATAGTGAATAAGGATAAAGGATCCAGAAAGGTTACATAGAAAAAGGAAAAAGAAAAAATAATCAATACAAGCTTCTAGAGACTAAACATAGTAACAACACACTAACCTCAAGCCTTGTCTACACAAGCACTTATGCAGGCAAAATTTTTGTCACTTGGGAATGTGAAAAAAAATCTCCCCTGAGCAACATAAGTTTTGACAACATAAGCATTTCTGTAACCATGTTATGTCAATAGGAGCGAGCTTTTCCGCCAGCATAATAAAAGCACCCAAATGAGCAGAAGTAGCTATGTTGGTAGGAAAGCATCTACCATTGTTGTAGCGTGGTCCACACAAGTCCTTATGCCAGCAAAAATTATGTTGCTTGGGGGGGGGGTGTTTCACACCGTTGTGTGACAAAAGTTGTGCAACCATAAGTGGTAGTCTAAACCGGGCCTTGACCTAAAAGCTGTCTTACGTCACCTAAATATCATTTACAGTACTTCCAACCAGGGTGGGTAGGGATCCAATTTCATGAATGCAATCGTGTGGCCTGATTACTTCCTCAGGTACAGAATAAAGATTTCTTTTTGCCTTCTCTTTATATCCCCCCTGTGACAGGCCAGTTGCCCTTCACTGTCATTTACAGGGTTAAGGAAGATCAGGGAGCAGCCAATAGGCTACAACGAACAGAGGGACAATCAGGGGCCAGCAGCCTAGTACAAAAGGGAGCAGCAGAGCCAGCAGCTCAGTTGGGGATTAGGGAAGCCAGGGAGAAGGTTGCCCTCTGGCTGGTAGGCTTAGGGGCCAGCATGCTGGAGAGCTCACAGTGTGCCTCTGGAAGCTAACCAGGAGCAGGGGTCCTGAACGTGCAGACAGTGGTTGAGGGTGGAGCAGTGGTCCTGAGACAAGGGTGCCAGGAGTGGATTATGACTGGACTCCAGAGTGGTGAGGATCTGTGTGTGACTGGGGCTGTGGGGAAAGCAGCCTAGGGAGTTGACTCTTGTTGGTAGAGACTATCTAGAGATGGTGGTGATAATGCTGAAGTTGCTGCAGTTAGGGTCCCTGGACTGGGGCTCACAGAAATGGGTGGGTCTGGTTCCCTCCCTGCTCCCCAGAGCACCAGGAGCAGCACAACACTCATGGACATAGTGTATTTTAAGTAGTGGCCAGGAGTGATGAGTAAGACTAAAAGGGACTTGGCTGAAGGGCTGAGGATCTAGGAGAGGACTCAGGAGGTGAGTTTGGCAAGGAGCGATGGAGCACTGAACAGCTGGTGTGGACCACTTGGGCCAGTTCTTTGTAACATCACCAGAAAGCACCTGTCAGGTGGGTTATGTGCAGCAAACCTGTCACCCTGATCCTCCCAGATTCATTGTTTGTCCCCACAGTTGGGATGTGCCTTGGGGTTTATTCTATGGTGTGCTGACCTCATGTTGATTGCGCATGTCATTTGTTTGCAGTGTTGGTAGCAGCTGTGCAGATCCCAGGATATTGTAGTGGTAAGGTGAATGAGACAATATCTTTTATTGGGCCAACTTCTCTTAGTGGGAAAAACAAGCTTCCAAACTGACACGGGACCCAAAGAAAAATGCTGTGTAAGCTCAAAAGCTTGTGTCTTTCACTAACAAAAGTTGGTACAATAAAAGATATTACCTTACTCACCTTGCCTGCACATCCTCATGTTGACTTTGTATGCAGACAAGCCTCCCACTGTTTTAGCTCACAATACTTAATCTACATGTGGACAGAGGCAGGCAGGTGACTACGCATCCTTTGTTTGGCCAAAACCTGTTTCTCAATCCTGCCTTTCTTAGGAACATATTTTCAGAGCATATATACATAACTTCTTATATGGTAATTTATATATACATTCTATAATGAACAGAGTAGCCCCAGCTTTATTGAAGATTTCACATGACATTTTTGGTGGCTAAATACTCTGAAAGCAATGTGCTAGGTGTACTGAGTTTGTTAGGAGTGCCAAGAGTTACTGTTAAGGAACAGTGAACCCTTTGCCAGTTGTAAGGGAGGAGTTCCTATTGTCACAATCCAAAGGGGTAGCTATTCTCAGGGCCGTCCCTAGAGAGGAGCAGGGCCCAGGGTGAATCAGTTTGTGCGGGGGCCCCCCCCATTTTAAACTTTGCGCAATGTTCCCTCTAAGCCAGTGGTTCCCAACCTGTGGCCCGGGGACCCACAGAGATCCACGGACACATTGCAGGGGGTCTGCAGAGCCTCTCCCTACCTGGGGCTGGAATCCAGCTACAGCCGTGATGTTCCCTGCCAGGGCTGCCTTTCCCCATCTGTGGCTGTATCCTGGCAGGGGGATGGAGCCACAGGAGCTCCCCAGCAGAGGCAAGGGCAGGGGACCGCAGCTGCTGTGGCTCAGCTCCCTGGTGGTGCGGGCGATGGTGGTGGCAGCGCTGCTCACCAGCTCTCCCATTGATGTGGGCCAGTCTGCCCATGCAGGCCAGATTACATAAACAGCTGGGGGGTTCCGAAAAGATTTTTTTTGTTACGAAGGGGTCCCCAACCTGAAAAAGGTTGGGAACCACTGCTCTAAGCTGATGACAGCTGAGCGAGTTTCCCGCTGGTTCTCCAGGCCCCCATGGGCTTCTTCCCTGCTGCCTGTTGGCTCCCCAAGTGCACCCATAACTTGTTCAGCTGCATCGTCAGCTTAGAGGGAACATTGGACAGTGTCATAATTTTTCTTTAAGAAAATCATAAATGTCTAGCCCTCAGGCTAAAAAGTTGCAGAGAGAAGCAGAAAAACATGACCTGACTTTATCCTAAAGGCTCAAAACCCAGAAGTCAAAGAAAATAGCTCTCCCTCATTTATTATTTCTTTAAACATCTCTTTATTTTTAAGTGAGTTTTCATGATATATTTAAGCCAGACTTGTGACTATTTTTGATGTTTGGGGTAGGCAATACTGAATGTGTTATGGTGATATTTCATCAACCTCACAGCCAAGTGGACAGGAGCATCTGGAGGTACTCTTCTTTATGGTTCTGGTTTTCTGTTGAAGATGAGCACACAATTTTACAAGTTTAATAATTTTTCTTAGATCAAGTTTTTGTTAAATTGAAAATTCAGAGAGAGAGAGAGAGATGCTATTTTTGAATAATATCAAGAAATAAATCCAGGTCCTCTCTCACCTTAAAGCACTGGATTCCAATTGTCTAATGTATGTTATTTCCTTTATGCTGCCTGACTCTCTCCTTTTCCGTCTTATTTTAATATATGTGTTCATACATTCCTCATTGCTTTGCAGGTGATCTAAGTTATGAAACTCAGGTACTGTTTGAGGATGAGAGGAAGAAACAAGGGACCTTTGGTCTCCTCTCAGATACCCTGATGTAAAACAAACAAGGAGTCTGGTGGCACTTTTCAAGATTTTAAAAATTTATTTATTTGTTAGCTTGTAAAAGTGCCACAAGACTCCTTGTTTGTTTTACATCAGGGATTCCTTGTTTGTTTTGCTAAACTAGACACACACGGCCACAGCTGCTTTCCTCTTTGCCATGCTTTGGAACTGGTGCTCTGACTGCAATCAGTGACAATGGGGTATACTTACAGTGCAGTAGGAAGGACGAAAAACTTCTCTAATGTGTTGATTGATGGCCATTAACCCTAAAAACCCAGTATTTCCATCTAAGTGCTAGCCTGGGGTCTTCTCTCTCAGGTATAATAGATCATTATCTGCACAGAGAAGTTTGCTCAAAAAGCCATCCCTGAAGACTGAAAACTCTTGTTAAGTGTAGAAGGAAAAAAGTTCCTTAATATCTCAAATGCCTTCTAGAGATGCTGATGTAAATTCAAAGAGGAGGTCCTGTTTTGTAAAGGTTGGGGATGTGACATTCTCCTGACTTGGTCCCCGTTTGCTTGACTGAGGCTGGCTCCATAAGTTTTATCTCAACACTTGCCCTTTCTCTTCCCCTCAGGGAGCAGTTGTGGGAAGGTGGTACTTAAGTCAAGAGTTACTGTAAACAAATGCTGCCTGTCCCAATTCTCTTCCCCCTTCCCTGACCAGCCAGAGCTGCGCCCTGGGCAAGCTAGCTCCTCAGCTTGAAGAAGGTCCGGGCTCCCTTATTCCTGCTGGTTGTGTGGGGCCCCCAAAAGCACGAGGCCCCCCAAAGCACGAGGCCTAGGGCGGTTGTCCTTTTTAGCCCCCCTTAAGGACAGCTCTGGCTATTCTAAATGATCTTTGAATACTTAGTAACAGATTTGGTCAACATTAGTTTTGCTAACCAGAAGAGAATCTAACTGGTGCATAAAGCATGGAGGAAAGAAAGTAACACAACTGAGAAATATGTAGGCAATATTTAGAAATTTTGAAGACAGATAAGCAACCAACAGGCCTCTCTGTGCATTGAGTTCTTTTATTAAAAAAATACAAAATCCCTGGGGGTAGGACAGGACAGGAAAGGGGAAGGGGGATGAATAGAGAAGAACGGAAAAAGAAAATTCAAGAGTTAGGGTACTATGCAAGTATTTCATTTTAGAGTGGAAGATCAGGTTGTACATTCGAGAGGTTACGAGTACAGGAAGCAATTGTATTTATATAGATGAAAGCTTGTCAAAGATTTTGGAAGTCAGCCAATGAGTTCCAACATCAATTGACAGGAAGTAATAAAGGACAAGGAATAGAAAAATACATAAAACACAATCTTGGAGCAGAGCTATTTAAAATTTATTCCTGGATCAGAATTTCTGAGAGAAATAAAATCTTATTCTGTCAAAATACTGAAAGAAGACATAATAAAAGATATTTAACCATACATCTAAACAAAAGATTCCTTCCAAAACACCAGTTTTCAGAAATAAGCATGAGGATTTCTCAGCTCAATAGGTATTGAAGCATACAAATTAACTGTCCATCATACTGCTACATGTACTCTTCTGCTTTTGATGGAAGTAAGTACTTTCAAGGAATTGAAAACACATTGATGTTTCACAGGACAAAATGAGGAAAATCAGTTTGTATGACCCCTGAAAACCACAGTGAAGAAAAGCCACTGCTCTTGGGAATTGACATTTGGCACAGCCATCAAAGATCTGTTACATCATCACAATAATGAACTTAAGCTAACACTTTCACACTTGGTTTCCTAAAGTTAGGATCTCTGAAAATGTGTGGCTTTGACACCTGAGTACCCCTAATCTCATTCAAGACCAGCAATTTCAATACCTAAATATAAATTTAGGTGACAAAGTAGACAAGGAATCACAAACATGAAGTCCACATGCTTTAGTCTCTGTCTATGTCCATGCAAGAATGCATGTTGTTTAAACTGTTTGCCTAAAACAGGAATAATAAATATGTGGCACATCTTAAAATCATGCAGCTTTTAGGTGCTTAAATACAGATATAGATACTTAGCTTTAAGCAACTAAATTTGAAAATATTGGCCAAAGTTCATGATCAATTTGATATTAAACTGTATAATTTAATTAAAAATATGTGTTCATGTTATTAAAGAGTGCCCTGTAATGCATATACATGGTAGCCAAGTTAAGGTCACATGTTCAATCGTAATTTAGGCATCTTCTAACTTCAGGGTGCTTAACTATGCAGTCTTAATATTGCTTTAATGTAGATAGGGATTTTTATTTAGTATTTATTTTTACATTGAATAACTAATCTTGTTTTTTACATGACTGAAAAATAATGATCAGTAATTAGCTTCCACCATGGCAGTTGGAATGCATCAACATAGCATATCCAACTGAAGGAACTATGGAGAATCTGTAAAAGAGGGAAGACTGCATGAGAAAGCCTTGGGAGACAAACCTCTTCTCTCCTACAGATAATCCTCAAACAGATGCTCACCAGCAGCTACAGACCTAACAACAGAAACATTAAGGCAGGCACATACCCTTGCAGCAAACCACATTGCCAACTTTGCCCACATATCTGCACAAAAGACACCATCATAGGATCTAATCGAGCTTGCTACTCCATCAAGAGCTCATTCATCAATGTGATTTATGCCATAATGGATGAGAAACTCCCCCACACCTTATACATAGGACAATCTCTGTGAAGAAGAATAAATGGGCACAAAACTAACATCAGAAATCACAACATTCAAAAATCAGTAGCTGAGCACTTCAATCTTCTTAGTCACTCTGTTGATGATTTGTTAATAGCTGTGCTCATGCACAGCATTTGTTAATAGCTGTGCTCATGCACAGCAAGACTTCAAAGAGAAACTGCAGAATTTGAATTGATATGAAAATTTGACTACCTGAAAACAGGATTAAATCATGACTATGGATTCTTTTCTCATTACAAATGGTGATTTGACCTCACCCTTCTCTATGTGCTGTTTCCCAGTGTTTGAATCTTAACAACTGCTTTAATTTGCTATTACCATGTGATCTGATCCCATGACTTACACTTACCTGCATTTATTTGCCTCCCATTCTGTAAGTTCCTCCATCTTCAAAGCATCTGACAAAGTGGAGTTTTCTTCCCTGAAAGCTCATGTGATAAATAAATTTGTTAATCTTTAAAAGTGCCACAGGACTCCTTGTTGTTATGAGAAAATAGAACACTACAACCTAACAAATAGTCAAAAGATGTCACTTTAAGCACTAAAAGCTCAAGAAACATTTAGGAACATCTCATATAGAGAAACATCCTAGCAGGTCTTAGCTATGTGACTTACTCACACAGCATTCATTTCTTCATTTTGCAAGACTGGCATTTTCTGAAGCACTTTCTATGGTGCTTTAAGAACAGAGAGACTTTCAGTTAGCCCTAAGCATGACTGTCACTGTCATCTTGGGTATTTTCTCTAACAATTATTTATGGCTGATTCCACACCTTCTATTACCATGAAATTCACCGACATGCTATACCATGGTTAGAGAAGATACACTGCAAGACTGTCTCTGACAATCTACGGAGCTAGAGAGAGCAACTACCCTATAAGTAGTACAAATGGACACCTACTACACTTGCAGTTGCATATAATCCAGAATAATTTTTTTTCCCTCTGCCTGCCATGTGAAAGACCCGTCAACCAATTATGTGCTGTAGCACCAGCAGCAGGATAGTTTGAAGCAGCAGTTTCTCTTTGGTAGCTAAATGGATTTCAGCAAAGACAGGGATAGTCACAGATTCTGTTGATACATCTGAAATATACAAAGCTAACTGAGCTATTCCAAGCTATTACTCATTGGTGAAAGTGACTTCCAGGTTGATAAATACAGTGCAGCTTATACATTGCACAAAAATATAGATGCAACCCACCCCCCCACCCCCGCTGGAGCAAATGAGTCTAGTTACCTTGACTACATCAGTTTTACTCCAGCTGAGGATCTGGCCTGAAGCTTATAATCTGGAACTGAAAACTCTCACATTAATGTACATTTTGCAAATCTTTCTCTTTCATGATATTTATATATAATCACAGCTCATGATGTCATGATGATGCTCATCATACAAACACTATTGTGTATGAATTGGTTGTGTAAAAACTGATACTCATTTGTGTTCCTAAACTATTGGCAAATAAGTCTCAAATAGACCAGCACATTCCTAGTGTACTAATAAAGTAGTTCATATACATAGTAACTTTCTTATCCATCACAATTAGATAATGCATAAAATAAATTGAAATGATATTATAAATGTATCGTTATTTATTTATTTATGTATTTATTTGGCGCCTTCATACAAAACACTAACATAGTTCTTTGATATGCTCCCTGGGGTGCCATTATACTTTGCATACTTTACATTTCTGAAATAACTGCTTGTTATTCTATAAAAAGCAGCATCAGCCCAAATACTAACATAATGGTTGTTTACTTCTACACAGAAAATACAAAAAGGAAAACAATAAAAACTCATGTCACATTAATCACTGCTAGTCCTATTATTTTAAGATGATATTAATCAGGGGTGGATGTAGCCTCCTCATGGGTGCCCAATACTAAATCCTTGGACATGATCTTGAGTTGTAGTCAATCCCCCCACCACCATCAGCACCTTGTGCCCTGGCATCAAAACCCTAATCCTGGCCCAGTGTGGAGAGGGGCCCCTTAAAGCTGAGTGGAGAGGCTAGAGAGCAAGTCTGCCCTATATTCACACCCTCTGATGGCAACTCCTGTCACAGGGATCAGGGCCTGACTCCCCAGTGCTGGTGCATGGGGTCTCAACACCACTCAGATTTGGATATCCTTGGTTTCATTATTTCTTTGGTTCCAGATGAACCCATGCTAAAACCACTTTGATTTAAAGTCAAACTAAAGCAAGGGTCACAGTCCTGCCTGAATTATGAAAGACCTCTGCTCCTGAAAGCTGAGTGCTTATAGATTTTGACCACAGATCTGATGTTCAGAGGACAGAGGAAATGAGATGTTTCTGCAGGGGAGAGCCATTAGGAAATTTCTGCTTCTGCACTTCTTAGTGCTAGAGCAGGGAAGAGGTCATTTATGGATCTCTTCTGAACAAAAAAAGGAGTGGACTTTTACTGCCTTTCACAATATGTCCTGCTGATGGAGGGTGACAGCAGCTGGCCTGGTGACATCATATCATACCACTCTGAAATCCTTTCCGCTGGAAGAGGTACCAATTGACTTCCTCTGTCATCTCTGCTATTGGAGAAAGGAAATATATCTTGATAATGTCTTTCCTTTCCTCTGCTCCACCCTCACCCATCCAACACCAGCTCATGAATCTGTGACAGTAGCGGCCATCCTCATGCGTACTGCTTCACCAGTTTAGGGACGCTCACTTTGTCCTATTCAACTTGCAAAGCATTCTTGCTCGTGTCAGTGAAGCCCCTGCTAAAAGTGACTTTTGCAAAAAATAACATGGCCGTGAATTCATATACTAGGAAAGTATATTTAGATAAATAAATAAAATCTGTTAGTCTTTAAGTGCCACAGGACTCCTTGCTTCTTTTGCTGACCAGACTAACTCGGCTTCCCCTTTGTACCCCTCATTAAGGTTGCCTATTTTGCTTAACCTGTTCCTGGGGTTTTGGAAACTGCTGTCTCTAGATTGAGTGAAAGGAGAATATAGACCATAGGTATAATGCGTTCCCTGCATAAAAGTCAGCAGGCAACAACACTGGGCATTGGCTGAAGTAAATGGTTGGTCATCAAAACTCACCGCTGTAATTCAGAGAGATGGAGACAACACTAGCTTGGATCAGAACAAAAAAAGTCATAACCTTTCTGCTAAGCACAGACGGGGAAAAAAAACCCAAATGCTCAGAGCCAGCCTTGTTCTCTGGGCAGTCCACTACAGTGAGGGCTCTGTAGCATCTTATCTAGACTGCCCACCTTGGATATCATAATAGATTGTGTGAGATATGCTTCAGACTGAAAACTAACTACATCTGTCGCACAGCAAGAGAGGAGAGTGAAGCATTCCAGTACATTCAATGACAATTTAACCATAAGCCAAGAAATAAGGCTGTCACATACATCATTTCCTCTCTTGAAGGTGTCATAAAGTGCAGTTGATGGCTGCTTTCATTTTTTCCATCATCCATGAACTATTAATGGCAAGGCAATTGTTAATAATCACAGCAGACAAGCGATATTTGAAGCTGTCTAATGTATTATGTGACAAATGAGGAGTGTACAGTGACATATGTGATATTACTAGTCATTTAAACTGTGCTAGTTGAGCATCATACAAAGGGCCAGATTTTGCTTTCACTTACTCCAGACTCAGTCTGGACAATCTGCAATGGAATTCCTCTGCACTGACATTGGTATAACTCAGGGCAGATATTAGCTTGAAATTTGTCATTTGCAGTAATATGAGCATTTTAAAAGGCACCAGTTGTCCTGGATACTGCAAGAAGAAAGACAAGATATGAGGAATGTGGTTTAACTAGGCTGCAATTTTATTAAATAATACATCTGGGAACTATTCAGCAATAACTCATTCAGTGCAGGTCACCCATCCTTGTAATCTATTCCACCTGGCAGTAGGCTTTCCTCCACCCCCAACTCTGTTAAAGTTATCCCAGCACCATTACTGAGACTCCACCCCAAACTCTTGTGTGAGCGCTAAGAGCATGGGGCTAGTGAGTTGTGTCTTCACTGTATCAGACATTAGGAGCCCCAGGCCCATCTTCTTTTGGAGCTGCCTTCTCCTAATCCCCTTCCAATTCCAGCTTGCCAGGGAACAGTGTCCCTTATTGAATGAGAACATGCACTGGGTATTTGCCAGATAGTGACAAAACAAATCCTACAAATGTAACCAACCCACTGGACCCCTGGGCTGCTCCAAGGAAGGCAAAAAAAACCCCACCCCACCATGGCCAGTCAGGCAGGGAAAAGTTCCTTCCCAGCCCTAAGAGGATGACTAGCACGATGCCCACAGCAAGTTATGTATATTCGATTCCAACCTGAAGGAGGGAGGGAGGTTCCTGGTGTAGGCTAGGACCCCTAGACAGGGGAATGTCCAATCAGCCCTCCCCTTAAGTTTGCAGGAGCCAATAAGCTTATGTCTCTGTCCAGCCAATCAGCTTCAGGGTCTTCCTCAAGGAAGGGACAGGGATGAGAGTCTCAGAGGGGCCATGGGTTTCCTTTCCTCTGTTGGCCCATATAAAGCCTACCCCATCTCTTAGTCTGTGAGTGGAACACTGTGGTGAAAATCAGCCAGAATTTTTACTTTTTCAGATGATTTTGCTAGATCAGCAAAGAGGACTGTTCCAGCAGTAGTGGTGGTAATACTGATTGCTTTATAGTGCTCTAAAAGGTGCTAAATAAAAACAAACAGAACAGATAGAGAAGAGGAAATCAGTTCCTTGGCTGATACAAATCAGCCTTGTTCTCTTGGTGCCGCTGGAACAATGTTGATTCATATCAGTTGGAAATCTGGCCCCTGGATCTTTAGTTGTTCAGACACATAAGATTCAGTCCCAGCCTTGAAGAGCTTATAATCTAACTAGACATAACAGACCAAGGACGGCAAGGGAAACAAAAGCATGGAGAAGTGAAGTGACATGCCCCAAGTTGCAGAACAAGGAACTTTTCCAGATTTTCTGAGTTCAGTCTTGTCCTATTGTTCAGATATTACTAGGTTCTTGCTTAGGTGAACTTTTATTGACTTTAACAGGAATCTGAAGATGAAAAACTGAATCAAAAACCAAACGAACCACTTAGGATTAGTCTCATAACAATGTTTGATTTCTCAACCACTACTCTGAAAAGAAATATATAAATGCTCTAGGATTCCTGTTTTTTATTGCTCACTTTTAAAAATGGATAAGCACAGCCTTTTCATAAGATCCTAAGAACAGCCATATTGGGTCAGACCAATGGTCCATCCAGCTGAATATCTTGTCTTACAACAGTAGCCAATGCCATGTGTTTCAGAGGGAATGAACAGGACAGCTAATCATCAAGTGATCCATCCCCTGGAAAACAGAGACTAACACCACTTCAGAGTATGGTTTTGCATCACTGCCCATCCTGGCTAGTAGCCCTGGATGAACCAACGTCTCCTCCATCAACTTACCTTGTTCTTGTTTTAACCCATTTATAGAATTGGCCTTCAAAACATCCTCTAGCAAAGAGTTTTATAAATTGACTGTGCATGTGAGAAGAAATACTTTCCTTCGTTTATTTTAAAGCTGCTGCCTGTTCATTTAGTGACTCCTAGGTCTTGTATTTTGAAGAATAAATAATAATTCCTTAATTAATTTCTCTACACCAGCATGATTTTATAGAACTCTATCATATCTCTCCTTGGTCATTTCTTTTCCAAGCTGAAAATTCCAGTTTTATTAATTTATCCTCATATCAAAACTGTTTGAGACCCCAATCATTTTTGTTGCTCTTTTCTGTGTCTTTTCCAATTCCAATATGTCGCTTTTGATATGGGCACTGTGTAACCAGATCTATGTATAGTATTCAAGATGTGGGGGTATCATGGTTTTATATAGAGGCATATGATGCTTTTTTGGCTTCTTATCTATTCCTTTCCTAATGACTTCCAGCAATCTTTTAGTTTTATTGACTGCTGCTGCACACTGAATGAATGTTTTCAGAGACCTCGCTAAGGTCTCTTTCTTGACTGGTAACAGCTAATTTAGACCCCATTATTTTAGGTGCATAGTAGGGATTATGTTTTCCAGTGTGCATTAATTTGCATATATTAACACTGAATTTTATTCACCATTTTGTTATCTAGTAACCCAGTTTTGTAAGATCAATTTTTAACTCTGTCTAACCTGCTGTGGACTTAATTATCTTGTGTAGTTTTTGTAACATCTGCAATTTTTATCACCTCACTGTTTACCCCTTTTATTCCAGATCAGCTATGAATATGACGAACACTATTAATCCCAGTGTGGACCTCAGGGCGACACCACTATTTACCTTTCTCCATTCTGAACCTTAACATTTATTCCTATCCTTTGTTTCATATTTTTTCAACCAGTTACTGATCCAAGAGAGGACTTTTCCTCTTATCCCATGACAGCTTGTTTTATTTAATAGCCTTTCATGAGGGGCCTTGTCAAAGGCTTTCTGAAAATCTAAATACACTGTATCGGTTGCATCACCCTTGTCCACATACATGCTTGTTGATCTCCTCAAAGAATTCTAGTAGATTGGAGAGGCATGATTCCCTTTATAAAATCTAAGTTGAATATTCCCTCAAAATTATGTTCTTCTATGTGTCTGATAATTCTATTCTTTACTAGAGTCAATTTGCCTGGTACAGAAGTTCAGCTTACCAGCCTGTAATTGATTGGATCACCTCTGGAGACATTTAAAACATTGTTGTCAAATTTGCTGTCTTCCAGTCATCCGGTACAGAAGTTGGTTTAAATGATAGGTCACATACCACAGTTAACAACTTTGCAATTTCACGTTTGAGTTCCTTCAGAACTCTTGAGTGGATACCATCTGGTCCTGGTGATGCATTACTGTTTAATTTATCGATTTGTTCCAAACCCAACAGTAATGACACCTCAATCTGGGACAGTTCCTCAGATTTGTCACCCAGAAAGAATGGCTCAGGTTTGGGAATCTCCTTCACATCCTCAGCAATGAAGACAGTTGCAAAGAATTTAGTTAGTTTCTCTGTAATAGCCTTATCTTCCCTGAGTGCTCTTTTAGCATTTCCATCATCAAATGGTCCAGCTGGTGCTTCTGATATACTTAGAACATTGTTTGCTATTAATTTTTGATATTTGGTTAATTGCTCTTCAAAATCTTTTCTTGGCCATCCTAATTATATTTTTATAATTTACTTGCTAGAGTCTATGTACCTCTCTATTTTCCACAATAGGATTTATCTTTCACTTTTTAAAGGATGTCTTTTGGCTTCTGAGTGCTTTATTTACTTTGCTGTTTAGCCATGGCGGCACTTTTTTTGTTCTCTTACTGTCTTTTAATTTGGGGCATACATTAAAAGTGAGCATCCTTTATGATGTCTTTAAAAAGGGTTCCATGCAGTTTGCAGGGACTTCACTTGTGGCACTGTGTCATTTAATTTCTATTTAACTAATTTCCTCATTTTTGTGTAACTCACCCTTTCTGAAATTAAATGCTACCATTGTGAGCTGCTTTGGTGTCTGAGGGGACATCACAGGAATATTAAATGTTATCATTTTATGGTTATTATTACTAAGTAGTTCAGCTATATTCACCTCTTAGACCAGACCCTCTGTACATAAGACTAAATCAAGAATTGCTTCACCCCCTTGTGGGTTCCAGGACTAGCTGCTCCAAGAAGCAGTCATTTAAGGTGGATTTCCTCTCTCTTTCCTAGCTCTAGTTCTGTAAACAGATCTATTTTTAGAGGAAAAATAGAGGCACTTGGCAGAACATGTCTTCCTGCATATGGAACAATTTTATTCTTTCCAAAACTCTTGTGCAATTCTGTAGGGGTTGGAGACTGGGCTAGTTAATTCCTTGTGAGAAACCAGTACAACAGCTTTTTGGATACAAGGTATTCTCAATTAGTGAAGTAAGATCAGTCTGCAAGAAAGTGTAAAATGTCCTTCTGGCTTCTTTACTCTGAAAATAAAACTTGTTCTAAACATGCCTTGCCAGGCCAGTGTATAGACTAGACATTATCCTGTTAAAACTGTTTAGAAACTTCAGTAGCCTTGTTAGTTTGATTATATGTAAAGCTAGGTCTTCTAACAGGGCTTTAGGTCTAGTGTAGATGTGTTGCTTTGGCAAAAACTAGTATGTCTGATTAGTCCTCAAGATAGATTTGTGTAGGACTTAAAGTCTCTGAGATGCTTTAGCAAACTTGGCTTGGCACAGGATGGTGTTTCTTAAAGTAAACTTCAATGTGTTGCAAGATTTTTATCTATTAGTTGTATTGTAGTTCTCTGAAGGCCCAGCCACTTAGCATTGTGCTAGGTGCTGCACAAATGAAGAGATGCCACGTGGGCGCCACAAATGGTATGCCTTTTAGTCAAAAAGGAAACAATAGTGCAAATTTTCCTATTCTGCTCTGTCAATTCTGTCACAGAGGAACCACTTTTAGAGGATACAAGAGTTAGTTTAATTTCAATCTGTGGTCTCTTTTCTGAGACAAGTGTCCAAGAATATTTGTTGTGGTAGATTTTCTTTCTTTCCAGGCTGGGAACTAGGCAGAAACTATAAACTCACTTTTCACAGGTCACCAAGCAGCAGTTATCTGCTGGACCCTTAGTGCCACAGCTTTGAACCAGTGGAAAGACTTTCTACATGTTACCAAAGCCTTGAATCAGCAAGTTCACAGGTGGAGGGAGGCTTTGTGATCTGTCTAGTGAGGAAGTCATCTCTACCCTGCTGTAACCAGTGGTGTATAAAAGGACTGACATAATTTTTAAATTTAGCATTTTGCTGTGTTGAACTGAATTCATTCAGCAATATTAAAGAAGACTAAGGTTTTTCTCTGCCTCACCACTCTCATGACTAGTCACTGGCTGGTCATTCCTGTCCTTGCAGAGTTTTATTAAGCCTTTTTATATACAGTAAATGTGTGCTCAATAGCATCTATTCAACCCAGTGATCTTTCTTTGTCCCTTGCAGCCACCTAATTTCAGGTCAGTTCTAGTTCAGCCTCATAAAATATTGCAGTGTTTCATAGCACTGTTCTCTTGTGGCCTTTTTGATATCTTGATATAAATCTAGTAAGATGTTTCATTTACTGTAAATGATTGCATAACCCAGTTGTGCAATAAAAGAATAGAGGCAGGAGCCAAGTGTTTTCTACAAATGGAAATCTGCCAAATATATTTCCCAAAGACAAAAATGGCACTTGAAAGACATTTTACTAGAAGTCCACAGATTACAGATAGACTTTTTTCAACTATAGGTTTGAAGGCAATGATCATTTTACTAATTTCAATTCCTCAGAAAGCAAACAAAATATTTGCTTCTGTACTTATGTGGTTTCCACTTTTGCACAGACTATTAACCACAGCTATTTCATTTGAGATAAGCAAAGCTTTTCTTTTGATCTTTTCTCGTGGTTTAAAATTGAGAATGTAAAGTTACTTCCTTCCCCCCGCCCCAAGTGAAATAGCTTCACAAAAAAGATGCCAAGTTCTGCCTCCTCTCCCATATTTTTAAACCCATAGTTTCAATATTAATGAAAAATATTTTCCCATGGGTACACCAATGACCATCTCACATATTGCTTGACTGCCAAGAAGCTAAGTAGAGTATTCTAGTAACAGAGCTCCCCCACTTTAATGTGGTAACTTTACAGATTCAGTATTGCATTCACTATATACAATTAAGGAGAGGTTTATCAAATTCACCTTTCTGTACATCTTCAGCTTTACTTTGAATATCCTGAGCAATGGAGCTTGACAATCCTTTTCGTAAGATATAGGCTAATCTTATAAGACCAGCGAGATAGCTAAGTGGTTAGGAACTCATGGCAACATTAAAGAAACTTAAACCAATTCATGGCTTGATGTGCTTTTGTGTGCGCGTATGGGGAGATGAGGACAACTCAAAACGTTCTTTAGAAAGTGCAGGGGCACAAGTTACAGCAGTGCAAGACAATGGCTACACTGCAAAATATTTTGGTATTCTGTTTGAAAATTCAGGACATAAGTTCAAAGTAAAGCCAATAGGAGAGTCTGGAATTGAACTTAAGCTGAATTAAAAGCAAGGTGCCAAGTATTTTAACCCAATGTGGGTTAGCTTACTGAGTTAGCAACATACCTTTCTTTTTAGTGTAAGCAAACCTTGAATGTTTGAGAGCATCCTTAACATGCATATCATTTTTCACAGACAAAAAGGAGAATGTATTTCACTCATTTGCATCAGTTTTTTTCTTCCTTTGCACCTGCCATCTCTAACTTTTTGGAAATGTGACTCATTGAGCAATTCAATAAGCATGCACAATTCTATGTGCCAGCATTCAGTGTACCAAAATGGCATCACTTAAATGAGAGGCAACAATGTTGGTCTCATTTTCATTCAGCTCGCATAAAAATTCCAAGATGTTCATAACCCATTATTCAGTACAGTAATACCAGGAAAACAAGACAAATTACACTGAACTGGCCAGAGGGGTCATTTACACTAAATCTTATTTATTCATTTTGTTCAAAGGAGAAAAAAGATATTTTAATAAATACTGCAGAAACAAACATACAAAGTGACATCAACATTTTTAAAAAAGAAAGTAATGAATGTCCTGTCTTATAACTTATCTTCTTTTTACAATATTTAAATACAGAAAGCACTTACCAGCTATTTTGTAATACTGCCCTAAGCATATTGTTGCATTAATCAAAAGCATATTGTGGTGGTAAGATGTCTTTTATTTATTTATTTTTTTGGGTGGGAAATGAATGGAATGGCATTCTTCTTTTTGCAAAAAACAAAGCAAAGTGCTGGTAACATGTAGAACTTAGTGTTTTAATTGCCATGATCCTGTACCCTGCCATAATGTAATGCAAACACTGTTAATACTTCAAAAATGAAGCATTATCATTGGGAAAGAATGCTTGTTTTCAGCAAGCTATAGCAATACTGGTCAAAGCTTAGCATATCCCTTTAGAAAGAAGCCATGAAAATAACTGGTCAGTAAACATCTGAAAATTATTTTAAAGACTTATTGATTTATTTCATGTAACTATAGTAATCAGTAAGTGAGAAGTAATTTGACTAATCCAGTTCACTGAAATAATGTTTAATGACCACTGTCTGAGTATGCACATTTGTCTTTTGGGGTTAAAAGAGTATTCAGTTTCCACTATGGGCCCCCTTTTAGGCCCCCACTTCCTTACAATGCTCGTTATAAGAAAATGAAATCTGTTTTAAGAGCTGGTCAACAAATGCAGCCTTATTTAAAGGTATGATATATATGAGACGAATGTGACTATTATTGGCTCACGTATGTATTGTTATTTTTGCTTAAACATAGTTGCAGAGAACCATATCACACAATAGCAGTTCACCATTACGTAGCCATAGGGCCAGGGAAGAACTGAGCACCTCCGTTCCTGAAGACTAAGAGCTGAGGGTTCTTAGCTTCTATACAAGATTGGGCATTTTTTCATTTTTAAACAGAGAATCATTTGTAATCATACCTGATAGCACCTTTCATCTTGATTTTTTCCAATTCCGCCTACATCACATCCACACAGTACATCATATCTTTACACAAAAGATGTAAAAAGATAAAAGTTTCAGAGAAATACTTTAAGTACTATCACACTGGTGAACAGAAAATGTTTTGGAAAGTTCTGTAACAAGCAGGTAATTATTTTTCTACTTCATCTGTCTAATTGTTGTTCTAGGGCACTACAATAATGGGAAGTCTCTAAAGGCTCTCTTCATTAACATGTTCAAATTTAGCATGTGCTTCCAACTCAGGAAGGCGTAATATCTAAGCTTTTCATCTACTGTGTTTTGCTCTGGATGACCCATGGGTCTTGATACAATTTCCATTTTAATGATGAGCTACAAGAAAATTAGACCACATCCTTTGGAAAAACTAACTGTAGGGTCATGGAGCTAGCTCCCCAATGATTAGGGTATGTTAACATCTTTAATTAATTTATTTTTAAAACAGAACATTAAAGTATTATTTTAATTAAATCAAACAGGGTATCCAGGAACAGATCTTTAACAAAAAGCAAACAAGCACTGTCAAGGACATCTTCTTTCTGAGGTGCTACTTTTCCTCCTGGGCTCTAGCACATTCGAATATTTTCCTTTTTTTGGCATTTCTTCTGTGTAACATTCTTGACAGCCAACTCATTCAGATCCATCTTTTCCCTTCACTTAGTCCACATGCAGGCTCTCTAAATATGATCTCACACAAAAGGTGAAGGGCATCCTTCAAAGTAATGATGTAAGCCCACACATTATATACCACTTGGGCTGTGTACTTCATTGAGTCGTCACCTTTTCTGAACACATTGTCTCTTCCTTCTTCTCAAGAAAGCCTAGATTCTTCACATTACTGTGCAGCTCTTTGCTTTGTCCTTTCGTAAATCTGTAGCAACTGTAGATAGTTCTGGTCTGCCAGGCATGTGTGAAATTCTTTTTGTTGCCCTCTGTGATTTGTTCCGCTTAACATTTTTGTTTGTTTTGTTTACACATGCCAATGTGGCAACATGAAAAATGTCTCTTACGCTGTTTTCTGACTGTAAGGCTGAGCATTCAATATAAGTGGCTGCTCCAATCTGTTTGGCCATATTTGCACCCTGAGGGGTGGAAAAGAAAACAAAACTGCAATCAATAGGAAGGCTTTGTAGTAAACAATACAGTTATTCTTCAGAACTATTTTCATACATAACGCTTTGTGAAAAATCAAATCTAAGATAGCAAAGTGAGAGAGAACAGCAACTCTAAGGTTTTTTTGCAAAATACAGATAGGCATATGTATTCAACATATATTCTACAAATATCTAAGAATTCCTTCCTTGGAGGAAATACTCATTTTGAAAGATAAGTATGATAAGAACAGTGACCTATATATTCCAGGAAAAACACATTACTGATTTTTTCTATTCAGCAAATTCATACTCTGATTTGGGACAGTCTTGTACTTATCAGGAAAAGTAGTGTACTGACCACCTGAAAAAATCTAACCCTTCTTCCTGCAGAAAAAAGGAGCCTGTTGTGAAGCAACAATTCCTCCTGCCAGTCTTATCAAACATGTTCAACACTGGAGGATCTTGATAAGGCCAGCAGTGAGAGGGGGACAGCTCCTCCTCCTGAGAGTCTCTGGTGCTCACTGGCAGCTGGCAGACACGGGTGTTAAATGGCCAGTATTCCCCTGCTCCCAGGATTTAAGCTGGCTAGGGGGCCACTTGGAGCACCTCTTGGCTCCATTATAGCAGTGGGTTACATAGGATCATGCTTAGTACCTGGCTGAGATACTGAGGTAGAATTGTTTATTCACTGGAGCTTGCAGCCAGTTTCCAGTACAGTGAAGAGAATAAAATGAACAGTTCTCAGAGATAAGAGACCTGGAATTTTGATGGTAGACCTTGGGTTCATATGATTGCGTGAGACCTTATGGTCCTCATGGACTGAAGGCTTGGCACTGGCAGCAAGTTATGCACATGGGTTTTTGGCACTCTAGGCAAACTGACTGTGGCACTCCCCCCCCCCACGTTGTATAAGGGATAATATATTTTTTTTCAATTAGATAAAAAAATTAAATTCTATCTAATTTGGCACCCCTCAAAGCCTGGTGCCTGAAGCAACTGCCTAGTTCACCTATATGGTTGGGCTGGCCCTGTCTGCTGCATCCTCTGTCCCTCTCATGGTGGAAAGGGAGCTAGGACCCAGAAAAAGCTAAGTCCAGGGTAATAGGCCCTAGTCAGCCTACCTCACATTATGAGTTACATGGGTTGTACAGTAAGAAGTGCAGTAAACCTACACTGGAACTAATTAAATGCCTGGTATAGAAGAATATAGGTGATGGTGAGTAGCATCCCCTTCCCTGTAAGTGGAGGCCTGCTGCTTAATTCCAGGCATGTGTGTATCCTCATCTTGTCACTGAGTCCACATCGATATGCTTTTGTCCTGTGAAGTAAGCAAAGAGTCCTGCGGCACTTTTAAAGACCAAACAAATTTATTTATTGCATGAGCTTTTGAGAGAGAAAAATCCAACCTCATCAGATGCTTGAAAGCTCATGCAATAAATAAATTTGTTTGGTCTTTAAAAGTGCCAGACTCCTTGCTTGTTTTTCTGAACTAGACTAACACTGCTACCTCTCTGGAACTTCATAAAGATCACTTCTGAATGTGAGAAAGCCACTCAGTCTCTAGTCTCTCCTCTAAAACTGCCAAAGTTAGTCATTTGAGGTGGTGGCAGGTGTTGTGATATGTATAATGTTCCTCTAACAAGCAGGCCTTTTAGGTAACCTGTCAAACAATGGTCAGGTGGTATCAACATTTGTTCTTTATCACTGTGGCCTGGATGCAAACCGCTGAACAAGAGAGAGAGTGAAGACTACAGTTCATTACCAATCACTCTGTGCTTAACCATCATTTTAACAACCTGACACTATCATTTTAATGCTTTATTTACAGTCTTTTGCAAATCCTCAATTACTGAGCAACAGATGTGCACTTTATGTAAACTTCTCATGTAAATAGGAATACAATCGGAGGCAGAATGGCTAAACAGTCCATCCATACTCTAAAATAAATTCTCTTTCAGCTATGTATTAGAAACCTGTTAACACTGAAAACACCCTTAGTAAAGAGAGAATTAAAGTCTAATTTGGAATAATAATGATAAAGTACATGACTCATACAAGTGTCAATATCCCAGGTACAGCTACGGTCCACACCTCAGTTATACTGTAATGAATACACAACAGCTCTATTTTACCCAGGTCAGGGTCTTGGGTTTACACAGCTGACCTTAGTTCTGATGTTACCTCATCATGACATACGTTAGAGTTGTAAGCATTTTGGAAGGGCAGATCTTTGGTATCAAGGATGCCTGTACACCACACAGATGAGAGAAGAATCTTGGCCATAATTTGTAAATGAATGTTTCTCTGAGCCTTTTAAACACAGAATATTCTAAATTAAGGAAAATTAGGTATTTTTGGTGCGATAAATTAGCAGTTTCTCCCAGACTTATTTTAACATTCGTTAAAAGTCAAAGCACTTAAAAGTCTTAAAGCAAAGAAAATCTGCTTGAGTGGCGAGATGTGGAAAATTGAAGGTGCTTTTGTATAACACAGCACCTCCATCCCTCACTCTAGGTTTGCTATGGTAAAGGAGTACAATTTTGGGTGAATTTTCACTATATAGGCAACTATAAGTTTAAGGGCTGAAAGCAACCACTAACTCTGCTCTATTGCAGGTGCAGAGGTTTTTTTAAATATAGATATAGACAAAGATATGAATGCTTATATTTCTAGGACACAAGTCTGCAGGAACATATGAATTCCACAAGCACAGAATACATAGCCTCTGGTATTTTCAGATTCAACTATACTGAGCATGTATAAATAACAGCATGCATCCAACTATTTTAATGCAAACATGCTCTGTGCTGAGAAAGTGCTGTTTCTCTTAAAAGTGAATTCAATGCAACCGAACTGCATATTTCTCCACCATTACCAAATAACAAGTGGAAAGATTGAGACATGGCGCTTACCTGATCATATGACACTGGTGTTTGCCTGTGATTGGAAAGCTCTACTAATGTGCTCACATCTGTGCGCAGATCAGACTTGCATCCAACCAGAAGCATTTTGGTGTTAGGGCAAAACTCCTGGATTTCACCTTTCCACTGTAAAATATTATTTTGTTACTATACTAGTGCAGTGAATTGTTTAGATTAATGAAAGCATGACAGAGAAAAGCAGCAATAAAAATAGGAGGAGAGTATGGTAACATCACAAGAGCCTCTTTTTACATAAATATATTACATTGGTATTCATTCAAGTTGTAACCCTGCTACAGGCTGGCTTTGAACCACCACAAAAATCTTGCAGTTTCCAATCTGGGGGAGGATCTTGCAACAATTTCCTACCCACTAGCTCTGCTGACATCAATTGAAATGTCCACTAATGTGCATAAAGATTTTGAGTCAGTCCCTGGTCCTGTTTACAATCACTAAACAATTTACAATTTTATTCTCCCTCCCTATGACTCACTGGTTTTACCCACATTGCAGTAGAAGTAACACTGGGTGTTGACATTAGCTAGTTGAAACAGTTCCTCAAATGACGAATTGTAAGCAAGTCTCAGACAAGTGCAAATCACATATATTGTTCTCATAGCTTCAGTCTAGTGCTACAAATAATCTGTATTTAAACTCTGGAGAATCAATTTGTGCTGACCAACTGATATGCTTTATCCTATACACAGGAGTGTACTGTACATTTTATGCAAATACTGTCTGTGAACTTGGAAATAAACTCATAAGAATATTTTTCCAAGTCTCAGCTGCCTAAACCTAGCAGAGATTTTAAAATCATTAAAATTTAATGGAGCATATTGAAATTTTTACATGCATATTGAAAAAAATCTAGCACACTAAACAAGTAAAAAGCCAGTACCCAAAGTTTATTCAGTATCTAAAATATTATATGTTCAGTACATGGAGAACCAGACAGGAAGACATAGGAATACAAAAGCTGTTCCCAGACTTTTGTTCACATTGGTGATAGTGAGGTTCAAAAATGAAAAATGAGCCATGTTACTTTAAAATTCACTGAAATAAAGAAGGTAAAATGAAAATGGCCTGACTGCTGATCTCCATCGGGAAAAACCTGCATTGCAGTCAGTGTAACCAGCAAACTATGAAGCTAATACGGTAGAGTTCCTAATCCATGCTGCACAATTAAGGGGGACAGGCATGAGGCCTTACAAAGGGGCACACGCCCAGCCCTCAAATATAGCTGAGCTTTAGTGTTGCTGAGAAATTGTGCACTAACCCTGCAGGTTGTGGAAAACTGGAAATGAACACCCATGCTTTGCATTTGATGTCAGGCCTGCACTTCCACTCTGCTTTGAGCCCCCTTCCTCAAGGATCATGTTCTCATTGGTTCTTTCATCATGACTGACACATCACCACCACTGCAAAGTGGAGTAAAAGCCATGCTGGGGATGTGTGTGGGGGGGAAGAGGTTTGGTCTTAATAGTGGGCAGACTAGTATCAACTGAGCCCATGCAAATTGCCAGAGTCTAACTCTCCTTTGCTAGAGGCACATACCTTGAATGGCAGCTTCTTCATGGTTCTTCTTCTGACATTACGTGCCCCTAAAATACTTGCAAAGGGCTTTTAGGAGAGAATATTCTACCTAATTCCATTCCCCTAAGCCTAAAATCTCTTCTTCTGGAGATTTTTCAGTCTTCTCAAATGATGGCCTAAAATTCTAGCACCAGAAAATCCAGTTATGGGGTTATTTGAGTGAAACAATCAGATGCTGAAGATTATAAAATTGGAAACAGTGCCAACTCAGAGTTTTAAATAAAGATTCTATTTGTAAATGGTTTTGAACTTAAAATTCTCACACACTTGCCTTTTTTAGCACGCTGTCAAGGGTTTCTGGCCGACTGATGTCAAAACAAATCAAGACAGCATCAGAATCTGGATAGGAAAGCGGGCGGACATTGTCATAATAAGGAGACCCTGTCCAGAAAAAAGAAATGATTTTATGGCTTAATGTTTCTTCTACTGTTATGCAGACTTATTCAGAAAGTTTACCGGTTTTCATTAAAACTCTTGAATGGCATGTCACTATCCTTGTTTCCAAAACACTATTTCCAAGGTGACAGTTATTTTTGGTGCTCACTTCTCCATGCTCCAATTCCCTCTTGTACCTACCCATAAAAGAGGGTGATTTCTTCCTTAGGTTGTTAATCAGGTTAGTAACCCAGTGATTAAACTTCTTTTGCAAACTTGAAAGCAGCTGTGAAGTTCCCTGACAACTCCAAAAATAAAACCAGGTCTAGAATAAATGATGGAGCTAGTGACAGGCATTGCTCAGGAACATGAAACCTTTGGTTTGGACACGACCCCACCAAAGGACTGTGTGACCTAACAGGCCTTTTTATCTTTTACGACTCTATTGAAAGGTCAGAAAGTGTACTTCAGAGTCATTACCAATTGCTGGACTTAGCAAGTCTTTTCCACATATGCATGGCTACACTAGCTGTCATTAATTTGAACTAAGGAATTCCTGAATCTGAATTAATGAAAGCTTACTTCAAAGTTATAAAACCTTGCTTAACTTCAAAGTAAGGGTTAATTTAAACCTATTCATTCAAATTAACCCAGTGTAGCCATGTTAATTTGAACTAACCATTAGTTCAAATTAATGCTTTTTGACCTTCTTCCTCCCAGCGTACCTTTCTCCTTCTATATATAGGGTGAGGGCATGGCCCTTCTTGCCACACCTCCCATGGTGCCCCTCTAATTTGAGCTAGGAAGTCCTATCCATGGACATGACAGTTCGAATTGCTTTTCCTAGTGGGGCCATGTTAGTTCAAATTAGTTTGAATAAAGTTAATTCGAACTAACCTTTTAAGTGTAGACATAGCCTATCTTACGTCAGTCATTCTAAAAGTCTGACTGTTTATCTACTGATTATCAGAATCGATCAAATCCCCTAGGCTGGCAAAATCAGCTTATATTCTCAAGAAAGAAGGCTCTTTCATACACACGCACACACACAGGCTATTCTACTTCTGCTTCTGGTCCTCTCCAGAAGCTGAACTAAGTTTTTAGCCCTCAAAAGCAGTACATTTCTATGAGTCTTGGGTGAGTATTGGGAGATAAACATTTTTTCAGAAGCCTCATCAAAAGGAATCCACTCATTTTAGCAGATAGGCTCTTCAGCAACAGCAGGAAAGCCCCTTTTAAATGTATCTTCAATGGTCAAGATTATACATGGATCCCAGTTTATCCCAATCCACATCCCCAGAGTTCAATGAGTTTTATGCCCATAGGTCTGGCTTAGCTTATTACAGAAATAAGGGTCAGCTCTCACGTTCTCATCAGAATTTGGTGGATGTTTGGATATATTTTGATTCAGGTCCATTTCTAGTCAGAACAAGCATACATTCTATATAATGGTCCTTAAGTAAAGGCAGAAATATTAAATCAGACCAAGATTCTGGTCTGTACAAGGCAATAGGCACCTTAAGAACCAGGGTGTAGAGAACAAAGTCAAACAAGATCAAGTATAAAACCAAAGAGCCAAATTCTGTTCTCAGTACATCAGCGAGAATCTGAGGAAATTTAACTGAATTTACTGCTGTAAACTCTGGATTAACACTGGTGTAACTGAGCACAATTGGGCCTAAGGAATACAGAGTCTTCACTATTTTTACCCTTAATTACTTAAATATTTTTGCTTTACATAAATAGCATTATTGAAAGTCGACCAAATTCAGAATTCATTGTTGATTTGCAGCAACTTGAGTGCACAGAAGAAAATCTTAACCTTCTCAAGGGCTTCTTCAAAACAGACATGCCATAATTTTAACATTACTTGAACTTTCATGAGAAAAATGTATTTTACAGCATGCAAAATGAGTTTGAGTAAGACAAATAGGCAACCACCCTTAAGAAGTTTCAAAACTTTCTTCTAGTCTGCAGAAATATTTTAATCACAAAATATTCTCCTATATTGTGATCTAATACATTGATCTTGATTTCCTAATATGCAACATAAAATATTAAAATTTTCCAGAGAAACAAATGTGGTTGTCATGGTTACTTCTGGTTGTCAGCAATAGCTTTTATCTGGAAAGTCTTTTTGACTGGGATTTCTCTCCAGCACAAGAGACTGAAGAAGGGTTTGATTCTACAAACATATATAACATACATCCAACCCCACAAAGACTTATACAAGGGGTTAGCTTTACACATAATGCAACTGGTTTCACTGGGATTAGTCAATGTGTAAATTAAGCATATATGGTATCCCTTTAGGAACATGGCCATAATAGGTATTGACTAAGGTTTACGACTTTTATATAGTTGATTATGGGCCAGACTCTGCTAGTGTCAATGCATTAATATCCATTAACTTAAATGGAGTTTCATCCCTCTTCTCTAGCAGAGAATTTGGCCCTTGACCTGTTAAAAGTCACTCATTAGGGCTCTGATTCAGCAGGGCTCTTATGCACAAGAGTAATCCCTTAGACAGAATTGTGGCTTAGATTTAAGAAGCCCACAGTTTAAGAAAAGCTAAAAGACATGACATTTTTTATGACACCAGTATAACTTTTTAAAAACATGTTTACTGATACTTCAGCTTTTTAGATCCCTCATTTTCTTCAAACTATCCACTATAAATTCAAAGGTTGAAAAACAATAACAATTAGCCAGTTTAGGAAAAATTCTTCAGTTTTTCTCTGAAAGACAAATAGTTCATGGTATTGCACAAAGCAGTCAGAGAAGTGAGAACATGACACAGTACACTGCAGCTGGTCTGCTTATACTAGCAGGGAACAGCAAGAATTCTAGGAATTTTGTTTTTGAAATCAGGAGTCACATATGAGCAATGAAGCATTACCAAACTAGGTAGAAGACAGTTTGAGGAAACTGGGTTTTCCCTCCAAAAAAATTTCCCTCCCCCCATCCCACCATTAGAATTGTAAATCCCACAATAAATATTCATTGCATTTAGAATGCTGCTCTTCAGAAACTTTTAGCACTCTTCAGCACTGGAAAATGAGAGTAAAAATATCTGATATAGTAGGCCTGACAAAGTAAATATTCAAAATACTGGGCCAAGTCCTGCTCTCAATTATAGCGGTATAAATCTAGAAAAAACTGAATTGGCTTCAGCTGAATTTATTTACTCTGATGTAAAGGAGTGCTAAATTCGGCCTCTTTGTAGAATAGGCAAAGCCTCTATATTTCTGTGTCCCACAAAACTGTCTGCAATAGTTGCTTAGTTAAATTCATTTGATTTTTAGAATCAGTGGGATCTCAGTCACAGCAACTATGTGTTCTACATTTAACAACAGATCTAATAGCTCACCTTAGCTGGCCTTTCAAAAAGGGGAAAAAATCTAGAGTAAACCATATGGATAAGTATACAAAAAGAAGGAAATGATCATATGCCAAGAAAAAAAAAATACAGAACAAATGTTTGAGCTTTCTCCATAAAACATAATTCACCCATGGTGAAACAACTGAAATTAAAAGGGATGAGTTTGTTCCATTGTATGCTGGCCCCTGGCCCTTGGCATATATTCTGCGGTATGTCACAGCTGTTAATGACAGACCTTTATGGTGCTGTAGACAAGCAGAAAGGTGTACTAAACCACAAACTCCACCCCCTGCCACCCTGCTCTGTGCTCACTAGTTAGCTCCGCAAATCACTTCATGGCTTGTATCTTTCCTCCTCTTCAGCATGGTTCAGGCAAGTAAGAGCAGGATTAGCCCTTTGGCTTTGGGTTATTAATATGTAGAAAGTTAAAAGTTGCCAGCTAAAGAGGAATCTCAAAGAACCTCACCCTGAAACTAATTTCTAATACACATACCTAACTACTCAGTCACTACTCCTGAATGATACAACATACCATATATGTGCATAAATATATATTTATGTATACAAAGGCATGCAACTTGCTAAATTCAGCTTGGTGATTCCACTCACCATATCAACTACAGATGTTTGTATCTGATGTTGTTTCCTTTGAGTGTCTCATGTTAAAATGCTGAATACTAAGACAGTTAAGTGTTGCTACCACCTTTTGAATGTGATCTATCAGTTTGGTTGTAAACAAGATATATTTGACACATTCTTTTCTCTGAGGAAGTGTCTGGTAGAACTCATAGGAATCTTTTAACGTTCTAATGGTGTGGAATGGTTCAGAGGAAATGTGTTACTGGTTTCAGTCAGCAGCAATAACGAAATCTTTGTGATTGCACAAATAAAAAGTTACTAAGCAGCTAACTGTGTGACTCAATTCAGTGCAACATTTCATTTATTCCAGATAAAGTTCTCAGAACCTATGGAATCTTAGGAATGTGAATCAAGTCTCCACAGACCTTCTGAATACAGTTCAATAATGCACTGTACAATCTTTTTCTCAAGTTTGTCTACAAATCTGATGCCATGCCAAGTCCAGAAAATAGGGAGAGAACTCACATACAGAGGAGACATACTAAAGTCAAAACTTTTCTATTTTTTGTTTTTATTCTTTTGAGGAACACATTTTTGTCAGGGCTAATTTGATGATTTTACATTTTATCCAAGAGCTGGCTGACAGTGTATAAGCTCATCTTATTCTGTGGCAGGGATTAATTTTAAAAGCATTTTGTAATTTCTTGGTTCTATTTGGCAGATTACATAAATAGTTTAACTGGGAAATGGCTAATTTCTTTTTAAACAAGTGCCTATTTAAGGTCTTATGTTTCATACAGAGTTAAATGACCAAAATGTAAACTCACTATAATTTTATCATTTTTAGAATGCATTTAGGGCCTGATCTAGAAAAGCACCAAAGTATACATTTAAGGTTAAGCATGTGAGTGGGGCATTATCAATAGTGTAAAATTACTGATTATTATTATTGGCAACTGAAATCCTCTTTTTCTACACAGAATGTGCAAAGCTCTTCCACGCATTACCCAAGTTCTGAACAATGTGGCTCAACCCTAACTACTATAAGAGGGACCAACCGTAGGTAGTTCATTCTTCCTGCTTAAAGCAATTACCAGCTGCTTTACTGAGACTGCCCTTTGGATGTCACCTCATGTTGTGTAGGATACAGGACAATTACTCCATTTCTTACAGGCCACCCAACAGCCATCAAATGTTAAGTCTGTAGCCATGTCAGTCACATATTACCAGTGGCCTACAGGTGAAGGGTTGCATTATTCCATTACCATACCTTTGATGGTTGGTTAAAGTGTCAAAAACACTGTGGTGGTGACTAAGAAATACACACTTCACTGAATTTCTCTTGCTGACTTCCCTCAACACCCTATGGTTCTTCAGTGAGTTAGTTTGGGACATGAAGGCCATTTTATGTATTATGTGGTAGAATTCAATTATTTATCCTCACCCAATGTAGGAAGCACTACAGGCGTAAACAGTAATTTGGAGTATTTACGGATGTAGCAACCTTTCACCCTAGGAAGAAAGATTGTTTATTGATCTTTCCCCAAGCATCTTTTAAATCGTCCCCATTTTCCATGATCAGTCCTTTTTAAAGAGGAAATTAATTATATGGACAGTGTAGTGTTTTTCCAACTATTACCAAAGAGCATAAGCCACAAATTGACCAACTGGTAAATGATCTGAAAGACAGATTTCAAACCCTGAGATACCCTTATGATGCTTCCCGTTTGGGCTGACTGCCTCTTAAATGCAATGCTTTTAGGACACAGCTCTAACGTGTATATTTTGCAGAACAGTTCAGTGGAAAAACCTTTTTTGTAACTTTAATGCTAAACTTCTAGACAGCCAGTGAGCATACTGTGCACATGCAAATCACAGTAAAGTTAATTTGCTTGAAGCTCTAAGGCCTTTCTGGATTTAATTATATGCTAATCCCCAGCAGTGCAGTACTATTTCTGGTCCTATAAAAGAATTATTTTAGAGTGTTCGGCACAAAGTCCACATTTCAACCTTCATCCACATGCTACAAAAGTGACTGGAAATATGAAGTTAGACAGAGAACGTGTATTTAAAGTCCCAAATGTTCTTACTGCTTCACAGCTTTCTGCTGTGCAAATAAGAAATTTTAGTTTAAAATAAGTAAATTTTAATGAAAGGACACAAAAAACTTGCTAGCAGGATACGTTTCAAATTTGATGTTTGAATGATACTGAAGGAAGTCTGACATGGAGATAATCATCATAGGTTCCATGAGATATCATGAAGGCTCTTCAGTCACCAAATGGAATATTCCTCTCAAATGTTCTGCTTAACAAAATGAACACATGACATCCAAACTGGATAGAGGATGATACACAATATCACTAGCCAGTGGAATGATTTAATGAAATTATATTGCACTCAGATAGTACTAATTTAAAAAGAGAGGGGGCATGGTAATCTTATCAGCTAATTCTCATCTTAGCAAGCATTTTCCTTTATGGTTGAGTAGGTTTAATCCATATAAAGATTTAGATGGTACCAGAAAATATCTGATAATCCTTCTTCCCTCATCCATGTTTCTAAACAATGTTGCAGCCCCAAATTTTAGACTTTGGTGATCCTGGAAATTCATAGACTTTCCAGATAAATTTATCCTTGGCTTAAAATGTTTCCAGATATCCAATATGTGGTAGCCAGTGTTTTGTAGTTATGTAGTCCTTTAACATACACTATATTTTGCCATTCTATATTGGCTAGATCTATATGCAATTGTAACCAGTGCCAACATTGGGCCTATATCATGATGCAGGGTTATGAGATTCAGCTTTACCCATGCCTGGAAACTGGGCATTCACTTGAATGCATTAGGCCTCAAAAGAGCTATATCTGGCTCTTGAAGAAAATCAATGGCAAGACTGCCATCAGCTTCAGTTAACTGGAGGTATTAATAAGTTAAACTGGAACCTTGATCCAAGTTGTTTGTGTATTTTCTTTAAACTATATAAGACAGTTTAACAGAATTAATACTGGAAACTAATAAAGTCATCTTAAAATGTTTTGGGTATCTTGCTGTCAAAGTCAAATAAATGGAATCTTTTATTATGTAAAAGATGTAAATGTATTCCAAGTGGTATTGTTAAACATGGGTCATTATCTCAGTGTGTTGCAATGTGATTTTCTAATACACTGAACACTCAATGTTTTCTCATACACCCAAAAATCAATAGCTTGCAAAAAGTATACCAGTGACATATTTTCATAGCTTAAGTTTTATTGTGAGCCTAGTTCTGCCACTACTCAAATCAATGAGAGTTTAGGACTCTAATTCAATAGGTAAAAACAGAAGAGATTTTTAAAATAAAACCAAATCAAGAAGAACTTGACATGAGATAAAAATGTTAATTTATCTTTAAGTAATTTGTCTGATAGTGTGATTTTTGGATTGAGTAGGTCAGGTTTGAGGTAGTGTGTATTGTAATATTCTCCAGGAGTTGTCTGTTTTCAGAATGAGACATTTATCTGTAACCCCCAAACCATTAGTCATTCAGCAGTGGTTTATACAAAACTAATATTTCAGCTTTACCACTCAAAATTGTAATTAAGTTAACCATGAGATCCTATACTTTTGACTTAAGGCAGTATTAGTTTCCTAAGAGCCCTGATAGGGTATTACACAGGAGTTCTAAAGCATTTTCAGGTATGTTTTCCTGTAAGACTACTACTTCCCTTTTGAAAATACTGAAAAATGTGCATTGCACTACATGCATACCTCATCTATTTCTTCCACACTGATTTCTAACCACTGTATGTCAAAGGAAATGACCTCAGAAAAATGAATTAAAATAAAGATGTGTATTTAGCAAGTCTGCTCACTGGTGATTTTCTGACTAGAAAAGCTATGGTGTAGATAGAGTTTGGTACAATGAATGATTATCTTATGCCGTAAAGCAGCAATGAAAATGGAAAAATCAAACCTCACACTGTATGTTTTATTACACTCTAAAAGTTTGCAGCCCTTGTAATCATTGTTAGCTATGTTGCTTTTTGGAAATATGTTGCTGTTGAGAATGGGCAATGAAACTACTTGCTTTTCCAGGCAACACGGGAACCAAAATCAGAGAGAGGACTTTGCTAGCCAGTCAGAATGAAGACGTTAGTGTTAAATACAAAAACTACTAATCTTAAAAAAACCACAACCCTCTGTGTAATTTAATTTCCTGAATCAGGATTATCCCAGATCAGGAGCTGCTTTATTAGGCCCAGCAAGAAGACAGGCCACCTACATAAACTATGAATATGTCTAGGGAACAGACCAAGAAAAAAAATATTTGAGAAAAGGGTTGTATCCCCTATTCCATTTCCTCAACTTAGATTTCACTAGTTTAATGCTGTGGTTCCTAATCTGCCAATACTTTGACTGTTGAGACTTTCCTTTCAGACTCCCACTCCTCTACCTTAATGAGTCAACTCTCACTAGCTCTCCACCAGTTGGTGCTCTAATCTGCAATGGATCTTGGACCATGCCCAGTTCAAGTCACTCCCAAAACACTTAGATGCCATGGCAAATCAGGGTGGATGGTTGATGGGAGGGTTGGCAGAGGTCTGGGCAGCTGAGATCTTTATTCAGTAAGCTCTCACTTATATAGCAGGCCAAAATGTTGGTAAATTTACTGATCATCTAACCACCTAGCCAGTAGTTTTAGAATGCAAGGTTCCTCAGACAGACATCTCCATATATAGAAACTAAACCCCTGGGAAACTGTTAGCACTTTACTTAACCTTTGTAATAGAATCTGTCACTAGGCATCCGAGTCAGTATTTCTGAAACAGGAAACGAGAGAGGGGCTAGGACAAGCACATCTAAAAACCGCTTTTCTGGTTTCAGCATCTAAGGAGAGATTATACTCTACCATTGCTTGATGACAGCTAGGGCTAAGCTCCAATGTACTGCTTGTTAATGTTGGTTCTTATACCTGCCAGAGGAAGGGAAACATTCGAGTGCTATATTTTGTCAAGAGTTAGAGCATAAAGGATCCCACTAAAAAAAAGCTCCTGTAGGAGCTTGGTTTGGTTTCATCTAACATTCACACATTTTATACTCCCATCACATTGTCCTGTAGGGGGACTAGGGATTACCGAACTGAAATGATGGTGCTGATACACAGATGCTAGCATCCACGGCCCTTTAGATAGCCCTTCTTGTCATGTTAAACAATATCCTGTGCTTATAATTGCCATGTTGATTCGCCTTCCATTACATAGACAGGATCTCCTCATTAATGGAGTTTTAATTTCCCCTCTTTTCTCACACAAGGCTGGGAGAATCCCTCTGTAGATAAGAATCAGAACCAGATGCAGCTGTCTGCCTCATACAGCTGCCATTCACATCTGGAGGCAAACATTCCACTGATGTTAACAGCAGTAATGCGCTCCTAAGGGTCCGGCACCAAAGCAGTAAACGGATGTTTAGTTCCTGCCTTACAGTGGATTCCATCAAGAATCTCACAAGCACTGCTGCTTTGCAATTTAATGCTGGATTGTAAGAAAGTAATTTATCTTTCCCCAAACTCCCTTCCTGATTTTAGCCTCATGCCCCACACAGCCACTTGCTCTGGCACTTGATACTCTCATGTGAAGTCTCCCGAGTCCTAAAATTAGTGCAAAGCCAGAAAAGGAGTTGACCATGTTGTTTTTCGTCTGGTTCTGTTAAAGTCATACAGAACATCTCTTATTCCCGGGCTATACACTAAGACGATAAATTGAGTTCAGCTTCCTTGGATTCTGCTGCCCTATGAGCACTGCCGTTTCCTGCTCACACTCACGTTGCCTCCACTCACTGGGTGGCCTGTTCCTTTGCCACCTTCCATTGTCTCTGTACTGCTGGGTGCCAACTCCCACATTCACTTATCTTTCCCGCCTTTGGTTGCTCTCTGCATATCCCTTGTCTTCCTCCCACTGAGCACTCCCCTTCTGCATTTCTATGCCTCCCCATTCCCTTTGTTACCCTGCTCCACAGCTCAGTCTCTGCTATTCTTTCTAACACTCTCAAAAGATTCCCTCCCCCCCCCCCCAAATAAATACCTTCACCCATTGGAAGTTCGGCCTCCCCTTCTCAGCCATCTGCCCTTCCTGTTGGAGCTCTGTCTTGTTGGGCTTATTTTCAGCCCTGCAGTTCTGATTTCCCACAGAAGGTCAGATCCTGACATGCTCTCTGCATCATTCCCAATCCTCTCTGGTTCCCGTCAGTAGCATACCCCTTTGCGTACCCTCTGTTCACCTCACCCCCTTTGGCTGCTTCCACATATCCTTCATTTCCCCGAGGTGGCTCATTACCCCCATATTCTGGCCTATCAAGAAGCCTTTCTTATATCATGTGTTCTGGTGCCTTTGCACACTTTATGCCCCCCACCTCCTCAAAAAAAAATTCTGTTTAGCTCCCCCCTTCTCTGCCCAGATGAATCCATTCTCTGATCCCTGTGCTCTCATCTTGTGATGGTGACAAGCGTCAGGTCAGGGATTCACTGACTCATTGCCTTGCTCACAACACACCCTGCAGTAGAGGAGGAGGAAAAGTGGTGCAGCTGAGCTATGGGCAGGGCTTCCTTTCTCTCCAGGCTTCAGATTTAGGTTGTCAGGGTGAAACTGGACTAGTTGCAGAGGCAGTTATGCCTGGTGAGGGAGTGGGAAAACTGAACAAAAATTTGGAAGAGGAGGCAATGCACTGTTGACCCCAGTTTCCCAAGCTAAAAGTTGGGGCAAGCCTTGGGATGGGTCTCTTTGTACACCCATGAATTATACACACGACTGTTCGCCCTTCCCTTTTGGGCATCAGAGTTTTGAATCTCATGTAATTTCCTCATCTGATAGCTCTTATTACAGCATCTAGACAGGCTTTGGCCCCCTGCCAGCCAATCCTGCACAATTACACATGGGGAAACTATTTAAGAAAGCAGTCCTACTGAAGTCAGACACCCCAGCCTGAGTTACAGCAATTTGTGTGCAGCAGTGGTTGAAGGATTGGGCCCATAAGAGAGGGAGAAAAAGAAAAAAAAAAAAAAGCAGTTCAGCAAAAGAAACACCCTAAAGCCACCAAGGTGTCTGTACGACGATTAATCTTGCTGTTTTTGTATAATCACATTTTTACCCAATGAGAACCCCTGCTGGCATTCACAGCAGCAGTGACAAATATTAAAACGAAAAGCAGTCATGATACGCAATAATAACCTTCTCCCATCTGCTGGGCTAATTACTACAAGAACTTTTAGGAGGGGAAGAGAGGCTCTACACAATTGAGACAAATTAAAACCTATGCCTTCTCCAGTAATGGGTGACTATTAAACTAGAAAGCTGCCGAAATTCCTTCTTGAGCGAATAAATTAAATAAAAGCTCAGTGCAGAGTTAGTGTGGTACAGTCTACCATTTAGATTTAACCATCACTCGTTATCATTAAGAGTCACTCCCAAGAGAGACTGATCCGAGTCACAGGAACGAGATGAATGCAAAAAATCCCGAGTCAGCCACTCTGCTGCTCCCTTACCCGAGGTGTCCCACAGGCTCAGCTCTATTCTTTGTGTGTCAATCTCAAAACTGGCCGTGTAATTCTCAAACACGGTGGGGACATAATTCTGGGGAAGAAATGAGAGAAAGAAGGGCAGCGTTAGTCTGTGTTCAGTCCCCAAACACCCCCGAAAGCCTGGCTACTGGGGGCGCCCCATGGAGCAGGGGGAGAGCTAAAGCAGCTCGGCTTCTGGCTGCACCCCACTTCTTACACGCCAGCGGGGCAATGGGAAGGGAAGGGGAGGGAGGCAGTGGGGCACCCGGGAAGGAGCGGGGGGCAGAGAGGGCTGGGGGTCCGGATCAGCGCCCCGATCGCTTCTTGGCGGCCAGCAGCTCCGGCTCCACGGCTGCGTGAAGAAGTTGCAGAAAGAAAAGCGCTCGGCGCACCCACGCCTCGTGGCCGCCGGAGCCAGCGCGGCGCCCCGGCAGAGCCGGCGGGGGGCTCGCGGGAGACAAAGCGCCCGGGGCCGGACATACCTCCGGGAAGCAGTCCTTAGCAAAGACGTGCAGCAGGGCCGTCTTCCCGCACTGGCTGTCCCCGACCACCACGATTTTACACTTCACGTTCTGGTTGGGATCCATGAGAGATTTGCTGGACAATTTCTGGCTCGCTCTTCTCTCCTTCATTGATGGTGCCTGCTCTTCTCCCGCAGCACAAAACCGACACTTGGCTCCCAACAAATCTCGCGCTCAGCCAATAAAGGCGCCGACGGAAAGCCCCGGCTCCGGCTCCCGAGATGCTCCCAGCCGCAGCGCAGCGCAGCGCAGCCCCTCGCCCGCCTCCGTCCCGTCCCCGCCGCCGGCGGCTTTGTCTCCGGCCCGCCGCCCGCCGCCGGCCTTTATAGCGCCCCTCCGCCAAGCCCCGCCCCCAGCCCCCGCCCGCCCGCAGCGTGTGGCGGGATTTCCCTCGCGCCCCTCCGCCGTGTCCCAACGCCCCGCCTGGCAGCTACTGACAGTGTGAGACCAAATCAGTGAGCGCCCCTCTGCGCCCCTCAACTTCCCCACACTCTCCCCAGCTCTCAGCTAGTCACAGTGTTATTACCAAGTCAGTGAGCACCCCCTCTGCGCCCCTCTGCGCCCCTCAACTTCCCCACACTCTCCCCAGCTCTCAGCTAGTCACAGTGTGAGACCAAGTCAGTGAGCACCCCCTCTGCATCTCCCTCTGCACCCCTCAACTTCCCCACACCTCCCCAGCTCTCAGCTAGTCACAGTGTGAGACCAAGTTAGTGAGCACCCCCTCTGCGCCCCTCTGCACCCCTCAACTTCCCCACACTCTCCCCAGCTCTCAGCTAGTCACAGTGTTATTACCAAGTCAGTGAGCACCCCTCTGCATCTCCCTCTGCACCCCTCAACTTCCCCACACTCTCCCCAGCTCTCAGCTAGTCACAGTGTTATTACCAAGTCAGTGAGCACCCCCTCTGCATCTCCCTCTGCACCCCTCAACTTCCCCACACTCTCCCCAGCTGTCAGCTAGTCACAGTGTGAGACCAAGTTAGTGAGAACCCCCTCTGCGCCCCTCTGCGCCCCTCAACTTCCCCACACCCCCCCAGCTGTCAGCTAGTCACAGTGTTAGACCAAGTTAGTGAGCACCCCCTCTGCATCTCCCTCTGCACCCCTGAATTTCCCAACACCTCCCCAGTTGTCAGCTAGTCACAGTGTTAGACCAATTTAGTGAGCACCCCCAATACCCCTCTACACATCCCCCTCAATTTCAAGTCCTGGGGAGAATACTGCATGTGTGGGACCCACCAACTGACACATGGCAAGGGATGGGGAAGTGCCCACCATGGGTCCCTTTCCCGAAAGCGTCACCTGCCTGGAGGCCAAGTCCACATTTGTGGCCACCACCTGCCTCACACCCCCAACCCAAGGGAAAGGAAGGTCCCAGCTCCATCCACCACCTGCACTGGGGGATCTATACCTGCAAAAGGGGTGTGAGACTGGGGGCACTGGACAGGGCAGCCTCCCCCACCCCACCTGGGCAGGGAAGGGTGGCCAGGTCCACTCTTCACCACAGGAGGGATGGAGGGTGCTGAGGGAGCATCCTCAGCACCTTCTGCATCCCCAGTGTAGGGCTGCCCCCATCGGATGCCCCCTGCCCCCCAGCACTTACTGTCCACTGCTCATCCTGGCTCCTGGATGGGACAGAGCAGCATCAGCCTGACACCTCTTGAGTCCAGAAGGGGGCCAGGTTCAATATTCACCACATGAAGGAGCATTGAGGGCCCCTCAGCACCCTCTGCATCACCCCACCCAGCACTTACTAGCCACTGCTCAAGCCTGGCCCCTGACTGGCCCCATCAGCAGGGAAGGGGACAGACAGGTAAAAGGTCAGCCATTTAGGACCCATTGGACGGGGGTGCTGAGGACCCCCCCCCACCAGGCCCCAGGGTAGTTTTCTTTCAGGGCTTGAGTGTTGTACCGCAGTTAGATGCTGCCTCCTGGGCCCTAGCACTGGAACTCCTCATTTCTACGTATGTTGGGCAGCACACACATACGGAAGCCGTCCCGCACTAGGACCCACGATGCAGGACCCAACTGGCTCCGCTTTTCCCTAAAGGGACAGTCCAGCCTGACTAGAGCACCCCCCCAGCACTTACCAGCCCCTGTGGCTTGGATGAGGGAAGCCTCCCACCCTGCATTTGGTTGGGGGGCACTGGGCTGGCCAGGGGCATTGCTGGTGCTGGGCACAGGGAGCACGAGCCCCCAGTCCCAGCACAAGTTCCTCAAGTTCCAGCCCCGGCCAGATCAGGGCCAGTGAGCCGGCACTGCAGGGAGCAGGGGCCTGGGCCCGGGCCCTCCGAGTTTTTTGGAGCCAGTGGCACCCCTGGGGCTGGCTCTTCATAACACAGGAGGGGTACAGGAAGCTGCCTCTCCTCCCTCACCCTGTGAAGGGCCAGCCTGTTGTCCCCCTGTAGCTCAGTGCCCACCCTTCCCCTCGATATGCCACTTCATTTCTGTGGCAGGCTCCTACTGTCTCTCTCCTTCTGAGCCCCCATCAGGATGACCCCCTTCATGCCATTCTCCATTGTTCCTTTATCGAGCACTGATGCCTTTCTTGCACCCATCCCATTGTCCTGTGAGCACTGCGCTCCCAGAATCAGGGCCCTCAACCACAGCACCCTGCCCCTGTCTTTCTGCAGCAACCCCCAGCCCATTGTCATACTCCTTCCATTCCTGCACCGTCCCCATCACTCCAGCACCCTGCCCCTGCAATCCTTCCAGCAAGGCCTCCAACTCCAGCAGCACTGTGATTACCCCCAATCCTATCTGCAATATGTTCCATTATTCATCCTCCCCCCCTTTTATCACCTCTCTGTCCCCTGCGCATGGAGTATCCCCATCTTTGTCTCCAGCTAGCACTGTTCTCGCTCTATTCTTCCCTCTTGGTGAGTACCCTGTTCCCATCCCCTCTTGCTAGGAGCAACCCTGCTCCTTCTCCAGTCCCTCTATACTACACAGCGATGCAGTATTCCCAGCCTCTTGCAGGGAGACGGGTTGGAAGATCTGCATGTGGCATCACCAATGGGAAGGGCAGAGAACACAGGGCATGGGGCACTAGAAGTAAAACTCCCTAGATGGGATAGAGACTCAGTTGTCCCACTTCCCACCTGCAAATGAGGCTTCCAAATGTTGGGAAGCTGCCTTTCAAGTGAAGAGGACCCAGTGCTAAAACCAGGCAGATTAAGCCAGGCATTAAAAAGAGCAATTTATGAATGCAGTATAAAAGTATGGGTATGTCCTTAATTTTGCAGTGCAAATCAACACCACATTAAACTCATTGTGACAGCAGGACCCGTGGCATGAGTGCATGAAATATTCTGCAAAGTGAGATACCCAGCTATCTATACTCAGAAAAATGCTTTAATCTGCAGTTCAAAGTCACTTCTTTGCCATATAAGAAATTACTTGCAGAAGCAAAAACTAGAGCACTTTTCCAGTAATTTTTAATTATTATTTGATTAATTAGGTGAACAAATCATGTGGAATATTCTCCAAGTTTTTGTGCATTATGTGTGAAACTCACTCCAGAGCTTAAGAAGAATTTAAATTGTGCATATTGTTCTTCTGTACCAGGATGAATTACCCACACTTTAGCCCAGGGGGTTGGCGAGATACAGCCCACAGGTCAGATCTGGCCCATCTGAGGGCTCTGTTCAGCCTGCCATGCTCTCCACCACCCCCACAGCTGGCTCTGGGACTGGCTGCCCTGATGGTGGAGTAGAGGGTAAGGCTGGCCCGGAGGCTGAGCTCTGCACTGCAGGAGCAAACAGGGCCAGCCCCCCATGCCTGGTCCAGACCAGTCAGCCCAGGAGTGGGGCAAGATCATTACCTATGGGCCCTCCAAGCCACACTGGTGGGGGACTGGGCCCCCTGGCTGTTGGGGGAGCAGCCCAGGGGGTCCATAGCGCTGGGGAGGCCCAGGGCCCTGAGGCCCCTTAATCCAGGCCTGCAGCTCTTTGCCACCCCATACCCCATTCAACTCTCCTCCACTCCCTCCCCCACCAGCACAGGGGCCTGCTATCATGTCCTATAAAAATTATTGCCCACTCTTGCTTTAGCCACACATTAAAAGCTTAAATGCTGAAAAGAACTATGTGTAGATCTTCTATGCTGAGGTCCTATTTCCTTCATGCCCTGATGTAACAGTTAAGAAAAATGAGCTCTTCACTGAGAATTTGTTTTAAATTGAGAAATGTTTTAGTTTAGGCATTAAAGCAGAAAATTCAAAGCTAAGAATCAAACATCATCATTAACTTGCTGCCACTCTTTCTAACTTGCTGTTTGGTATCTGCATCTTTCAGTAACTATGAATGTAACACCGATCACTGATTAACATCACTAACACACAACATGGCATAACAAGTTTGAGATGGACAGAGGGAAAATTCAAGGGTACATAAGAAACAGAACAAAGAGATTGAATCTGTTTTAAGCTAAACATAAACCTGCCCACCAACAACCCTGAATAGCATCTTCACTCTAGAGTCTTGATCTTAAAATAGGTAGGGCTAAATATTTACCTGAGGCACAATCCTGAGCAAACAGTGATTCCCAGAGCACCACTGAATAAGCCCTGGGAAGCATGCCTCTGAATCAAGTTCCTCCCAAGCTTCCTCTTCACTTGAGGTCAGCAGTAATTTAGTGGCCAGCATGTATGGGAGATGGAGCCAAGGCTCTGCCCGTTTTCCATCCCACTCTCCCGCTGTCGTACTCTAAGGGTACATCTTCACTGATGGCGGCAAAATCGCCACCGTCAGCCCAATGTTCTGGGTATGATTAGCACTGAGTATGTCAGTGCCAGAAATCCTACTCCCTAGGAGATGCAGCTGAAAGCTGACCACAAGCCATTTGCGGCTGGCTTTCAGCAGTGTGTCCCGGTGGCTTAGGAAGTCGCTGGCAGTTACACAAGGCTTTTTACATGCCTTGCGTAACTGCTGGTTGACTGTCACTGAAAAGCCCTGTCTGTGTAGACTAGGGCTAAACCCATTAAATTATCTAGGCTTTTCCCTAAGGGCATTGGACAATTAAGAACACGCATGCACTCCATGCAATCCTACTCTCTTCATGGGAATTGCATGAGGTGTACATCAGCACAGAATTTGGCCTCTAATGGGGTGGGCAATAATTTTCACAGATGGGCCACTCTCTGAATTTTGGTATGTCCTTGTCAGCTGCATATTTCTACTGTGGCTCTGGGATGAGTGGCTACCTTGCTCTACTGCAGGGGGGAAGCCACCATGCTCTGGCAGGATGCCCTTGGCCTGTGGGAAGAAGGGGTGAACTGGGAACAGCCTCTGTATGCCAACCAAGGCACCCCAGGACAGCCCCTGGGAGAATGGGGTGGATCTGGGAGGGAGGGAGAGTGATTGTGGTGCTTTGACTGTTGCACTGTTGAGCCACCACTGGAAGGGGGCAGTGGCTGTAACAGCTGTGGGCCATTGACCGGTGCAGCTGGCAGGTTGGAGGAAGGGCACTTGTGGGCTGTATACAGCCTGCAGGCCTTAAGTTGCCCACCTCTGGGCCCAAGAACTATATGGAAGGAAGCAGCTTGTCTGTGAGACAGAAAATAATAATAAAAGATTGAGAAGCTGACTGAAAAGCTATGAGTTTTAAATTCCATTTTATAAAAGCAGCTGTTATTTTTCAGAGGGGCTGCTCTCTACCTGTCCCCTGGGTATGAATTATAGATAGGTATCAAGGGCTGAGGAGGCCTTTAGCCGCACTGGAAAACTGAGTTTTGTTAGTCATAAGAAGGTAGGCAGAATGCCTCCAGCAGTTTAAGGACAACAGAAACATTTAAAACTTTCACAGAAAAATTTGGCTGATCTCAGGCTATTTTCATTGACGACTCTCCTTGAAAGGAGTCCCTGGGTTGGGCCCTATTGGCTCCACAGCTAGGGTTTAAAGCCACCTTCCCTTGTGGAAACCCTACTGAGTGCAGTATCAGTAAGAACTGATAATGTATGCTCCTAAACCATTTCACCCAAATGGAGGCTATTTTAGTTTCCCCTTAATTGCAATTACACATCTAGTCATCAGCAGTAAGTGGACTATTCGCCTGGAGTTTCAGAAAGTAGTTTTATGTTAAGATTTTGCAGGATCACTAGTTGGGAGGGCCTGCTGGTATCCTATTGTTTATTTCTTCATTAAATTCAAGAGTTTGGTAATATAAAACTTTTATTTTGGGACATTCCCACAATACATATGGAAATAATTTGAGGCCTGGTCCAAATTATGTTGGATATCAGTGGGGAACTTTTCACTAATTTCACAGGGCTTTGGATGAGTTTCTGGGTCAATCAAATATCACTATAGTTTTATAACTTTTTTCTGTATTCAGAAGTGAATATAAAAAACAAAAGGTTCTTTTCTCTCCTATTACAATAACATCTCACATTATACCCTGGGGATCTTGGCATTTCAGTGATCAGAGCTCTTTGAGATCTATGGATAAAAGCTAAATATTATTATTATATCAGTAAAAAGTACAGGATACAGCTATGGGAACTTAGATGATATGTGTCATTTAAATCTGTGAATTTGTATCCTGATTTAGGGCTCTACTCTCCTCTTCACTGGAGAGACGTGCACCCCATCACACAGACAGACGTCCTTGAGATGCGTGTGATTTCATGGATGGCAGAACACTATCAATATAGAATTTGTTCTCACTAAGAGCAACAGCAAATCATACATAATGTAACAATGAAGTAGGTGACATCAGATTTGCACAAGATAATTTAATTTAATTTATACAGGTTTCTTTTTCTTTTTTTTCTTTTTGTTATTTATTTACTCAAGATAAATTTGTTATATTACAGTGAAGTCCTATCTTTAAATTTTGTCACAGTTGGTTTGATTGTGACACAAGAAGGTCAAGTGGCCGTAAGTCACAGAGTGGTTCCCTGTGGATCTGAACTCTGACCCCTTCCTCAACACTGCCTTTGTTAGAAGATGTTCCAAACAGGATTTCATTTGTCCCTAACAATGAAAATGCCCCTGTTTTCCCATGCATGAACTCTATAGGAAACAGAATAAAGACCTGCATATGAATAATGCACATACATTTTTGCTATTAACATTTTATCAACAAGTTAACTGAAAAGGTGGTGCCATTTTGTAACATTCTAAAAATTCATGGCAGAATTCCTACTTAACCTGCAGGTCCCATGGTGACAGTGTGAATGTGTGACCTAACTTCATTTCCCAGTTCTGCCATGGACTTCCTGTATAACCTTTACTACATCATTTAGTCTTTCTGTTCACCATCTATAAAATGAATATAATAGTATTTCCTTATGTTAGAGGGATATTGTGAGAATACATACATGAAAGAATGTGAGGTTTTCAGATACTATAGGAGGGGCACATAAGAATCTTTTATGTCAGAATTTCAAAATGAAATAACAGGCAAATCCAATTGGCCCAAAAGCCAAGTATATTTAGATAATCAAAATAGGGCCAATAACGTGGATTTGAATTAAACTAATAAATTTGGTTATTTTTGTAATTTTAATGACATCAGAGAGTAACAGATTAGCTGTGTCTATACCTTCTAAAGCAATCTAGATTTTGCTTCCTCATTCAGGTGCCAAACTCATTTAGTTGCTTGCATTAAGGAAATAAAATAGAATGTATCAGGGGAAGGATAACTCTCTCTATAAAACTGTTGTTATTAAACTGTTGGAAGTTAATAAGAAAATTTCAACCTGCCAAATCATTTGTTATGAAAATTCCAAAACTTATAATTATTCTTATGGAAGGTCTCTTGTGAGCTTTATCCAAAGCATTCTGTATATGATACTCAGAATGCTCCCTTTCTGAATATTTTAAGAGAGGTTCACTTTATTGTTGAACAGAACATCTTTCAGATTTTAAAATATTTTATCCTCTCTCTTAAAATCCTTCTTTAACTTATAGGGGAAAAAAAATTAAATTAGTTTAAAGGTACCTCTAACACTGTCAAGGAGTTGCCCCAGAATACCTTGGAAGTTAGGAACATCATGGCTTTGTTTCACATCATAGTCTTAGCATCCAAAAAAAGCAAGGGGTCCTATGGCACTTAAAGACTAGCAGATTTATTTATCACGTGAGTTTTCATGAGAGAAAAATCCCACTTTGTCAGATTTGTTGTGGGATTTTCTCCCACGAAAGCTCATGCGATAAATAAATATGGCTGTGTTCAGATGAGAGTTTTATTTTGAAACAACAGCCGTTGTTTTGAAATAAAATTTCTTATGTCCACACAATGTTCTGTTATTTCAAAACAACGGGACCTGTTGTTTCAAAATAACAGCCATTATTTCGAAACAGTAAAACCTCGCTTGAAATCGAAATAGCCGTTGTTTCGAAACGGCTGTTTTGAAACAACGGCATTCGGACACGTTGTTTTGAAACACCATTGTTTCGAAACAACATGTCTGAATGGCCTTATTTCAAAATAACCATTTCAAAATAACAGCTGTTTTGATAGCAGGCTTTCCCTTAATTCAAATTAACTTATTTCGAAATAAGGACTTTATTTTGAAATAACTCATTTCGAAATAACTTATTTTGAAATAACAGTTTACATGTGAACATAGCCTATTAGTCTTTAAAGTGTCACAGGACTCCTTGCTTTTTTTGCTGAAATAGACTAGCATGGCTACCCGTTTGGCATCCAAAGTACTCCCAGTCAACCAACTGTGATTGAGTTTATAGCTGATCTGAATTAATTTGATGAACCAACCTCTATACTTAATTCTTTATCAGTAGCCTAGATTAGGCAAACACTGCTACATATTGAAAGACAAATCATATGACTGTCAAAGTTCATTTTGTTCTCAAACCACAGTTAATTAAAATTTATTTCTACACAGTTTCTGTTATATGGGAATTGTTACTGCATAGTCCTTATTCAGAAATTCTTAATCAATTTGGTTGTACATTCACATCATTTTATTATCAATACATTTTAAAACACCTATTGGAATACAGGAATGTTTGTGGGGATGAGGTTTTCTAAGGCAAACAGAACACTGATCCTTCAGGACTGGCTGGCAGGGATCGCAGTTTAGCAAAGCACTTAACTTGCACTAATGTGCTTTTCTGAATCAAGGTCTTTGCCAGCATCAGAGTCTGATCCAGAAAGCATTGATGTCAATTACTCTTTAACGTCAATGGGATTTGTATCAAGTCCCTTGTATGAGAATTTCCAAAGGGATAGCCGTGTTAGTCTAGTCCAGAAAAAAAACAACAAAATCTGTTAGTTTCAAAGTGCCACATGACTCCTTGTTGTTTCTTTGTATGAGAGACATCAATAACTAAAGCACACTGATCATTTCTGTCACTTTTTGGCCCAGATCATTTGAAAACTAATGGTGATGGCAAGAAACAGTTTAAAGATGAAGTCTGACTCCCACTGAAGGCAGTGGTAATATTCACTTTAACTTTAGTAGGTGAGTCTTGGGGTCTTTAGACAGGAAATGAAGAATACTCTTTTCACTTGACATTACAGGAGGAATTTAGTAAGGCAAAATGTAAATACCTGAGCTGGAATTTAACTAGTAAAGAGCACCATAATTTTTTGTAGTTTGTTACTTGCTTTTTCTTTGTTCTGTAAATTTCCCTATGGACAGGAAATAAATTACTATTTTGTAATTTTCTTGAAATACTGACATTTTTCTAGAATTCATACCAGTGATTCCTAGGAAGAATGCTTTGGCCCAGTATAATTGCATTCCAACATGAATGCTCTGCCTGAACACCTGAGAAGTCTGGACACAGAAGAGAGCAAAAAATGAACAATCACAAGACTGTCAATATATCCTGCCATTTATTCTTCTTGCCACAACATATGCTAGCTTCCCATAATTGTTCTGGGAAAGAGATAGAGATATCAAAAAGAGAAGAGAATCAAGAAATATGGGTGAAATTCTACGTTTGGTGGAAAGCATATTTCTCTGACAAGGGTAAATTTAAAAAATAAAAGAAATTATCTAAAATTGATTTGAGGTTGGGTGTGTTAGAAACAGTCTCAGTGGAGCAGGGTTAGTGGCAACGGGTGAATAAGACAGCTAAAAGCATGTGATTTATCATTATGCCTTCTAGGTCCGAATCTGGGATTTAATGCAAGACAAAGACTAAAAAATGACAGATACAAAAATGTATGTGTCCAGGAGACTAACAATGTTGTGAGAAACAAGATGAGTATGGTAATATCTTTCACTGGACCAACTTCTGTTGTGATAGAGACAAGTGTTAATGCAAATGACATGTTCTACAGCTCATGATTCTTTATTTCTGATACAACATTTTCAAAAAGAAACATGAGAGGACTCTGCCTCACATAATATGTGTCAAATACAGGCATTACAGTGAATAGCATCACTTGAAATACAGTGCATAGCATCACTTGAAATGAGAGAATCCTAAAATCACATGGCTCCACAATTTTTCCCACTGATATGTGTTCCACAAATTTACCTATCCAGGTAATAATGTTCCCTGCGACATGTATCACAGCATGACTCAAATTTTAAAAATAGATAACACAGGCCCAGTGGTAAAACACTATGTGATCATGTCATTAAAGACTAAATGATAAGGCTTGCTCACAAGGGGGTGGAATTAAGGTCTCATAAGGCAACCTTAATTGTGGCATTTCCTAATGTAAGTGCTTGACTTTCCAAATTGCCATTAGACAGAGGGATAAAAGTGATCATGGCAATTTCAGATGAAATTATGAAGCATTCACTCTGTTACTAAGGCACCTTTGTCAATTGTTTACTAGAGTCATACAAGTAATGTCCAGACAATCTACCTGAGGAAAAATGCATCTGTCCTGGCAGTTCCATACAATGATATGCAAAATAAGTATTCATTAAAAACTATTAGATTCCATGTTGTGGAGTACCTTTAAATGAAAGAGGGAGAAAAATATGAAAGTCTAGAAAGGGAGTAGGAATGAAGAAAAAAATCAGAATGTGATCTAACAAAACAGCTAATTCTCATTTATAAATCAAAACCCAGATTGTATGTGAAAAATACCAGTGGAGATGTTAACCTGGTGTGTTTTCCGCTTAGATATCAGAATTCCTGAACAGACGCTGACCCTCAGAGTATTGCATGCATAATATTTTCTCAAGGCTTAACTGCTCTAGAATAATTTTGCCAACACACAAGCTCTTTCAGCATGAGACACTGCATGTCTTTTAAAGCAATAGTTTTCTGAACAAACGTTCTTTTGTGGACACTGCGTAAAGCAGAGGTGGCTGATAATTTTCACAAGTGGGCCGCTCTCCAAATTTCAGTATGTCAGCACAGGCCACACATTTCTACTCTGGTTCTGGGATGAGCAGTGCCTTGCTCTGGCCACAACTGTACTGAGTGCTGCACAAGGGCAGCCACGGGAAGGGTGACAAAGGGGTGGAACCAGGAGCAGCCACTGTGTACCAACCAGAATGCTCCTGAGCCAGCCCCTGGGAGAAAAGTTGGAGTCATGATGGGAGAGTGGTCGCTGTGCGCCACCAGGGATGCTGCTCACCCAGACTCCCTGGGAGAAAGCAGTGGAGGTGGAAAGGAGGGGAGTGGCCATTGGACTCTGACTGTGGCATTGCTGAGCAGCTGCTTGAAGAGCGGGTGGCTGTAGCAGCCACAGATCATTGATTGTGCAGATGTTGGACCAAGAAAGAGTACTTGTGGACTGTATCTGTTCCATGGACCGAAGTTTACCTGCTTCTGGTGTAAGGTTCTGAGTTCACTTAAAATTCCCCTACCAGTAATCTTTTGTGCTTATCAAATGTGTTCCATGGTTACATCTTTTCTGCCTTCCCTTTCACTATTCCCATGCCTGTGTTTCAGAGAGAATTTTTTAGCATTAGTGACTGCTTCTAGTATCAGTCCAATCTTTTTGCTTTGATTGATGATATTCCTCAGTTTGGCCTGCAAGCACTGAAAGGGTGTTCTGTTGCCATGCTTGTTAGTCAAAACCACATAGTTCAATATTAGATCAAGAGAAGAGGCAACATCAGGTTCATAAACAAACAACCAAACAACCAAACAGAGGCTTCCCATTCAATAGCTCTGAGCACTGTGTGAGGGATGGAGGTTCTTTGCTGATAACTGCAATCAAGGCAAGCGAAGTGTTTCATATGCATTAAGGTTTCTGCATTCCTAACATAGCCAGATGTAGGAGATTTTTCATGTTCCTTACAGGCCTCTGAAAAGTCACCAGCCAGAACTGGTAAAGTAATGCCTGAACTTTTCAAATTTTTTTCCTTGTCAGCTCATCCTTGACTTGTCTACATTCATTCCGGGATGGAAAGCAGAGCAACAGCCAAAAAATGAACTAACATCAGCATCAGACTTTGATTGCTTATCCTGCTTCAGCCTGTGTGGACATTTCTGATGCCTTAATAGGATGTTGACACCCTACATTTAAGATCTGCTCAAAATTACCTCTATGCAAAGGGTCAGCAGAAATAAGGCCTATGCATCACTTAAGACCTCAAAATATGGCTTAAATTGGACTTTGGGAGCGTGCCAGTCTTAATCTAGCAGAGATAAAGTTCACCCAGTAAGAACTCTTTTCTAGCTAATGCACATTATTATAAAGCGTAACAAACACTAAGCCACATAAAACATTGCCTTTTATACAATGGTAAGCCTTCATGCCAATGATGCATAACCAGACTGCACTACAAACTTGGATACTTCACCATTTAAGTATTGGGAAGTGCTCTCATACCAGCTATGGGAGATGGATTCTAAACAGAATAGAGGCCACAGCGTTACGAATACTGTATATGGGCAAATAAGTGCTCCAAATTATAGTGACTTCAGCTATTTGAAAATCACAGTATTTGTGAGTTGAAAACAAGGGCTAAATTCCTTAGATAATTTATGCGTGATGAATCATGTGACCAATTCTAGTTGTGAAACACAGAAACAAAAGCAAGAAAATGTACAAATGTGTAGTTTGAATTGTTATGCTTAGGATGTCTGTAACTGAGAGGATTCCCTATGCTGTTATTTGTAAAATGGCTTATTAGCAGTAATAATAATAATAATAATAATAGCCCCATAGGAGTGTTGGGAGACTTCATCACCCCAAAGCACTTTCAGTTCCTTTTATACAGAGTACTAGACTGAGAACTACATGCCCAAATAACAGAGAGAACTGCTTTATCATCAATATGTGGGCTAATGGAGTGTGAGGTTTGGGCATGAAGAAGTAAGCAGGATTAAAACATACTCAGAGATGGAGTCTTATAGGAAATAAGAAACTAATATAATTTAAAGAGACTGTAAATGAGAGACCCTTTCTATAGATTTTTAACCATCCTGTAGCTGGGCTATAATTTTTATTGAATTTTGCAGGAGGTCCTAAAAGAAACCTACGGAAGAGTTATTGTTTTCTATTATATCTTGTCAATCTTTTCATAATGATATTATATGGGTTTTTTTAAATTAACATAACGGAAGGATTGGCCACTGGGGAAAGCCATTCAGCAAGGCTTCTCCTTATGCTGTTTCTCTAAAAGCAATTTTTATTACAACCTAAACTATCCCACTTATTCATCCAAGGTAAGAACACTTATTCTAAGCACAGGCACTAAAATTCAGAGGTATACAAAGTATAAACTTATTCAATATTTAATGACTATTACTTACTCTCTAACAAGCACATATTTTTAAGGAAGTTCACAGGGATTTAGCTATAGAATTTTGATAGTGTTAATATGAGTTGCACAGTTAAATGTCTGCACAGCATATAGAAAATCAACTATTTAAACCTCATTAAACTTCCTTCTCCCAAACTATTTAAAAAGGAAAAGCTGTATCCTTATAAAAATTTTTCACTAATTGAAGAAACTGCCCATCTTAAAGGTAACTTCCAAGTCAGAGATACAGTGTAACAGACTTTGATATCACCATTCGAACTAAAGGGACACATATTAAACAGAGACCACTGTGTAAGAAGGATCTTTCTGGGGTTTATTTTGCCATGAATAAAACTACATGTTGCAGCGGCAGCACAAAAATTAGATTTTAATAAACCCTGGGTCAAAGGAGACCTTTTTAGGTCACTGTGAACTTTCTTGGAGTTTCACACAAGTTAAAAAAACTAATCTAAACAGGATGATGAACAACATAAAGAATAAAATATCAGCTTTTATTTCTTTATTCCTGGCAAGATTTAACAGAATCATGTAAAGATTATTAATTCTGGACTAATTCTACCCTCAGTGGGATCAGAATTATGACCACAGTTTTCATTGCCATTCTTATTTTTTCCCTAACAAATACGTTGCAGAGATTCAAGTTCCACATGATACTGGCCATGCTGGATTTCTATTCTTTATATTACTTTGTATTCGGTAGACTATAAATAATACTCAGAATATACTCAAATACCACTCAGTGCAACTTGTGATATGTGAGGTATCTTCTTAAGTTTCATTTATGGGGTCTTTAACATTTAGGACTATATTCTGCCCTAACTTAAGTTCCCATGCTGTCCCTGTGAACTCAGTTTCCACTTCCCAGAACTCGTCAAAACAGTTTCTTTATACACTTCAAAAGCATGTACATGTGTGTTGCATAACATAATACATTTTGTATTGCTATTCTAACCCTCTGGTCAGTAAACACTTTTGTATACATTTATTTATACTATTAGGCCATTAGAGTTATGCAGTGTTTGTCATAGCAATCCAGCTCTTCATCTAGAGGCAGAAAAAAGATGACCTTTGCAAGTCTGGCTTCTGTCCCATATCATCAACTTTTAGATCAGATTAGGGTAAAAAAGTGCAAACATCTGTAGATTACACTCAGTTTGTTTCTCCTCAGGGAGATGGAAAGTGTGAGAATAACTGAGTGAAAAGCAATCAGTTTCATCAGGTCTCATGTACCTCCAAGTTTGGGATTTTTAAATGTATGAATAAACATCTTAAAAATGTTCTTCCTCCAATTATGTTTACTAAGGACAACAAAGATTATTTAAAGCTGACTAAAACAAAACTTGTTTGATTTCATTTACAAGCTGACTGGACGCACCACGTCATATGTAAAGATATAATATATGGATTACAACATGACAGCGTGATGAAATATAAAGATTTCATTAAGGTAAGTTTGGGATGGTTGCATTACAGGCATAAATTATGCACATTATGGAAACAGAATGCAGGTAATAAAAACTTTATATGAAATAGCATTTCCATGTGTCCTGTGCATGACACATGTTTTTCAGAAAAAAACCAAAACAAAATTATTTTAGAAATGTTTTAGAAGGCTCTTAAATGTTACTGTCACTTTCCCATGGTTAAACTAGATGAGTCAGTTAGCATGAGTCCAGCTGTACAGACCTCATTAAAAAAAAAAGCAAAATTAAGTCATTGGACAGATTCTCCAGTATTCTGGAGATAAATGGAATGCATCTGAGGAGGATGGCAGGCATAGGTGACTTTCAGCAACTCCCCCCCCCAGTCCTGGGATACAAATTAAACAGGTTTTGGATTGCATTAACTTAAGCCTGCAGTCACAAATCTACAGGAGTTGTTCTGCCAACACAAGACAGCAGCAGGCTGTATGCTTTGGCCATGCTCCTTCCACAGATAACAGTCCTAGAAAAGTTCTTGCTCTGATGGGCCAGGAGGAGTAAGTATTTTAGAGATGCCTATTATAACATTCCTCAGTAACTTTGTATCCCCTTTATTGCTGCCAAAACAATACAAAAGTGAGGGTTCAAGTGCCTGGACTCTCAATGGTAAGACATCTATAATAGTGACTTCAAATACTTTTTCTGTACATAGAAATTCACAACATTAATTTTCATATCTCACACTTTCTATGGAGAAGAACATGTTACTTCATTGGGAAGCTGGGAATGTCACCTTTCCAATGGCATACGTTCCCATCTCTATTTCTACACTGTCACAACATATTAGGCTTTAAACCTGTCACAGAGACTGGCCATTGCCAGCCTGAATCACCTGTAAACACTGTAATTTAATCACTTTTTTCTGAATCTATTGTTAGTTTTTTTTTCATCTTTGGGATCTTTTCATTAAAGCAGTGAATGTATATGGAATTTCAAAAATGGATGCATAAGGCGAGATCCTCTTCCATTGTTTAAAATCAGTGTCAATAGAGATACATCAGCTGAGGATATAGGCCACTGAATCAGAGATGATCAAGAGCGAAAAGGCCTGTATTATATCACCATCGACCCTCCTGCCAATGCAGAATCATTCTCATTTCCTACAGTACATTTTCTATTGTTTTGTCTGTCTAGTGTGTGTGTGTGTGTGTGTGTGTGTGTGTAACAGCAACATAATGAGCATATTATAATATGCATACTAGCACATTCTATAGTTAACATATAGTTGTTATCTCCATTGTTACCCCTATTTTCAGCTGGTAAACAAATTCCTTTAAAGCTGAAACGAATCCTGACTGGTTCTATTAACTTGGTATAAATTACTTTCGATTTACACTGGTAACTCAAAGACAACATAACACAGTCCACTATATGTTTAATGAGGGTTTGATTCAATGGTCACTGAAATAAATGGAAGGATTTCCATTTACTTTTAAAGGCTGAGGGAAAGGCTTTGAAAGCATAATCATGAATATATATAAATCCATTTAAAATCTCTTGCTCTGCTACCTGACAGATGGTGTACATGAAAACTAACTACTTAGCTCCTGTGTTGTATTCTGGAGGCAAGACTGAACAACAAGAGCCAAAATCTGCCTTACATGAAAACAATGCCACACATGTAAATGAGAGTAAAATTTGTCCTCACTCTTTTTATCAAGCTAAAGCTGTGCTTTCACTTTTTTCATGAACCTGTGCCCAACATTTGGTTGTGTGATGTGCACATAATGGGTGTGTATTAATGGGCAGGTTGTACTGGAACTTCAACATGTATTTACAAAGTCAAAGTCAAGTCTCATTTTTCAACCATAAAAGGTAAGTATCCAAATTCCAAAGTTAATTCACATGTTACGCTGTTCACTAATGTGGGAAAAGAATGTGGATCCCTCCTACATATTTGTTTTCCACCCCAGATCTTGTAGAACCTTTCTTCTTCCCTTAAACTTGTCCGGGCAAGTCAACAAATATTTTCTGGTATGAGCTTATAATTAATTGTATATAATAATATGTCATAAGGACTGACAGTTTCAGAAGCAGGGCCTAGTTCTCTTGACACTTATCTAGGTGTTATGATGGTATAACTATCGACTTCAGAAGAATTACTCCTGATTTACACTGGTGCAATAGGAGAATCAGTATATTTGATAAGGTTTGCTTTTAATACTTAATGTATGATGCCAGAATCAGAAACCATATTCCTTGCAAGCATTGCTCTACTGAAGTCAACTGTGTTACATCACCAGATATTTAGGTCCTTGGTTTTCATCAATTGCTTAATATTCCCTTCCTTGGAAATGTTCTCTTATCTCTGATTATAAAATAATACTGGGGAGTATGGGAGGAAGACGATTATTTTAATGTCCAAACTTGTTTAGGTCAGGGTACCTCTCAAGTATTTTGATGGTTGTTCTTCACTTTCTAAAACTGACAACCCCTTATTTCTGTCACAACTAGATGCCTCTGACTAACCAAGCTCCAAAAGGGTAGCCGTGTGACTAACCAGTGATAGCGATGACTCTGAATGAGGGGATGGTTTCATGAAAATTAAGAAGAATGGTTCTTTATTTTTTAATCTAAGTCACATGAAAATTATCAGACTATGGAATATAAACTGTTAAAGGAAAGGACCTTAAGTAAAAAAATCTATAACTTCTGAATAAGAGACTTATATTTGTAGGAAGAGTATAATAAATAACATTCACAATATTTTCTCCCCTATGGTAGTAAGAAAGCAACTATTTGAGAATAATTGGGGGGGGACAACCTTGCTCCGCTCACACCCTTTAAAGATCATTATAAAGTGTAACAGATTTTACAGTTATGATGGTGGAGCCTGAGTCTATTCCGGGCACTGCTACAAACTTCCTGTGTAACCTTGAACACGTCACTTACATTGTGCTTCCCGGTGGACAATCTCTAAGTATTTACAAACAAAAGACTCAATCTTGTGTTCACAGGAAGCATTCAGCATCTTGCTGGAGCAAGTCCTACTATTTCTAACTTCCCAGTGCCCTATGAGGTAGATAATATTGTTATCCCCAGGAAACAAACACGCAAGTGTAAAAACTAAATCTTATATACATTTTTTTTCAGTTCTGCCCTCAGATGTGCATGAAGCCACAGTCCTGAGGGACAGCACTTTCCAGCGTGCCCATGGGGAACTTCGTCTGCCTTATTCAGAGTTGTCTGAATACCTTATGCTTAGATTGTAAACTCTTTGGGAGACTGTCTCTTTTTTCTTTGTTTACACAGCATCTAGCACAATAGGTTCATGATGACTGAGACTTATAGGTGCTACAGTAGTAATAATAAATGGTACAGTCTGACCAAAAGAGAATATGTACTGTAACATATCATCTAAAAATGGAGAGGTAATTTCATACATAAAAAAATCTTGTGTTTAAATCATGAAACCAGAAGAAGTCTTCCCCTCAGCACATGTAGATAGCTTCAGTTCCTCTGTGCTTTTGATTCATGTATAATATAGTTAAAAGTGTGCAACTTTCTTCTGGTAACTGTGGAGGTAACTGTGGTTTATGTAAACTGCGAGGGCAGGGGTTCTCAATCTTTTGTGGGTCGCGACAGACTGGGTCACAATATGGCGCCCTACAGGACACACCAACTTACCTCCCACAGACCAAATCCGGTCATCTCCCTAGCTTTCTGCGACAGACTTAGCACTGTGTGATGACACAGTAATGTGTCCCAACACAATGGTTGAGAACCGCTGGGATAGGGGAATGGTATTAAACCTAGAAGTTCTTTTATGTAGTTACTTGAATTTTCCTGTGAATAAGACTCACTGGGTGATGCTTTCTCTCACCTTGCCTATGCATTCAGACTGAGATAAGACAGTACCTTCCCACTTTGAAGTGTTACAAACAGACTGAAGCACATCTAAATTTTTGTGATTTGAATGTTTGTGTGGCATGCATATTTAAAACAACTGCATACATATTTGTCCTCAGAGGACTTTTCTGAAAGATTATTGCTATCCAGAAGTCTTGGTAAGTCATTTATATCATATTTACTTATATTCAGAAAAATAACATTAAACCAGAGTGAGCTCAAACCAAATATTCAGATCAAAATGTGAATATCCCCAAAATTCAGGCAGGATAAGTACTGGTTTTAATTTGTACTGTAAAAGTGGTATATAAAAATGTTATTAGCCATTCTGAAATCTGTTATGAAATTGTGATCTTTTTGGTTTTCATTTGTGACACTAATTTAATTATTGTTATCAAGTTAGGAACACAGGAATTGCAGTATTTTATCAGACATATAGATCTGTCTAATCCAGTATTCTGTCTTCAACAATGGACAGGTCCAGAAGCTTCAGAGCATGATGCTAGTATCACTGTTATGAACAAGGATGAAGTATCCAGGCCACAGCAGAAGTTCCTTCCAAAACTCCACTTGGGTGTTGGCTCTTGAGCAGAAAGATGAGAGTTTATTTATACCCCTTTTTAAAAATCTTGCCTTTGGTGACTATAGATTTCATCTCACCCATATATTACCTTGTTTTGAGTTCCCCTAAATTCTTGGCCTCTGTGGTAATACAGTATTAGTGAGTTCCATGGGACTTTGATTCTCTAGCAAGTTGAAAGACTTTGAATAACGTTTTTAAAACTGTTTAAGAGGCCTTTACAACTTTGGCTCCCCAACCACATAGTGGCTTTTGACAAACGTACCCTTGACTCTAAAGCCAGCATTCTGTATTCACAGAGCAGTTCTGGAGTGAGGTACTACAGGAGTAGGTCTTCAAAGTAATGTACAGAAAGTTTTTGTTTCCAGATTGCTATCTATTATGCTTTTAAAAAAAGGGAGTAGAAAATTGTACTGCAAGGGGATGGGGGGGGGGGACGACCAACACTGAAATATCATAAATGCTGCCTCTTAGGAAATAGCATGAGTTTATTAGTTAATTATGGGCTCAGAAAATCTTAGGCCAGAATGCTCTCCCAAACTATTCTGAGCTGCTTCTGTAGTAGGCAATATTGGACTGTGCAAACCCTTATTCATACAAATGGTCCCATTGAAATTAAGTTTGGAAATTTTGTGCTAAAAGGCTTTCATTCACTACTTCTCACTCAGAACAGTCTCTCTCATGGTAAAATGGCAGTTCCGGTTGAATTCTGCTGGGTAAGCCAATCAGTTGCTAATGTAAATTTCACTTAGCTCTTCCCTTCGTGCTTACAAAGTACTTTCCAAGATCAGTAGAACCTTAGAAAACAAACCAATGAATGAATCTTCAAATTAAATTTAACATAAGCTAAATATTTTAAGCTTCTATGGCCTAGAAATTTCATGATGCCAACTATAGTGATTAAATTCCCATATCAGTTGATAAGGAGCTTCTGTTATGCACAGTGAGAATATCACAATATAAACATAGTAAATAATGTCACAGAGTTGAACCTGAAAAAGAGCTCTCCAGAGCTCAAATGCTTGTTGCCTTTCACCAACAGAGATTGGCCCAGTTAAAGATATTACCTCACCCACCTTGTCCCTCTAATATCCTAGGACTAATACAGCTTCAACAACACTGCATGCAATATTGTACCCCAATTATTTTGTAACTCTTGCCTGATCATGGAGTTCTGATGTTCTTCAGGTTTGAATGTACTTAGCAAATAAGTAAAAGCAGTAATTTTCTTATATGAGATAATTACTGCAAGGATTACCAAATAACAAGCATGACTGTTTTGGTTTTGCTTTTTTTAAAACTGCATTTCCTTCAAAATGATCATCACTCATGCTATTCAGAGAATATGACATAGTTGCAAACATAAATCACTTCCTTTTCACATGACACAAAGTATATATTTTTAAACTAAGCCATAATTCTGATTCTGACAGCTGAGGAAGGGCATTGTTGAGAACTTTCCATTAAATACCAAATACAAAGCTAGTAATTACATACATATTTCATTTAAACATTACTAACACATAGAGATGGGCTCAAGGCATAATGTCTGGGGCTAGAGTAAGAATTCTACACAGTAGGAGGGGCCCTGAAACAATGTTCCATTTCCATATTCCTCTTCTTGGGTACGTCTACGCTGGAGCCTTAGGTTGACATAAGGAAGGTTAAGTTGACCTAAAGACCCCTGCAGCCACAATGGGCTTTTATTAAGGTGACTTAATAAAGCTACCTCTTAAGGTCGACTTAACGCTTAAGTCAAACTTATTAAGTTGACATAAGCCATTGGCCTCCAGGCACCCTCCCAGAGTTCATGGCCACCAGGAAGAATCAACCTAATCGAGTATGGATGCAGGGAGTCAACTGGAGTTTTCAGTGTGGACGCTGTAAGTCAACTTAACAAAGTCGACTTTAAGTTGACGTAAAGTTATCTTATTAAGTTGATTTACCAGAGCCTCCAGTGTAGACATACCCCTACAGATGTGTCTGAGTCCTAAGGTTCAGATCTGGATCCAGACTTCCCCTAAATGTGTCTGGATTTGGTTCTGGCTAAGAACATTCCTACTACCAATTTCATTTAAAAATATTTGAAGATATTTCCTTCTTTATCTAATGGAAATGGCAAGAGTTTGTAATGAATCTATCCTTAAATTATGAGGATTTTAAAAAATAGATTGTTCAAGTTAAGTTCCCAAGTCCATATTTGGTACTGAAATAAGTGGCCTGATGTTAAAAATGGGAGCTGCTAGATGCTTAGTACTTTTGAACACTAGGCTACTTATTTAGGTGCTTTAAGATGGACTTGAAAGCCTAATCTTAGACAACAATTTCTGAAACAATTAATTCATAGCGTTAGGACCTCTGCATTTCCCTGGCAAGAGCAAATGACCTTGCCAACTCCTCAAAAGGCAAAGATAATCATGTGGGCAGCTGATCATGTTCATTCATTAGGGCCATGCTTCAAAGGAGAAGGAGGGGAATGCTTAGGTCACAGTACCTATGCAAAATGGACTTTGTCTCCTATGGGTCTTGAGGATTTGGGATTTATTACTTGGGAAGAGAAACCCAGTCTTCCAATGGAACAAGAGCATGAGGGCAAGTCCCAAGCATAATTTTTTCAGGCCCAGCACACACTTGTAACACAGACCTCCTGGTAATGGGGGTTGTGGCCTGGGCTGGGCCCCCAGGACCTCTGGGTGACAGTAAAGTGACCCCCCCCATGCGGGGACCCTTTACGTGGGAAATTCCATAGTGGAATTTTTCTCTTTTTCCCAGCCTTCCATGGATTTTACAGTGGGGGGAACAATGTCTATACTAATGAGTCCAGGGTTAATAATAATAATTAATTGAAAAATTTACTTGAAAAACATGTAATATTAATCAAATAAACCACCCAACCAATATTATGTCAGCAGCTTTAATACCAGGACATAAGTGTTTGTTTCTATATTCTGTTCATCTTTCTCACAGTCATCTTCCATTCAGTATGAACACTACTAATTTAGTCCCTGCTCCATCACGCTACTGTGTGCAGGCAGAACCTGCACCCATGGCTTATTTCAGGGGACTGAATGTACCTCTACATGGGCACAGTAGAGTGATTTCAGTGCCTTAATTCCCATTCCTATATTTGTGTCCTCTTGCCATGATATGTAGCTGTGACATTTGGCAGTCAGGTAGCTTCTTCATGTGGATAAAAATGCACTGTGCATTTAATTTTGTAGAAGAGCATGACAATCTATTCTAGTCTGAAGATGAATTCAGATATATCCATGTGATGCCACTTGACATTCAGGACTGGAGATATAAAAATGCTTATGATTTATCCAGAAAGAGTCAAACTTTTGCAGAATTAAAGGGAATGAAAACAAGAAAACTAAACAAATGATAACCTTATAGGCTTTCATATTTAGATAACTTAAAATTGACATTTATTGGGTAATGTGACATTTGTGTGGTAAATTAAAGTCTTTGCTTGGATCTGAATACGTGTTAACTTGATTGCAGAGACAAGATTTTAAGGAGGTAGATGTTGTCTAGTGACCTGCACAAAGGACTGGGAGCCAGTAAATATTGTGTTTGAACATCAGCAACAATACTATTTCCCTTTCTGTCCTGAGGCAGATCACATAACCTTCCTGCCTCAGTTTCTCCAATTTAAAATGGAGGTAATATTTTTGACTTACCTCACATATTTACATTAATTATTTTATGTTTATTGAGCCTTTTGAAGATTACAAAGGCCAAAAATTGTTGTTAGTCTGTAGGAGTCTGGGTTTGAAATTAGTCCTACACAAAGCTAGATTGTACTATTTATGCAGAGTTACACTGCCCTAAGAGGAGCACCAATGTGATTGTGCCATGGGTAGACATAATCTCCCAGGATCCTGCATGCTCATCAGGATGAGCACTTTGTTCCAGCTATAAAACCAACACAGATTACTGCCCTCTGTGCGCTGACCTGTTAGGGTGGAAGGAGGCTATGATGTCCACTGTTTCCTGACACTCTTCATCCCTTTCATGATTTTGCCCTTTGGAGAGAAGAAATGCTGCTGCCTGTGTTCTAATGAAGGAGGCTTCATGCACACCCAAACAAAGGTCATTACACATAAAAGTCTTGTCTTTTGTGGGCCTCATTTACTTTGGTTTTGATTGGTGTGGCAGGTGGTGGGAGGTGTTGGTGGACTGTGACACACAGGAGGTAAGCTTAGATGAGCCAATGGTCCCATCTAGCCTTAAACTCTATGGCTGTGTCTACCCTAGCAAATAAATTCAAATTAAGGAGCCTTAATTCAAACTAATTTGAGCCCTGTCCACACTACGCTTAGCCTAGTTAGAATGAAAAAATTTTTAGTTAGAACTGGTTAGTCCAAACTAACCGCTTAGCTCGAACTAGCATGATGTAGTCATGCTAGTTTGAACTAAATAAGTTGGAACTAGCAGTTAGTTTGAACTAAACACTTTTTTTTTAAGTTTGAACTAACTTTTAGTTTTGAACTAAAAGTTAGTTGGAACTAAAAAAAAAAAAGCGCTTAGTTCGAACTAACTTCAAACTACTTAGTTTGGACTAAGCAAGTCTGAACTAAGATTTTAGGTGTAAACAGCCTATGATGTTATAACAATCCAGGGTGAAATTAGGGCCCTACTAACATCAATGGGAGTTTTGTCATATATTTCACTGGAGCCAGGATTGTTCTCCTGGTCTTTTATTTATGCACGTTTAAAAACCTTTCTCTGTGATGAAACTTTGTACTGTATTGAAATTTTTTATCCCAGGCAGGGATTTTTGAGAGATTAAAATCTTGACATGTAGACTCTTAGCTATAAATCAATCTTCCCCATTTCTGCACAACCCCTTCACCATCTGCAATCAGTGATGAAATGACTGCTGCTAACAATGAAAGCAAGATTAGGCCCTTTAACCCAAAATTTACAACCCACCAACTCAAAATCTGAAATGACTTTATATTCCCTCCCCACACATATCCAATCACACTGAGGGCACCCTTTTTTTCTTGGAACATCAGTAGTCTGCATTATATATTCATGTGCAGTATTTAAAGCATATACAGCAGTGTAATTAAATTCTGGAATATTTTAAGCACTCCATGTTATGCTTTTAAGATCTTATAATACAGTGCAGCATATGTTGCTTTTGTAGTAAGCTCATTTCATGGCTGCATGTGTGTGTTTCACAGGCTTCTTTAATCCGCTTGCCAACGGTCCACATATCCAAACACCAACTCCTTAAAGAGAGGGGGAGAAAACATTTCAGATACACTTCACATATTTTAGCTTGTCTCATAACAGAACAAAATGTATTCAGTTCTCTGCCTAAGAGTATCAAATTCTGATGTGCTGCCAAGTAGAGTGATTAGATGAGAAGCGTAAAGATATGAGGATTGTGTTGCTATACATCAAATTATGCTATCCAAAAATTGATCATGCTTGGTATGAGTTAGGCTATCAAATAGGGCTAGTGTATTGGCTCCTTTATCATAGTTACATTTGAATATGTGATGAGGAAGTAGAAAATGAAAGGTGACCAAATCTTGTAGTACCATTTCCTCACTGTTTTTAAACCAATCTGGCTAACAAATCCAGTTACCAAGCCCACATCAGGAGCATCAGTAAACAAGGAAGGATTTGTGACTGACTGCTCTGCTGTGGCCAGATCACATCCATCTTCATTTCAAACTTTTTTCCAGTTCTTACCACCACTCCTTACATAGCGGCTTCTAAATATTAATATGTTTTCCCCCCTTTTTTTCATTTTTAAACAGACAAACAAGCAAACAAACATCTTTGATTTTTACAGTTTGATTTCAGGACTCCATCCAGCCTTCCTTTTAGGTTATATTACTAATAAATAGAAGAGAAAAATCTGATTTAAAATCTGTATATCCAATCAGTGCAAGGCCTGTGCGCCATTGGATTTAAGTGGTACCTAGGAGTTGTGGGAGCTTTCTGCAGGGGGCCAATTTTCATATACTATAAGGGTAAAAATGAAAAACACATTGTGCTGAAGATGAAACATCACTGGTGTGAGGTCCTGAATGCCCATTTCCATCTGCTCATCAATAGCATGAAAACACAATCCCAAACATCTTCCAAAGGGGTAGCCGTGTTATTCTAGTTCAGCAAAACAAACAAGGAGTCTGGTGACACTTAAAAGACTAACAAATTTATTTATTTATCCCAAGCAAGCATGAGTTATCCATGGGCTTCCAAACAGCATCAGACCTAGCAGGGACACAGAATCTAGCTGCATAGCAGATTAACCTGCCATAGAAACAGTCCAACTATCCTCTCATTTCCAGCTCCTCCAAGCCCCAAATTCAGCTGTGATCTACACCAGAGGACTATGGAGCTGCTCCCAAGAAGGAATTCTCACCTGACTAGGGTCTCTGTACCACTGGCTTCTTTTAGACATGCTCTAATGTGCAACTGTGTCACCCTCCAATGGCTGTCTACAGAAAATGTCATTTAAGACAATTGCTTTGCAGAGGTTCGTTCAAGTGGCAGGGGTCTGTGTTATTGGAGCAAAAGGTTCTAAATTTCCTCATGGCTGATGACTGTGATTGCCAAAATAGTTATAAACTGTAGGACCCTGATCTCTCTTTGTAACACCTCTGCCTTCACTGCCTTACAACAATCAGTCAATACACGCATGGGCAACTATCAAGTCTGATTGGTGGTCAGGAAATGGATAGACTGTCTCACTCACCAGACACACTTTGTTTTCCTTAAATAATAATAAAGCATCATTTCTCTAGGAATCCTTTTTTGGATGGAGTGGGATTTGCCCCTCATATGGTTACAGAAAGAGCTGTAGCCCATTTTCTCACTGCTAATGTTACATTTAAACCACTCAAGTAGCACAGTCTTTTCTTTTTATCACAAGCTGACTGTCCACTGGAACTGTCAACCAAGGAAAAATAGAATACTGTGAACCTCTTAAAATTCGACAGCCAAATGGCCTAACATCAACCAAGGAGGAACCCAACCCCGAATGGGGCTTCAGGAAACTCCCTGCCTTAATGTGCATTTTTAATTATAGTGAAAGTGCCCAGAGCAATGGATGGGTGTCTTTTAAATATAACTTGAAAGAATACATAAAAATAAATATCACTCCCCAGTGGAATCTCTAAGAGCTTGACAGTAATATATGAATCAGAGACCCCACCCCTGGGAAAGAAGAGTGCAAATGCTACACTGGCATTCTGCTGCCACTGGAAAAGAGATGTTGATCCCTTGGTGTGAGAAGTTGATTTTGGGAAGCCTACAAAGGTGCATTTCTTCTGACCCACATACACAGTGTTTATTTACATACCTAGACCCCAATCTTTCAAAGGCTTATGCTTGGGGCAAGCTTGCAGACTCTTTAAAATCGATTGGATTACTCACTGTGCATAAAGTTAAGCACCTGTGTAACTCTTAGAGAACCGAGGTCTCCATGGCTGTGTTTGACAAGTCCAAAAATAGTTTTGTGAAATAATGGGTTATTCTTCAGTATACAATAACTTCACCATTGATTGTTATTGTTTCATTTGCTGTTTTTCTTCTATAACAAATCATTCAGTAGTAATGCATCCACATCATCCTTGATGATCACAGTGTCTGATTTCATATGCTGTAATGCAAACTGCTGGTACAAAGAACAGCAACCCAAATCTAGGACATACTGTTTTCCAGTATGGTAGGTGGGAAATTTCCCTTCATACTTTGGAACGTTCATCCTATTTGCTTTGAATGGACCATTAACCCTGAAAAGAAAGTTACAGGTCTAGGCCAGATTTCGTGGTCATAAACTTCCTCCAAACATAATACAGTACAATGTTTATTGTTTCAGCTTTAAAAATAGATGTTGTGCTCTGTGGTTATACAAGCACTGTGTATTATCCTTATACAGCAACAGCAAAAAATATGAAGAAATAACATGGACACAGTTGGGCCTCAGATAATCATGGTTTCTAGCTATAAAAAACATGTAAGACTTAGCAATGTACATTCTGTGATCAATTCCTGGGACCTTTAAAATGTAGACCATAGGGAGCTCCACTAGAGGGCTCACAAACTATTTAAAGGCATAATACCCTATTCCTTATGGACTACAGCTATGTCTACACATAGATTGTTAAATTGATTTAACTTAAATTGATCTAATTGAATCAAAATAAAACTCATTAAATCAATTTAACATGTCCCCACTAGAAACCCAAATTGAACTAGCAAGTCTATGGACTTGCTAGTTAGATTTAGGAGAGGGGCACCATGGGAGGTGTGGCAAGATGGCCCCCAAGAAGGGCCATGCCCCCAAAATACAGAGAAAGAGGAAGTCACCCTGGTATGGAAAAGAGCAAAAAGTGTTAAAGCAAAATAACATGGCTATGCTGTGTTATTTCAAAATAATAATTTCAATTTAACCATCATTTCAATATAAAGCGAGGTTTCTTTATTTCAAAATGACCATTCCTTATTTCAAAATGAGGGAGCTCCTCATTTCAAAATAAGGAAACACTGCTTTAAATAAAAAATATCATCATTATTTCGATTGAAAGTATAAGTGTAGACATGCTCTACATGTATCCCAGCATATGATAGGGGTTTTTTTTCTACAAAGGACAGGGGTGTTGAGTTGTGTCGCTGGATTTATCTGTCATTTTGATAGTGAATACTTCCCACAGTATCTCGTTTACTTCCAAGAATGCTTCTTTTAGCTAAAGGCGGAAAGAAGAGAGGTGCTTAATAGAAGTGTGTGAAATATTTGCAGTGACATATGAACTACTTATGAATTACTGATCATTTTCACTTTCACTGTGAAGTTGAAATTGGCTTTGCATTTAAGACATGTTCCTATTAACATAAGGAATGCCAAAGGGCTCTGTGTTTCCAGAGTGGCAGGGTTCTCCTGTCACCCCATTCCATTTGCAGGGATTGGAAACCTGCAGGGAGCTGCTGGTCCACTGTCATTAGACTCCACCCTGACTGGATTTGAAAATAGCTGTCTACTTGAGGACGCTTGTGTTTGGACACAGGTCTGCAAGGAAGGAACCATAAAGCAGTCAGATTAGAGGAAAAAGGTTGGGTTTGGACATTATATTGTTCATTTTGGAATGATCATTTTTATCAATAGTGCTGACCCCAATTGGGGTGTTTCTGATTCCCTGGGTGTGTAGTTAGTTTCATTTGGAGCTGGCTAGGGAGTTTACAACAGGCAAGCTACATGTTTTTACACAATTAGAACAAAGCAAAACTATGGCATTGTGGAGGCACAAAAACAAGCAAAAGAAAATAGCTAAAGTAAGTTCAAATGTTTTCTCTACAATTTCAAGTACCCTGCTATAATAACTCCATATGCCTAGAGTGGACTCCTTTCTAGCCCTATGATCTGGACTAATCACTTTTTCCTCCTACAGAAAATAGAGCCAGAGCGGGTCAGGAATTTTCACATGAAATGTTGTCAGAAAATGTTTATTTGTCAGAACCAAAACTGTTAGCAGGAAAGAAGCCATTTTTCAGTTAAAAAAAAATCTTCAGAAAAAAAGTTTCAATTTATTTTTTGGTTCAAAATAATGTTTCATTTTTAAATTTTGCTTAATTTATACTAAAAACAAAAAAAATTAGAAGTTCAAAACGAAACAAAATAATTAACACAAAATGATCTGTTTGCTCCAATATGAATTCTTTTAAAGTTGATCAATTTGTGAAAATTTTCAAGATTTTTCAAATTTTTCATTCCTAATAAGGATATAAGCAGTTTTGAAAATTTTTGTAAAGCAGGAAAATTGTTTCCAGCTAGATCTAAGTAGAAGGAGAAAGTATGAAGCCAGGTTTCCAGCTTTCTTCTATTGTTCAAACCCAGCTGAAATCATAATTCCTATGTGTATTTCTATTGTTTTTACCTGGTATGGATATCAGATCATTTAAAGAGGGCACATTTCTAAGGCACAGAGATAAAAGATTTCTCTTATCTCTAACTTAAAGCTGCATAGTCTGATAGTTTATTTACAAACGGAGTGTGAAAAGCGTTTTTCATTGTACATTACAAGCAAATGGTGAATGAGAAACAATAACTTATATGATGTTCATGGATATAAACCACTCTCTCTCATTACCATTTTTTAAAACTTATATAGCCTCCCATTTCGGAATATTTGTTAGATTCAAATGTCCAAGAAAGGAAACTAGAAGACTACAATGAAAAATGGAAAGAAACATCTGTATAAACGGAATCCTTGATTAGTATTCTACTGCTCTTCTTAGCTTATGGATAAAATCAGCCACTGTTATTTGCAATAAATAAATAAATAAAATAAAGGCAAAGAAATGTACACATTTTGCTAACCCACACTATTCCTTTAATTCTGAACCAAGAGAGAATGAAAACATTACTCAAAAAATATTTCAGTCATTGTAGTACGCACAAGGTAACCTTCACTGAGAAGCACAAACACCAGTTGGACAGATGAAAATACGTATCTGTTGTGTATATAAACATTCCTATGGTCGCATTCTGACTGCTCCAGGCTAATGCCACCAGTGATAAGCTGGGCTGGAAGGGACAGCATGGACAGCATGATGGTCCCTCTTAGCCCCTCATTACGCTAGCCAGCATTGGACAAGCACATGTTGCACCCTTGCAAAGGGTGATGGAGTTCCTGCACAGCCTTTGAGTCCAAGGGGGAATTTAGGCTGACTTAGCCAGAATTTTTCCAGGAGCTTACTGAAGAGTTGACCTTCCCCAATACCACCATAGTAGAGATCATGGCTCAAGCCACACTTTCCTTAAATATTTCTGGCTATACTAACATCTTAATAGCATTTTATATACTTTCCTCAAGGCGAATTGAGTAAATTGGGATTAATCATGAGTTATTGCAATGAAGAGTAAAAAAGCTATAATGAACAATAAATACAGATACCCCACAAAACATGAATGTTATGTTCTTCCTCATGACTGAAGTGTCCGGGTTTCATCTTTAGTTTCTAATTGAGGTATGACATTAAGGAAGTTTGCCCTTTCAGCCATGAGAAGCATACATGAGGAATGTTGTCTGTGTTTCTGCTGGTATTCTAACTATTTGATGACACAGCGTAGGAAAAACCCAACCCCAAAAAAACCAAACAAACCTCACTATAGGAAGGGCTGACTCCATGCTAGTGATACAAGGAAAGATACGTAATCTATTTACTTGACATAGCAAAGACTTGTATACTTTATGTCCTAAAAGAAATATTTTAGTGCTTTGTAATATTGACTGTTTTCTGTCTGGCATGTACATTCCTTCCTCTCCAGTTAAATATGTTTAGTTACAGCACTAGATGACTTTAGAAACTGTTGTTACATGGCCCTTAGACTGATTTCCATGAGGTATTTAAATCAAAATTCATTTTGGCAGCAGGGGCACAGTTAACATGAAAACAATACTTTTTTTTTTTTCGATAGCTGGTGCTAGGTTTTTTTTGTTTTGTTTTGTTTTTGTTTGTTTGTTTGTTTTTGTGACTCGCCTCTGAAACAAAACGCACAGAACCCTGAAAACTGTTCTTTAGTTTTACGGCATTTCTCCTCTGAGAAACAACACTATTCTTAGTGGGGTTGGGTGTGACATATCACCAAGTCGTTTGCCAATTATTAGATACCTTTACCAAGTCAGCCTTATAATGAAGGAGTAACATTAAGAATAATTCTCTGCACTTCTATGCAAGCAATGACTTTCACTGTGTGATTTTGGAATGCTTAGCAAACACTGACTATGGTCTATATCATATGCAGTGTTGCTGCAGTCCTGTTGATCACAGTATATTATAACACTGTCACAGGAACAGGTGGGAAGTGGACTGCAATTCAGATGAATTACTCTCCCTTATTGCCCTGGTCCAGACGCATTAAACAGGCCATATACTGTCCCTTATTAAACCCAATTAAGGGCTTTTTGGCATTCAAACATAGTAGGGATCATTTTATCCACCAGGGCAATACAGCAACCTCTAGACCAGGATGCAGAAAGTTATTCAATTTTTTTTAACAACCTGAAAAAACATTATATGATAGTTTTAAGGTATGCCTACACTACAAGCAGCTATGGTGCTGTAGTGTAAGTAGTTGATTGCAACAACAATGATAGGGGTTTTTCCATTGCTATAGCAAGTCTGCCCTATTGAGAGGCAATGGGTGGGCTGAAAGAAGAATTCTTTCTGTGACCTCGTTGTGTCTACAAGAGGGAGTTAGGTCAAGCTAACTATGTCACACAGGGTATAACATTTTTCATAGCCCTGTGGAACGTAGCAAGGTGGATCTAATTTTTGAAAGTAAATCAGGCCTCAGGTACTATTTAGTAAGGTATGTTCTACACCTGAGACTGCTGCAGAATTAGATGAATGCATGCATCAGATTCATCCTAGACCTAGAAAGGCCTATCACATGTTCATTGGATGACTACAGTTTCTGTCCCTCATCTGCAATTTGCTGGGATGCTAGAGCTGCCATCTCTACTCTTACAAAATTAACCAAAGGATCTTTAATGATTATGAGTGGGTAGTACCATATTCTGATACCCCTTTTGAACAATGGCTCCTCCAATAGCTCAATACCCTCTAATAATCTGTTGGCACACTGATTTACTGTTACTATTAAACACTTATAATGATAACTTCTGGCTTTTATGTATTTTAATTTTCAAAACATCTGAGACACTTCTTTGGCGCAAAGAAGAAGTGGTATGCCTAGTTTACAAATGAGGAAGCTGGGCCTTAAGGGTTAGATTATGTCATGAAGACAATACCCTGAAGGTAAGTGATGCAGAGCAGCACTGCCCCAGGGAGGGCTCAGCAGAGATTGTGCCTCTGGCTTCCCTGTTCTGCAACAGGAGTGATGTTTTGTAGGTAGGTACAGAATGGTGGCCAGGGACCTGCCTTCTCCCTGTCCTTTCCAACTCCTTTGGAGAGATCTGTACTCTCTACATTAATTTGTCGAGAACAGTCCCTGCACTTCCCAACTAAAGGGTCTATGGTTGCCTTTGATCTTTGCACAGGTTACTGGGGGGAAAGCTCCTTTTATGTTAGCCTTTTAGCAAGAGCCTGGAACAATCTGACCCCAAATGACATACCAAAGAACAGTGCCATTTTCTGTTGATACAGGACCCATTTTTGGTGTCTCAGTACTGACCTGGCCCAACCTTGTTTATTAAGAGCCCATCCTGCTCCTTTTAATGTCAGTGGCAAAACTTCCCAGGGTTCCAATGCACCACATCCAAAAGACTTATCAAAATAAGGCCCAGATTTTGCAAACACTGACACATGTGCCAAAGATTAAGTCCGCAAAAAGTCAATGAGACAACTTCTGAGCTCAGAGCTAAAGCATATGTGCCTATGATGTAAATGGTATTTCCTGATATAAAGCAAAATAGAAATAGAAAGGTCACCTTCCTGATCCACCCTCCCAGAAGGGCAGAAATAAATATAGCATTAAACTACCTTGAAATGCTAGATTTATATCTGCTTGTTGATTCCATTGGTTATTCTTCCATGCCTCTGTTTCACATTGCTAAAAATGTGCTTGGCACAGTTTGCATAGATCTTACTCTAATAGCAGTCAGTAGTTTCTGCATACTATACAAATTGGTTTTATAGAGGAAGCCATTATAAAGTTAAGTGATGCGGTTTTTTACCTGAAAATAAAATCTTGTGTGACAATATCAGTAAGACAATGGTCTAAATTCAGACTCCATTATCTTCCTAAAAATACCTTTCACCAGTTCTAACTTTATTTAATACTGTTGAAAAAAGAAGGGTGATAAACCCTTTTTAAAAATGTACTTTATCACCTTTTTGTTTTGTGGGCTAATGTTTTAATAGCAGCAGTTTTTAATGAGGAGCTATTAAAGCATAATTGGAGCACATTCTAAACACATGTTATGGCACAGGGTCAGCATGATTGTTGAATGTGCTGGGAGCTCGATTCACAAGAATGCAAGTAGTATGTGAGTGGGTGGTATGAGAATTATTGGGTTCCAGGCAGCAGTAGACACAATACGGAGAAAGGGGAATCAGAATCAGATAAGGGGCTAGGAAAGTTGAAAGTAAATATTTGAGAAAGGATTTAATGGGGTGAGAAGTAAAAAGAGAGCCAGACAGGACACCATACAGAAGGACTGGGAAGGAATGAGAAGGTGTCAAAGGGTTCCATATTTATCTTTGGGGATTTATCCAATATGATTAAAGCTATCCATCATTAGTTTATGTATGCCTTTGCCTCCCTGGAGAGGAGGAGTGAGTAGTGATAGTTTTTAAGAGACTGTGTAGGAGTTTCTTTCAAATTAAATGAATGAGGGAACAGGTTCACCGCACTTTGAAAGTGACAGTTGAACCAATGTGACCTGGCTAGTGCTCAAAATACTTGGGGCAGCAAGAAGAATTAGAAGGGAAGAAGGAAGCAGATTTAAGCCTAATTTTTATTTCAATGCAGTCTTTTTGTCTTTCACCCCCTTTCTTTTAACTTATGGAATTTTTTTGAAACTATGCATTTGAATGAGTAGCCAAACGTAGCTTAAGCTGTCAGCAGCAGGCAACCCGGCTCAGTTCTGCTCAACATGATATTTTACTGTCTTTGTGCAAGATGGGTTGCTGCTCCAAGCATTAAAAGCACCTTTTTGTTAAAGGGATTTTAGGTCTGATCAATGGCTTCCTTGTTATTTATACTAACCAGTCATATATCTGCACTGCATGCCTCTGTGGAACTCTTATTTGGTTTCTTAGTGTCTCCTAATGTCACTGGCTTCTTTTAAGTTTTATGCATTTGGTTTCTTGGCTCTGTCTGGAGACTGTTTTCTTTCAGAAATACTTGTGTGTTTTTTGTTATTATGTCAGCTTTGTTATTCTGTAACACACACTTGCCCTTGCTCACTCTCCATTCCTTGTTTCTCAAGGCAGAATAACAATTTGGCTAAGCAGTATAATTAAGCAGTAGGGTACGACAGGAGGTGTGGTTAGCATAACATAATTACATCCTTGAGGTATTGTGAGACTTTCAGTAAGAATTATTTTTATCACCATTAGAAAGATGTCCTGACATGCTAGACTTCACATTAACAATTTAATGTTGGCTAAGGAAGAAAAATACACATTCCATGAGCATTTTTTAATTTAGTTATTTTAGAACTTTTTCAATTACACAAATATAATAATAAAAGAAACAAGATATGCTTTTCAGCAAGCTTACATTAAAACCATAAGAGTGGATGTAAAAATAACATGCAAATCAAGAAGTGCTCATTCAATTTGCTCATTCAAATAAGTGGAGATATTTCACAATGAAAAATAATTACTCATATCCCTCTATAGCTATAAATCAATATTATTCAGAACTTATTTGATTAAATAGTCATTCTGACTGACTACTGGCAGTTTGAGTTATCTGAGAAGCACACACTGAAAAATATAATCTGGTGTCATATTAGATTATTCATGTCCTACTCCTGCAGTCAGATCTAGACAGGTAAACTTCTCTGAATAAGAAGAGTCTTCTTGACTTTGATAAAACAATAAGAGTCCTGTGGCACTTTACAGACTAACAGATTTCTTCAGGCATAAGCTTTCGTGGTCTCCAAGCCACTTCATCAGATATCTGAGGCTATTTGCCAACTGTGGTGGAGATAATTTGGTAATAGGAGAAATCTATTTCACACACTCAAAGCACTAATGCAGAAGTCACCAGCCTGCAGTTACTATTGCAGCTATTGTTTATTATTTCTATTGTATTAAAGCACAGAGACATCCCCCCCAAGAATCAAGATTATACTTTGCTAGGTGCTGTACTCAAGAAGACCCAAATGGTTAGAGTGTCCTCAGTGCAGGAGTTAAAGTATAATTTGGTGGGTCTTGGAACCCTGCTAAATTTCCGGGCCCCCCTCACACAGGTCTGGTGCCGCGCCGGCCCCCCCTGCGGCTCCCCCCTCACTCCACCCCCCTCCCCTAACTATTACCCCCCACCCCAGCTACTTCCCCCACATGCCTACGCTCCCACCCCAGCTACCGCCCCCACATGCCTACCCCCTATGCCAGCTACTACTCCCACATGGCTACCCCCACCCCAGCTGCTGCTCCCTACCCTCCACCCAGCTACTGCCCCCACAAGCCTACCCCCCCACCCCAGATACTATCCTCACCCTAACTAATGCTCCCACATGCCTCCCTCAACCCAGTTACTGCCCCAGACCCCAGCTACTGCCCCCAACTCCTATCTTGCCACTGGCCCCCCGAACCTTTCCCCAACCCCTCAACCTCCCCATGTCACTGCTCATCCCCCAACCCTTCCCCACCATAAAAGAAACCAAGGAGTCGTGTGGCACTTTAAGACTAACAGATTTATTTTTTCTGGGAGAAAATCCCACTTCTTCAGATGCTTCCAAGATGGGTAAACTTACAGAATGGAATGAAAATAAATGCAAGAGGGTGTAAAATATAGGATCAGGTCACCACGCCACATCATCTTCTGCCACTGCCCTGGGCCTACCCCCTCCCCCACACCCTTTCCCCATTGGGCCAGCTTGCCTTGCCCCAACCTCCCCCAGGGCCCCCTTACCTGGCTGCCATGACAGCCAGCTGCCACGTCCACTACCTGGCTGGAAGACAGAGTCTTCCAGCTGGTAGAGAACTGCCCTGCCCCAGGTGGAGGCTCCAGCCTGGAGCCTGCTTTCACTGGTCAAAGCTTGTTGAAATCCACAGAAAGACTCCCACAGAGGCAGGGGTTAAATTAAGCTGGAATGTGGTGGAACGGCATTTCAGGGCCTGCTATTTTGAGGGGCTCGGCATCTGCTGGGCCCCTAAAAATAGAAAATGGAGCTGGAATGCTATGTTCCGGTGCCCCCTATTTTTAAATGGTGGGCCTCAGAATGCAGCATTTTGGCTCCATTTTCTATTTTTAGGGGACCTGGAACACTGGACCCCTGAAGATAGTGGGCCCTGGAATGCTGTTCCACTTCATTCCAGCTTACTTTAACCCCTGCCTTAGTGGGAGTCTTTCTCTGGATTTCAGCAAGCTTTGAACAAGGCCCTAATGCCTTGGCCTAGCAAAGCATTTAAACATGTGCTTAATTTTAAGTAGGTCACTGGTTCTATTAAAGCCAATGGAATCACTCACCTGATTAAAGATAAGCAATGCTTAAGAACTTTGCTGGCTTAGAACATGAGGCAATGAACAACATATGAAAACTGGGGGAGAGGGATCCTACATCTGATTTTATATATACTGTAGGCACATCATATTTTAAAAATCACTAATTGTTTGGTCACTACCAGACATTGTCATATTTGAACCAGGCTCATGGAGATGAGGAACCTTGTAAAAGCTCTGAGCCTTCAAATCTTCCTACTGCCAAAACAAAAATGAAGTGTTTTGGTAATGGTGATGTCACCAATTGGCAAAACACTTTATTTTGATTTTGGCAGTAGGGAGAAATAGAGCTCCTATTAAACAGGAAACCTACAATGAAAGGTCAGCAACTGTCTCAAGACCAGCTCTAAATATTTTTTATATTTTAATTGGATTGATTTTGCTGCACTGAACAGAATCTAATTAGGTTAACAATAAATGCTTCTGAAATCAGAAACTCATCTAATCTAGTTCTTTTCTACTCGGCATTTCTCTGTAAACTCATTAAGCTAGTATTCATGAAAGGTCTTCATTCATGACAATGCTACTTCCTGGAGCATTTAGCATTGCCAAGACAGCTTTTTCTTCAGCACCTTTAGGTTAGGAGGTTAGAAAAGGTCTTGTCCTTGTTAATCCTCTACCCAAATGGAAAGATGCTGCTTTGAAATTTACTAAATTAAATTAAGAAGAAAATGCTGTCTCTCCATAAAGCTGTGTGCTCCCCCTGCTAACTTGCTGGTGGGGTCTGTGCCAGCAGATCAGTGTAATCACCAAGTGTTACCCCAGATCTGTGCAGGCTCTTTTTTGGATTCACGAGGTACAGTTAGAGACCATTTAAAATATTGATTGATTGCCAGGATAGATAAGCAACCCTAAACATGGATAAGAATACAGTGACTAGAAGCTTAGGTCCCTTCTGCAGTCGGGGACCCCTGGACAACTGTGACACGGAGGAGTTTCTGCAGCACCTTGGGCCTGCAGCAAAGTCTGCCACCCCTCAGGGGCTATGCTAAAATATAGCATTTGGGGCCGGGGGCGGGGGAGGGGGGAGGGAGATTATCAGGCCCACCTGCCCCCGCCACATACTCAGGCTGGCTTCCCAAGCCAACTTCATAAGCACATAGCAAGCAAAACAGCCAGGTGGCAGCCTTTCCAGCATATAAAGAAAACATAGCTGGAAGCTCTGTGCACAGAGCCAAGGAGCGGTTGATGGTCAAGTCGCCCATGAGAGGGCTGTGGGCACCAATAAACTGTCTGTCACAATGCCTACTATTGTCTCAGTACACCAAGAGACCCAGACTAATGGCAATAGCAAACACTTCGTTATTTGTTTATTTTAATTGTCCTAGGACTAGAGAATGTGGACCTGATGCAATTGCTGTTCATATATTCCTCAGAGCACAGATTCAGTTCTCCTATATCTCAGGGGTACCAGGCTTCGAAAAGGATATCGGAAAGGCTGGGATGGAGACCACCCTCGCTGACCAAACAAGGTGGCCTCTATTTCCTGGAATGCCAGGAGCGATGGAACTGTCCCAAAGGGATCCTAAAATTCCTTTCTGAGCTTCCTCAGGAACATTGCAACTCCATTCTTGCCAAAGGGGACCAATGATCAAACAGCACAATCTGCCCGGTATTGCTGTAAACAAATACAATGACATTTAGGTAGAGTTATCCACAATGTGTCACTTGATAGTCACAAAAAGGAATTGCCATGAGATGGACTGTAATAATACATTAATAATACAAATAATTATTTGTATTAATAATACAAATAGCAGTGTATTTCACACTAAATCAGTTTTTATATTGTCAAAGATGTAAGAAACCATTAAATTCTATTTTCATTAACTTGAATTTTAATTTCTAAAATCTAAAATAACTGAAATAGTAAATAACACACTTATTACACTAATACTCAAATAAATACTAGAAATAGTATTGACTCTTACATCAGTTAGTTGTTCTTTTACTAACGTCTACAAGTAATGTCAACTCATGGTATAAATAGAAAGAAAACCATAATAGGGCACTGGTATATGCTTATTTTCACTCCTTGTAAAATCCAGTTAAAATCAAAAGGATTGTGTACAGGGAAAGTTACAGCAGAATTTGGTTCAGAGGCGCTAGGTAGCAACTGGAGATCAAGAGGTCTAGCATGCCAGAGGGGTTGCTGTGTATATAGCAAAAACGACGACAGCCCTGTGGCACCTTGAATACTAATAAATATCTTCGAACGTAAGCTTTCCTGGGCTGCAACCCACTTTGTCAGATGCCTAGAGTTTGTTTTTGGTTTAGAAAGACAGCCAAATATTTGAATACTTATGCAAACCTCCAAAGACTGTAAAACGTGTCTGCACATTTCATGAGAATAGTCTCTCATTGAATTTCCCGTACTCCCAATGCTCAGTCAAGCACAATAATGTCCTTCTTCCAGTATTTCTACATTTCCAGCTCTAATCCCAGATCCAACCCAAAAGACAAAGTGATAATTCAAATAAAAATTGAGAAAAGTTCAGCTTTTCAGAACCTTCACTTTCCATTCCTGAAATGGGCAAGCATTCCTAGCATGCATGTGCTACTTCAAGAGGAAGTTACAAATGGGTAGTCACATTAGTCCACTTCAGCAAAACAAACAAGATGTCTGGTGGCACTTATAAAGACTAACCAATTTATTTATTGCATGAGCGTTTGTGGGAAAAAATCCCACTTTGTCAGATGCTTGATGGGGAACTTACAGAATGGGAGCAAAATAAACATAGAGGAATGTAAGTCACAGAATCAGGTCAGACTGTCGCAGCAAAGCAAAGCAGTTGCTGTACTTCACTGTTTGAATCCAAACAACTGCTTTGCTTTGCTGCGACAGTCTGACCTGATTCTATGACTTACATTCCTCTATGTTTATTTTGCTCCCATTCTATAAGTTCACCATCTTCAAGCATCTGACAAAGTGGAATTGGTTAGCCTTTATAAATGCCACCAGACTCTTTGTTTGTTTTTCATGAGGAAGGAGAGTTCTTATTCTCTCCATAGCAGTTAGTCCATTCCTAGCTAAAATAAAACCGATTCATTTCAATTACCAGCTTTTCCAAGCGTGTCTTATGTCTGTGCCTTTGATCTTCAGAAACAAAGCCTCTTGTCTCACTCAGCTGATTGGTGGTTATTATCCTCTTGAAAACAATATCAATCTACTTCAAAATTCTAACATATTTTCGGGTCAGGCAGTCCATATTCCTGAATTCACTGTTGATTAGATGGCAGGGCAAGTGCTGAGGGTAGTCCCTAAAGCACAGCCCTTTCATTTTTTTCCTGAAAGAAATTTTATGATTCAGTCCTGTGTATCTCAGATCACATCATGTGGCCTTGGAGAGCTGACTTTTAGTAACTCTCTTGCACTTCACCTAAAGATACTAGAAAACTGATATTTTCTGAAGGAATTAAAGAATATTTTGAAAGTTCCAGCATTTCATGGAAGACTGGAAAATAGAAAAAATGGAAGTCAGACTCTGATCAGCAATACCATCACAAATAAGGAGTAAGCTCGCTGAAATTGATGGAGTTAAGCCACTATAAAAACACAAGCTAGAACACAGAGAGGAAACATACAGTGCAAATTGACTTACACATTGTCTAAAAAATGTTACATTCAGAGTCTGCAATGGTGGTAACTACAATCTAAGTGTTAGTGCAGATAAGACTTGGGCATTGTTACCACTATGTCATGAATTAATGGAGTGGAAATAATGGAAATCCTGGGGAAAGGCACAGTAAATCATCAGGAAATATGGCCCAGCAGACATCATCTGAGTTCATGGAAAGCAATGAGTTATCCTGATAAAATTAGAGGAACACAGGGATTCATTAAGCCCAGAGGATACTTAAATGCTGTTTTCTTGGAGAAGACGCTACCTATACTCTTCAAGCCTCAGAAGGAGGACAAGTTTAAATAGTGTCACCACTGGTATGTGTGCATACCCTAGGCTGAGCTGTCATATATCTGTAGAGTAATTTAATAAAATTCATTTTCATTTATTTTACAAAACATTAGAAAATTATAGTTCATGTACATGTGCACTGTCCTGCACAAAAGCAGGTATTCCCATCCCTTTGGAAATCACCAAGAAGGGCCAGATCCACAAGGAGGTAAATAAAATTCAAAATATCCTTGCTGTCTTCTCTGACAACATCAGCTCCCTGTTTGCAAATGTAATCCTACAAAGCCACAGAATAAGCCTTTTGTAAATATGCATAGGAGCTCATTTGGAATCTGCTAAGGAGCTTCCTACCTGTTGTGTTTAATTTTTTAGTTAAAAGAAAAATGGGAACTATCACAGCAACCTCACTGATACACACACCCTTTTATATTTGCTACCTTTGGTACACTGCACTCATAATTAAAATGGGAAGTATTTTTTTAAAGAGATTACCCCAAGACCACTCTGAATTTTGGACATGACTGTCTGACTCCAAGTCAAAATATCCAGTTTTGTTTCTCATGACTGAATTAGGTGCTAATAACAATAGCTTGAGCCAGCCATCATGAAAACAGACTCAGTGCTAGCTCCCTGCTAGAGCTCCAGCAATAGCACCTGAATCACAATCCTCTGTAACTCCCATACTAGTCTCATCTGCTAGGCAAAAACTGCCTATTATGTCACATTCATTTGTGATGTGGATCTATAGAAGTAAGAATAAAGCTCAGAATGTTATTTTCGCTTGTCACTTAAAGCAGGGTTTGAATTCAAGTCCCTGGAGGTGAAAAACTAGTACACATTCCTGAGTGTTTTAAGGCCTGCATTGAAAGGTATTACACAAGCCTACATACAAAACATTTTTACTCCATCTATAGGGAAGAAACATTATATTATTAACAGGAACAAACCAGTTTAATCTTAAAAGACCAAAGACTATAATTTGAACAATGCAGGTTTATTTGGCTCACCTTTTTCAGAATCACTCAAAAAGGAAAGCTTTATGATTAATGAGGCTCCTTAGAGTCATCAGACTTAATTTGTGACCTAGTAACGGCAAAGTAATTTTAAGGAACCACAAGATAAAGCCTTTGAAGATGAGGAATACATCAGCAAAACCTGGGATAATGGGAAAGTAGCCCATTCAAACAGTCGTGAAATAACCCGCAGAACTGAGAAGGAAATCAGTTGTTGATCAAAATGAGCTGAAAAAACCTAAATAGAAGACCTTCCTTAAAAAGGGGAAGGCAAAAATAGAGGGTATGGAGCTGTTGCATTAATTTTACAATGACTGTGTAAAAACTGGTCTACAGATAGGTAAGTGTATTACCAGCAATGCCATTTTGTCTCTGATTTTCATAGAGGAAACAAAATCTATTTGCTCCACTAAGGGAAGGAATCTTCCATCCAAATTCAGATCAATGCTTTGATTTTGTTAAAACAAACCTATGAACAAGATAAGTGTTTTTATGATTCCTTTAAAATTCCAGTGAATATATTTGTGGTCAATGCATAAACATTCTCCTTCAGAGTTTCAACTTTAATATTGTCTTACTGAGAAACTGGTGGTAAAAGTGACTGTAAACAAAAGTGAAATTGATTTAACTGATTTTCATTATTCAAGCTGAGAGAACTGCTGAAATAAAATATACACAGCTCAAACTGTAGGGTATTAAATGGATCTGTAAGTTTATTTCATTTATTAAAATAAATGTTTTATCAATACAAGCAAGATATTTATGAGTCCCTCACGTCCTAGCTGGATTCGGCAAGATTTGGACCTAATACCTGGACTACAACAGCCCAGAACTAGTGTTTTAGCTAAAGGAGAGACTCCACTAGCTAACAGTACAATAATAGGTTCTCATCTTGTTAGTTATCGGCTAATGAAGGAGTCATGGTGTGGCACACACTTTGGTATTGCATAATAAATAATACTAAACTCAGTTCAGAATGTAGCACACTCCAGCAATGAGCTCAGAGCTGTGGTAGACACCAAAAGAAGTCAGTTCCCTGTCTGAAGAATTAAGGCCTCATTTTTGCAAAAAGAACCTTTACTCACATGAGAAGTAACATAAAAATCAGTATAACTTATACACGAGTCAAGTTAGTCCAGTGTGTGAGTCTTTGCAGGTATAAACTTCAGTAGATAGAAACAGAGAGGGCAGTATGGGAAAACTAGAGGAAACTTAGGGTTGGGACCCAATACTGGGTCACAGACCCTCACGCACTGCCCTTGCTGCCACCGCAACAAGACTGGAATGCATTGTTCAGAGAGGTAATTGCTGGGTCATGGACATAAATGATATTTTTCAACTGGGTCCAGAGGAAAAATGTTCAAAAACCATTGGACTACAGCACTGGGAAGACTAGAGAATTCTAAAATCTATTGGATTATTTTATTGCATGTGATGTCTGGCTTGGTTCACTTCTATTGGCTTAATCAAGGTAAACTCTGTGCATAAACATTGTATCTGAGAACCATTATTGTGTAAAACCTTTTAAATTTCAAATTCTAGGTGAATCCTAAAGACTGGCAATCAAAAAGTCTGAAATGAACTGAACTGTTAAATCAAGTGCCACCCCTGAAGAAATAATGTAGCAGTATTTTGATCTAGCGCTAAAGTGAATCAGACAAAATGTTTAAACAAAAAAACATGTCAGAGATCATCAAATCAGATTATGTAAGGTTTGCTCCTCATATGACATGATCACCACATATAACCTCATAAAAGGAAATGCAAAGTGAATGTTGAAACTTTGGGTTTGTTTTTTTTAAAACTCAAACTATGTAGCTCCCTGTGAACTAGTGGACCTGTTCACTTTGTAGAATGATTTGTTGCTGAGTAATCTGGCACATTTCCATACAATATTTTGCTTAGTGACAAACAACCACACTAGTAAAATATTTTTCTTTGGACATACTGTATCACAGTTAAATGTATCAGAGTCCTTAAAATGGACGGGTTGTGTGTTCAGCCCCAATCCCTTCTCCCCACCCTCATAGGATAAATTGTAAAGATAAAATGACAGGCAATGCAATATATTGGAATGCAAGGGCAAATGAAATCCTTCACCCTCTTTGGCTTTTATTAGAAGTGCCTTCTTTTTGGTAAACTGAGATGAGCCAATTTAAACTGCATTTGCAAAACACACATTAACAAATCAGTAACTGTAAAAAAACAGCCATCAAAATAGCTGTGAATGAAGATCATATGGTGCTCTCAATTGAGTTTAAGAATGAGCTATAATTTCTGCATATTTATATACCAACACCAACAGCTGAACTGCATTTTTTAGTTTTCAGTCTGTGGCTTTCAAGCCACAATAATTCCAGATTTGAGAACTGTTTGATTCAATTTATGACAATAGCATTCAAAACATCAGGCAAACCACTGAGTTATGTTGCATGTAAATTCCCAAGGAGAATTGATTTTTGCTGTATAAAACTCCAGCCAAAATTTTGGAAAGCTTTCTTTCACTGTATTTTATCATCAGAACATTGTGATCCCCTAGATTTCATATTTAAATGAAAGAAACTGTAATAGTTTGAAATTCTTATTTAAACTCATGCAGTTCATGAGTTGCCAAAAGAAAGTTAAGCTATAATTTTTCCCCTTGTACCTTAAAGTTCTAGCTGAATAGTTACCCAAGAAAACATCACAAAGCAGCAAATAACGGAACAGCAATGACGTCTATGACAATGAATGAATAAATAGGCTGACAACCAAAATTCTTCCATCTTAGACAAGGTGCTAAAGTATAGTCTATCAATCATAGAAAGGTACTCATCTGTTGGAAATGGACAGACTTCATTCTAAATAGTCCCTTATTTTTCTGTATTAGTGATTTAAAGCAGATGAAGCTGACAAAATAAAAATTCACAGATTTCTTAGATTCCAAGGCCAGATGGACCATGGTGATCAACACATCTGACCTCCAACATAACACAGGCCCCAGAACTTCCCCAAAATTATTCCCTTTTGAATCAGAACATATCATTTAAAAAACACTGAAACTTCATTTAAAAATTGATGGTAATAGAGAATTCACTTTGTGTTGTTCCAGTGAGTAACTACCCACAATGTTGAAAATGTGCACTTTATTTCCAGTCTAAATTTGTCTAACTTTACCTTCTAGCTTTCGGATCTTGTTATACCTTTGTCTGGTAGAATGGAGATCCCATTATCAAATATTTGTTCACCATGTATGTACTTAAAAACTGTGATTAAGTTGCCCCTTAAACTTCCCTTTGTTAAGCTTTGACATATATCACTATAACTTGAGGCATGTTTTCCAGTCCCTTAGTCATTCTCATGGTTCTTCTCTGAGCTCTTCAGGGGTGTTGCTACACATAAATATTAGTGGTGGCTGCAGCTCCCACCGGCCTCTGGGGCCCCAATCCATTCCCTTCCCTCCCCCGTTGGTTCCCCATGCCCTTCCCAACCCCCCTGGTGGCCTTCCAAGACCTTCTCTAACCCCTGGTCCCGCCACTGGTCCCCGCTGGCCCAGGCCAACCCCCTCCCCCTCACCTTTTTCCCTGCCGGGCTGGCATGCTTGACCCCAGATTCCCCCCTTACTCCCTTACCTGGCCGCTGGAGGGAGAGATGGGACACAACACAGGCTGAGGCTCCCAGCATGACCCTGCTCTCAGCATGCTCAGAGCAGGGTCAGGCCAGCACAGGAGTTTTAGAAGCTCCCAGGCCCAGCCTGGGGCTGTTCCCTACTGGCCGGAAGACTGTCCTCCAGTCAGGTAAAGGCCATGGGTGCAGGCTCCACGGAAAGCGTTCCTGCATGGGGGCACAATGGTGCACCCTCGCACAGTTTTAAGGTGTGCTGCTCGGGGGCTGGCCCTGAGTTTCGGGGGAGCTGAGGCCCCCAGAACCCTCCCTCCCCAGCGACGCCTCTGGCCTTCGTCAACGTATCAGATATACCTCTTGAATTGTGGACACTAGAATTTGACACATTGTTACATGAAGAGGAGACAATGGCTGCACAATTGTATCCAGTTCCATGTTTGGTTGAGAAGCAGAACTGGGCCTGAGTCCAAACTTTAGATCCAAACACATCACAAAATGTGGGGCAATCTTGAACCAGATTCTAATGTCATAATCAGGTCCAATTCTATTAAGAAGGCTGACATGGTTCGCTTTGGCATTTTGCATATATTTTCAGAGATTTTTGTTATGTTTGAAAAATGAACAACATATCTCTAGAAAATAAATGTCTTTTAAATCAAAGATGGGAAAGAACTTTATTACAGTGACAAAACCAGCATAATTAGTGCTTACACAGATAAGAAAAAGCTGAAATGATCTGAGCACAGCAAGTAGCATGAAGCAACCACCCCCACACACCCCCAGAGCAGCAACCCTGTCGTGTTTTGTGCTTACTCACACTGACCTAGCAAGAGGTGTCAAGAAACAAGCTAAAATAGGTTTAAGAACACTAAGAAGGTTGAAGTATAAGCAAGATAAAATTGTCTTCCTACTTATGCTGGCACAGAAGGTGGCCCAGAAAAGTGTCAATTTGTATATATACCCATATGTAATCATGCATTTTTGTGGATGGGACCAGATTGTGGCACTTTAATTATTTTGTGGCACTTTAATTATTGCTCTGAAGTGTGGGAACTGTGGAATTGCACCATCCTACTGGGAACACTTGAAGGTATGGTATCTCTGGGAATTCCCAGTGCTAAAATTATAGTCTCACTGAAGTTGATGGCAAAATTCACTTGGACATCAGCGAAGCTAGGATTTCACTTCTGCTGTGGAAGGCAGAAGGGGCATACCCACGGTGCCATCCCTCATGAAGGAACAGCACAAACACTCATCCTCAGCCAATTAGTTCTCATAAGTGGTGAAGGGGTGAAACCTGGCCTCTTTCTGACCCCATCCTGCAATATTTTTCACTGTCTGCACACCAAGGGTGCTATCAAGAAAATGCAAAGACTGCTATTGTGGGAGATATAAGATGAGAAAGGTTCCTTGTGCCACCTAAGTATAGGTCAGCCACAATTTTGCCCCTGATATATATAATAGTAGGTATATACAATATCTTTATTATTAGTTGCTCTTGTGCCTTTTGATACATGAAACTACTCAGTCTTTCACCTCCATTTGTCTAACACCCTATTTCTTGTTCCATTATTGTCTGTTTCCATGACAATGGTATATCTCAATGGTCTTCTTCTATATCATTTGTTGTCCTCCTCTCTACATCTTCCACCAGGTAGTGTCTAGAAATGCCATTCTTAGCCTCCTTATGGAGTTGGCATTGGCATTAATTGTGCTTCCAAGATATACAAAACTCAATAATTATGCCATATTCTTCACTGTTGATCATAGGCACCATCACTGCCAACTCCTCTCTCAGTGATTATGACTTTCAGTTTCATTTGACTGATTCTTAGTCCTGCTTTGGTGACCTCACTTTAGGCATTACTAGTGGTCTTCATCATCATCATCTGTGCCCAACAGAACAGCATCATGTGCAAAATTAAGATCTTAAAGGTTACCTGTACTCCATATAACTACTATATCTTCCTTGCTTGTTTCTTTTCACATCACATAATTTATCACAATGAAGAAGAGGAAAAGTGGAAGGTTGCACCTCAATAACACTCCAGTGACAGTGTCAGTCCAATCAACCTCTCCATTTTTAGACCTCATTCATCATTTTGAACCTTCATATAGAATCTAAATGTAAACATACGCACCTAGGAACAAAGATGTAAGCCACGCTTAAAGAATGGGGGACTCTATCCTGGTAAGCAGTGGCTGCAAAAAAGATTTGGGTGTTATAGTGGATCTGAACATGAGCTCCCAGTATGAAGCTGTGGCTAAAATAGCTAATGTGATCCTGATCATAGACATAGTGTGACTTCTATATTTGTAGGGTGCAGCTCTTGCCAGGCCAACAGGGTTGCACAGAGGAAGGGGCAAATTCTACACCTCACCAGTGTTTGAATTTTGAGGAGCATACCCCTCAAAACCATCCAAACTATGTCCATGACTGTGATGCATCTACTGGAAAATCTCGAATAGGAGTAGAAAAGTTATTTTATCTCTATATTTAGCACTGTTGTGACTGCTCCTGTAATATGATGTCCAGTTCTATTGCCCACAGTTCAAGACAGATGTTGGTAAATTGGAGACAGCTCAGAGAAGATTCATGAGAATGATTAATAGATTAGAAAACCTGCTTTATAGTGATTGACTCAAAGCACTCAATCTATTTATCTAAACAAAGAAATGTTAAGGGCGGACTTGATCACAATTTTAAGTAGCTAAATGGGGAACAAATATTTAATAATGAACTGTTTAACCTAGCAGAGAAAGGCATAATAAGGTTCAATGACTGGAAGTTGCAGCTAGACAAATTCAGACTGGAATTAAGGTGTAAATATTAACAATGAAGTAATTAATCATTGGAACAATTTACCAAGCAAGGGTCATGGTGAACTCTCCATCACTAGTAATTTTTAAATAAGATTCAATGTTTTTCTAAAAGAAATATTATTAATGCTAGGAATTATTTGGGGAAAGTTGCATGAGCTATACAGAAGGTCAGAACAGATGATCACAATACACCCTTCTGGCCTTAGAATATATGAATCTTAGTCAGTGCCATATATATAGTAGTATATAATGTAAAATAAAAATAAAAGAATTTGACATAGAAAATAAAAGATAATTAGATTTAATGTTTTACTAAAATCTATGTTCATTATAAAAAACATACTACTTATTCTGTTTCTTTATATATACAGACCTAAAAAAATAGCCAAATCAGTGATTTTACACCAAAAATACATACACTTTACATTTCACTTCATTAGTAAAGCATATACAATTTCTTTTAATTTGATATGAAGTCCAGAATGTAATGCAAATAAAATGAATGAAAACAGATCTCCATAACAACACTTAGAGGACTTTACAAAGTAAAGATAATGCAAAATTAGCTTACCAACCAACTGGTTTCAAAGGTAGAGGAGAGAGAAGGACGGTGGGGATTGGAAGCAGGAATTGACAGCTTATAAAGGAAGATCCCTTAATGTATAATCCTCTCCACATGCTCTAAATAAATGATAAAGGATCTCAAATAGCCATGTGTGGCTCACTGATACTATTTGTTTTGTTATGTAAATATCTTACACTTTAAGGGTAACAATTTTCATACAGCAACCTAAATCCCACAAAAGATTTTAATGTTTGATGTATTAGCACACAGTGAAAAAGCAAAAATTATCTCACTTGTTTATATGGTATTCTGTATAAAGACAATAATATTTTATCTCCTGCTAAAATTTATTTGCCATCTTTTTTGATAGTTTATGCTAGCAAGATGAAATGACTGAGTATATAAATCTAATATGCATGCATGTGCACACACAGCTGCCTGATTCTCCTCCTCTTCACGCACATCTAACTTGGGATTAAGTGCAATGAAATCAAGAGTTAAATGAGTCACAGGAAAATCAAACTCCATCTATATACTGTATGTACATTATAGACACATATACATTGAGTGAAATATATGCATATATATACATATGCACACGCACGCGCGCGTGCACATACACATACATTGGATGAAATCTTGGTCCCATTGAAGTCAAGGACAAAACTTCTGTTGACGTCTAGAGGTCACAATGTCATCTATTATACACCCATAGAGGTACAGACAGATAGATTTGATATAGCCACAGTTCACCAGGGATTTCCTGAATCATCCCTAACTATGTCGGCTGCCTTCTTTGACTGTAAACTTTTCAGGATATCTAGATCAGTGGTTTTCAAACTCTTCGTCTCAGGACCAGTTGAAAAAAATCATTTGTGTCCATGATGCAACAATTACATCTCTGAGCAACGCATTCCAGTCTTTTGGTGATGGCAGCAGGTGGCACCGCAACCCAATACCTGAGGTTAAGTGACCCAGTACTGGGTCCCAACCCTAAGTTTGAAAACCTCTGATCTAGATGGAGAAGCACCAGGAGCAAAGGGTGTTGCAATCTGGTAGGCCGTGTGTTTCTGTATGACAGCATTCCACTCCTGGTGGCACCAGTTCACACACTGTGTGGATAAGAGAGAACCCTGAAAGGGTCAGGTGTAAACAGAAGTTTTGAATTTGCTACTCCTTCTCCTCAAAAAAAAAAAAACAAAAAAAAAAGGAATTGGCACTACTGCTTTGCAGTGAGACTTGTACCGTAATGTATGAACCAAACATTCAGGAGTTGAGTACACCAACAAAGATTCATTTAAGTCAATGAAACTGTGACAATTTGCACCAGATGAAGCTCTAGGCCTAGACATTCAGCATTCCTCTCTTCTAATAAATTAGAGGTAAACAAGAGAAAATGCCTGTGTCATTTATCTAGATTATAAACTGAAATATGCAACAAGGAACTCCTGAGTTCTGAGTGGTGATGAATTATTCTTCTCATATAAAAATGAGTTCTGTTTCTCCTGCACTGCTTTCACAGGAGTGGAGAGAAGCCCAAGCCAGAATGATATATCAAAATGCCCTGAACTTTAGGGAGTCAGATAAAAGGTGGATCAGTGCTAAAAGATATTTCCAAAACCATTTAAACTTCTTGTTAGTGGCTCCTCTAGTGGCAGATCAAGGTCCCACTGAAATCAGTGAGTTGGATTGGGCCACCTCATTACTAACTGAACCACAGCTCATGATAAATAAATTCATTAGTCTATAAAAGTGCCACAAGACTCCTTGTTTGTTTTGTCAGATTGCCAGTGTCAGCTCATTTGTACCTGTTCCAAAAACATTTGTTATTCCAGCTCTTTCTGTTTAAAAAGTGATGAGATTCTCAAAACTTTTGAGGTTAGGAATGAATACTTGAACAGGATTTTTATAGTAATCTGAAGCTACAACTCCCACTCAGCACAAGAGCATAACAAATGTCCTGTCTATCCATTCACCATTGATATACCTGCTTGATAAAATTACATGTAAGTCTGATTTTGCAAATCAAACCAAATGCAAACATAGCAAAAAAAAAAAAAAAAAAAAAAGCTACTGATTGTGTTGCAATTGCTCTGCTGCACTCTTTATTTCATTTCTCATTCCCCAGTTCTAACCTAGCGCACTGTTATTACTTCTTAAATTAAGTTGAATCTAAACTTCTCTTGTGAAATAGGGAAGGCATTTGTAAACCAGGGAATTACAAAAAACAGAAAGAAGCTAATTTGGTTAAGCATTTGTCTGCTCTCAGTAGACTGCGCAACATTGTTTTGATTTATTTATGAGTTACAGGGTTGAAATGTGGAACACTGTAGAAGATATTAAAAGTAAATCATAACTGACAGGTAACTTTTGAAGATACAATATGCATGATGGGTGAAAAAAGAATCTGTTTCCTTTGAACCAAAACAAATAAATGAATACTACAGATACCAGTAAAAGCTTTCGTAAAGTTTATTTTTAACCATTCTTTAAAAGTAAACCATATGCAGAACCCAGATGTTATTTGTTTGTTTGTTTTTTCTTTAATCTGAATTTCAATACTTATTCAATATGGAAAATTAGCAGTGCTGGAGATTGTTTTGTTATCTATTTTCCTAAAGAACAAGCTGCAGCAGTGCTAGGGTCTCACACCAAGGGGTCTGCCTGCACTTTCCCTTGAGAGGACTGTATCTGGAAATGACAAGGTAGTCATCTGCAGGCCTGCATGGTCCTCTTTGACCTCTCAGACGACCAACAAATTCCAGTGGGGTAGCTGTATTAGTCTGTATGCAGCAAAAACACCAAGAGTCCTGTGGCATCTTAAAGACTAACAAATTTCTTTCGGCTTAAGCTTTCATGGGCTGCAACCTACTTCATCAGATGCATCTTTCACCAGCTGCAGTCCACAAAAGCTTATACCTAAAGAAATTTGTTAGTCTTTAAGGTGCCACAGGACTCTTATTTTTACTACCAACAAATTTCCTCAATAGATCTAATTGTTATCATTAAGGAGGCTGACAAAGGAGGTGCAGTTGTCATCATGAATAAATTAGATTATGACCAGGAGGCTTATAAACAACTCTCCAACACAACCTTCTACAGACCACTTTCCTCCGACCCCACTGAGGAATACCAAAAGGAATTACAACACATACTCAAGAAACTCCCTGAGACAGCACAAGAACGTATAGAGACAGAAACACCACCAGAACCACGGCCAGGGATGTTCTATCTACTACCCAAAATCCATAAAAAAGGAAACCCTGGACGCCCCATCATCTCAGGCATTGGCGCTCTTACTGCCGGCCTATCTGGCTATGTGGACTCCCTCCTCAGACCCTATGTTATCAACATCCCCAGCTATCTTCAAGACACCACAGACTTCCTGAGGAAAATACAGTCCATTGGAGAACTTCCTGAAAACACCATTCTGGCCACTATGGATGTAGAAGCTCTTTACACCAACATCCCACACAAGGATGGATTACAAGCTATTAGAAGAACCATCCCAGGTGATGACACAGCGCAGCTCGTGACTGAACTTTGCAACTTTGTACTCACCCACAACCACTTCAGATTTGAGGATCATTTATATCTCCAAATCAGTGGCACTGCTATGGGCACCCGCATGGCCCCACAATATGCCAACATCTTTATGGGCGACTTAGAACAACGTTTCATCAAGTCTCATCCCAAGACACCTCTTCTTTACCTATGCTACATCGATGACATCTTTATCATCTGGACACATGGCAGGGATGCTCTTGAAGATTTTCACAGAGATTTCAATAATTTCCACGACACCATCAGTTTGAGCCTGGAACACTCCACACAGGAGATCCACTTTCTTGACACTACAGTACAAATAAGGGATAGACCCATCACCAGCACCCTATACTGAAAACCTACTGATCGGTATAGTTACCTACATCCTTCGAGCTTCCATCCTAAACACACCACACGATCCATTGTCTACAGCCAAGCCCTAAGATATAACCACATCTGCTCTGATCCCTCAGACAGGGACAGACAACTTGAGGATCTCTATCAAGCATTCTTGAAACTACAGTACCCACCTGGGGAAGTAAGAAAACAAATTGACAGAGCTAGACGGGTTCCCCGAAGTCATCTACTACAGGAGGGACCCAAGAAAGAAAGCAACAGAACACCACTAGTCACCACATACAATCCTCAAGTCAGACCTCTGCAAAAGATCATTAAGGACGTACAGCCTATTCTTAAAGATGATCCCTCTCTCTTCTCAAGCATTAGGAGACAGACCACTCCTTGCTTATAGGCAGCCCCCTAATCTTAAACAGATACTCACCAGCAACTACAGATCTAACAACAAGAACATTGAAGCAGGCACACACCCCTGCAAAAAACCACGCTGCCAAGTCTGCCCACATATCTACACAACAGACACCATCATAGGTCCTAATCAAGCCTGCTACTCCATCAATGGCTCATTTACCTGCTCATCTACTAATGTGGTCTATGCCATCATGAGCAAGAAATGCCCCTACACCTTATATATTGGACAAACAGGACGATCGCTCCATAAGAGACTGAATGAGCACAGAGCTGATATCAGAAATCAAAGAACAGACAAACCAGTTGCTGAGCACTTCCATCTTCCTAATCACTCGATGACGGATTTGTTAACGACTGTCATTAGAGCTATACCTGGGACATCAAGATTTCAAAGAGAGACAGCTGAACTCGAATTAATATGCAAGCTAAATTCGGTGAAAGCAGGACTGAATCGAGACTATGGGTTCTTTTCCCATTACAAAGGGTAATTTGACTTCAGGCTTCCCATGGTTTGAGGCTGTAAACTGCTCTGATTTGCTGTTACTTTATGACCTGATCCTATGTTTTACACCCCCTTGCATTTAGTTTCATTCCTTTCTGTAAGTTCACCCATCTTCGAAGCATCTGAGGAAGTGGGATCTTCTCCCATGAAAGCTCATGCAAAAATAAATCTGTTAGTCTTCAAGTGCCACACAACTCCTTGTTGTTTTTTTACTTGGTAATGTAGACACTTGTCCACCAGCAACTGAAGTGAGACTGAATTAACAATTCATTTCACAATAGGCTATGAAACAACCATCTGTTAAGACCACTTTTGCTTATCATTGTCCTTTGGTTGGTTTATTAAAAATTGGTTTCTTAAAAACAGCACATAAAATCAAGAAACCTATTATTGCTGATTAATTTCTGTCACATGCTGACATCACTCTGACACACATAGTATTTTTCTTTTAAACTTTCTAAGCTATAAGAGAAAATAATGATAAAAATGATTACTGAAATACTGTGCCTGGCTGAAGGAGGAATGGATGATGTTTTTTCTTATCAGAGGGAATCCCTACAAATTTGAATAAGCAGCAGTCAAAGAAACATACTGGTATGTGACTCCAATATGTATGCAGAACTCTTTCTGCAACACAGTTGCAATACTTAAGAAATTAATATGGTCCAGAAAACAGCTGATTTCTCTAGCATACCTATGCTTCTGATTAAAGAGATATAAATGGAACACACAGAGCCAGTATATACTTTTTGTAATAAAAAAGGGTAAATATTACAGGCCTATTTCAAGGCCGACTGAAAGCAGTGGAAGGCCTTAACTGATTATTACTCCCCTTTGTGCATGTGTGCTGAGAGATGGATTGGGGTCCTGATTCTCACTGAGCAGCGCAGAGGGACCTTCGGCTTGAAGAGAATCAGACTCTTGTGAATTCATACTGTAAAAGCTGCATTAACTCTCTGAAATAAAACATAACCTTTGGCAGACACACAGTTATGAGCTCCCAGGGTCAGGCTGTGAGATGGCATTGAGAGGTTTGTGTCAGTCAAAGCTGTGGGGAAAAAAAAAGAAGAAAATGGAGAACTGCATGTGATGAAGAAATTTGAATATTAAATAATCCTAACCTTCATCATGGCTCTGATTCTACAGCTGCCCAGTGAGCCAGACTCCCAGAGATTTCAACCCCGTGTAGGGTGAAATTGTCCTCTGTTAGCAATGGCCAGCAGTGTCCTTAATGTGATGCACTGTCCTGCTGCATAGAGAGCTATAGAATCATAGAAAGTGGAAGAGACCATGGCAGGTCATCGGGGCCAGTTCCTTGCACTCATGGCTGGCCAAGTATCCCCATTAAACCATCCCTGACAGGTGTTTGTCTAACTTGCTCTTAAAACCTCCAGTGTAGGAGATTCCACAACCTGATGAGGCAACTTATTCCACTGTTTAATCACCCTGATAGTTAGGAATTTTTTCCTAATGTCTAGGCTAAACCTCCTTTGCTGTAATTTAAGCCCGTTGCTTCTTGTCCTATTATCTGTGATTAAGGAGAATAATTTTTCTCTTTCTTCCTCATTACAAGTTTTTTGGTATTTGAAAACTGTTATCATATAACAACTTCAGAATGAGGCCTGTATGCTAGATCATTTTCTGAAGTTTCACAAATACTGTAAAATGTCGTTGGGTTCTTAAAATATAATGCAAGACAGAATGTATCTCTTTACCATGTAGAGACTATGATTCCATGCTAATTATCATTCCTAGCTTGGTTTCAAAGATTTAAAACTTTTGAATATAAAATGTTTCAATCTAATTAAAACCCAATACCATCTTCCAGCCTTTTGATCCAGACTTCCAAGGTTACAGTGATTGCACATCCCATTCATATCAGATGGCTTGTAAATCAAAACATATCTAGAACTAGTCTCTGTTTTCAGCTTTAAGCCCATCAATTTCATTGTTCAATGCTTAGAATCAACTTGAGGTAATCATCACTAAATATTATTCATGCAAAGGAAAAAAATGGTATTAACAGGGTGCTGTTTTGGCCCAGGTTACTTTAAGCCTTTAATTAATACTGTAAAGGTCAAATTTTGGTCTTCTAAAACTCTGCTGAGACAGAGAAAAAGCATGTTTGATATTGCCAACTCAATTCACAATTTCTTATCTATACATAGGGACCGATTCTTTAGAGGCTCTCTCTATTTCTGTTATTCAGGTGTCCTGGTCTGGAAGAAGGAAACAATTGATCATCTTAGGGCATTACAATGCCCTAAAATTGATTTAGCTATTTATGATTGCCTGGAGAACACACAGCTGATCTTTGTGCTTCCTCGATGTTAGCACACTACTCCTCAACGGTATACAAGACTCTGCATTTTTGGGAAAGCATGCTGTTTTTTCCATATTTGAATCTTCTAACTCTGCTGTTTTCAAGGGTTTGTTGCACTACATTAAAAAAACACATTTTTTCAATAATGTGATGATGACTGGAGCCCTGAAAATCCATGGATGTCCACATCCATGGATACAATGTGGATATCTGCAGAACATTTCTTGTGGATGCAGATTGGATGCGGTTCCACATGCTTGTATGCGTGCAGGTCTCTAATGATGACCTTACATTTAGATAGCAAGTTTTTATACTAAAGTTATAACAAATTGATATTCATCAATGTTCAGGAATTTCTTCATTTTTATATTTATTATTTGTACAACAACATAAGGCCCTTGTATTTATTCACATCAAAATGCACCCAGCTCTAAGTTGAAACATGCACTTGGTTAGCAGTGTACAGTAATAATATACAACAGCTTAGGAGTGAAAGTGAAAAACAACTTACAGTAGTTGAACAATGGCGGAGGGACTTTAGGTAGGCAGAATGTAATTACTTTACCTAAATTAGATTTATAGAATTAAAATTTCCTACTCTCATGCAGTGTCATGGCATTTTGAATTCCAATAAGTAGTTAATAGTCTAATCTCGTCCAAATTACAGCATTTCCAGCAGTACTGGTCTGCTAACTACTTAGAGAGATGATGCTACCTACTAAGTTAATACCACCAGCTATGTGTTCCACAGACTTCATCCAGCCCACCACTAGCCTAGCTGAACTCATTAGAGTGTGAGATCTGATGACATCACAGCACTATTTGGTAAAGCAGCCAGCCCTACTTCCATGTGTCTTCAGGGATTTTAAACTTACATTTTATTTACTTAAAATATTTGTCCATTCATTCCAAGACACATCCTAAGCAGAGAAAGAGGAAGGTACGTGCAGACAAATACACAGCAGTCTTAACAGAACACTGATAGGAAAACAAGCAAGGAGTCCTGTGGCACTTAAAGAATAACAAATTTATTTATTGCATTTTTGTGGAAAAGTTCTCCAAAGGATCTTAAACGGAGGTTTTCCCCAGGTAGGTTAACCCCAGCTATAGGTACCTCATCACCCTGAGTACCCTGCCCCACAGTGAAGCCGCTGGACATGTTTGTTCAAACACAACAGTGTTTATTGGTGGGAGGGATGGGATCAACGGGATAAGGAAGGGACAGGATTTTTGGTGTCCCCTAATAAGATAACCTGTGCCAGCAAGATTTGTAACAGGTGAGTAAACACAGTATAATTACAACGACAGTCACCCCACTTGTATAGCCCAAACCTATACATAGTAAAGCTTAACTAACAACAGGTATAAGTTGCAGTAGCCCTTCTTAACTCAAAACAACAGGTAAGAAACAGTAACCACAGCCCACGGTTATCTCTCTTGCGGACCCCCTTCAGGACAGAGACAGAACCAGACAAAAGTAAGTCTCCCCTTTAGAGCAGAGCAGGACTGAACCTGGGCAGGAACCCTTACCTGGCACTCACGGCCGACCAAGGCAGGTAAGTATCTCCCAGGGAAGGAGTGCCTTGGATCCCACCATTGGCAGACACCTCATGCCACTCCAGTGCCCACCAACACACACCCCTGTTGCTTCCCAAATTTGGGACCCCTAGGCTTATTCACAGTTAGGCTTCACCTGATGACATTGTCCCACGACACCAATAGCAACGTCTCATGTAGCCCTTCTGGTCCAGAACACAGTCCAAACTTGTGGTGTCTTCTTCAGGTCTCTGGTGACCAGGTCCTTATTTGTCAGTCCCTTCTACCCCAATCAAAATCCCTGGCAGGGCAGCAAACCCAATCCAGGCCCTGCTTCTTCAGGGATTTCTCTGATGACCAGATTCTCTTCGGCCTGCAAGGACAACCCCAGTCTGAGTCCTGACCCTCTGATCCAGATGACCAGATAATCAGGCTGACTTAAGTCCCTCTGGGGCTCCAAGGCCTAGGCTCCAAACCAAGGTCCTGGCCTGAGGAAGAGTCTGTCAGCACGAGGTTCTGGTCACTCTTGCAGAGCGCAGCAGAGAGTCCTATCCCCTAAGGGGTGCCTGTTAAATATCAAGTCCATTGTCCAATCTGGGGGCATCCTTTTCCCCCTGAGAAGGCTCCCCATAAACTATCATTGTGAAACCTCTAGATGGGTTGTGCACAGCACGCTGCTGACTGCACACAGTACTTGCTGTTCCTGGCCAGGCTCTACCAGTTGGCTGCCTGCTGGCAGTCCTCATCAGTCCCAGGTCCCAGGATTGCACAATCCCTGTTATGCAACCTTGTTACGCAGCCCCTGTCCTTTCCCTAGCCTACTGCTGGGGAGGTGCAGTGCCAAAATATCAGCAAAGTTCATGAAATAGGTAAGTTCATATGTAACCACAGCAAAACAGAATAACCAAGGAGAGGACATTAGAATGCATCAAGCATGAAAATTTCACCAACATTATGAGCTTTCGTGGGAGAAAATCCCACTTCATCAGACCCTTTGAAGAATGAATGAATGGGTTAGTCTTTAAAAGTGCCACGAGACTCCTTGTTTGTTTTGCTGAACTAAACTAACATGGCTATCCCTTTGGACTGATAGGAAAGAAGCTGACTCACAGAGTCAAGTGGAGTTCTGAATCGTAATTAAAATTAATTTAATAATTCCCTACCTATGGCTAACCTCCAGTAGGGTCAGTCATTCTGACAGGTGTGTTTATGAAGAATGGAGATGTTTTCATTGAACCTGTCTGCAGTAGAAGGAAAACAATTGCAAGGATCTTTTGGGCCAAATTCTGATGTTAGTTCTCATGCCATAAATCTAGATTTAGTCCATTGAATGTAATGAAATTAACTCAGACCATCACCAGAGTAAAAGCCAAAATGTCTTTTATTAAGCAAATTTCTCAGAGTCTTCTGCTGCATGAATAAAGTTGATGGTCCAGTGCATCCCCCTTGTCCTCAGTGGAGTTTCACCACATAAGGGCTGAATTTGGTCCAATATGGGAATATATGTTTAGATGCAAGATACATAATTTGTATTTAAATTTGTTAGCCATATAAAAATGTGTCCTTGCATATAGTACACTTTTTAAATTTTTCAGTCTTGTGACCAATGAGGTTGTTTGAAATTATCATGCTCTTTTAAGGGAAATCTAATCTCATGCTCAAGAGTAATCTGATCATTATAGGAAATCAGGACTTCTTTATTGCCGTATTATGACTTTGCACAATTGACCGAGGTACATTATAGAGGATTTTTGTCTTCCTCTTGTTCACCATATATAATATGATAGATAAATTAATGTAGGATGGCAAATCATATGTGAGCACATTAAAATCCCAACGGCCAAAAGGACTCAAGCAGATTTTAACATAAAAGGTTCTTATCCTGCTCATTCAAACAATGAATTTTGTTTGTTTTAAAAAAATAAGTCATAAACTCAGCAGAACATTGTAAAATATAAAAATCAATATAATTGATTGTGGTGATTGTTGGCCAAAAACCAGTTACATTTAAAAGATTTTCCACTTACTATTTACCCCAGTTTCAGGATTAGATTTTCTCTATAAAACAAATGATGCATTTGCCGACTCCATGGTCATTTCTTCCCCTTTATGATACAATAAAACAGAACGAGCCAGATCTTCAGCTGGCGTGACTCATCAAAGCAGCATCTACATCAGCGGTCCTCTGCCTGTTTATAGCATCTATGGACCTGGCCCAAGAGCTACAATATAAACGTGTGTTGCTGTTTTGTGTTTTCCATTCCAACCGAATCCCAAACAGCAGCTGGTGAGAGAAATTAAGAACTGAAGGGTGTAAAGTTTCAGATTTGATTAGCTAAACTAAATCTAAAACAAAATTGCCAACTTTTTCACTTCTCTTCACTAAACAATGTTGCATTTTGGAATGACATCTCCATACAGTATGTGCGTTAGCTATCTCCAAACATAGCTATTGCACATAATCATCCCACTCACTTTTGAGCGTTCAGACAAATCCGAACTAGTCATGCCAAGAACTGCTTTTACCATTCGTTTTTTCACTTCTTTATTTTACTGATTGTTTTACTTTACACGCCTATTTTTGTCACAGCTTATAAAAGAAACATCTGGAGCAGCTACTGATTGCTACAGAACTGTCAACAGTACTGTGCCAGTCTTCTAACTATATACACTGCTCTGAATTAAAGATGAGCAGGTGATGAAATGCAACAAATACATTACTGAATCACTTGTGAGTACCATATTTCAAAACACCACCCTCTACCAGATGAGCTCTCTGCTTCCACTCAGTTTGAAAGGGCAAGAAAATAAATGTCAATTTATGCACATAATTTTTTCTCTCAAATTGCCTATTTGGAGGTTGAAGAGCATGCATGCTGGTCTTCAGGGTAAAACTCCTTCAGGGCCATTTGATAGCATATACAGCTGTTTTTCATTGTAATTTCCTCAGTAGTCTTTGCCTGAACTGATGTGTCCTAAAAACTAATCCAAGGAGAGACAAAGTAGTTCTGGGGATACACAATGATCTTCTACGTGGAATAATTTAGCTATTCCATTCAAAGGCAAGTGTTTTCTGAGTCTCACTGGCCACAGTCATTTCAATTGGTGTCTATCTATCTAAGATAATTTTAAGATTGCACAGCTAAGAACAGAAAAGTATAGTACATAGGAGGAGTATCAGTATCCACTTTAAAGGCAGGGCCAGAGACCATGGTCCCAATGCACCAGGTGTTGTAGAAACACATGGTAAGAAACAGCCTGTGCCCAAAGCAGCTTAAAATCTCAATAAAAAAGACAGATAAATGAGGGGAGGGCACAAAGAGAGGCAGAGAGTTTAAATCATTTGTCTAACTTCACACAGTATATTAATGACTGACACAGGAACAGAAGCCAGGAAATTTTGAATTCTAGTATAGTGTCCTATCCCATATATCTTCCAGCCTACAGGTATATTACTAAACAATCTTTAATTACATGATCACATCCTATTTCTCAAATACAATATAATATTGTGCACCTTTTTTCTATGAGACTCACAGCACATGTGAGATTTTCCACAAGGCATGCACAGTGTCTATAAAGCCCCATTTCATTCACTGTGCACTTTCACTACCATTTTGGTATTCCAATTATTCTATAAGGGTGTGTTCACACAGCAGTCTTATTTCAAAACAACAGAGGTTGTTTCGAAATAAGAAAGGCCATGTTCACACGACGCACCGTTGTTTAGAAACAACGGGTTCCATTGTTTCGAAACAATGGTGTTGTTTTGAAACAACTTAACCCCATGTGGGGATGAAACAACGTTGTTTCGAAATGATTGTTTCAAAACAATGCCATCTGAACATGTTGTTTCGAAACAATGGTGACTTGTTTCGAAATAACTGTTGTCTGAACATGGTATTTCGCTTTGAGCTTTTTTCCTTAATTTGAATTAACAAACTGTTAATTCGAATTAACTTATTTCGAAATAAGGCATTATTTCGATACAACTTGTATCGAAACAACTTGTATCGAAATAACCCCCTGTGTGTGAACATAGCCTAAGACTCTGCCTGAATGATTGCACCTTCCACCTTCACGAAATTAGCATGTTGACTACGGTAAAGCTGTAGGGCGCTTGGAAATAGTCTATGCATTTTACATTCAAATAATAAAAAAAGGAAATAATAGAATAATAGCAAGTTGTTCTCAAGTTGAAGCCAATTAGTTACCATCTTCTACATTACTGATGTGTTACAGTTATTTGCCCTAATCTCTGTCTCTCTGCCTATTTGTCATGTATCCTCAGAATCTAAACTCTTCACACAGAGACAAGGCCTCACTTTGTGTCTGTACAGCACCAGCATGCTGTTAATACTGCTGGAAACAAATAATACCAAAAGCAGTTGACTGTTTTCTTATGCTACAGCTATATTGGTCATACACACATGGTGGGTAGCATAGACTTAACGATCCACTTAGGTTATTTGGATTTTTAAAAATCTAGGTAAATTTTGATTTGGCCTCTTGCTTGTGTACATTTAAGGGCTTGTTTCAGGTACTTAATTTTTCTGAATTGAGTCATTTTTCTAATTCCTGATCTGACAAGCTCCTCTCTAGCTGTCACAATCTTGGTATGTCCCATTATTCATGCACCAGTGAGCAGACAAAGAAACACAGTGCATTCATTTTGATACCAAGTTTGCTGCTTTTCTCTTTATGCCATCTGCACAGTCTAATTTGACATACTGTAGAATTATAGGTGCAAGACAGATGGTGTTGGCTTTCAACTTTGGTTGTCAACACAAGAAAAGGAGAATGGAATGCCTGAGTAGCAAACACTGCTTCTTCAAAGGGATCTCCCACGTATGATATCCTCCAGCTGAGATGAATTGAAAATGATCAAAGACACCCTGTCGAGGGAACATTTTTCAGGAAGGTCCACCCCACACATGCTCATCATTGAGTGTAACTAATAGAACTGTAGGTATGCAATTGTGCAATGTATAAAATAAATGCATTTCTCACCTTTACTGTTCGTTGTCAGATGGCACACACAAGTGGTGTGACAGCTAAAGAAGGACAAGTGTGACTTAAGAATTGCACATATGAATTTCTTTTTAAATAGGGAACTATATTTTTTCAAGTATTAACCACTTTAGTGTTTGTATCATTTTAAAATGGGCAACTACATTTATGTTAATTCTCATTTTTGAGCTACTGTGTCTTTAAATGGTTGCCTAAAAACTGTGTTCTTCACATTCATTCAATATGTATCCTAAATATAGATACATAAGAATAGCTTGTGTGCTTCTCTCACAATAATCAATAGCACCTCTGCACCAGGACTACCTATTAGCAGGATCTAAAAAGTGCTGAGTATCTCCAGTGGCCAGTGATAGCACATAAGAAGGGAAGGTCTCTGACTTACTACTGAAAATTTCTTTTCCCAAGGGTCTGGCTAGTAGGTTTGATCCATAGTCTAACTGATCACCATATTTTGAGTTAAGATGGATTTTTCCCCCCACGTCACATTGGCAGAGAACCTGAAGGAGCGGTTCATCTTTGTATGCAATAAAGGGTATGCAAGTTTAAACTAATGAATATGGCAGGTTCTTTGTAACTTGAAGACTTTAAACCATGTTTGAGGACTTCAGTAACTCAGTCAGGGTTAAAGGTCTATTACAGGAAAGGGTGGATGAGCTTCTGTGGCCTGCAGTAGGACGAAGGGTAAACTAGATGATCATGATGCTCCTTTCTGAACTTAAAACCTATGGGTATGTCCACACACACTGTTTAAATTGAAATAACGCTGGTTATTTCAATTTAAAAAATGGTAGGTCCACACAATGTTCCCTTATTTCAAAATAAGGAGCACCCTCATTTTGACATAAGGAAAGTTATATTAATATAATAAAACTTAGTATTATATCAATATGATGGTTAAACTGAAATTATTATTTCAAAATAACACAGTTTGGACATGTTATTTCGATTTAACTGTTAAATCGATTTAACACTTTTTGCCCTTCTCCTTCCTAGATGGTTTCCTTTTTCTATATATTGGGTGGGAGCATTGCCCAGTGAGGGGTTCATGTTGCTACACCTCCCATGAAGCCCCCTCCTGAATCAAAATAGCAAGTCTTGTGTCTGGACATGCTATTTTAATTTGGGGTTTTTTTTGGTGTGGACCTGTTAAGTCGCTTCAACTTATATTGATTTAATGATTTTTATATCGATTTTCTTGAATCAATATAAGTAAAATCAATTTAACCATGTATGTGTGGACATAGCCTATGAGTTTAGCTCCTAGAAAATGCAAAGTGCCTTTGACTCCCACTAAAGTCAAAGGATGCTAAAGGTGCTAGGTTTTCCTAGAATATACTTATTGCAATTTACTTTGAGTTAAGGAGGCTTAATTCAAAATAACTTATTCCCTGGCCAAGGAGGCATTTTATTATATCGAATTAAGTGGTTCCTTAATTCGAAATAAAGAAGTTCTAATTAGATATAATAAAACCTACTTTTACTTTGAAGTATCGTTTACTTCAAAGTTATTAGTTTGAATTAAGCCATTTCAAGCCACAGAATAGGCTTAATTCAAACTAATTTCCCTATTGTTTTGCTTACCTTCCCCTATTTTGAATTAGAGAGTCTAGTGAAGACTCTCTATTTCGAATTAATAAAGCCCACTTTATTTTGAATTAGAGAGTCTTTACTGGACTCCTGATTTAAAATAATAACTTTGAAGTATTACTAATTCAAAATAATAACTTTGATTTAAATTCAAAGTAGTTATTTTGAATTTGTCACTTTGAATTAATTTTGTAAGTGTAGACATAGCCATTACGATAGATCCCTAAAGAAGAAAATTCTCTTCCTTCCCTGCTTTACTTTCATTACAAGGTCATGCCTGTAGCGTTTCTGCACCTCCTGCATGGATGGTGAGGCGAAAGGAAAAGGATGTGAAGAAAGAACATCTTGAGACAGTTGTCTCCTTACAGAATTGATGGACACCTGGGATGAAGACTATTTCACAGGAGGGGGTCGTCATACTCAGATCTATATCTCATGGGCAAAAGTAGAATTAGTAAAAGTGATGTAAAAAGGAGAGAACACGAATAGCTTCACTAGCTTCAAAGAAAAGGTAATGTAGTGGATGATTAATAGAAAAACATATGATTGGAAATATGGCAGGCAGCTGTGATCATATGACATTGGGGTAATCTTTCATTACGCAAAATTGCGCACTATTAATTAACCGTCTTATGGTGCTGTCTGATTAAAGTTAACCATTTATATCACTGATATTACCACTGTTATAAATTGCAATAAATCTTGTGCAAAATATGTCATGCAACATATCAATCAAAAAGTTATGACTTGCTAAATATGATTATTTTGTTTATAAGCATGTCATCTTTGTATCTGAAGTTATGAATATTGGTGAAGACTCACAGGGTCCTAAGGCCAGGCTCCAGCCTGAGCACACAAGGTTAGGGTAATGAAAAACCTTATTGTCTGAGCCTCATGAGCCTGAATCAGCTAGCATGAGCCAGCTGTGGGTTTTTCTTTGCTGTGCAGATGTAGACACCAAGGGTCTATCTCAGTCTGCTGTTTTTTTAGACTTTGTGCTGGGACATGATTGCTTTTTTATAGGGTTCTGTGCCACTTGAATTTTCTAATTCCTCTCATCTATATCCATAAAAGTAGAAACTTCAGTTTGTCAACTAACATGTCATATGACATCTGTTTTGCACAGCACTCTTTACAATTCTCTTGAATGCTTTTTTATTACCTTTAGCCATTTCATGACCAGTCTGACCTTTAGCAAACAGCTTATTCTGACATTGGGTGGTTTTTTGAACTGGTGTCAGACATGGACACATTAACTGTTGATTGTGTTTCTGATAACTTTTATTCTAATATGCATACACTTCATAATTCCTGTGCCTTATATAAAGTTATATGATTAACTTAAACAGATGAAAGACCCAGATTCAGAAAATATAACATCTTGGAAATAACTAAATTTCTACTTTGTTTTTTCTGATATTCTGTGATGCATCCTTTCTTTGATCTTTTTATACTATATTTATTCCACTTCAGTGTTTAAACATTCTATAGTATATTAGTATTGAACCATATATTTGTACAGTAGAAGTTGGAGCATTCACGATGCCTGAAGAGCTAGAGAACATTCTGTTTAAGTACACAATCATGCCCTAAATGTTATGGGAAGGCTCATTAAGTAAGAAAGTGCTGGAAATACTTTTTCTCTAGCTGGTCTTGCTTGCAGTAAATTTCTCCCAACACTATTTAATTGAAAATTCAATAATATTTTTAACAGTAAAGGAATCTGAACATCAACATACTGAGTATGTCTACACTGAGAAGTTTTTTCAAAATAAGGAGGCTTATTTAGAAAAAAACAAACAAACAAAAAAAAAACCCTTTTTACCTGTCCATGCAGACATTTTGTTATTTTGAAATAAGCGCTTCATTATTTTGAAAAAAATGAACCACTACTTTGAAATAACTAAACTTGCTTTTATTTCAAAAGAGCAATTCTTTTGAATAATTAGTTCAAAAAAGCCATTCCCAGCTACAAAACTGGCTTTTTTCGAAATAATGGCCCTATACTTTTTCCGGCCATCCCCTGTTTTGAAATAGAAAGTCTAGTGAAGACTGTCTATTTTGAAACAATAATTCCTACCCTATTTTGAAATAGAGTCTTCACTAGACTCCTATTTTGAAATAATAAATTCAAAATAATGCTATTCCAAAATAATTGTTTTGAAATAAATTTAAAAATAGTTATTTTGAAATAACTATTTTGTAATATCTTTGGCAGTGCAGACATAACCATTCTGTCAATGTCTAAATCAGAAAGAAACAGAAAACACTTTATTAAAGTTTAAAATCATGACTTAGCTAATGATTGCAAGGTATTTAATGTCATGCGGTTTAGTAATGATCATTGGTTTTTAAATTCCTTTGGCTTAATGGTGGACAATCACATGCATTGATCACATTTTGTATTGTACACAAAGAATGCCAAGAGAACTGAACATTGTGAATGTCCATTCAAAACTGCTGGCAGATTCAAATGCCTATATAAAAATAGGACTTTAAATTATAATTTTCACTGAAAAGCCATAAAAGATTAAGATCATATATAAACTATTTACATAGATAATGAACTCTTATTTAATGAGACAATGACTCTTTCTTTTTCTCTTCACACTAATATATCAACCTAGAGTAGTACTACCAAGGATGTGGGAGAGAAAAAGAATAAGATTATTGACTTTAAATCCTCCTTGTTATCAGATTGCTACTAGGTTCTTCCAGAGGTCCTTTTTCACTTTGCAGCTGCAGTTCTTACTTCTTCAGTTTCAGAAGTGTAAGTCTCTTCTATCCTTGTTACACATTTTAGGAAAACAAATGTTCTGACAAAGTGGGATTTTTTTCCATGAAAGTTCATGTGATAAATAAATTTGTTAGTCTTTAAGTGCCACAGGACTCCTTGTTTGATTTGCTGAGCTAGATTAACACAGCTACACCTTTGGAACATTTTAGAAAGTTTACATAGATAAAACAATACAAGCAAAAAGATGGAAAAGTCCCATTGCACCATCCACGTTGTTCATCTGTGGTTTCAGATATGTCCCCTAAATTCTCCACTACCTCAGCTAGTCTAGTTTTAAATGCCCCAAGAAATGGGGCTTCTACCCATTCCCTTGGTAAGCTATTCTACTTTCTGATAGATCTAACTGCAAGTTTTATGTGATACCCAGACAAAAAATCCCTTTTCTTAATCAGCCAGAGAGGTCCAGGTTTTCTAAAAATAGTCATATTTCACAGTGCTTGCAAGAAGGTGGTTTGACACTTGTCTCGAGGGGTTTGTCAGGCTGACATCTGGTAGGATGTAAGGTCTTTGAAGATGGAATTATTCGTTCCCTAATGGCAATGCTTAGCACCAAAAGCAAGGGCAGTAGCTGTGCAGCTGAAGTTCACCTGATATTCCGCAATGTGAGGATGTGTAGCAGTGGGCTTTACTAAGGACAATTTTTCCTTTGTTATCTGAAAACACATCAAAAATAGTTCCCCTGGGACTTTTTCTCTTTTGTGGACACACAGAAAGCCAGCATGAGAAACATCTTTCACAGCACTGTTAGTGTTAAAATAGTATAGTGGAAATTACAGGGTTGAATCCCAAGAAAAGTAAATAAGGCTCTTAACAATCCTCCCAATCAGATCCCAACACCCACATTTCAGAGAAAGAGAAAAAATATGGATCAGGTTTGAGGGTAGCCCCCATATCTAATTAAAGAAAATACAGCCTGCAATATATTTGTTTATTCTGTTCTATAGTCAACACATATGAAAAGGTATTTAAGTAATCAGCATCTAAATACATATTTCAGAATAACAGGAAACTGACATTGAGTCAAAAACAAACAAAACGCTGCCTTCATCTCCTTAGAAAAAGCCTGATTGAATAGATGGGATATGATTCCTTGTTGCCATGTGTAGTCATTTTCTCCAGAGCAAAGAGGATAAAAGGGGCTAAATATACTGTTCTGGGTTGGTAGCAATTTACACTCATGCTGCACTCACTTTGCCAAGGCAGAAATCACTGGTGTGGGCCAGCAATGAATCTACTCAGAGACAATTCAGTGTTTTCTAAAGGTCATCCTATTCTGATTTCATTAAAATGACAGAAGAGACATATTGTAGAGGCAGGGACACCTTCACTGAAACTGAAAGTGTCCCAAATGTACAGATGTCAGGACATTCAATTCAAGCATCTCAGCTCAGCTTGAAAGCAAGAGCAGAACATGGTCTCTTTTGCTTTCTGCTGATCTCTGCTACATTTGTTAAATACTTGCTAAATCCTTATGTCTTTCCACTACTGAAACTACCCATCTGTAAAACAACCAAGAGTCCTGTGGCACATTTAAAGACTAACAAATTGATTTACCACGAGATTTCCTGGGTGAAAATCCCACTTTGTCAGACTGGGGCAGAGCTAACTTCACCCCAGCTGTCTGATCTAGAGAGGCACCAGTCCACAGGTGAAGCAACTGAGTAAAGCCAGGCCAGGAGAAAGTAAAGGGCCAGTTAAGAACAGCTGGTCCCCCCCCCCCACAGCTGAGGTATATAAAAGCTGGTGGGGGCAGACAAGTGGAGAGGGTTATGGTCAGAGATAGGGATTGGGGCTTGTTTGTGATGGTGCTAGTAAGGGCAAGGAGCTCAGCCCTCAGGGCTAGAGGGGCTAACCTCTATGGGAAATGGGTTTATACACTGTAAATAAAATGCATAGGTGTCTGTGCCAAGGAGGAGAGAGTATCTTCTGTGGGAAAGAGCACAGAGGCAGTCACACACCGCTAGATGTCTATGGTCAGTTTTTCCTCTGCTGAGCCTTTTCTAGTTTGTTCTTGCTCTGAGGTGCCCTTCTGCTGCCTCACTAAACACCTTATCTGGTGAGAACTACTCTAATCAAGACTTGATTAGATTTTCAGTTTTTGCATCAGGTGAGGTAACTGAAAGGTTTAACACACACTTTAGTTATGGGCCCAATGCTGCAATCCTTGGCTCCACAAAGGGACTCTCTTGGTGCCTTCCTAGGTTTATGTATGCAGGGTTAAACACCCAGGCTACAGATATAATGCTTTGGAAGAGAGAGAGAGACCTCAGATGGGATCCACAAAAGCCAGTATGCAAAGTGTAGGGAGACAGCCAAGCTTGCTAACAGGAGAGGTCAAAAAGAAGAGGCTACCATATACCTCACCTCCACTGAGGCAGGAAGGCACATCTGGGCTTGAAGGAGGCACTTGTGTGTGCTTGTACTCCATGGCTGGGAACTCTTTCCTGGAGCCAGGCCCTGAGTGCTTTGCAAGAAAGTTCTGCATTCATAGAATTAGCTATTTGGAGTCAGTGGGATTTATCCTAGCTAAACTATATAGCTGCTTTTGAAAATCTGCCCCTTAAGTACTATTGCAAAAAGATAAAAGAATTAAGGGGGAAACCACCAAACAATAGTTAAGTGGTTAGTGTGTGGCATGTATTGGAAATGTCATCCTTAGGGTATTATAGCTGTAATTTGCCCATTTCTGCCAAAGGCAAATGTCTTGGATTGCAGAACTGTGCCTTTAAAGGGGGCTTTCATTCTGCCACTGAACTTGACATTGACACCATGACAATAAAAGTCAAGTGGATGCATGCACCTAAATCCCTGCAAGTACTTTTCAAAATAGCACTCTCTAGAACTACAGCTGTGTGTGATCTCTGAAAAATACTGCTAGATGCAGATGTCTGTATCATTTAGCACTAGTAGTTTAGTGAGTGGTCTTTGAACCAGTCAGAAGAGCTGTGTGGGTGACTGAACTACCCTCTTATAAACAGAGTCCAAATTATCCCTGGATCACTGATAGGGCTTCAGAACAAAGTTTTCACTGTTGCCATGCTTTTTGCATCCCTGGTGTGTCAGTGTAGGACTGAAATGCCCAGGACTGTCAGTACAGTCTCTTTTGTTACTGATAAATTTGTTTGTTGTTTGTTTTTTGTTTTAAAGTACAGCCATCTACAAAATAGGTAAAATAATACTTTGCTCTTCTATAGTGCTTCTGAACCAGGGATCTAAGTATTTTATAAACATTGATTGTTTAGTTAATGTTCACAATACCCTGCTGATGTTCTCTTAATTTACTCACAGAGTGAGTAAACTGAAGCGCAGAAAGATTGCATTTATCTGAAGTCAATATCATAGCCAAGAATACAATTAATCCCTTTTGATTCCTTTTCCATTCTAGTGTTTATACTATGCTTCTTCCCTGGGGGAGTGAGATATCTGCAGAGTGAATAAGAGACCTGCAGTGTAAATTGGAAAGGACAATTGTGCCTTATGTCTCCTTCAGCGTGAACTTAATGGAGAATTTTGGACTTCTAATAAAGAGCAAGTCTATGAGGCAAGGTCAGGGGCTTCTTATAGCTCTTCCTCTGTATATGCTGCTAGATATAACAGCTCCCTGCACCTACAACATAAAATATTTGTGTTTTATCACCCTGGGATACTGTTCCATTCGCACATATTTTACATAGTTCCCTGTGCCCTTTGTGCTTGAGAAGTTTCCCATGACCCTACAAGTGACTATAACCTTCATTGTATTTATTCCCTAACACACTTCCAATTGTAGGTAAGAAAATCTTGTTGAAGCTTAATGCAGAAGTATCAGATGGCAAGTACAACAAAGCTGTTGTTTTATCAGCAAAGAGGGAAAAGCTGAATTCAGAAACTGAAGCTGGTGAGGAATGAAGTAAATTATTCTAGTAGGGTTGCCTTAGAGCTAATCAGAAAATTGCTCCTATTGTTTAGTGTGGATCAAACTAATCAATGCATCTAAAATGCCTTTGTTTTGAATCAAGAATATCAGATACACAGTGCTTTAAAAACAGAGCAGACAAGTTAGGAGATATGCTAGCTAATTGGTGGTATTGGTATGGAGTTATGAAGAATACCTGTTATCAACTTTATTGTTAGAGCACTGCAAGTGTACAAAAAGCTGTGAAGATAAATAAGGACAAAATGTCCAGTTCTCATGTACATTAAGACCATCTTTCAGCTTCTTGCAGTGTAAAGGGTCCTATTTAAACTCACTTTCAGGGTCCTTTACATGACTAGTGATTTCTAAAGTGGCCTTATTATAAATCAGAATCAGGTCCAAAACTACCTGCTTAAGGGATCTCCAATTTAAGGTGTTAATCCTGCACCATTAATATAAGTAGCTGTTGACTTCAGTGGGTGATGGATGGATGCCCCCCAAAAAGAGTGTATGTATACTAGACTACTGGAGAGGGGCATGTTAGAAATGCAGAGGAGAGAGGAAACTGCACATCAGGATTATTTGTTGAAAAATGATCTTGCAGCATTTATATATTAATTGTTTAGTGTAATCCTGGCCCTCCTGGAAGTCAGTGGGAGTCTTTTGTTTGATTTCAGCAGGGCCAAGATTTCATAGTGTAGTGGCTAGCACCGCTGCTTAACATGCAGAAGGTCCTGGGTGCAATTCCCAGGGGGCTGGACTTGATGATCTCATGAGGTCCCTTCCAGCCCTATGATTTGATTTGATTTGATTTGATCTGTAGACTTTTAGGCCAGAATAACAATTGCCTTCATTAATTACTCTCATCTGTTGCATTGTACAGGGCATAGAGTGTCACCCAGTAATTCCTGCACCAAGCCAGTGACTTGTTTTGGAGCTAGACAATTCTTTTGGGAAGACATTCAGTCTTAGATGTTTGTTTTACTCCCTGTTGCTTGATATAATCCTAGATGATAGAGGAAGTAGATTAAAACTCATTTGGTGCAGAAATGCATATTAGATTATCAGTTACTGCATTAGATTATTATTGAAAGAAGAAGTGGAAGGTATAACAAAGGAAAAAAAACTATGTATAAGATAGCTAAATATGGTTTTAATTGTTAGAGTGGGAGACAAAATTAATTAAACACATCACACAGCAAACCCTATTTCATATTAAGTAGCTTTTAAAACCTAATTTCATTGACAATATTTTATTGTAAATTCTGATGAGAATACCCCCCCCCCCAATTTTGCAATTCAAGTCTGTTTTATAATGTACAGTAGTCAGTTCACGGATAAGCAATTAAACTCAAATGGACATGCACTATAATCAGTCTTCCATGAGAGAGCTAAATTATAAATCAGTAAATAGCCAATGTAATTTTTGACGTAAATGTTTATCAAAAGCACAGAGAACTCTTCAAAGTAATGAAGCAGTATACTATTAAATATACAGAGCCTGAGATGATCTTGTCCTTGCATTTCAATTTAGAATGTCTTCCTGTAAGACAGAAATACGCATTTTTCCTCAAATACATCTTTTATAAAGTAAACTGAAAAACCAAGCAACCTTTTATCTCAGAGTTCACTGGAAAGCACAGGCTACACTAGATCATCAGAAAATAATCACAAGAGTAATGGAATTTCCTTTTGGAGGCTAATGAAATGCTGTTTAAATAAGTCATATTAAAATATCTTTTTGCATATTTATTCTTGTAGATGAGCTTCTTATTTTCATATACATGTCACATTAAATGGGCATGATGGTTCTGCTATAGAAATATCCATATAACTAATTTTCTGTCTCGAGGCCCCATGGAAGTCAACTGCAAAACTCTCCTTCATGTTAACTATGTTATCATGTTATCAGACCCTTAAAGTTCAAATTCCTTGAGCTAGAGACCTCATTTTGCATATCTGTGCTATTGTGTAGTCTGACTCTGCTCACAGATGGGCTAGATGGTCACCCACTGGAACTCTATCACCTATTGTTTCTGTCACTGGTGGAGCTGAACCAGTAAGAGGACATCTTGAGTTTAGGCAGCTGGAACACTAACCTCCAAGTCGCATCAGATTTATGCTGTTGTAAACCAACTGATTTCAGCTGAGGTTACAATAGCTTCTTCTGGAGGTAACACAGATGAATTAGGTCAAGTGCCTTCATTGTCCCCTCAAGTCTGATTGAAGCCCTCAGAGGGATAGCCGTGTTAGTCCAGTTCAACAAAACAAACAAGGAGTCCAGTGGCACCTTTAAAGACAAAAAAATTATTTATTGCATGAGCTTTCGTGGGAGAAAATTCCACTTCATCAGATGCTTTGAAGATGGGGAATTTACAGAATGGGAGGAAAACAAAGAGAATAGTAAAAATATTTTGGCAAAAATAGGGTTTCAATGGAAATTAAGTGGTGTATGTGGCTGATGCTAGTCTTTGTATGAGAGTGGGCCCAGAGAATTATTCCCTCTGTGAATATTCATGTGGCACTAATTCTAATCTCTCAGGCAATCACTCAGGTCAGTGAAAACCCTGTGAAGGATCTTTTGGTTGTTCCTAAGAGCTGGTCAGGAACCTCATAGGGGATATCCCAAGGCCATAACTGCTATCACAAACAATTACTTTAGCAACACACATTGGAGAGGCATCCTATTTAGTTAGACTTACACAACTTTAGCTTCGCAAAAGAGCAATATATCCAGACGCTGTTATGTATATTTTGAAAAGCAATGTGAGAAATCGAGTTAGAGTTAGGAAACTTACAATTAATAATTTATCAAAGTTGGCAAACTGATGATATGAATGTGGGAAAAAGGCAATTAATATCAGTGCAGATTAATGAGGTTGATGTCAGTAAATACATGTTACTCTAAGACAGTGGTTCCCAACATTGGTTTTTCTGGTAATAAACAGCGACTGGGGCACAGGCCCTGGCCCAAGGTTACCCCCCAACACTTGCTCCCCTCCTGCCATGAGCCATGCTTATGTCCACCATTCCTCCAGCACACTCACCCTCTGCCTCCCAATCCACCCCCCAATGTGATGCTCACTCCCCATATCCACACCCATCTTCTGCACTCACCCCACTACCAGGGCCCACATCATAGGCTCCCTGGGTCCAATCCCCAAGTGCATTCACTAGCCCAGGCCCCAGCTGGGGCCCAATCCTCCACCCACTGCTGGGGAACCCTGAGTGGCCTGCGTCATGCTCCAGGACCCCCTTCACCATGAGGGATCCTTCACAGCTCATGCCAGGCTCCAGGCCCCCCTTCTGCAGCCCATGCTGGCCTCTAGGCCCCCCCCTTCTGCACCTGGACTGGGCTCCACCACCCCATCCATCCACAGACCATGTCAGGGTCTGGGCCCCACTTCCATTGGGGACCCTCTGCAGCCATGCCAGGCTCTCGCCCACTACCACCTCGGGGGATCCTCCACAGCCTGTGCTGGGTCCCCCTGTGCAGCCTGTTCCAGACTCTGGGCCCCCCTGTGCCACTGTCCATGCAGGGCTGTGGTCTCCCCCCTTCCAACGATGTCCTCCAGACTTGCCCCATCCCTCACCCTGTGTCCCACTTACTCCCTGCCACTCCAGTTCTTCCCTCTCCCTTACCCAGGCTCCATCACAGACCACGGTGCCTTGGCTGGAGAGGGAGAGATTTAAATTTCCCTCTCCACCCTGGCTACATGCTACAGGGGGAAGAGGCTGGCTGGGCAGCATTTCTCATTGTTCCCAGGCAGAGCTCAACAGGTCAGACAGGCTTGCTATGCTACTGGGGAGATTCAGGGTGTTGGCTGGAGATTGAGGGCTTGTGCCCCATGTGCCCAATGCCAGCAAAACCTCTGGTTCCCTACCTCTTCAGTAACACAGCACACTTCAATGAGCCAAACAATTCCACGGTGCACGCACTTTTTTCAACTGAATTGATTGATCATAAACCTCACTTTACTTACATTTGCTATGGTTACAGTCTTACTAGAGAGGTTTGCAACATAGTGCATACAACACGCTAAAGAAGGATCAAATGCATGAATGTTCAAATTCACCAGAAGAAAATACACATCGTTTCAATTTTCTTCTTTGGCAAAATTGAGCTGCCTGCCTTTGAGCCACCTGCATTCAGAATGTTCATGTTTTAGAATCAAAAGACTAATATCTCACTTTGATGATTAATTTTCATGAGTTTTATGAGTTACAATTTTGGTTGGATAGAATATTGTTTAAGATGAAACAATGTTTGTTTTACATTGAGTTTCATTACCTTTGTCCAAAATTTCATGGCACACTTGGACAGTTCTCACAGCACACTAGTTGAAAACTACTGATCTAAGATGTAGTAAGTTATAGCATACTAAAATCTCCCATTTGTAGCACTAGTTTAACTCCTTGGAAACCAAGGAATCTGCAACAGTGTAAAGTCATGGCATAAAAGGATTAGGCCCAGAGTTTGTACTTTTGACTTTATATTTGTTTCAAACCTAAAGGTAACAAAATATTCATGTTCCACTCAATGTGTTGCCACACCAGATAGCCATAATTTACAGCATGCTTCAACACTGAAGGGAAATTCAGAGAACTTCAAATTGGCAGCAGTTCAAACCAGTGGAAGTAGAACTGCAGTCACTGCCAGATGTTCACCTTTCAGATAATGAGCACAGTCAATGTGAAATAAATGAGGCTGGGTGAGATTCAGACCTGACCTCTATAGATGTTTGTTAATTTCACAAAAGTTAAATGTTTAGACTTAACTGACAATATTTGCTCAGCAGAAATCTGGAGCTCAAATGGTGCAGAGAACGGGCTGATTGAAAAGCAGAATAGCAAATAATTACCACAGCATTAGTTTATGTCCATTGCCTGAAAGGACCTAGCTCTATATAACCTAATGAATCTCAGAGCAGAACACTTACTCTTATTTATGTATCTCAAGGGCACTCATTCCCATGACCACTTTTAGTTATGAATGCTTTGGTTTCAGTTGTCATCTACTAAGCAAGAGAATTCCTATAGTCAGATGAGAAAAGGAAATGACCAATAACTAACAACCTTCTTCAACAGGTGTTTAGAAAGACAAATTTCTGTGCTGGGGTTTTGAGTGCATTAATTTTGTGCAAGTGTTTGGGTTATTTCATTACTTGCAACAGATAGATATAAACAGGCACATTCATAGCTAACTACCTGTTTCACTCCTTGATTCAACATTGCTTTCAGATGAGAAAATCATCTGATTAATTTTCATGTACATGGATGTGAGTGAATAGTAGCAGTAGATGCCAACACAATAATAGCTGGAGATGCCACAGTAGCTGTAAATGCCAACATACTAGTTTGGCGTGGGACCAGTTCAGATCTTAATTTGATGTTTCCTAGGTTTTGAGGTTGTTCAGAGTCAGGGTTCTCTTTTGGGTCATTAGAGAGAGAGATACAAACAGCAAAGTGTGGATCAGAATATGGAACTGACTTCAACATTTGAGGAGATGAGTTAACTTCAGGGAAGCAACACTTTGCAGATATGGTTGTAGCCTGCAGTAGGTCAAAACACTCACCTCTAGTTGGTTCCTCCAGCATTTGTACCAGGAAGTTGTCCTCAACACTCTCCAAAAACTCCCTGGGTTGCCTGTGCACAGCTGTATTGGCCTCCCAGCAAATGTTGGGGTAATTGAAGTCCCCCATGAGAACCAGGGCCTGTGATCTGGACACTTCTGCCAGTTGTCCTAGAATGCCTCATCCACCTCCTCCTTCTGATCTGGTGGTCTATAGCAGACACCCAGCACGACATCCCCCTTGTTGCTCTCTCCTCTAAACTCAACCCACAGACTGTGTTACATAAAAGCTACTGTTGAGAGGACACTGTCTGGTTCCTCCTGTCAGCTCTGTTAGGTGAATAATCCTTTGTCCTGTTTAAAATGGGTTATTATACTAACTTCCTTGGATATTGTATTTGAAAGCTTACTATCCTTCTTCTCTCAGTTGGGTTTTATGGTTACTACAAGCTTTGGCATGCCCTGGGTCATTTACAGTCCAGATACTTTATAAAGTCAATTGCTTTTCCCTTAAGCAAAATAGTGTATGGAGAAGTAAACCACATGATTCTGATTTCTTGAATGTGTAACAGTGGAGTCACTTAATGCTACAAATATGATTCATTTTGTCATTCATAATTCAGGAAATGGCAAACAAATATTTACTGATTTCCCAATGCAGCTCACTAATGAATGTTCATAATAGTAATAGTAATTAATATAAGCACTTACAATGATTTCCCTCCAATTACTTTAGATAAACACTTTTACCGAGGTTTTGCATCATATAGTATGTATTCCCTGTACTAATACAGGGAGGTCAAGTAAATAAAGCAAATACTGAGATAGCATGGTCGTCTTAATTATTGGGAACTCGGAAAGATTTCTAGGCAAACCACCACCTACAGAGCTCTAAAGCTAGTCTTTACCCTGGGGAATGTAGCATAGGATGGTATTCAATAGCATTGGTGGTGTTCAATGAATATATCAGGGGGATGAGGTTAACTCCTTTAAGTCCATCATCTCTGATAGGGTCTTGGATGCAGCACACGTGGTGAGGTTCCACCAAACGGGAAGAGATAAGAGTTGAGGATCTATGCAGGAGTCTGCACCATGTTGCACCACTCAGCATGCCACAGAGATAAGCTTTAAGGGGCTTCTCTGAATAACAGAAGTTAGTGGCAGACCGGGAGGAAGGGCTACAACGCAAGCCACCTAACTGTTCTGCCTGTGAAGAGCTGAAGCTTCTATAGGAGCTGTGGAACAGATCTTGTTCCCACACTGGCATTACAAGGAAGAATCTGTTTCCCTGGCCTTGAGTAGTACATTTCTTTCACAAATCATTAATGCTCACTCTCAACATGGGGCAGGAGAAGAAATGACAGCTTTGTGCCTGTTGCTCTTTAAATGAACAAATACATGTGCTTGATTATATTAGGCAATCTCTATCAAAGCAGGGTTCTTTTAAAGCCCTAACAACCTTCAAAATGTGCTTTTCATCAACAAAATGTATTATTCTAGTGCGTCCATTGCTATGTACATGGTTTAAATCCTAAATAGATCACGTATTTTGAGAGTGTTTCTCATGTTTCTCTTAAAAAACAGATTGCACAGATCATTGCTTAACTGTGGAGTGCTGGAGTTTTCTTCTGATACATAGATACCCTAGTTGATCAAATGTGCACCAGGTTACTGACTAATGAAAGTTAAAATGTCCCTGTTAAAATTTTTAATAGTTTTACAGTGGAACCAACAGTGCTACAGAAACTGCACAGCTGAGGCCATTATGGTAACAAAGTGAGTAGAGCTTCGTTAAGGCCAGCAAGAAAGAATAATTTCCAAACAGATGACTCAGTCATATATATATATATATATATATAATGTGTGTGTGTGTGTGTGTGTGTGTGTGTGTGTGTGTGTGTGTGTGT
>ML681984.1:27253241-27276069 GCA_007922195.1 Podocnemis expansa
TGTGTGTGTGTGTGTGTGTGTGTGTGTGTGTGTGTGTGTGTGTGTGTGTGTGTGTGTGTCACATCCTATCTCTGTCACAAGCCATCTTGCAGATTTTTGGAGGAAAGGCTTTTTCACTCAGATAATATAAAAATCTTACTTTCTACTATAATTTAGTATGTAAAAAAAAAATGTTAGAGTTGGGCCACTGCATACCACAGTGTAAAATGGAAAGTAGGATGCTTCCATCTGTAGAACAAGAGCAGTTGAAGAATAAGGAACAGTTCTTTCCGAATGGCTGAGTGAATGGATAAACAATGTTTTTATATGATTTCAGTTCCACCTTCTTGCTAGTTTTTCATGTCTTAATTATTTCTGTGTTGGGAGTTTTATAGAACGGTTGAGTTAATATTTGAGAACTGAGCCATGATTTTAAATGTCTCCAAATACCTATGGACCTGCTGATTGACTGATTGGTTGTATCATTTTTAGGTACAGGGACTTCAGAGTCAAAAGTTATTGGAATAAGGAAGTTCTTTGTTTACACAATGACCTTATCAACTTTATTGGGTGATGCCAATGACTGCAAAGAGGGTCAAGACCTTTAATTCCACAAAGGACTCCCGAGCACAAGTACCAACAAAACGGAGCAAGCCAGGTTACCACTTTCAAGAACTGAAGGAAAAAAAGAAGCCATTGCCTGTTTCTTGCATCTGGCTTCTAGCCACTGCTTGTTTGCTCAAAGTAAAATGAAAACAACTTCAAGATACTGAATTTTATTACACATCTAAAAACAAACATTTCTGACCAACTTTAATTATCTGACATGATAATGATACCACAAGAGTCAGCAGTCAGGGAGCGGAGAGTGAGATTATCTGTTTGGAGATAAATAATCCAGTTTACATCATGTGTATGTCTGGCACGCTTCTTTATTAGTGAAGCTGCTTTCATGGAAGGAATGATGAATACAGGTCAAAAGTGTTCAGAAGGTCTGTATTGTTCCATGGCCAAAGGGATAGCTAAAATAACTTGCAAAGAGAATGAGTACGTACCCTTTCTTTCCTTTCTAGAAGCACTGCAAGAACTGGGGAAGGGCCAACAGAGAAAGGTTGGAAGGTTAATGTAATTCGCAGGGCATTAATAGGTAATGTATTATATAATGTCTTGAAAAAATGCTTCAGGAATGAAATGTCAGCCTCATTGCTTGCATACCTGAATATAAAACAAAGGTGAGGTTATTATTTTCTTCTACAATGTCTTCAGGACTTTCTTTGACTTTGACTTGAATTAACAATTAATGCTTCGATGGCGTGCTTCGACTCCAAAACATCAATAACAACTACAATAAGTACACTAGAGACTATCTCTCTAAATCCCTTAATGCCAGATCTTATCTGGAATAATGTTATTTTGTTCTTTATTTTCATTTTGACATAAGTTTTAAGTTTGATTTGTTTATATTTTTAAATATCTGGGTAGAGGAAGACACAGAAACAGATGAGAGGATATTATATAAAAGCATAATAAATTTCACCACAATGACTGTACATTTATTTTTCAGTATTTATCAGTCAAAGTCCAGATGCTGAGGAAATATTTTCCTTTAATATGTGTGAAAGTGTGAAAAGATACTAACTAACCTACCTTTTCTCTCTTAAGAATTTGTATGTCATTCAAATAGACTAAGGACTAAAGGCCAACTTCCAATATTCATACTTGATCAACACCTCACTTCAGAAATAACCTCATTACTTCAGAGGAATTTACTGTGGTGTAAAGTTTATTCTTCATGAATAAAGATATTAGCATCTGGTTCTATATTTAAAAAAGGAGTAATCAGCAAACTCTGTCTCTAATGACAAAAATGGAGCCCTTACTTCACTCCCAATACCACTGGAGTGGTGGAAACAATTGTGAAAAAAGCTGATGGCTCTCTGTGATCAGAGAATAATTATAAAGAGTAAAGCTCTTTCAGCTAGGGACCAAGTACCTAGCATTCTTTTGGATGCTAGAAGATAAAAATGAACAATTATTATTTTCCAATGTTGATGGATCTTTTTAAAAATTCTTCATAAAAAAGAGTTGTCATAGTTTCTAGGCACTAGAGAAAGGGACTGGCATTCAAGACCCTGGGCTGCATACTGGCTTAGTCGCTGACATGAAGTCATTTAACCTTGGGCAAGTAATTTAAACCAAATTTTTAAAACTTGGGTATTTAGAGCATAAGTCCATTTCTAGACACCTAAGTAAGTAGGACTTACTGTCAGAAGTACTCAGAACTGGATCTTTATAATAGCTTTGTCTTATTTTCTCAGTATCTCTGAAATCAGACTAGTGATTTGCTAGAGTTTCCACAGCTTCTTGCTTCACTTAATTTCAAGGGGAATATCAAGGTTTTACTCAGAATACTCAACAGAAGGTGCTAATACTTAATGTCATTACTGAGATCTTTTCTGTCATGGAAGGCAGGGAGAAAAGGACTTCTAAAGAGTGTGTCAGTCAGAGCTGGGAGTTCATTTTTCTATTAAAAAACCAAGGAGTCTGGTGGCAGTTTTAGAGACTAATACATTTATTCATTGAATGAGCTTTTGTGGGAGAAAATCTCTTGCAGAACTAACATGTACACATTAACCTGAATCTGCTGTGTTCAACCTCAGATGTGGATGCATTTCAACGAATTCTATAAAGTTTGTGAGGCACTTTGGGATAATTTAAGATACAATAAAAAATATAATAGTAATTATTTTATTTTCTGCTATGAGTGAGAATTTCCACATTATCTTGAAATCAGTTTGTGTGGACTACACGTACAAAGGGCCTGATCCAAAATCCATTGACTTGAGTGGATTTTAAAAGAGGTCCAAGCACAGCATGTAAATAGCTTCCTAGTTTTAGAGCTGATGTTTTAAGCAGCAAATACAAAAAGTGACAGCCAAGAAATATGAATATTAAACAAAAATAGCCTTTAATAGCAGTTTGAATAAGGATGAAACACTGTTCTCTTTCAGCTACAAAAAAGACATTCCCTAACACAATATCAAAAGAAAGCATAGATAAAGAGAGAGGCTCTCACACTGGTTATTTCAAGGACTGACGGGCGACCTAGTCAGATTCAGAGAATGAATGTGTTTTTCTGCTATGTTGTAATCCATGGCACACCCTCTGCAACAGGAAATATTACTTAGGGAAAGCCAATTAGTCCAATGTTTGCTGAGGAACATGCTTGTTCTGTGCTGTCAGGGTACCTCCGAAGAGACCACCCATGCACTCTTGATTTTTTTGAACCATTCATACACATGCACTGCTTCATAAATTACAGTCCTTTGGTGTTTCATGAGGTGGGGGGAAAACACACAATTTATTTAATGAGCCTGTGATGGCTAAACTTTAACACATTACTGTAAGAGAAGCATTAATGTCTAAGAATATGGAATCAGGAAGAAAATAATAGAGGAGACTGAGTTGCTTGTCTAGGGGAAACAATCTTTGTTATTGGCTGCAGGAATGCTAGGGCCAGAAGGTAAACAGAACCAAGAGTTTCTGCTATGCTGAACCAGCACAAGGTCATTCTGGAGGACTCTGGAAATGCTAGATGTTGTTGCAAGTGCCTTTTCTGCAGAAGGAAAGAGTGCATTTTATGGTGATCCTGGGGAGAAGTGGGGCCAGATGCATTAATCAGAAGCAACTGTGGTGGTGCACAGAATATGGCTCTCACTATTCTCCGTAGTGTGTGATAATGGCTGGCTGCTCTCTGGACCTGGGGCTGAGTGAATAGCCCAGTTACTCAGGCTGAGTGCTTATTACCAGGATTTCACCCAAGAGAGTCAGATCTCTGCAGCTATACAATAGTGTTTATATGAAAGAGTCATTCATGATATGAAAAAGTCAGGGGCCATTAGCTTCTCTTCTCTGTTGATATATAGAACAAAGGGTACACAATACACTTAGGACTTCCCCTCTGCCCCATGGAAAAATGAAAATACACAGTCTCAGGAAGTGTATGCACCTAGGATTGCAGGCTTTTAACAAGACTATAATGCAATAAACATCCTCACATACAAGGCCCAGTAGACGCTGGGAGACAGGAAGTGTGGAGAGCCCCTTATGCCAGTTGAGTGATAGGGGCTCCGTCCAGTCCCACCAGTCTTACTGCAGGATCTGTTGGAGGGCAGCTGAGTCAGCAGCCCTGATTTGTCATACAGATACTTTGACAATAAATTTGGTAAGAAATCAGCATCATAATTCTGGACTGCAAAACAGTAGAAGCAGGTAAAACCTTAGTACAGTATGTGTAAACGACATTGCATGATTCATTTGAAATGCAAAAAAGTCATAGTTTGAATGTGTGTTGATAGTGATTATTGGAAACGGGTTCTTAAAACAAAATCATAGAGAACAGACGTTGCCCCCTTTTCCATTTTTGTGCCTCTTTCAGAAAGTCTATTGGCAAGTATGCTTTAAGTAAAGATGTCTGTAAGTTCCCCCATCTTCAAAGCATCTGACAAAGTGGATTTTCTCCCAGGAAAGCTCATGCAATAATTTTGTTAGTATTTAAGTGCCACAGGACTCCTTGTTTGTTTTAAATCATCCTGTTCTTGCTGAAACATAGGATTAACTTGAACATGATTTCAGGACATTTAGGCTGAGAAAATTTTGTGTGTATGTCAGGAATACATCACACTTTTATCTGTTAAGTCCTCCCAGATATTTAATAATAAAGCTGTGGCCTGATGAAACCACACCCAGTGTCTCCTATCCCTCTTTCTGGACAACCAGACAAAAAATCCCAACAAAGTGTGATTGCAATTATTAAATGTTAAAGTTCACTCTCCATAGTCATAAGAAAAAGAAAATCAACATATTTGTCAATATCTCTGGAACATATTCAGCAAAATCCAAAGCTCAGATGAAAAATTTCACAGGTGTTTGTACATGCTGTATTGCTGCCAACCATGAACAGCAATATTAAAGCCATTTTGGACAACACAAAGACAATATAAAACAGCAAGTTCTGGTAAGTGACAAAGCTCCTTTGAAAGATGGATATGATGCTAAAATGGAATACTTCTTTGTAGCTAGCAGGCTGCTCTATCCTGAGATATTTGCAAAAACTTTCTTGTCCAATACTAAGAGTTCTGACAAATATTTTAAATTTCAAATTTCACCTTCTTTGTTTTTCAGTACCTTTATGGTAAAATTTTCAAAAATGCTTATGTTATTCAGCCTAAATCTCATTTTTAAAAGTGTCTTTAGTAGTTAGGTGCCTAAGTCTTACTGAAAGCGAATGTGATTTGGGGTTCTAAAGGACAGATCTTTTTACAAAAAGATTTTTAGGCATCTAGCATGATTTTCAAAAGCATGTAGGTACCTGGCTCCTATTATGAGGAGCAATAAGCTAACTCCTAACAAGAGTAGTTACTCTGTGTAGCTTGTATAAGTCTTAATAACTTTGTTACTCTCCTTTAATAGTCCATCTTCATGTTCTGTGCCATTGGAAAAAGGCACTCTCATTGACTCAGTGCTATGCCACTCTAGGGGGTGTTTTATCATCTCAGTTTCTGGATTGACTGACTGTGTCTTTATTGACGTCTTAGTCAATCTAGAAAAATTAATTTGAAAGTGGCCCTCAAGTGCCTTAATACTTCTGAAATACATGAAATATCCACTAGGCATTAGTCAGCATCATTACATTTCTGAGTTCCTCTAAAAATCTGGCCTTAAGTTTCTGTCACTTTTGAAAATGGGACTTAGACTCCAAACTCGTTTACACTCTTATGAAAATTTTATCCTGTAGAGTTCCTGTAGATTGTGAAGAGTCTTTGCTTTTAATTTGGAACAATGAACAATAAATGCAGCAGAGTGAAAGCTAACCAACAGAGGACTAGTAAATGGCAAAACCTAATCCCACAGTATGACTGATTAAATTGATGATGTGTAATCAATAGTGCTGATGAGACACAGAGAAATGAAGAAACACATCCTGTTCTTACTCCAGCTGTATTCTTGCTTTGTTACCTAATACACAGTCTATAGCTGCTCACTGATAGGATTAAAAGGGTATCAGTACGACCTAGTGGGTAGAGCACTGGATTGTGACTCAGAGACCAAGATTCTATTTTCAAATCAGCCAGTGGCCTAGGTGACCTTGGACAAGCCAATCCACCTCTCTGTAAAATAGATTTAATGATACTGACCTCCTCTGTAAAGTGTTATGAGGTCTACAGAAGAAAAGCATAGGTATTATTAGTATGAATTGCAAAACTCTCATTGGATTAATAGAGCAGAATCAGGTATCTTTGTCTGTCTCTCCACTTCCAGTTTCTGCTATCTGTCAGCTTGTATGCACAGGTAGCTTTTAGTGAATGTTACTAGTATTGTGCACTTTAATTCCATGATACTTGTTCATCTGTTTTGCAACATGGCACAGTTTTTTTACCTGTTGTAGTTCACTGAAGTCTTTTCTTTTCAATGTTTTCTTCATAAGAGGGGTCTACAGAGCCAAACTTACCCAGAGTTGTCCAAAATTATTTTTAACAGACTCTCTAGGAACAGGGGCTATGGATTCTCATTCTAATGTGGACCATTTTCCCATCTTTACTCTATCATTCAACTCAGCCATCTACAGAGAGTTAGAGTGGGAGAGCTGTAGACATGATATGAAGATTTGCAATGCTGTCATCAAAATTCATGACTGTAGCTGATACCCACTATCTTTATTCTTCATCAATGCTATCCCACAGCTTTCTGAAGCTTTGTATTAAAGATTGATAGATAATCTCAAGACAAGTGCAGAGGATGGTGTTCATGTTATAGCAGAGGTTTTGACCAGTCAATTTTAGATCAGTCACAACATGGTGAGCAATCTTGAAGGTTCATACCTCATCCCTATGAGGCAACACACATTTTCGGAAAACACATTCATGCCTATTATTGAAGCTTTTGAAGAAACTGCCCTACAGTGTCAAAGCCGGGCTGCCCTTTGGACTGCAGTTGACCCATAGGTTTCTGAAGTCACATTTGTTATACCATATAGTGTCATATGCTTATTGTAATTTCTGCGGAAAGGATCAGGCTTCAGTACGTGATATATAGTTCTTAATGTTATGCCTTAGCATCTGTCTGTTAATCAGAATGTGAAAATATGTTGGCCCAGGATATGAAATCTGCAGACCTTTTCCTTTCATCCAGTCAAATACGGAAGAATCTTAAGAGTTGCAAGACAAAATCAATGGGCGAGTTGTAGATGTAAATTGGTACAGCTGCATTGTTTCTAGTGGAGTTTTACCAATTTACACAGGAAAAGAACTTGGCTTAACTTTTGTATCTTTATACAATTTTCCTGGTTGCCATGTTAGAGAAAGTTTTGGAATTACAAAGATCTATATGTGGCTTAGATCCAACATCCCCTGAAGTTACCTTGAGCCTTATCAGGCCCTGTGGTGCCCATGGCAAATGCTGTGATCACATCAATGCACTGGGATTTTATTAGCTAGATAAAATGGATAGAATGCAAGCCCATTAGTGCTGTTACTGACGAGTTACTTCCTCATCAAAAGAAAAGGGGGGAAAAAGGCAAGCTGCATTAAAAAAAAGGAAATCATAATGAATTGTATACATTTATGGACAATCTTCCTTATGAATGAGCTATTGTAGCTACCGATGCTTATGAAACCAATGTTACACATTTCAGAAACATTCCACAAAAGAAACTGGTGAAATAGTAACAGACACATCAGTACTATCAACTAAAACATAAGTTTTCCAATTCACATGTTTTATTGAATATCTCTAAAGGAAAATTCCAGTGGTGTCACTCTGCGTGTCACTCTAAAACCTAAAATATCTGTTGAGTCAAAGTGCAGTGATGGAAGCAGTTACAAGCTGAGAGTTTTTTTGTTCAGAATATTGCCAGACTGAATCATCCCTATATTTCATGGTTGCTTACCATGCAATTAAGTTCTCAGTCGTTTTGACTTCACAACTTAAACCCATGTGGTATACTGCAGTAAGACGTGTATCTGTGTCATACCAAGGATCCTGGATCATTGTGATATCAGAAGTAACTCAACCAATCACCATATTTGCTAATATGCATGCATGGGAGGGAGATAGCACAAAGGTGGATTACTTGGCACAACTACCACCTACAACAAATCCATACAACTCTCCTAGCAGAACACAAGCCACACACAAATAAATACAACCATCCAGACCGGAATACAGCTGGCGCATACTATAACTCTAGACATCACTCTAACACCTGCTAAGCCTCTGGAATCAGATTAAATCAATCGAAGCAACTATAAGCAAGCATCATTGAGAACTCTTTTTTTTTTCAACATATCACCAGCTTCAATCATCACTGAGATTCACAGTTGGCTTCATCCATTTCTTAAATTCATAGCCATTTTTGTAATTTTTACACATGACTTCAAGACTTAAACCCGTGCAACAGCAAACAGTTTCAGCTATTAGTTTATATTTAAATACATGACTAAACAAACAGTCACAAGTGATCAGAGATAGAAAAATAGCAGAATGGAGTGGCACAAAAAGAAAAGGAAACAATATACTTTATCAAAATTGGCATACTGGCAAAGGAACAGAGAAGAGTTTAGGAAATTTGGATGAAATCCTGGTCATGGAAGTCAATGACTTTAATGGGACCAGGATTTCACCCATTATCTTCAATTAGAAAAATTCAGCAGGCAACAGTTGGCACAGATGTTAATAGGAGTGCTTTCCAGGAATACATTTCAGAGCAATTAATGAATGGATATCAGTTCAACAAATAAATAAACGTGATGCCAGACACTTGAGCAAAAGTCTGGCTTGGGCTTTTACACACACAAGCATACTAACACACACATTCTGGGTGTTGCTCTATATTAAACCAAAGACCATCTGTGTATACAATGGAATATTTCTAGAGTGGAAGATTTTTGGATACCATGTCCACATGCTACCCATTAAAAGTGACAAGTCACCTGCGGCTAATGGTAAATGTTGTTTTGAATTCTGTGTGATTTAGCTGTTGTTCCACATACAGCTGCAAGTAGAATTTTGCCAAATTCCAAAGGGGCAGCCGTGTTAGTCTAGTTCAGTAAAACAGACAAGGAGTCCTATGGCACTTAAAAGACTAACAAATGTATTTATTGCATGAGCTTTCATAGGAGAAAGCAAAATTTTGTTTGATATTCATATCACATCTCAAAACAAGCCTTGAGTTCAAGGACTGATACATTGACAAGCCTCAAACCATGTTCGCAGAAGCTTCAGCTTGCTCACAACCAGAAAGCCAGTGAATTTTGCTTCCCACAGCTATCTTCCTTCATTTCCTCTCAAGCCCCTAACAAGAATGGAACTCCTTTCTACCTTAGAGATGGAGTCAGACCCTCCTGGGTGGTGCCATGGTGGTTTCAAGACAGCAAAATATATGGGAACTGATAAAGAGAGACTCCTATATGTTGGATGGGAGCTTGGAATTAGAGATTGTGATGAGAAGAAATAAAGGAGCAGCTGTGGAGTTTTCTCCTGGGAAGTTAAAATTCATTGATCTTAAATCTTCAAGCAAACTTGCCAAGGATTGATTTACTTGCTACCCTTGCAAACTGTATTTCAGAGGTCACTTCACAAAAAAGATCTCTCTGTACCATACCCTACAGAATTCTCATAGTCTGATCTTAAAAGTCCTTTGGGAAACCCAAAGCCTAATTAAATTGACTCAAGTCGGTGTAAATGGGGAATAAATAGCCCTTAAGTTGACTTAATTGGCCTCCAGGCCCCCTCCCAGAGTTCCTGGCCACCAGGAAGTGTTGATCTGCCAGTGTGGACATGGTCAGTCAACAGGAGTTTTCAGTGTGGATGCTCTAAGTTGTTTTAATAAGGTCAACTTTAGGTCAATTTAAAGTTGACCTTGTTAAGTCAACTTAACAGAGCCTCCAGTGTAGACATACCCCAAGTGACTTCAGTTGGCTTTGGATAAGGCCCAAAATGGGACAAGTAGCATCCGTCTCTTATGCTTGAAGAAACTGAGAAACAGAAAGGTTGAATGAGTTGCCCGAGGTCTCACAGATTCATATACATCCAAAAAAGAGGCCTTGAAATTTTTCACAATCATACTGTGGACTCATAGTATATTTTCAGTCTCTTGAAAGTCTGTTTTTAATGCACTAATTTCCAAATAGACATTCCTCATTTTGTCTTTATATGGGTTATTTTGTCTTCTAGATGTATTAATGTCCATTTATTTATATTACATTTCATCTTGTTACATACGTTTATGCTGCCTTCTTTAATCTCCCCTGGTTGTTCTGCAGTCGTAGTCTGTGGGCATGTTTGCATTTGGTTATAACACTAATTGTTCATGTTATTAGTACTTGAAAAAAATACTAAGTCATTGATGTGTTTTATTCCCTATTAATATAATATGTACTTTTACACATACACATAAAATTGATACACATACTGTTTAACATGGTATAAAACTATATTGGGAATATATTCCTATCTGCCTCATGCAGTACAGTGAAATGCTCTTCTATATTGTATCTGGAAATAGGTTTGAAATAATTTATACCTTCCTGAATTACTGAATGACCTTGATGATAGCAATCATTATTTTTATACTGTTAAACTATGGAAGACCATAAATTAAGCTCTATTTCAATGTGACGTGCTACAAGGTATGTCCTAAATATGTTCCTTTTTTTAAGAGAGAGACAATTTTTCAGTTTGTAAACATAGCAGATGCTTTGTGATTGAAAACATGTAACATGTAAAAGGCTGTTGTGGCAGAAAGCAGATGCTGAATATTAAGAAATTTCTTTGCAATTTATAATCTAATGAAGTATTAATTTACATAAACATATTGTGGATCCAATCTTGTAAACCCAAGGGAATGAATCAGTGACTTTTCTATGAGTTTTATTTGGCAGCACAAATGTGTTTGAATAAGTTTGTTTTAAAAATTCTAATAACAAATGGTAAAACTAACAGAGGAAAAGCTCTGGGAAGATTGTGAAACTATATAGTAAAGATATTTACTTACCAGGTGCAGAATTCACTATCTTTCCAAAAGCAGAATGACTATACAGGCAGTAACCACCTTGGCTTTTATAATGTGTGTATCTTCATGGCAGCAAGGATGACAGTGTTACCATTTCTGATGAGTCACTAAAAGACAGGGGGATGGCCCTGTTTTGGCACCTCAGAGAGAAAATGTATGGTAATGACTGAGCCCCAGCTTTCCTTCTACTCATATGTGTTTCTAGAAATTCATTTCTCACAATAGAATTGCCACATTTTACCTCATTGTCACCAAAATCTTTATCTGTGGGTTTGGCTTTGCCTGGGTACTGCAACCCCCTTATTATAGAATCAGATATGTACTATTGAAAGGGACTAGAGACTAGTAAGTTTCTTCTAGACCATCACTGATGGAAAGTTCTACTCCAGTTCTCCAACCTATATCATTTTCAGGATGCCTTCTTACACGTACGGCAACAACTCCACAACCCAGGAGCACATCATTCTCCTTCTCCAATTATGCCCTTAGCTCGTTATTCAGTTCAGACTGTCCTTGTTTTCAAAGTCTTTCATTATCTTATGTATTTCATGGGCACCTGTGTTCCACAGGTTAGACTAGTTAGACTAGTGCTTGATTTCAATTTGAGATAGATATCTAGGGTCTTTGATAAACCTACCAGTTAGTTATCTGTATGTTTAGGTGTCTAAACCCCTCTAAAAATCCAGCCCTTGGTCTTTGTCCATCATCTATAAAATGGGGATAATAGTACTTCCTACCTGATCATAAGAATAAATATATTAGAGTCTGAGGGGCTCAGGTACTATGGTAATAGGACCCTATAAGGTGGATCTTCTCTCTGTCTATCTGATTCCCTCTGCTTGTCAGTCGTTAACCTCCTCTCTGTGTAATCTGGTCACCATTGGTGCAAAAGTCTTCTCTGCAGCTTCTGGCACTTAGAACAGCTTTTTTTATTTCTTCACCTTGCCAACTCTGCTAGCTGTTTCCAAATTTCATCTGTAAAAGTATCCCCTTTCCCTAAGCCTGTTAATTCATCCTTCTCTATACTTTTTAATATTTATTTTAACCTTCCAGCAATATCATTTTAGTATGTGTTTTCATTATACTTTGTATGAAATGCATGTAATGTAAACTGGAAAACATAAGCAGGACACCTTGCAATATCAATCCTTTCTCTGTTTTTAGATAGCAGCATTAGAAAGTGTTAAAAACTAGTGGAATGAACACACTCAAGGACATCTTGACAAGGCTGACTGTAAATCAGCTGACAACCAGCAACTGAGAAAATTAATGACTAGTGGTAACTGTTGGCTATGAACTGATTAGTGCTCTTCCAGCAGGAGTTTATGGTCAATTTTTAGGTCCTGCCTGGGATGAAGTGCATCCTTATTTAGGAAAGCACTTTAACATGTGCTTAAGTACTTTCTTGAAGAATGTGCTTTCCTGAATCAGGGCCTTACTCATGTTGGGTAGCACCTTGCAAGACAGGTAGCCCTACTTGTATCAGCGTGACAGAATCTGACTCCTAAGGATTGAGTGGGGGGGGGAACCTTTAAAATGAGCACAGCCACTAGGTCGGTGATCAGAATATTCCATCAAAATCCTTCCTCAGGCACCTAGGAGTCATTTTTCTTTGCCAGTGTATCAGTGGTGCTCAAACTTTGTGTATTGGTGACCCTCTTCACATAGCAAGACTCTGAGAATGGGCCTGCCCTTGGCTCCCAAGAGCTCCTCACTCCCTTTTGACCCCTAAACCCTGCACCCTCCTCCTGCACCCACCTGGGGAAACAGACCTGCATGCAAAGAGTGACTGGTATTACTGCTTGCTCTCCCCTCAAAGTTTTCTCCTCCACATACCCATATGGGGCTAGTGAGAAGCAGTGTCCAGGCTCCCTGCATCCAGGTTGCATTTCCCTTTTGGGCTGTAAGAGGGGAGGACAAAGGGCAGCAGCTCCTGATGCTCACCTCACAGCACTACCAAGGTGGGGAAAGTGACCTGGATGCAGGGAGCCATCTTAGTTCTACTGAGGGAGAGAGGTGAGCGGTATTTTTATATCACTGCTCTCACTCCATCCCCCATGCTCCTCTACCAGGAAGACACAGGGAGACTCATAGTCCCATGCCTGGCCAGGGTCAGGGCTCACAGTTTGAGAACCAATGCAGTATGCAAAGCCCAAATCAGCTCTTTAGCAAAAACAAAACTATCTAATATAGTGTGATGAAATAATAATGTTCCAAATGGTGTCTGAAAAGTTTCAGGTAAGGAAAGCATTGCACAATGAGCTACTTTCCTTCTAGTGTTGCAATCTGGTAACCAATCAAAAGTTCAAAAACAAATACAACCTACATCCTGTCAGTTTTATTCTAAATAGTTTTCAGAATGAACTCTTCACTGCTATTGCTGTTTTGTGTTGTTGTTTTTTTGTTTTATTTTGTTTTTGTATTTTATTTTATTTTTTTACTGGTCTATTAGTTGCTTTCAGCTCCATTCCTAAATGGATAATATCTGTTTACAAAGAAGTAAAACAATGTCCTTTACAAGATTTTAGAACAGTTTTGATTTATTTTTGAAGTAATGTTTCTTTTTATTATTTTTGAAGTAGTTTTCTTGGATTTGACCTTAACTCACTCTTTTTTTTTTTTTTTTTAAAGAGGAAGTTATTATGTTCACACAACTGGAAGAATGGACAACAATCCCACAGCTGGAATCTGTTTGACATAATTATAAAATACAGATGTTGTCTTTTTGAATAATGGTATTCTTTAGCAGTGTGGGAAACCCCCAGAGTAGACTAAAAAGCTGTGTGTGTTTCTTGGGGGATATATGGGGATTTTTTTTTCTTCCATAAATGAATTTTTGACCATGTCTATTAAAGACAGACAATGTGGCCTGGGCAGTGGTTAGGATGGCTGAGCAGATCCTAACTATTGTTAGTTAGCATAGCTGCAAGGAAGTCAATGCAGTTATGCTGTGTTCAGATGACAGTTTTATTTCAAAACAACACCCGTTTCGAAAAATTCTTATGTCCACACGGCGTACTGTTGTTTCAAAACAACGGGTCCTGTTGTTTCTAAATAACAGCCATTATTCCGAAACAGTAAAACCTAGCAGGAAATCAAAATAGCCGTTGTTTCGAAATGGTTGTTTCGAAACAATGGCATTCAGACACATTGTTTCGAAACAACACCATTGTTTTGAAACAACTGTTTCAAAACAACATGTCCAAACAGCCTTATATCGAAATAACCATTTTGAAATAACAGCCGTTTCGAAAGCAGGCTTTCCCTTAATTCGAATTAACTTATTTCGAAATAAGGACTTTATTTCAAAATAACTTATTTCGAAATAACAGTTTATGTGTGAACACAGCCATGTTGATTTATGCCAGTGAGGATCATTCCTGTAAAGTTAACTGAATCTTCTCTTGCTCAATAAAAGTCCAATTGCGTCAAGAAGCTGAACATTTCTGCAAGGGCTGAGCACCATCAACTCACATAGCTACAGCATATTTTTGAGGACCCTTTGTCTCTTGAAGGATCAAGCCATAAAAACTCTATCTAGCTCTTACTTAACTCAGTTTCATCCTTTTCAGTGGGAATTGAATCAAGTCCAAGGGTAGATCATGGGGTACTAATCTTGATGAACCAAAAAAATTTAACTCCAAAAAAGAACTGGTGCATTGGGGTGAGTATTGTGAGACACTTTGCCTATTTGAGAACACATGGATATTTTCATTTAAGGTATCAAACCAACAAGCACATTTTCTTTTTTCTTAAATATCTTAGTATTGATTTTTACAAGTTAAAAGTTCTAGAAAAGTTTAATTTCAAAGATGATGCATTTCCTCAAACAAACAATGTTCAGGGCTGATGCCCTAAAGAGTTATGTATCTGTACCATACTAACAACAAAATACGTAGGCCATGCCATCTATGGCTGGGGTGTGAGAGGAGAAGCAGAATGGAGATATAAATAGATAAGCATAAAATAAACTGGTCCTTAGTCAGATCAGATATGAACCATTGGAAACTCTGTGGCAATTTTCCCTGTGAGCCAATGCCCCTGCATACTACTAGAAGTTACTGTGCTACAGTAGGTGCCATCTTTAATCTGAAATATAAAAGCAAGATCTTGGCCACTTGTGGCCATTAATGATCACAGGCCACTTTTAGAAAAATAAAGGAATTATTAACTCCCAGTACCTTGTCCAATTTACAATTTGGGTAATTAAACTACATCTCACCCTAGCTAAAACCCAGTCTTACAGGTTTAGTTGGATATGCTGACATGTTCTTCTTCATTTCCTGTGAGGATTACATTATTCAGAAGTGACTGCATTTCAGAGCAGATAAAGTAATCTTTATATATTTATTATCTTCTTTACAAATGTCTTATTAGAATTAATAAGATATGTGAAAAAGTGCTGTGTGCAAATTATAATGTTAATACTAGAGAAGGAGAAACTGTTGGTAGGAAAACTTCTCTTTAGTGGATTTAATAATTTTATTCTTGATTATTACAAATTTATTCATTAGTCAGATTATTATACAGGTTTGTGTAATGTACATTTATGTAAACATATTTCAATCTATTAATTGTATATAAGTTATGCACTCCTACTGTTTCTTTAGCCATTTGATTTTTGTGTGTATTATGTTACCTTCTGTTGTTTCTGCAAGCCAATAGCTCATAATTTTTGTTAGTTTGTTTATTTTGGAATTTGCCCACCTCTAAAGATTAGGATTATATAGGAATCATGAACACCCATGAATTTTATGCACAAAGTATTGTCAAAATTGGCTTAGTAGTTAAAGACAATATAAACTAGTAAATTGTATTTTTTTTTTTTTTTTGGAACATGATACTTCTGGGAATGTTAACACTGATCCAGAAAAGTGTATTCTTTGGCGCTTGTGTAGAAATTCTGATTTTGGACATTCACATTTCTCTGAATGATCTCAGTTCATGATGTAACAAGTCCAAGAGGCTTCTTGGGAAGTCCAGGGATAGAAGATCTTTCAATACATATTAATTTCTAGTAATACTTTTTTCCATTATTACCATCTATACCCTATGGATCTACTTCTTTATTTATTCAACACATATTCATACAACTCCTGAATCCTAATCCCAGTACTGCTCAATGTGTGGCCTTGAACAAGTCACTTAACATCTCTGCTCACTTTACCCATGCAATTCCCTCTTCACACACAATTGACTTTGTTGGGGGCAGTTACACGAGGAAGGCAAACATAATTTAGCTCTGAAACAATAATATATCTCACAGGGGTTTTGTAAGTTGAATTAGCTAATGGTTGTTCAGCCTTTAAAACTGTAAGATGCTATGGGCATATGAAGTCAACTGGTGCAGAGTTAGGCCAATTCTGAATCCTTTAGAAAATCCCACTCTTTATGTGTTGGTTTAGGGCAGGTCTATAGTGGAAGTGCTACACTGGCACAACTATACCGATGCGGCTGCCCCACTTTAGTAGTGTCTGGTGAAGGCACTGTTGATGGAAGAGTGCTCTCATGGTGGCATAATTACTCCATCTCCATAAGAGATGGTCTCCTGCTAACGTAGAACCAGTGTGGATGGCACATAGGTCACTGTAACTTTTATCACTCAGGAGGGTGTCTTTTTTACACCCCTGAGTGACATAAATTAAATTAATTTAAGCAGTAGTGTAGACCTACACTTAGATTGTCCATGCAGATGTATGCAGGATAAACCCATAAGGCGAGACTGAAATTCTGGAAACTCCATGAAATTTCCCTCAAAGATTTTCCTTTGAATCACATACATGGTGATATGGGATTTGCCCATTTGTGGAAAGAACATTTTAGCTCCAATAAAACCTGTCAATCACAGAGACCAGTATGGATTTTGGGGAAGTCATATGCTTGAAGATCCTGTGCCTCTGTAGTCTTCCTGAAGCCAGCCTCCATTCAACTTCCCCCTGGGGCGAAATTCTTTCAGAAGCTTCCTTACTTTTTCTGGCCCTGGAATCACATCCTCAGAGTGAATTGAACAGTACAAAGGGAAAGTGTACATCTAGTACTGGTTATTGCTTTGCAGATGTGAATGTGCCAGATTCAATACGTTTCTGGAATGGGTGTGGTAGGTACAAACTTGGGTTATAATGGACATTGCATGGTCTATTTATCTTTTCCCAGAATATATGAAAGGAATGGCTGGAAGGGAGAAATAAGATGTCAGAGTCTGTTTCTTATTTTCTATCAATGTGCAGAAATTATATTCACTTTCACTGTAGTCAAACAAATAAGCTAAAAGACAAAAAGTTTACATTTTTCATTGGAGCATTAACAAGAACAATTTCCTGTGCTTTTATTAACCAGGGACTTCAGTAAGAGGGCCAACAGATTTATAGTTTAGTGAAAACTACCCCCTTCATTTTCAAAAATAGCCTCTTGTGCTTGCACTGTGGTGGTTGGCATTGTTAAGAATCACAAACTCCTCATTCCTGCAGCCCACGCAGCAGGCTTCAGTCTTAGTTCCCTCATTCTTTTAGAACCGGCTTATGAGGAACAATGGATAATAAGGTTCTTAGTCTCTAAAGAAAAAAAAAAGGGATGGAGGGATTTTTATTTTTTATTTTATTTTATTTTTTGGCTGGGATAAAATACGAGGCCTCAGAGAGAGCTACAAGGTTTTAAGTTTATTAAGGCAATCCCTTCAAAGGGAACACATATTCTGTGAAAGATCCTTAGCTCTCACTTCCCCAACTCCTTGGTCTTCAGTCTGATTTCCTTTATCTTTAAAGTCAAGCTAAGGAGCTGATCACTTTCCTCAAGTTTTTAAAGAGGAGGTGAGTCAAAAGTAGAGATGTGGGTGGTGATGCTGCTCCATTAAGAGACTTAGGTATTGCAATGCTGAGTATCAGAAGGCCTAACAAAAATCATAGGACTCTACTGTGATCCACAAAGCCTGAGTTAGGCATCTTTACTTACAATATGAGGAAAGAGAGGCACCTTGGGGTATGCGTACACTATGGGGTTAAATCGACTTAAGCAAAACCCTGGTCACATTTGGAGTTCATTAAGTTGACTTAAGGGCTTCCTTAGGTCAACTTAATAACTCCTGCCGTTAAAGTCAGCTTTAAGGGATGTCAACTTAACACAATGTGGCCATTAAAGTTGACTTCATGAAGTCAACTTAGTGCAGTGGGGCCATTTAAGTGGACTTTATAAAGTCAACTTAAGTCAAAGGACCCATTTAAAGTCAACTTTATTAAGTCAACTTCATATGGGTGTCCTGGCTTAAGTCAACTTGATAAAGTCAGCTTAATGCAATGTGGCCTCACTAAGTTGACTTAATAAGGTCTGCATAAAGTTAACTGAGCCCTGTAGTGTAAACATAGCCTTGGACTGCACTTCAAAAAAAGGCAGCATGTGAGGTGGGGCGCTGTCTAAGCTAGCTAAAGGCTTGGCGCTAAGCTGTGCCCATCTCATGGAGATATGTAGCTGAGTGGTACCTATCTCTGCTCAGCAATTCATGCTGTGTGGAGTCTGGTAGCTAGGCACATAAGGTGTTTCTTATGGCACTGAGTTAGGTACCTGCCATGTGCTACGCAAAATGGCCACAAGAGGTAGTGCTATCACTAGCAATCTTATTACTTTCAGCCCTTTAGTTAGTGCACTCCCCTGGGATCTGGGAGACCCAAGGTCAATTCCCTTTTCTGCCTGAGGGGAAAATAGATTTTGACTAGGGCCCTGTTTCCTGAGCTGTGGTAGATTCTGCTGAAGAGATCCCTCAGTCTCCTGTGTTGAAGCTGTTTCACACCAGACAAATCATGAAAGCAGAAGTGGAACAAGGGGATTGGACGCTGGATCTTCTGAATGCCTAAAGCACTACATTACAGAGTCTGAGGCTCCAAGACTGGACTCCTAGGGATAAAGGTTTAAATAGACATGGACCCGAGGAGGGTGAGATATTGATTCTGTAGTCCCCTACCCATGTTCCTGTTTTTCTCAGGATTCTTGCTCTTTGCTCTTCATTTTCACAATTTTCCTAGTTGGAACACATGTTCTGGTCTACATCAAACTTTCAAACCAATAACATTTAGGTACTATCAAAAATAGATAAAAAGAATATTCTCATCTTCCTCTACAGCAGTGTATATGCATATGGAGTGTAGAATTCCCAAAGGATTCAAGGAAAGGAATGGGCAGATAAAATCCTGTTGGTGGAAGAACCTTGCTGGTGATGTGAACCAGATGAAGTTCATTAGAAAGGGCACATACTAGAGCATGTTAGAACCCTAAATAAAGTAAAGTGCAGAGTGCTAGAAGAGAAGGGAAGGTCTTGGATGCTATTTAAATGGCTATTTTTCATTTCCTTTGCTGCTTTGGAAGAAGGGTATTTGTGGAAATTGTAAGAAGCTAGTGAGATGTATGGAGGAAAATTGAAACAACTGTGCAGCAAATTGGGATTAGTAGCCAAATTCACATAAGCTTGTTATGGGGCAGATCATCTGTGATGGTTAAATGCTTTAGTATAGTAAGATAGTTTAATTGGGGTTCAAATGGCTGTCTCTTATTAGTGAGAACTTGACCAGATAGGCAGTCCTTTAATAAGTTATCAAAGTGATCTTTCATTGCTTTTCTTCTTCCTCTATCTCCTTAAAGAAAACTGCAGACTCTCAGGTATTATGTTCCTGGAGCAAAGCTTATGCAAAGATGTTAGTTTAAGAACATTTTAAGGAAGTTTTCTATGATTAGATATGTTTTTCATTCCAGCAGCAGATAATTTGCTTGATCCTGGCCCTGGAAGCCTCTGTAACATCATAAACAGGTAACACCAAATACGAGCTTGGTTTCCAGGGTTAGCTTTGTGTAGCTGAAATGAGATCAATTTCAAATGTGTAAATCCTAGAGGCAGTGAAGCTAGTAAGTGAACCAGAGATTCCAGAGCAGAGCTTCCCCAAACATTGTTGGCTTAAAATAAACAATAAAAGACCTAGACACAGACAGATTTTTTTTCTTTAACTCAGTCCAATTGGCCCAGATAGTACTGGCAGCAGCTGGAAATCTAAAAGATTTTGAGACTAAAAGGCATGTGAGTCTCAGACAGTTTGATTGCTCAAACATTTCTCAGAGATTAGATTTGTCCGAGCTAGTACTTAAGAGGATAAATCACATGGATTTAGCATAGCATTATCAAAACAGTTTCAGAAAATGATTATATCAAAAAGTAATTTAAAAAAATAAAAATTAGTTGCAGTTTTAATATGAAATGCAAAGTACCCAATGTAGTTATGGGAAGTTTCTATTCCAGGAACAGCTTTCATTGTGGCTAAACTATGAGGCAGAGACATCCTCTTCCACTCTGCCTCTTCCAAAAATTGTCTGAAAGACATTGTAGAGATGAGTCAGATGTTCCCTTTGTTCCAAATAGTCATGAAATAACTATTTTTAAAACAAAACCAAAAACAGTTAAAACCCCAACAACACTGCAAGGAAACTACCCATTTTCTCAATGTTGTTTGCAGAACCCTGGGTTGGATGTTTAATTGTTTGTATCTGATTGGGTTTTGGGGTTTTTGTTTAGTTGGTTGGCTGGTTTTGTATTTCTCCTCTGAATAGAGATGTCTCCCTCACTGCCACAAGAGCAGCTGTTAATTTGTGTCCAGATGCAGCCTCTTAAGTAGAAGATATCCATACTGCATGTCCTCTTCTGAAGCCCTTACTTGTGTAAACCAAGGCTAAGTGATTTGTCCATGATCAATAGTTTCATTAAAATTGTCACCATAAGACCTGGTAATAGAACCCAAGTCCTGACTCACTGTACTCTACCCTAACCCCTAAGTAACTCTTCTTAAAAAGTGCATCAGGAGAAAAATCACTATAGAATAATAAGTAGGAAGGATGGCAGTAGGACTGTTTCTATACTGCGAGCAAACAATTGCCATTAATGGTGACTCCTCTTACCAGTTCTATGAAAAACCTTTATGCCAAAGAAGTTCGTAAGACCATTGTACACAAGCACATGACTGATACTGGGTATCTGGAGAAGAGAAGCTTCAGACACGAGCTATTATTCTGAAGTAAAATAGATTACATTGATGAAAAGCAAGGCATTTCCCTCGGGGCTCAACTACAGATAGATGACTTCTAATGGAAACATCGTAATTTCTCGTGATACTTTTGGAAAGTTTGTAAATATCCCCTTTGACTCCTCCGCAGGCCTGAGGTTTCTAAACATACAGGGAGACAATCAGATGTGCATTGGAGTTAAGTCAGCTCTGTATACATTGTTGGTTTGTTTATTCACTGCTATAAACAGCTATCACAAGAGCATTGTCATTTGCATACAATACACCTCATCCATAGATCTAAGTATTTTACAAATATTAATTTAAACAGGACTTGGAAAAAATAAATCTGAAACTCTGCTTCCAGCAATACCTCTCATAATGAGTTTGTGTGGGGTGCATGACTGGGTATATAGTTTGTATATATATATATGTATATAAGTATGTATATATATATATATGTATATAAGGAGAGAGAGAGAGAGAGAGTTTAGTATAAATATACTTCCTTATGATGGCAGCTCTGGTTTTCCTACACAACGACATTCAGGAGTTGTCTGTTTTATTTCCACTGTATTTATAGCTGCTGTTTGTAATTGTCTTTGTCTGATAGTCATTAGTTGCTGTGCTACTGCTTTTAGCTGTGCATGCTGATGCTTTTTCCTGTTCTTGTTTACATTAAGTGTTTTGACAGCATTTTTTTCTCATTTAAAAGGCTTGATGCATCCCGCACTGAAGTCAATGGAAAGATTCCCGCTGACTTCAAAAGTAATTGCTTCAAGTTCTGAATGCCCCATTCTTCTCTCAGTAATCTTAAGGAGCGGAGGATTTTCAAAATGACCACAAACTCCTGACACTACTTTATTGTTTTGCAAAATGTAGGTCAGAATTTTGAGGTGGGGAGAGGGCACGGTTGCTACAAACATCCTTTGATCTCTTTGAAACACGTATTCTTTATGTATAACTACAGTAAGGGCTGTAAAGGTTATCACATAGCCTAGATTGGAAAAATGGAAGTAATTATTAAAGATCAGACTCTCTGCAAGCAAAACTTTTTGCTCAGATTGGTTTGCCCTTATAACCTTATGTGGTGACTGGCTCATTGCCAAAATGTCCAAAACTCCATATGGATTACAATATCTAAAACAAACCACCAGTGAAAATATAGTGCCGGGTGGCCAGCCATCACCATCATCCACACTGATTGTTGGTAGCCTTAAGTGAAATGACTAAGGACTGAAAGTGATGGAGACCAAACTACCTTTTCACCATTCAGGGTAAGGCAAAGTAACATGCACTGCTGATGCAGCTGTTGTATAGTGTTCCAATGGGGTAGCCATGTTAGTCTAGTTCAGAAAAACAAACAAGAAATCTGGTGGCACTTTAACAAACTAACAAATTTATTTATCACATGAGCTTTCAAAAACAAATGTTAGTCTTTAAAAGTGCCATCAGACTCCTTGTTTGCTCTGTTGTGTAGAGGATGTAAGTATTGCAGACTGTCAAGCCACCATGTTGCAAGAGCACTATAGCCTCAAAAAAAAAATATTGAAAGAAACCTCAGGTAAACTTTATGGCTGTGTTCACACACACAGGGTTATTTCGAAACAAGTTGTGTCGAAACAACTTGTTTCGAAACAACAACTTATTTCGAAATATCTTATTTCGAATTAACAAAATGTTAATTCGAAATAAGAAAAAAAGCGGGAAACGAAATAGCAAGTTCACTGTGTGAACATGCTATTTC
>ML681984.1:27276975-27370786 GCA_007922195.1 Podocnemis expansa
GAAACAACATGTTCACATGCGTTGTTTCGAAACAAGGTTGTTTCGTCCCCAAATGGGGTTTAACTTGTTTCGAAACAACTGTGCGTCGTGTGAACATGGGTTTTTTTGTTTCGAAACAACGAGGTTGTTTCGAAACAAAAGTGCCGTGTGAACACATCCTATGGTTTCAATGAGCTTTGGTTAAAGCAATGCCTTTGGATAAACTAAATGAATGCTCATGGCAGGTCTCTGTGTATATATGATACAATAATGAAACCAAGTCATTTGCCACAATTGCTTTTCTTTTTGAATTTGTCTCCTGAATGTAATCTTCCATTAAACCAAATATCTTAGCCATGAGGGCTAATGAAGATAAATTAAATTAACATTTTGGAGGATACCAGTAGTTCATGTAGTGTATCTATTGAGTCTGCTGACAGCTTGAAACAATAGCTCTGAGAGACGTACAAAACATTCTTTCATAGTCAAAGGGGTGTTGACATTGAAGCCTCATGATGATTTTTCAAAAGCCAGTATCCTAACTATTTCACTGATGATCATCTTAAGAGAAGCATGATCCTAAAGTTCTTCTTAGTCATTGGCTATAGAAGCAGCTAGTGGGGTGGTAGGAAAGCAGAGGAGTTTGTTGCTCCACTTTTGTCCATGGTCAAAACAGGGAAAGAAAGAAAAGATTCCTCTGCTCTCAAACACCATGGCTATGTCTACACTTAGAAGGTTAGTTCGAATTAACTTAATTGAACTAATTAATTCAAACTAACAGGCTATGTCTACACTGCTTTCTTTTTTTGAAAAAAAGCTCTATTGAAATACCAAATTGATGGCTATTTTGAAATAGAGCGTCCTCATGGGACGCTTGTTTTGAAATAAGGAGGACCTCAGGAAAGCGAAATAATGAGTCCACATTGGGCTTGCTGTCTGGACAGGGGCCATTTGGAGTGGTAGGGATGGGGCAGCTGCAGAGCCAGAGCTACTGGTGAGGAGATGGGGGGTACCAGGCCTGCAGGCAGCCACCCTGAGTCCTGGGCTAGGGACAGTTAGGGGGTGTGCTGGAGTGGGGCGCAGGGTGTGGGGAACACTGCTGGTGCTCCAGGCGCTGGAGTGTCCTGTTTTGCTCCCAGAGGAGCTCCACCATGGTCTCCAGCAGCCTGTTCTGCGCTGCCCACAACCCCTGCTTGACCCTGCAGTGCTTGAACTCCTGCTCCAGCCACAGGTCCATCCAACAGTCGGCACAGTCCCCGAGGTGGACAAGGTCCTCGAATCGTTCAAACCTCGAGCGTGGCGCCCTCCTCCTCCTCCTCCTCTGGGGTTTGGCTGGTGTTTCCCTGGAAGGGCCAGTGGGCACAGGTGGTGTGGCTGCGGGAGAGGGGTCAAGAAAAAAGAAACCCTATGATTAGTTCTAAGGGCTGTGCTGCCCAGGGGAACTTCCTGTCCCCTTGCCACCTCTGAGGCTTCTAGTTGGGACAGAGCCCCCTTTGTATGCTGCTGTGCTGTCCCCCCCCCCCTTTGTGGGGCATGGCGGGCATGACGGCACAAAGCGGGACGCCATGCTCTGGTGGCCCATCAGAGGCCACAGCATGCTGCCCTACCTGCCAGCGCGTCACTGCACATGGTGCCAGTCTCCCGAGGTCCCTGTCCCCCTTGCATGTGGACGCCAGCCCATACAGCCCCACGAGAGGTCTTTTCCAACCCATCCTGTCCCTGTTCCACCTCCCCCTGCACTGCCTCTACCACCCACAGCCATACCCAGAAGTGTCTGCCGGGGTGGGGAAAGGCAGGGAATTCCCTAACACCCCCCCCCAGTCCTCAGCTAGTAACAGTGTTATACCAATTACTGAGCACACCCTGTACTCTCCTACCCCCCCAATACCAAGTCCTGAGGAGACTACTGGGGGGGGAACTCACCTGCAGGTGCTGTGGCTCCTTGGTCCAATGTCCCCTTGCTGGGGTGATCCTCCTCCTCCTCCTCCTCACGGGGAGCTGCCTCCTGCTCCTCCGACCTGGTGGTCTCTGGTGCAGCAGCAGGAGCCACCTCCGGGCTGGCTGCAGTGTGGAGAGCTGCCTCGGTGGCCCGTGGGTCCTGCTGGCTGCTCTGTGCCTCTGGCTCACCAGGGATGAGGGCTCCCTTGAGTCGATGGCAGCTCCAGGGAGGCCGCTGGGATCCTCACCAAGGAAGCTGTTGAGCTTCTGGAAGTACCAGCAGGCACTGGTGGAGTCCCTCACCTCGCTGGCCTCCTGGTGTGCCTGCCTCAGCTCCTTTACTTTTGCCCTGAGCTGCTCAGTGTCCCGGTTATGGCCCTTGGCTGCCATGTCCTGGGACAAGCTGGCATACACCTCGTGGTTCCTGTGCCAGCCCTTGAGCGAGGTGTGTGTGTCCTCTTGGCCCCACACAACCAGGAGGTCCAGGATTTCCTCATGTGTCCATGAGGGCATCCTGCTTCTCCTCTGGCTTCCTCGTGCTGTCATGCCTGCCTGCCTGCCTGCCTGCCTGTGGGCTGAGCTGGCTGGGGCTGTGAATCCTGACCATTCATTGGCCAGGGCAGGCTCTTCCTCCACCAGGAACCCTGGGAGGAAGGTCTGTCCCGGGAGAAGGTCACAGACAGAGACAGGAAGCACAGTTATTTAAAAAAAAAAATCCTATTCCGTGTCCAAAATAGTGCTTTTTTTTGAAATAGCCTTTTTTGAAATAAGCACTTTTTCGACAGAAAAGCAGGTTTAACAGAAGCACTGTAGCAGTTCCTTTTTTTGGGATACCGTGAATCTTATTTGAAAAAAGTGAAGGCCCTTCCTGGACACAGAATAGGTTCTTTCAAAGTAAGCCTCCTTATTTCAAAAAAAAAAGTGTGCAATTAGACATGCCCATAATGATGAGTTTGAATTAAGTTAATTCAAATTAACACGGCTACACTAGAAACCCTAATTCAAACTAGCATGTCCATGCATAGGACTAGCTAGTTCGAATTAGGTAGGGGGGCGCTATTGCATAAGGAAAAAATCAAACTGTGGCTAATTCAAACTAATAGTTAGTTTGAATTAACACAGCTACATTGGGTTAATTCAAACTAATGAGTTCAAATTAACCATCACTTTGAAGTTAAACTAGGTTTTATAACTTCAAAGTTAGTTTTCATCAATTTGAACTAAAGCATTCCTTAGTTTGCAAAAAGCCAGTGTGGCCATGCATTTATTTAATTCAAATTGATTCGCATTAATTTGAATTAAATTCTAAGTGTAGACATACCCTAATAGCCAAAACAGAATCCCATATCTTCCAGGGAGCCAAAGTCACATCTCACACCTAGCAGCCTAAATCTCTGATTTCCCCTTGAAAATTTTTGCAATGCAGTCTCTCAATACAAAAATCTGTATCTGATTAGAGACTTGTACCAGCAATAGCTAAACTGAGTTAAAAATCTGAATAAATTACAATAGGTTAATATGTTCAGTGACCTGTACAGTTCAGGAGGAAAGCAGTGTGCATACTCCCAAGGTTTCTGCTACACAGCATGGGGTTCCTGTTATAAAACAAATGTCCAATGAGTTGCACAGGACACAGATTATTGTGTTTTGTGCAAATGTTCTGATAAATATGCAGGCTAAATATAATCAGCACATGACTTCCTGTGGTTACATCTTAAGTTTGCTTTTTAACCCCAGGAGCCTCTTTCGTAAGAGTACAAAATGTTAGGATTTCCCTGTTGCCCTTCTACTTTTCCTTTGGAGAAGTAAACATTGGATGCAACATCAGGAAGTTTTTTGTTGATTGTTTAGCTTGAAGCCAGTGGTTCTAGTGTGATTTTGATGCCTTTGGAATGTCTCCTTTGGAATCCATGTACTTATCCCCACTAAGCAATCATGTAGAGTTAATAGAATTCTTGCCAGGCTATGTCTACACCAGGAAAAGTTGTTTGAATTTGTTAATTCAAACTAATAAGTTTGAGTTTAGTTTGAAATAAACTCGGACTTATTAGTTCAAATTAACAACATGGACTAATTCAAACTAACATTAGTTTGAATTAGTCCACTTTGTTAATTCGAACTAACTGACCTTAATTTGAATTTATTACATTTGAACTAAGGATTAATCCTAGTCAACACCATCCTTAGTTCAAACTAATGATCAAACTAAAGGCTTAGTTCAAATTAACTGGCAAGTCTTACTAATTTGAACTAAGCTTTCATTAGTTTGAATTAAGGAATTCCTTAGTTCGAACTAATGAAAGCCTAGTGTAGACAGGTACTACGTTAGTTTGAATTAAGCCTCCTTAATTTGAACTAACTTGCAAGTATAGACATACCCCATTGGTGTCCCCCTGTCACTTATGTATTCCCACAGACCCCTACTGTGACTGAAATATCCTAATCAGTCATCATAATGGTGATCTTCTGATTCATCTCATCCATTCACCTGCAAACACTTAAGTTAATTTTAAAACACAGAGTGACAGCTGCCGCCTCTATACACACGTCTTTCTGCTGGGCATAGTAATGCAAACTTAACACAGGACAAAGAAATGTTTCAAAGATAATCAAGACTGGATAATTTTGGTTATGTATGTGTATATGTGTTTGTGCCCATACTCATTTTCCCAATATTGAATGTCAAAAGCAGTAGCTCCATCTCTAAAAGTTAGTGATAGACTTATTTATTTTAGTTTGTAAATGAATATAAAGAAAACCATTAACAATTAAATGAAACACCAAGGTACTGAGAAGTTCCAGAGGTGTAGCCATGTTCGTCTGAATATGAAACTTAGGAGAAGCCATTTAATTCTAGGTTCCCAGATACCTCTGATACAAATAAAGAGGTAAGAGCCTGAAAAGAGGAAAAATTTAACCTTATTTTACAATATTCTATTACTTCAAAGAAAAAATAAAAAGTGCTACAGACTTTCTCAAAACCTTGAACCTTTGAGAAGCTTTTGGTGGCTCTGAGCTAAGCTCTGAGTTTAGAATGAAACCAAAAATAAGCTAAATATGGTCGTATTGCAAACAATTTGTATTATTCCATTTATTTGTAACCATTTGGTAAATTTGTAAACATGTTGATTATCATTATTATTGTTAGATTGCAAAAAGGCACCATGTGCCACACCTTCCAGACACACAGGAAAAGACTGTCTTAGCCCCATATAACTCTTCATTCAGACTACTTGCAGCACAGATCCATGTTTGGTTTTAAAGCATGTCTGTAGCCTAAGAGCCATTTCCTCTCTGTCTTTTGGAATCCATTATTGTTCTGACCTGTATGCATGGACTTCTTTGTTGGCACTGACTCCTTTTCAGATAAATAAAAGCTCATCTAATCATTGTGCAGCTATGTTAAAGCAAGTGTTCTTCTGCCAAATATTTTCTTTCTCTAGCAAATGAGCTTGTCTTACAAAGCATGCTGTAATGCAGATTAATGTGTGTACAAATTTTTTAGATTACTTCTTCTGATGCAGTTAACAGGTTTGTCGGAAATGTCAAAATAAACAGCAACAATTAGGCTCCTATTGGAGCTCAGCAGCAAGGTACAGCTGTTGTTTACTGCCAGTGCAACTTGTATGTGAAATATTTTTGGCATCCTGAATCCTACAAGCTCAGTCTCACCGTTAACCATGAATCTTCCAATTAGCAGTTTCTTTGTAAATCCATGCTTTTGTGCTTATTACGGCATTTATAAGTAACCATTAGTTGTGCTGCTTTGTAATAGTTCCACATTATTGTGATGAACCCATTGAGTAAAAAAAAGGCATCTACTGTAACATAATTTGCGAGTTTGATTATATAAATGGCTATGCTACATTACCCCACATTCTAATTTGCTGAATTATAGATAACTGCTCTGCACAAAATGAAGCTAAGTAAATTATTTATACTGGGTTCATGTCATGGGCTGTTTATTTGGGAATTTACTTCATAAAAAAAAGCAAAAACAGTTGATATCTTAATGAGAAAGCGAGTGACAAACAAAATTTTCCAAACCTTGCTCTCAGCAAGAGCCTAAGACAAACACCATGTTTCAATTTAGTGCAAGAAGGATGATGCATATAAAACATGGTTGGGGCTATAATGAAGAGCAACTGAACAGAACTGAGACTTAGGAGAAAGTGGGTTCAAATAAGGCAAATGACAAAGCTGACTTGATAGCACATCACACTTGGGGCACAGCATGCAGAGTACAACACTTAAGTAATCACAATTCATTTCCTGTCATGGTTCCTGAAACTTCAAGTTGTCTAAGCAGTGGGTTCCTAAACTACAGTACGAAGGAAAAACAAATTCAGCCACGGAATGTGAATCTCAGGCTCACGAAACAAATACTGTATATCATTTTATTGTACTGCATATTGTAGTCCTGGTCTGCACTAACACAGAATCATAGGGTTGGAAGGGACCTTATGAGGTCATCTAGTTCAGCCCCCTGCCAAAAAAAGCAGAACCATTCCCACTAAATTATCCCAGACAAGGTTTTATCCAGCTGGGTCTTAAACATCTCCAAAGATGGAGATTCCATCACCTCCCTAGGCAGCCCATTCCAATGCTTCATCACTCGCCTTGTAAGAAGGTTTTTCCTAATATCCAACCTTGACCTCCCCAGCTGCAACTTGAACCCATTGTTCCTTGTTCTGCCCTCTGTTACTACTGAGAACAGTCGAGCTCCATCCTCCTTGGAGCATCCCTTCAAGTAGTTGAAGGTTGCTATCAAATCCCACCTCAGTCTTCTCTTCTGCAGGCTAAATAAGCCTAGTTCCTTCAGTCTTTCTTCCTAGGTCTTGTGCTCCAGCCCCTTGATCATTTTTGTTGCCCTCCGCTGGACTCTTTCTAATTTGTCCACGTCCTTTTTATAGTGGGGAGCCCAAAACTGGACACAGTATTCCAGATGCAGCCTCATCAGTGCTGAATAGAGGGGAAGGATCACATCCCTCGATCTGCTGGCAACACTTCTTCTGATGCAGCCGAATATGCCATTGGTCTTTTTGGCAGCAAGAGCACACTGCTGGCTCATATCCAGCTTCCCATCCACCAGGACCCCCAAGTCCTTTTCTACAGTGCTGCTGCTTAGCAGATCGCTCCCCAGCCTCTAGCACTGCATAGGCTTTTTCCATCCCAAGTGCAGGACTTTGCACTTGTTCTTGTTGAACCTCATGAGATTTCTATTGGCCCACCGCTCCAATTTGTCAAGGTCTCCTTGAATCCTATCCCTGCCCTCCAGCATGTCTATCATTCCCCCCAGCTTGGTGTCATCCTCAAACTTATCAAGTGTGCAATCTATGCCATCACCCAGATCATTAATGAAAATGTTGAACAGAACTGGCCCCAGGACCGACCCCTGGGGCACACCACTCATTACTGGTTGCCAGCTAGACATGGAGCCATTGATTCCTATTCATGGAAACCATTGATCTAGCCAAATCTCTATCCACCTTACAGTCCACACATCCAACCCATACTTCCTTAACTTGCTGATGAGAATGCTGTGGGAAACCATATCAAAAGCCTTGCTGAAGTTGAGGTATATCACATCAACAGCTCTTCCCACATCCACAAATCCAGTCATCTCATAAAAGAAGGTGATGAGGTTGGTCAGGCACCATTTACCCCTGGTGAATCCATTCTGACTGTTCCTCCCATGTGCCAGCTGTTCCCCACCCTGGGGTGGGGCAAGCCAGCCTGGAGTGGAGGCTGGGTTCCACACACACCCCCCACACCAGGGGTAAGGGGGCACAAAATCAAAAGCCAGCTTGGGGCACCAAAGCCCCTTGAGCCAGCCCTGCTCCCTGGGCCTCTCTTAGCTCCAGGCCACAGGTTGGGAACCACTGAGTTTTATGGTAAGAAGTAACAGGAACAGTCCACAGGGATTCACCAAGGGCAAATAGTGCCAGACCAACCTGATTGCCTTCTGTGTTGAGATGCCAGGTTACGTGGATGCAGGAGTAGCCATCAATGTGATATACCTTGACTTTACCAAAGCTTTTGATACAGTTTCCCACAGTATTCTTGTGAACAAGTTAAGGAAGTATGGTTTGGATATATGTACCATAAGCTAGATAGAAAGCTAGCTAGACCATTGGGCTTGGTGAGTAGGGATCAATGGCTCAATGTCTAAACTGGCAACCAATAATGGGCAGCGTGCCCCAGGGATTGGTCCTGGGGCTGGTTCTATTCAATATCTTCATTAATGATCTGGATCATGGGATAGATCGCACACTCAGTAAATTCACAGATGACATCAAGGTGGTAGGAATGGTGAACACCCTGAAGGGCAGGGTAGGATTCAGAAAGGCCTAGACAAATTGGAGCTTTGGGCCAAACAAAATCTCAAAAGGTTCAACAAGACAAGTGCAAGGTCCTTCATGCAGTATGGAAACATCCCATGTACTGCTACAGACTGGGGACTGATTGGCTACCTAGCAGCACTGTTGAAAAGAACTTGGGGGGGGGGTATGGTGGATGGGAAGCTGCATATGAGTCAACAATGTGCCCTTGTTGCCAAAAAGACTAAGGGCATTTTGGGCTGCATTAGTAGCAGTGTTGCCAGCAGATCAAGGGATGTGATTTTTCCCTTCTATTCGGCACTGGGGAGGCTAAATCTGCAATCCTGTGTCCAGTTTTGGGCTCCACACTACAGAAAGGATGTTGACAAATTAAAAAAAGGCCAGTGGAGGGCAACAAAAATGATTTGGGGATTAGGGTACGTGACTTACAAGGAGTGACTGAAGAACTAGGCTTATTTAGTCTGCAAAAGAGAAGGCTGAGGGGGAATTTGATAGCAAACTTCAACTACTTCAAGGGTTCTCCAAAGAGGAGGGAGCTAAGCTGTTCTCACTAGTAACAGAGAACAGAACAAGGAACAATGGTTTCAAGCTGCAGCTAAGGCAGTTGAGTTTGGATATTAGGAAAGACTTTCTCATCATTCTCATTTCTGCATCAAAAGAAGTATTACCAGCAGATCAAGGGATGTGATCATTCCCCTCTATTCTGCACTGGTGAGGCTACATCTAGAATACTGTGTTCAGTTTTGGGCTCCCCACTACAAAAAGGACAGGGACATGCTAGAGAGAGTTCAGAGGAGGGCAACCAAAATGATTAAAGGGTTGGAGCACAAGCCCTATGAGGAAAGACTGAAAGCATTAGGCTTATTTAGTCTGCAGAAGAGAAGATTGAGGGGGGATTTGATAGCAACCTTCAACTACTTGAAGGGATGCTCCAAGGAGGAGGGAGCTCGACTGTTCTTGGTGGTAACAGAGGACAGAACAAGGAGCAATGGTCTCAAGTTGCAGTTAGGAAGGTCGAGGCTGGATATTAGAAAAAAACTTTTTTACTAGGTGAGTGGTGAAGCATTGGAATGAGCTGCCAAGGGAGGTGGTGGAGTCTCCATCTTTGGAGGTGTTTAAGGCCCGGCTGGACAAAACCATGACTGGGATGGTTTAGTGGGAGTGGTCCTGCCTCTGGCAGGGAGTTGGACTAGATGACCTATGAGGTCCCTTCCAACCCTAGGATTCTATGATTCTATGATTAGGAGGGTGGTGAAGCATTGGAATGGATTACCTACAGATGTGGTAGAATCTCCATCTTTGGAAACATCTAAGGCCTGGTTAGACAAAACCCTAGCTGGGATGATTTAGTGGGAGTGGTCCTGCTTTTAGCAGGGGATTGGACAAGATGACCTCACGAGGTCCCTTCCAATCATCTGATTCTATGATTCTAAGACTTGCAACCCCTGCTCTGGTATCAATTCAATCCCTATGTTAAAGTTCAATAAAAGCTGCAGCCTGCCACTTAATTCCATGCATGTTTCTCCCATTTTGCCACTGTGTCAACATCAGTTCTCTACTTACACAGCACTGAGAAATCAAGCTGGAAAAGAGCTTTTAAATGCATTAGTTGATTAATCGAAGTATAAAGCATAGCATGAACAGAAACCTAGTGTGCAAAATCAGGGCCTGAATTAAAGTCATTGGTATGTTTCTGTTACAATTAATGAACTTTTGATCAGGTAAACAGAAGGGAGGCAAGATCTCAATGGGTATGTCTATACTGGAGGTTTAAATAGATTTAACTGGGCTTAAGTCAATTTAAGCAACCCCAGGGCTATATTTAGAATTTATTAAGTTGACTTAACGCCTGCCCTGAAAGTTGACTTAAGCATTACATCAACTTTTGAGGGCAGGAAGGGTCTGGGCCTGGGCCCGGGCCCTGCCCCTTGCCCTGCCCCAAGTCCCAATTTGGCTCAGGGGCCTGATCCAGCTCCAGAGGCCCGATCTGGTCCCAGCCGCCTGCCACTGCCGACAGGCAGCTCAGAGCCATGGAGACAACCCAGTGGCCCAGCCTGCTCAATTTCACCAACTACTTCCGATCAGCTAGGGGCACGGGGCTCGGGGCTGACCGCTGCCACAACCAGCAAATGACAAGGGGCGGTGAGCCAGACCCACCCCTGCTGCTGCTGGCAAACGGCAATGGGCACAGTGCTGGATTGGGCTCCCAGCCGCCTGCTGGCAGTGGCAAGAGCCAGATCAGGGCCCTGGAGCTGGATCGTGCCCCAGGGCGGGGAAGGGGCATGGCCTGAGCCCAGGCCTGGAGTATGTCTACACTAGTAGACTTAAAATCAACCTTGTGAAGTTGACATAAAATAGCCCCTCAGTGTAAAAATAGCCAATGTGATTTGCACTGCACATGGTCCTTTGAGATATGAGAATATAGTGGCTGAATGTATCACAAAATCTCTCCTATTTGGTAATAACAAGGCTATGCAGTAATGAACAAATATTATTCCATATGGGAGAAGGATGAAAATAAAAAGAGAAAAAGAGATTCCTACAGAGTCCGTTACCATCATAAGACCCACAAACTCCCATGCTTGGTCAATATCTTAGATTTTTGGTTCTTGGTAGGAAGTCTGTAGTGGCAGCAATGTGCAATGATGATCTCACAAGATGTGGAAAGAGGTAGAAAAGCAACCACTAGGTGAAAGCTGTGGCAGAAGAGATCTGAAAATGTAGAACTTTTAGGAAAAAATATTAACATTAGAAGGTTATAAATGCTTGTAAAGAGCTGATGCAGAAAATATCTTAGATTTGCCGTGGGGTACATTTGTATTTACAAACCAAATAGTCAAGAAATTACTTCTGTGAAGCAGATAAGGAGGGCAGAAATACAGTAAAACATTACTTAAATTTAATTTTAAACCTCATTTTTCACATGAAATACTCACTGTTATGCAAAATAACTTCTTTTGCAAGCTTCTGCTAACATCATTTCCATGGTCACTGATTTCCTCAGCTTCACAGTATGTCAACAAACATCAGGGAAAAACACAGCAGCTACACCTTAGCATGCATCTCTTATATACACATTGATACATTAATTTACTTTAAAAGGTTTTTATGGTGTAATGAACAGCTAAGATACTAGATAGGAAGGTGTAGAGAGAGAGATTGGTGTAATTAACTTAGACAATTTCTGCCGTTTCTGATCTAGTGCTTAGATGTGCATCCAAGATTACCTCAATAAGAAAAGCATAGAATAGCTCTCTGTGGTACTTACATATTTTCAAAATACAAGGTCTGATTCTGCAGCCTTTGCTCATGCAAGAAGTTCCGTGCAGTTCAATGGGAGTCTGTGCAATCCTTTCTAGCCTAAGTCATTCCTTTGTTAGTTATGTAGAAATCGCTTCATCAAGTATAAAAACAAGACCTATATATTTTGAAGCGTAGTATTTAAATGTAAGTAACTGACTAAAATATATTTCCAGCTCATCTGCTAACAAGTCCTACAGTAATACAGAGTGGAGCTAAGCAAACATGAAAAGGACTAGAAATCTAATTTCTAACTCAGTAAAACTTAAAATGTCCTTGGGAGGCATCCTCATGTCACTTTTGAAAGAGAGTGCCTGCTATGCTCTGGGAAAGAAACGGTGATGATTTCTAACAGTAATCCGTGGAGCAGCAGGATAGGCAAGGAAAGAACAAACCAGCCTGTGCCTAAAACCTGGACACTGAAGGGGAATGCTCTGTGTACCATTCTTCCAGCAGCCTTAGTCTGGCATCATGTAATGCAGGAACCATTTACCTCCCAGAGGCAGCATGTTAGGCTATGTCTAAACTCACAAAGCTTAGTTTGGACTTCCTTGTCGAAACTAAGCAGTTCCCAGTTAGTTTGAACCAATCACGGATTAGTTCGGACTAACTGCAGCTTTTTAGTTTGAACTAGGTGGTCTTCCTACCCCTATCCCTAACCCTGACCCTAACCCTAACTTTTTAGTTCAAATTAATGGCTTAGTTCAAACTTTTTTAGTTTGAACTAAGCCATAGTCCGTGTCTACATCGTGCTTACTCTGGACTACCCAGTTGAATTTATTAGTTGAGACTAAACTTTGCTTTGTTCGAACTAAGAAATTGCTTAGTTTGAACTAGACAAAGCCTGGCATAGACACGGACTAATTGGTTAGTATAGACGTAGCCTTAATGACCTTGCCCCAGGGATGAGGAGCAGAAGCACTGAAGGAAAGCAGATCTCTGCCCTAAAAGTGAATAAAGTTATAAAAGGTGACAAAAGATGAGAATTTATTGGAAAAACAGCACAACAGTATCAGACGGAATGGTCTTTTTCTTTATGTGCACATTACAGCTCCTTAAAATCACTTCAGTGAGATTTCTGTCAAAAAATTGAGGTTTCATTAATTACAGAGATATTCATTTGGTAGATGAAAATATGAAAAAAGAAAAAATATTGAGAACTGTTTGATATGATTTAGTTTGGAAATAGTGGGAAAATCCCACTCCCCCCCTTTTTTAAAAGAAAAAATGTTCCCCACTCCACTCCTTCCCTTCCCTCCTCACCTGGGAAAAGGAAATGCATGAGAGACAGTGTTCCCCCTGCCCACTTTCTCTCACTTTTTAAGTGCCACCCATACCTTTCTCCAGTGGGGTTTATTTTTAATGAAAGGAAAGTAGGCAATTTTCCTACCAAAAAGAATATTTTATTTAGAAGCATTTTGTCAAAAAACAAAAAAGAAATAGGTGAATTTTTAAATGGAATGAAAAATCTTTTATTTAAAAAAATCACAAACAATGCTTACTTTGTTTTGACTAGCTCCAATGCACACCTTGTTAGGGCCCTTGATTTTTTTTTTTTTAAATTTATAAATGACTATTATGATGTGAAGAACAAAACTGAGGATTAGGACAGGTATATCAGCCTGCTTTGGAGAACTTACCCAAAGAAATAAGTTTTGAGCTGAGATCTGAAAGAAGCAAGTGCAATTTCATGACAGAGTCAGACAAATGGAGGACGTATAATGTTGATCATGGAGTTGCCTATAAGGTGAGATGACTGAAGAAGTGCCATACTTCATCAAGTTGCCTTAGCACAAGAGTGTGCCTTGATGTAGTAGAGCTGCAGTGGGTCCTAAAGTTGAGCAAGAAATAGCCTGAGTGGGACCTTTTTCTCCTTGTCACATTTGTACCTTTGCTTTGTTTTGCCAGTGTCACTAAATTTGATGCTTGAAGTTGTTCCAATTTAATGAAAGTTACAAACATACTTGTTTTGATATTTTCCAGTTATATTTATTAATTTCTAACCCAATTCCTGGTCATCTAGAGTAAAATATTTATGCCACGTGTTTTCCATGGATAACAAATATCTAATTATCAAATATTTGAAGCAAAATTTTTGAGGACAGTCACTCACTTGCTGAGTTTAACCACAAAAATTGAATCACTTCAATAATCTTTGGATAGTTTGCTTTAGCAGCTGCATGAGTACTTTTATATCTCCAGGACTCTGAATATAATATCCTGAAATATTCATTATTTTTTGATTGCGGTTAAGAAAAATATAAGAAATGTTAAGAACTGGAAATGTGCCTCTGGGTCAGTTTATTGTCCTTTCCTTGTTTAGTTGAATTTAATTCCACCTTTTGAGGGTGATTTGGTTTTTTGCTTTTTTTTTTTGGCCATACTATTCATTCCCTGCCCCACCCCACATGGTCTCATTTGTTTCAGCTTTCTGCCCTATTAATTTGTTCCATATGTTTATTATCCTTTGCATCAAATAGTTCATCTTATTCTCACAAGTTACTTCCTAATTTGTAATTTGTATGCCTTAAGTTTTTCAGCCTCTCTCTGCCTCTGACAGATCCTAATTGTTCCCTCTATGCTGCCTTAGTCCTTTTCATTATTATTTGAAATTATAGTTTAGGTAACTTCCAAATCTAATTTTTCCTGAGTGAAGACCAATTTTTTTAAAACTATTTTCAAAATCTAGGTGCAGGTGACCTTCTACTATCTTTGCTGCTCTATCTAGTACTTTCTCCAAGGGAACAATAGCCTTCTGTAATGTAGCACCTGATATACTATTCAGTATTTCAGAGCCCAGTTGAATAATACCTTATATATCGGCGGTATCATGTCTATGTTGAGAGTCCTATCCCACTCCTAACACAGCCGATTATCTTCTTCTCCTTCTTTACTGCAGTAATGTATTGGGTTAATGTTTTAAATTACTTTTCCACAATAACTGCCTAATCCCGTTTTGCCAAATGTGGTTAGTACCTTTCTTCCCACTAATTATTTGAGGCTAAATACTGTACTCAGATGCATCCAGAGTTCTCCCATTTACATCCCAGGGCAAATTCTTATTGCTTGTATGCCTATACTGATCTTTATTTGCCCAGCTACCTAAACAATCCTGTTCCTAGTTTTCAGACATACGTGAATTAAAACAAGCTTGATGAATTTTGAATAACTGGGGCTCTGTGAAGCACAGCAGTTTCTGTTTACTAAGAGATTACCTATACATTTTCTTCTTTTCTTTGGTGGGGGTGGAGGGAAGTCTAATGTTTTCAGAAAACTAAGCTTTGCTCTGCCTTTCTTTGGCAATGATTGTGAAATTCAGTCAACATTTTGATTAATCTGATTCAGAATTCCAAGTATGAATGAAGCCTGAGAGCACATTAATTTCTGGACATGATCTAAAGTTCAGTGAAAGTAACAGAGGGACTCCCATTAGCTTAAATGGGCTTTAGCTCATGGTTTTCGTCCCTTCAGGTTTGCAAGCATTTTACAACATTGTGTTGCTGGTGCTGTTATCTTGAAAGCCTCCCCTCCCACACACACACACCTTGTATCTCTCCTCAAAACCAACAATATCCAATTTTATTTACAAAAATCTAGGAGATGTTGAATTTATAATGGCATCTTTGATAAGGATAAAATATTAATTCACGTCAGAATTAATGTTCTCACTCCTGTCAAGGTAATTATTTCTCTTTGTTTTACTGCTACATTGTCCAAAAATGTGTCAAGGTTCTGATCCCTCAGCAGCGCTCCTGAGAGGTGTTGACAGCTGTATACCCACTGCACATCCAGTCACTTGAAGGAGCGTACCTAGTAGCTCTGTACAGGGAGAGAGTCTCAGACTTCTTTCTGGATGTGTCCCAGCCTCTGGAGCTTACCTCTTTCCAGTAAAAGGAGAAAAACCAACTGAGGACCAGAAAAATAGTTGAAGAAAATACAGTCAGTTTCAGCTGGGCTGCTGGCCTCTCTTCCCTCAGTGGGACATTGGACAGGCTACGGTGTGGCTCAGAGCATGCTGGCTAACCGTATGGTACTGTCGTCTTCAGTTGACTGCAACTGAGTGGAGCTTTCCTTGTTTGAACTCTCCCTCCATTCTTAATGTGACTTGCTGGTGTGGTGGGCCCGGACCCACTTCAGCCCAGAGCAACTCCTTAATCTCTTTCTGCCTGGCACAGAGTTTAGGAACCCAGCATATTACGTAAAACACAAGTGCAACAGAAAATGCTAAGTTGTGAAAAGTGTCATTAAGGCAAGTACAGTCAAGCTCATTACACATTAGTAATCTGCATGTAACACAAAACAAAAGAAGAAAAGGTAGCAGTCACATTAACTAAATGAATTACTGTTGCTATCAAATAATCCCAAGCATTTGGAAAAATTACTTTATGTATTAAAAAGTGACAAAAAGAGGGTAGTGTCAGGGTAATTTTAGTATGATATGAACATCTATCAATTACAGTTATACTAGTAAGAGGTGTCTCTGATGTCAAGCCCAGTCATGCTAAGATGCTGAGTGCCCTTGAAGCAACTGTATCTAAGGATGTTCTGCACCTTGTAAAATCAAATTGATAATTTCTGAGGGCACTGGATCTTATTTTTCCATATGGTTTGATCACATGAGAGGGCAAAGGAGCAGCACAGTATATTTTGGATGTATATTGTAAATACAGTTAATTATTTAAAGGCTGTAATTTATGTAAAACTTTCCACATGTATACTACTAATAGTGAGGGGCTACATTAAGACTGAAGCAATTATTCATGAAGAGCCTCTTTGAACTGAGTCAGAATTTACCTAAGCTGGCTATAAATGCTTCAGAGACAACATGAATAAAAATAATTTCTTACAAACGAGTTTAAGAATGGGCAAATTTCAGCCTGGCAGTTGCACAGTTGGGTTCTGAGCTCACCGCACCATTGTAGCTCAGTTATGAACAGTGGGTGTTCAATATAGTGGCACACTCTGCTGTTGTCAGGCAGCTTATTTCTTTCAGTCAGCTTAAAAACTCCTATTTTCATATGCCTATAACCTATTAATTAAAAAAAAATTCTCAGCACTTAAAGAATACGTATGTTTGTCTCTGTCACTACATCTCCCCAAGGTAGCTGTCCACTTGAAACTTTTTATCAATGCAATAAGCAGAATGTAACTGTGATGGGATTCTGTTATTATACCTTATTGTTTCAATACACTCTCCTCGAATGAAAGATCCACCAGCCATTTTATTCCCTGAATTCAGTGAAGAGTGTCAAAGGAGACATGCACATCTGCATTCACAAACACACACTAAGACTAGCTCTGATATGCAATTTCCATCTGTAGATCTCAAAGCACGTTGTCAAAAACGTTGAGGATCACTGGTATACATGGGGAAAAGAAGGTCAGATGCTGTCAAATAAGGCACATGTTACTTTTTTATTTCATGGCTTATTGCTTTCTTTCATCTAAAATAAAGACTAGTAGTGCATGTTTCCTTGTTAAATATGTAAAAACATAGAATATTGAACACATAGGCCTATATGCCATTGCCAGACATCAAAATAACATATGTGAAAGAAAATATTGAGATTGAACCCAGCCACACAGTTTTGATGTTTTCAGAGGGAATTTATTCCTATCTTACAGAACTGAATGTGGGTTGCTAAGCTGGGGCACAAATTTGGCTCCAAGCCTCTCCTAAATTTGAGCACATTTGGGTCTGCACTATCTACATCAGTGGTTTTCAAACTTTTTTTTCTGAGGACCTAGTTGGGAAAAAAAATCATTTATGCCTGCAACTCAACAATTACATCTTTGAGCAATGCATTCCAGTCTTGCAGCAGCAGCAGCAGCAGCAGCAGGGGTACTATGACCCAGTACCTGAAGGTTTGTGACCCAATACTGGGTCCTGACCTGTAGTTTGAAAACCATTGATCTACACCATGAGGCCATCTTGCTAAGCAATTTACTTTTCCTCATGTTAAAATAGCACTTGCATGAAAAGCCCAGTGAAGTGCATATAATGCTACCTAAAGTATGGCCTGAAAAATTATGCTGTGACTCTAAAATCCTTCAAAGCCTAAGGATTCATAGTTCCAAACAGCAACTCTAGCAGGACTGACAACTCATTATACCTAAAATGTGTCTTTCATTGTATTCATTTAAAAACCATCATGAGAAATGTTTAAAAAAAGCTTACATCATACTGCTTTTAAGAGACTTTGCAATCTGTGTATACAGATTGTATTTAGAACTTTATGTGTATATGTACTAAAATATATGTTTTAAAGTCTAAATCAAGGCAGTGATGACAAGCAGCTTTCAAGTCAAAGGAAGCTAATTCACCTCCTGCGCGGCCAACTCTACAACTTAACCATTATAATCTAACACAAGCCAAACCTGCACATGGAGTATACAGGAGCACATGAAGACAAATTGAAGGTAGCACCCAGGAAATGAATTAAAAGGCTCATCTTGACTTTGGGGTATAAGAGGAAGGCACAAGGAGATATCTTTGCTGAGGAAGCAGAAGGACTGCACTCTTTGCATTCATGAAAGCTGGATTCTACTCATGTTAGGAGATTGGTTGAGGTGATAAACTGCTCTAGACAAGGCATTTAGCCTGTTAACCTGAAGTTTAGACTCTGAGGATATGTTTACACATCAAAGAGAAACCTACAGGTGACTGGGATTTTTGGGGTTCAGTGTGTGGGGCTGTTTCCTTGCTATGTAGACTTCCAGGCTTGGCCTGCAGTCCAAGGTCTGGGACCTTTGGGGTGGGAGTGTGATTTCTGGGGGTGATGGAGGCCAGATACTACAGAGCAACACTTTCAGAGAGACAAACTGGGAGTCACTTAAAGACTAACAAATTGATTTATTACATGAGTTTTGTGGGAGAAAATCCCACAAAAGCTCATTCAGTAAATTAATTTGTTGTCTTTAAGTACCACAGGACTCCTAGTTTATTGTACTAAAGGAAACTTAACACACTTGCCCCTTGGGAATTTTCACAGGGGTTAGAGACTGGGTACACCCATTGTTACCTGACAAGGCAAAATGATGGCTGATGTAGCCCTGAGGAAGTTACTCGGGGCATAGCAGACAGGTGGTGTCAGGCAGCTGAAGCTCAGTTGAGCACCAGAAAGTCTCTATCACCAAAGCAGGGGAGTAATGAGAGGACTTGCAGTCCTGGGCACCCCAAGAGACTATCCCATTGGCCTGTGATTTTACACAGATGAAACTCACACTGACTTCAGGTTTTACAAAGCAAAACACAGACTGTGGTTTTTACACTCACACTGACTGTGGTTTTACACAGACAAAACTCACACTGACAGACAGCATAGTGGTGCCTGCGGATAAAGGTCTGCTGAACAGAAAAGAATCAAGTTCCAAAGGGGCAGCCGTGTTAGTTTAGTTCAGTAAAATAAACAAGGAGGGAGTGCTGATTGACTGAGGACTTCAGAATGTGACACGTTTTAATGCATTTTAAATGTATTTTTGCACAAATCACAAAAACATCCAGTCTATTAGATAAATATTTCTCAGTGTAAAATAAAATTATACATACGGAAAAGTCATTCTAAATGTGTTTGAATGAAAGTGTTTTGAAATAAAATACAATTTACCTGAAAGTTATGAGTGTTTCCTTTAGACTTGTTCTATTTTATCAAGCATGTAACAGATATTTCATTTACTTTCTAAATGCATACGTTCATATGAGACCAAAAGCTATTCTAATATCTATGGTAAATATTTACCAGAATCCCCTTGGGTAAATATTAACCATTTTAAAAATCTGTGGGCCAAATTTACTTTGTTTTCTCACTGAGTATCTGATGTAATTCTGCTTTGATCAATTTCTGTGTTACAATAGTCAGCTGTGGTTAATTTCACATTTTTACACTTTCAGTGTCCGCTTCCAAGTGGACTCCCTTGAAGCCAGTGAAGTTATTCCATGTCTTATAGTAATGTAATGAAGGAAAAACATGTATCCAATGCCTATGACACGTTGGGTGAGACATAAATAATAATAAAAAATATCAATTCTGAAGTCCTTGAATTTAGCCCTAAATAGCTCATCAAAATGATATCTCTAGACCCAAACAAACTACATCAAGTGAAGGTGGAAATAGATAACTATTAATTAGCACCTTTAGCATTATAGGGTTTTGTAATGGTGAGGTTTTTGTTTCTTATTGATATTCGAAGCTTTGTTATTAATATTTGAATTTAAGGCAATCCAATTTTTGTTCAAAAAACCCTATCTATTCTCTGCAGATACTTTGAGAAGGTTCCAACATCAGTCTTAATTCTGCTCCATTACTCTGTTTACTCCCTTATCCTCTACTTTTGGAGGAATAAACAGACTAGAATAGTTGTGACAACTGCCATGTTTTGTGCATGATTTATGGGACTATGTTATATCATGCTCTCTCTTTCATCTTCATTTCTGGTCTGTGTTAGGCACAGTGGTATCTGAGGACCATCTTCCAAGACTGTGTATATTATATGGGGGATGTGCCAGAATGTACAAAGAGAAATGGGAAAAAATAATCTTTTTGTTAAGTTGCCCTGGATCTGGATCACGACATCTATTGCCAACTCTAGTTGAGTGAATGAGGATGAATGGGGAGGAGGGAGACAGTAGCTCTTGTGGACCACATCTATTGAATGAAACAAGGGAAGCCATAGTCTTCAACCCACACTGTGAGGACAGGAAACCATTCAATCTCTAGCATCTGTGAGAGTAGAGATATTTTTAACACCTTTTCTTCATTCACTGAATAATACTATAGTTCTCAAGTTAGTCTGAAGATGGATTAAAGTACTACTTGACATGAGAAAGGATATCAGTGATTTCAAATATACAGTATGTAGAGCTTTGTTTGGGATAGTGAAGTACCGAGGTCTGTAGCGCAATATTAGACTACTAGACAGGGGATGGTAATAAAGTAAAAGAGCAAAGTTAAGAATGGCATAGAAGTAAGCAAGGACAGCAGGGAGCAGCTTCCCTTCCCCTGCATTGTGAAGCATCTCTGTATCTTGGCCACCACCCTACCTCGGCTAGCATGAAAAGAACTCCTGCTTCTTTTTCAATCTGCTATAACCACTGGTTGGAAGCTGAGCGTATCCAGATTTTGGGGATCTTTAGATTTCTTTAATTCTACTGATTTTTCACCCCCACTTGCATTTTAACCTTAACCTCAAATGTCTAGATGTTCAAATGTTTGTTTCTGTTTTAAATAACTACAATGTTCTGCTTAAGTTGTTTTGAAATCATTTAGATTAAATCTCAGACTTCTTACTTCATATTTTTTTCCTGCCAGGAAATTTGCATAGATTACGCATACTGAACACACAAAACATAATACCAAAGCTAACAAATAAATGTGCTTATAAACATTTTGAAATACGATATTAAGTTGCTGAGAATGGAGTATGCTTTTGGAACCCAATCACTATTTCTCATTTAATACCCCTAGAGAAAGATAAATACCTTTACTGGGTGGGGAAAAAAATCAATGTCTCATTACTCAGAAACTTTGCTATGATGAGAATATTTTGTTTGGCTCTTGAAACCTCAGTAAGCTTATTTAACAACTGTAGAATTCATTTGCTTGCCCTACGCTCAAATGGAGGTAATCTTAAATGAAAAGTGTTGTATCCAGAAAAACAGTGATTTAAGTTTTGTCTTCCAAGAGCATATACAGAAGAACAACAGGTATGTATGAAGTAAAATTGGTATTGAACAACTAAATATCAGTTTGTCATACCTTCCTGCACAGGAAGTAGTACTTATGCCCAGAAGTAGTCCATAAGTCTTCCATGAACAAGGTACTTTCTGTGCAAGTTAAGGTACCACAAGTTTGCCATAAAATTAAACATAATTATTTATATTTGAATTAGAGCTGGTCAAAACATTTCCACAAAACTTTCCTTTTAGTAAAAGAAAAAAAGGTGATTATTCTAATAAGGCTTTCATAGGAAATTTAAATTTTGATCAAACTATTCCTTTAAATAAAAGAACTGAAAACAGGACAATTTCTGTGATTTTTTTAAATAAAACTTTGCTTTTTTTAACATTTGTTTTACCAGTTTTCCAACCAGCTCTAATTTTAATTTAATGTTATAATGAATTCATTTTCTGCATGAACAGCACAGTAATTTACATTGTAGTTGTAGTAAAATACTGTCAATATTATAAAAATCCAGTTTTCACCTACATGTCATATTTACAAATTTTCTTCCCTTATATTGCATAAACAAAATACAAAGGCAGCTCCCAAGGGCAAGAAATCTATCATTCACATTTATAAAGCAGAAACTGTTTAAAGTAGAGCAAGCCAAAATTTTACTTCCCAAGGGAAATTTCATTTTCAACATAATTTTATTTTGAAAGAAAAATTTGCAAAGTAACATTTCCATGATGTTGAAACACTGTTTTGATATTTTCAGAAGGGAATGGGTTGATTTCTTTTCCCCAGCTTTTTGTTTTCCAGGAAATTTTGACATATTTTTGTTTTCATTCTGATTCTAAACAAAATTAAATTTCAAAGTTGCAGGATTCAAGGGTAGAAAGACAAAAATAATCCTTAAAGACTAAATGAGTTGGAAATTTGAAGAGAGAAACTTGATGCTATGGCCTGTCTGGAGGTGGAAATGGGAGTTGTGCTAACCATGGGGGAGAAGTCCCATAAAGGAAGCAGATACTCACAGAAATATGCAGTAAGAAAGCAGTGAAATTCATGAGGGGAAGCAACTGTTCCTTGATCTTCTCCTCATTAGAGAGGCCTGAATCAATTCCTGAGTAAGGGAAGGGAGAATTTGAGAAATTATCTGCCTCATACCTATGAAGACATATCATTTAACACTGCTGACTCCCTTCATGGGAGGGCAGTCCCATTTATTAGGCAGTGTTTGGTAATGGTAATGGGAGTTACAGTTCTTACAAATACTTGGGTTTGTGATGACTCTGAGAATCACGTGGTGAATTGCATGCCAGGTGTGAAGGTTGCTGACTTAACAAGACATCTATATAAATGTAAGAGTTGGCAATAGATGCCGTGATCCAGAAAGGAGGTGCTGCTGATTGTGATTTCTGTTGGTATCAGTGACGTAAGGGCATGTTGGAGAGGGGTCATGGAGGCCAAATTTGGGCTGCTAAATAAGATATTGAATTCTAGGACCTCCATAATAGCATTTTTTAATGTTTCTAAGCATAGGGACACTTAGACTGGTAGAACTGGAGGGTCTTAATACACAGATGATATCATGGCGTAGGAAGAAGGGATTTAGGTTTATTAGTCACTGAGAAACTTTTTGGGAAAGAAGCAACCTATATAAGAAGAAAGGGCTCCATCTAAATCAAAACAAAATCAGATTTCAAACATGTAAATTTAAAAAGTCTGAAGGAGGAGTTTTTAAATGAAGCACTGGGGGAAAGCCAATAGGTGCAGAGGAACACATAGTTTAGATATAGACATCATTTAGAGAAGAATTTATTAAAGGGGATAATCTATATCCTAATAAATAAGAAAGGGTAGATGCTGTTAACGTATACGTAAGAAGTGAAAAGAAAGAATCAAACAAAAAAGAGACGCATTCAATTACATCAGATGAAGGCAGACCATTAAATACTGACAAAATTTATGGGTGATTATATAGACACGCTTGAAGTCTAAACACTAAACACTAGAGTGGCTTGTGTTAAATGAGGTTATTGATACAACAGGCACCCTAGAAACTTGGTAGAACAATGATAATCAATGTGAAATGGCAATACAAGATAATCAATACACAGGAATGATGAAATGTGTCATGCTGGTTAGGGCATGTCACTAAATACAAAAGAAAGCATAAAGTGAAATAGAATAAAAATTTTAAATGGATCAAATTGTACCATAGAATCTCTGTGGATATAAATGCATTCTTGAATGAAAACGTATAGCTGTAGGAAATATACTACTAAACAAGATGAGGACTGTAATTCTGAAGTGCTTACAGAGACTGCAAATGCAGAAGACCCAATAATAATGGAGGAATTCAAACAGTGGAGAGAGGTGGAGGGCACCTACAAACCTAACAACAGAAACATCAATGCAGGGACATACCCCTGCAACAAACCACGCTGCCAACTTTGCCCACATATCTGCACAAATGATGCCATCACAGGACCTCATAAAACTAGCTACTCCATCAAGGGTTCATTCACCTTCTTACCACCAATGTGATTTATGCCACCATGTGTCAGAAAATTCTGCCCCTGCCTTATACATTAGACAAACAGGACAGTTTCTGAGCAAAAGAATAAGGTGACACATATCTGACCTCATAAATACCAACATTCAAAAACCAATAGGGGAACCCTTCAGTCCTCCTGATTGTGCCATTAATGATCTGGTAATAGGTGTACTCAGGCAAATGGATAACAAATCAAAGCTTCAAAGAGAAACTGCAGAATTGGAATTCATATGCTGATATGACACGATCAACTCAGGGCAGAATAGAGACCATGACATTTTTTTCCCATTACAAGAGGTAATTTTGCTTTTCTCCCCCCTTCCTATATGCTGTTGTTCACTGTTTGAATCTAAACAACTGAATTGATTTGCTATAACAGTCCGACCTGATCCTATGACTTGTACTTCCCTGCATTTATTTTCCTTCCATTCTGTAGTTCCCCATCTTCAAGCATCTGACAAAGTGGGATTTTCTCCCACACAAACTCATGCAATAAATAAATTTGTTAGGTTTTAAAAGTGTTACCACACTCATTTGTAAATGCGGTATGTAACCACTCTCTTAAATCAGTCACTGTACCAGGAGGTTAGTTACCACAATGACATTTAAAAAAAATGTTCCATTGATAATCTTGGCCACTAAACTTAACTTCAATACTGGACAAACAGGTTGAAACTGTAGTAAAGAACAGAACTGTTAGACACATAAATGAACACTGCTTGGGGAAGGTTCAACACAGCTTTTGTAAAGGGAAATTATAGCTCATCAAGCCCTTAGAATTCTTTGAAGGTTTGCATTTGGAGCATTTGGACAAAGGTGGCCCACTTGTCTTGGACTTTCAGAAAGCCTTTGACAGGTCTTTCAGCAAAATCTCTTAAGCAAACTAAACAAGTCATGGGAAAAGAGGGAAGATTTTTCTCAAAGATCAGTAATTGGTTAAAAGATAGAAAACAGAAGGTAGGAATAAATGCTCAGTTTCCACAATGGAGATAGGTGAACTGCAGACTCCCCTGCAGATCTGTACTGGGACTTGTGCTGTTGAACATATTACTAAACAGTCCATAAATGAAGTGAACAATGGAGTGGAAAATTTTGCAGATTACACAAGGTAGTTAAGTCCAAAGCTGACTGCAAAAATTACAAAAGTATGTCACAAAACTGGGTGATTGGATGACAACTGATGGATGAAACTCAATGCTGATATGTACTGTACAAAGTAATACACAATAGAAAACATAATTCGAGCTATGCATAAAAAAGTGATGGTCTAAATTTGCTGATACCACTGAAGAAAGATCTTGGAGTCATCAGGAATAGTTCTCTGAAAACGTCTGCTCAATGTGCAGCGGCAGTCAAAAAAGCTAAGAATGTTAAGAACCATTAGAAAAGGAATTGATAATAAGAGAGAAAATATCATAATGCCACTATATAAATCCAAGACACATCAATATCTTGAATACTTCATGGAATTCTTGTCATCCCATCTCAAAAAAGATACTTTTCCATTTGTAATGAATGAGGAAGGGCAATAAAAATGATATACGGAACAGACCAAAAAAAATCTGGGATGTTCATCTTAGAAAAGAAATGACAAAGGAGGTCTATAAAATCACAAATGGTGTGGAGAAAGTGAATAGAGAAGTGTAATTTATCCCTTTGCATAACATAAGAACTAGGTATTACCCAATTAAATTAGTAGGCAGCAGCTTTCAAATAAATATAAGGAAGCACTTCTTCAAAGGGTGCACTGTCAACATGTGGAAGTCGTTGGCAAAGATGTAAAATCCAAAACTATAACTGGGTTCAAAACAGATCTGGATTAATTCACGAAGGATATTAGCCAATATAGTCAGGTATGTAACCCATTCTCTGGGTGCCCTCAAAGCATCTGAGTTCCAGACGGTGGGACTGGACAATACTCGATAATAATTGGTCTGGTTTGTTCATTTCTTCTGAATCATCTGGCAGTGGCCACTGTCAGATGACAGGATACTGGGCTAGATGGATCATTGGTCTGATCCAGTATGGCCGTTTTCACATTCTTATGAGGACTTAGAACTGCCTAGTTCTGTGCAACTCCATGTCATACTTTATGCAAATCATGTAGTGAGATAATTTGCATATAACCTTGATGTGAACCTTTGCTTTTGAACAATGCATCCTACTCCAAGAATTGGTGGGGTAGCATATGTATGTTACCACAACCTGGCAGTTTTGTCTGGGGCAGGGTGTCTGGGCTGTGAGAAGTGGGTAAGCTGTTCCACCTCCACACCTTCTGTCCAGGTGCTGCCATTAATTGCACCTTCCCCACCTGATCCAGTAGGAGAAGCTGCAAGAGTAGGGGCACAATGGCTACCTGCAGAGCATCCTTAGTGGCTGGAAGGAACAGCTACTTGACAGATCTTCAAAGCCTGGCTAATTGCATGACATCTAAGCTTGGCTGTGGGAATGTATTACAGGGCTTGCCATAGCATGTCACTTGGCAACCCTGACCAGTGACCCACAGACACCCATATTCACTCTACAAAGTGCTGTTTGTCATTTTTCCCATCTGGATCCTTGGGTGAAGGAAGCAGCTCTCTGTGTTTTGTAGAGACTTAGGATGTTACATGGTTAACTTGCTTATAAATCCTTAGGTACCTATCTGCCTCTTTAGGTTACTAAATACATTTGAATATTGGGTCCTTGAAATAGGTGAAGGGGAGCTGCTCCACATTCCTTTAATTTAATTTGCACTGGGAGGCCAAAGGAAGTGACTCACATAAATGTTTTATTTTCCTCTCTTTGAGACAGGAACTTTTCTTCTCCTCTTGTTTGAGACATAACATAAATTGGCTAAACCCCAAACTCCAGTGTCAGCTGGCAATCACATTCCAGAAGGCAATCTTGCTTGTTAGGTAATGACTCTCATTTTGCTTTGGGAGAGCATTTATAAGTATTAAATTCTTTCTTTATAAAGGCTTTGCTTCCCAAATATACTATATATTCACTGTTACCTGCATTGTTTCAAAACCAATTCAGTATCCTGCCTAGAGAGATAAGAAAATAATCAGAATGAGAAAATAAATGGTTTAGTGCTTAGGCATCTTTAATGAAAGGAGTGAGAAAAAATCTAGAAAAAGTATAATAATAAAGGCCCCAGATAATATTCTTTCCATTTAAGGCAAGAACCAGAGTTATACGCTTCAACCTTGAAAACCCTTTCATGAAGTCCAAACTATACAATTTATTAATAACTCTATAGTATATTGTAGTTCTGACTTAAGTAAAGGAGGGGAAAATGGCCCAGACCAACCAACTATAAGGTGGGTGCACAAATGATTAGAAAAACATATTCAGATTAGTTATCAAAGCTTCACAGTCAAGTTGAAAGGACATATTCTGTGGCGTTTGTAGAGATGTGCCTGGGTCCAGTTTTATTCAATATCTTCATAAATGGTTTATATAATGACACTTATAAAGTACACTTATACACACATAAATTTGGGGAATGGGTATGTCTACACTGCAAAGCTTTTTCAAAATATGGAGGCCTATTTTGAAAGAAGCTTTATGCCTGTCCATGCAGGCATTTTGGTATTTTAAAATAAGCGCTTCATTATTTTGAAATCACAAAGCGCTATTTTGAAATACTAAAACCTAGATTTATTTCAAAATATTGATTTTTTTAAAAAAAATAGCTATCTCAAAAAAAGCCATTCCAACCTGCAGAATTGGCTTTTTTCGAAATAATAGCCCAATACTTTACATTGACTTTCCCTATTTTGAAATAGAAAGTCCAGCGAAGACGTTCTATTTTGAAATAAGAACACCTACCTTATTTTGAAATAGAGAGTCTTTACTAGACTCCTAGTCTGAAATAATAAATTCAAAATAATGCTATTTTGAAATAATTATTTTGCAATAAATTTGAAATAGTTATTTCAAAATAACTGTTTCACAAAATCTTTGGCAGTGTAGACCTAGCCATATGATATCAAGATGGAAGGAGTTGCAAGTACTTTGGAGGAGAGGGCTACAATTCAAAATTATATGGATGAACTGGAAAAAGATCTAAAATAAATAGGATGAAATTCAGTGAAGATAAATGCAAAGTAATACACTTAAGAGGGAATAATCAATTGTACAACTACCAAATGGGAAATGTCTGCTTAGGAAGGAATAGTGCAGAGATGGTTAAGGGTTATAGCAGATTATAAACTAAATATAAATCAACAATGTAATACTGTTGCAAAAAAACCCAAATATCATTCTGAGGTGTCTTAACAAGAATACTGTAAAAAAGAGATGAGAATTAATTCTTTCACTTTACTCAGTACCGATAAGATCCCAGATGGAATATTGCATCCAGTTCTGGTCACCACACTTCAGGAAAGACGTGAACAAATTTGAAAAAGTTCAGCAAGAAATGATTAGAGGTCTAGAAAACATGGCCTGTGAGGAAAGATTGAAAAAACTGGGCTTATTTAGTCTGGATAAGAGAAGACTGAGGGGGACATAACTGTTTTCAAGTATGTAGGATGTTGTGATAATGAAGAGATTAAGAAATTGTTTTCCTTTGCCATTGACAAATGGACATGATGTTATGGGCTTAAATTGCAGCAAGGGAGGTTTAGGTTGACTGTTAGGAAAAACTTCCTGTCTGTAAATGTAGTTAAACACTGGGCCAAACTACCAAGGGAGATTATGGAAACTCCATCATTGGCAGTTCTTAAGAACAAGTTAGACAAACATCTGTCACAGATCATCTATAATACCTAGTCCTGCCTCAGTGCAGGTGACTGATGTAAAGGAACTATCTAGGTCCCTTTCAGTCTTTCATTCTAAGATTCTTGTTGTAACATCAGTAACCAGGATGAGCAATACCACATACGCAATTAAGCTAGCTGTAAATTGATGTCACAGGAAAAATGAAATCTCTTTCTACAAAATGCCTTTTCATCTTGAGAAAGCTAGTGGGAAAAATCTGACAGTTATAGCTTTAAAGAACATTTTTGATCACATCTAAAAATAACATTTACATAACCCTCCTTGCCTGAGTCTCCACAGGTGACTTCAACTTCCTTGCTCAGCCATATTAAAATTTGCAAACACTGTGGAATTTTAGCAGATTTGGTTTCCTAAAAATGTATGTATAGTGCAACCTTAGATGTAACAGTAAGGGCAAAGTTATTTTCTCCTCTGACCTAAATAAAATTTATAAGATGCAAACCATCCATCAGCAGTTAATGGATACAGTACACACTTTTAAATTGCTTTTTATAACTAACCGTTATTACATCTATCTCTGTGCTCTACCCTTTAGTTCCTTTTGCACTCAGCAAACACTTGGAATAATTTACTCATCTAGGACAAGATTGGAAAGTGTTTAAAGGCAGCCAGTGTGATAACACAATATGTCTGGTATCGTCTATTTTATTACTCCTTGAGCCACAGCAGGCAACTCTGCAAAAGTACGTCAACAGCCACAAAACTCCTAATTTCCATATATACGTTGACATGTCAAGTAATTATGAAGTTAAGCAACTTAAACACACTTCAGGAGCAGGAGTGAGTGTTTCTGGAGTGCCTTAATGCACCCATATTTTGGCAGCTACAAACTGTCTTATTAGAGGATACAAATTTGTCCCCAAGCAGCATGCACAGTTTACTTCTGCTGTCACAGGACCGTGATTGTTGCATGACGTGAGGAGTTTCTCTGTTGAATAAAAACTAATTACCACTGCTATACTGTTTCATACAGAAAAGGAAAGGAAAATGAACCCTATCACAAACTATTAACAATTTTATCATTAGACACACAAAATTTACAGGCAGCCAGTTTGCCTTCTTGCTATATTTCACTAGTTTTGGAGAAAAAATCTGTCATTGTGAAAGATTTGTTATATACTGCCACACAGGAACAGGAGCAAAAACACCTTACAGGAAAGAGTTCTCAGGAAACTTTCAATTTTTTATCGGGTTCTGTTTTACTTTCCTGACATAAACCAGTTCTGCTCCACAAGCTGGTGTGCGGGTTCACACACTGAAGAGAAAGGTGACAGTATGTCTCCTCCCCGCTCTGTGTATATCTATTCACCCTTTGAAGTGCACAAGGGAGCAGTCCCAGCGTTCCCTTCATTTCAGACAGGCACTTCCATGAGGCAGAAAGGAGAAGAAGGCTCTTTCTGTCCTTTTACATAAACATATGTGCGATGGCATGGTCACTCCACACTGGCCCCTGAAGGAGTTCAGGTGGCCAAATAACTGTCTAAGCTACACCTTGGGGCGAAATCAGGGCACAATGAGGACAAATTAAAGGATGAAGCTTACCTGGCAGGAACAGGCAGGGCTTGTATAAAGCTGGGTAGCAGGGAGCAGAAAGAAGCTGCAGTCATTCTCTCTGGCTATATCTACACTTAGAGCATTAAATAGATTTAACTTAATTCGATATAATTGAACCAAAATAACAACTATTAAATTGATTTAAGTTAAATTGATTTAACATGTCCCCCCTAGAAATTCAAATCAAACTAGCATGTCCATGGACAGGAGTTGCTAGTTCGATTTAGGAGAGGCGCACCATGAGAGGTGTGGCAAGCTGGCCCCCAAAGATGCCATGCCCCACCCAGTATATAGAAAAAGGACAGCACCCTGGGAAGGAGAAGGGGAGAAGTGTAAAATCAAATAACAGTTAAATCAAAATCACATGTTCACACAGTGTTATTTCAAAATAACAGTTTCAATTTAACTGTCATTTTGATATAATACTAGGCTTTATTATATCAAAATGCTTTTCTTATTAAGGGAGCTCCTTATCTCAATATAAGGAAATGTAGTATGGACCTGCAATCTTTTAAATCAAAATAATCTGCATTATTTCAATTTAAAGACTGTGTGTGGATATACCCTCTAAGAAAAGTAAGAGAAGGATCTTTGTACAAAGGGACATGTATACTCAGAGGATGGTGGAAAAAGGAACCTGACAGAGACAATGTACGAAGCTGTCCAAGGAAACAGCAGTGAGGCAGAGGAGAGTCCAGACTTTAGTCTTTTTTTGGAGGGCCCCTGGGCTTGACCTTGGAGAAGAGGTTGGGAATGGGTTGCGCCATGTACAACCACAGAAGCAGCACCATTGAGGGGCAGTGAATCAGAAGAGTTCCTGGGATGGCTGGTACAGAAAGACTTCAGTACACACAGCCCTGGAATGGAAAAACTACAGTGAGCCAGCTGGAGGTCAAGCCACAAAGAGGGAGTAGTCAAGTTCTGAGTAAGAGATGAAGTGCGTACCTCCAGGGAGAGGTGGGGCTAGTCCAGAGCTGTGGCCGTAAGCAAACGCTGTAGGGATGAGCAGAGCACCCCATGACAGCATGTCAGAATCAGACCATAAATTGTGCCTGGGCCAGCTTAGTCTCTGGCCATGTACCTGATGGAAGAGAAAATAGTGCGTATGCACCCACAAAAGTAATGAGGAAAAAGACTATGCAGGGAAGAGAGGAAGAGATTAAGAACTTAGCTCTGCTTCCACCTCTTTGTGCCTGAGATAACACAGAAAGTCCTCAGCAGGGTCAGGAAAACAAGTTCAAGCTCCCAGTTCTGTGAGTAAGATTTCACAATAACACTTTAAGGATACTTGTGAGACAGGAGGGAAAAAAAAATACATTTCATCAAATGAGTAATGACACTGATGCAATAGTATGTTACTCCACACAGTGCATCAGTCTGAAATTTAAGACCTTCACTTCTGGAAGCTGTTCTGGGAGAAAACTACTTTACCAGGAAGGAATGCTGTAAATCTTTTACCTAGACTATATAACTAGAGCCCTGCAAATCCGTGGGTATCCACTGCAGATCCGCGGGTATCCACATCTTTAGATGCAGGTGCAGATAACCGTGGACCCATTGCTGCGGATCAACTCCCAGATGCAGCTCCTATTTGTTACCTTATCACACTGCGATAAATTGCGGAAGCTGCTGCACTGATCTGTGTCAGCAGTGCGCAGGGGAACCAGGAAGTGCTCTGGCCAATCCTAGATTGTGATCTGCCAGCCAATCAGAGTCTCAAGGTGGGGCTTGGAGACTCACTGCTGGCCTTTGATTGGCTCATTCCCCTGCCCATTTCTTCCTTTTCTCGCTTCCAGTTGGCAAGCCATTGCTGTCAATCAGAGATTTCATAGGTGGGCAAAGAAATCTGATTGATAGCACAGCATGAGAACCACAAACAAGGAAAGAAAAAGTGGGTGGGACCGATATGGGGAATGAACCAATCAAAGGCTGAATAGTTGTATGTGAGCCCAAGCTCAGTTGCAGCTGCGGTTACAGATGCAGCTAAACCCTGGCATGCAGATTTCAGATTGGATTAATGTTATAACTGAGCAGATGCGGATCCACGTTTTTGTATCCGCGCAGTGCTCTATACATAACCCATCTAGTTACTACATTCTTCCACATTGCTATAACATGCTTCACTGTTCCTCATTCACGACAGGGGCATCACTCGCGCCAGGCTTATGGGGCTCGAGCCCCGAGTCCCAGCCCCCAAACCTGGTTCCACCACCAGGCTGGCTGTGGCAGTGGCTGCAGTGGCAGTGCATGGCCACCGAGTCCCAGCATGCTGAGCCCCAGGGCTTTTCCTGAGCCAGCAGCACTTCTGATTCACAGCAGGTTCTAATTTTGAATGTGTTCTCTTTAGACCCTGTGCTGTAGTCTCTCTATAGAAGCTCACCCTCATTGGGATGATAATGTGTATTTTTTTACTGTAAGGATTATAAAACCAAGGCCCTTGTTTTCAGACCCAGCCATACACTTTCTGAAACAGATTTTACATGTCTTGTGTCTCTCTGCACCTCATCCTGGTTTCCACTATTCAACTAGTACTTATTTATTTGTATTGTTCTAGCTTCCAGGAGTTCCAGCCATAGACTGAGAAGTCACTGCAGTTATGTCCACATTGGAACCTTAAGTAGACTTAAGGAATCTTAAGTCAACCTACAAACCCCCGCAGCCACACTGGGCTTTTATTAAGTTGACTTAAGCACTTCCTTAGGTTGACTTAATGCTTAAGTCAACCTTATTAAGTTGACTTAAGCCAGTGTAGACGGGGAATAGCCCTTAAGTCGACTTAATTGGCCTCCAGGCTCCCTCCCAGAGTTCCTGGCCACCAGGAGGGGTTGACTTAGCACCTGCCAGTGTCGACACAGGCAGTCAACAGAAGCTTTCACTGTGGACACACTAAGATGACTTAATAAGGTCGACCTTAAGTTGACTTAAAGGTGACCTAACAGAGCCTCCAGTATAGACACACCCAGTGATAGGAAGTGTACAAGCATTTGATAAAATGATGGTCCATGTCCTAAAAAGTTTATAATGCTAAATACATACTGTACTTAGCTTCTTTTTGCCCTTCCACATCCTGATGGCTGTGTTACATCTTTCTTCCTGCAGATCTTATATATTTTCTGCCTAGCTATCTTATTTGAAATCCTATATAGCTGCCTCTATTTATACCTCCTAACTTCTCTTTCCTTGCGTGATTATTGCTATTTTTTTCATTCCGTAAAACATTTGGGGTAATGTTTTTGTGAAATGCACTGTAGAAAATAAATTTGCATATGTACTGAGTAATAGGCTTTACTGAATTCTTCAGCGCATTTCTAATTCAGAGTTGTAACACACCTTTCTTACAAATGAAAAATACACAGGGCCAGTGCAACACGGTAAGCCCAGTAAGCATTGTAGGGGGCACCGACGTTTGAGGGGCACCAAAATGGGGAGCGCACTGTTGCACTGCGCTATTATGTCACTCATCTGCACTGGTATCTGCGGCGCTTGCAAGGGAGGATGCCAGAAATGCTAGCACCGTTCCTGAAAATACATTAGAAATTATTAGATTATAACTAGAAATGAGTTTTGGTCTAAGAGCAGTTAACCAACATACAATGAGATTACACTGTCAATAGTGTATAAGTTTAAGAACAAGGCTATATTATTTATTCTAAATATAATACAGTAGGTTTAGATTAACGAAGCTTCCATACACGTAATTTTGCTGATCATTATTAGTCTGCTTTGGGAGCCAGCAGCTGCATTTTGAATTAACTGCCAGCTGTATAATGAGTTATCAGAAAGCCCAGCTGACATGGAGATACAACACCCCACCCTTGATTATACTGATTAGTGTAAAAAAGCAAATCCTCATGAGTGTAGAGGGCATTCTCTTATAATAAGCTATCCTAATGATATATAAAGGTTTATTATAATACACATCCATGATGTGCCTACTAATGCCTTTTATGATAATAATATACTGGATCCAAAGAATAAAATCTGTTATAATGGTGAAAGGATCAGTGATAGGTGCCAACGGAGATTTCTAAAGAGAGAGACGAACAATGCTTTGGGAGCGTAAAAATCCTATCGACTTGAATGTGAACCACAATATATTACCTGTTTCAGACCCTCTTACTTACCAGCAAAAGCAGGATTTCAAGGTATAAACAATGCAACCTCCATGAAATACTATTTTTGCCAATATCAGCAGACAGAAATTAGCATTGCAAGGAAGTGATTCACTTCACTGTTTCATGGAGGCTTCCACATTTGCAAATAGTCTGTAGCTATTTTAATTTTTTGAGGCAAATGCATTTTGCATACCATCTCACTGCAGCTTGTCACTTCATAAATATTACAGATATTATTTCTCAGTGCCAATTTGGCAGGAATAAATCTCTTAATATGCAAATTGAAATTTTCTTTTTTGGATGACAAGTCTGAAGTACTGTCCCAAATTAATGTGTCAGTAGAAGAGGTTTTAAAATAAACTGATAACCTAAAGAGTAACAAGTCACCAGGACCAGATGGTATTCACCCAAGAGTTCTGATGGAACTCAAATATGAAATTGCAAAACTACTAACTGAGGTATATAATCTATTGTGTCACTGAAATCAGCCTCTGTACCAGATAGCTAGGGGGTAGCTATTGTAATAGGTAGAAGGTTTTAGTACATACAAGAGAAGCACAATGCCCAACTACCCTGTGGAACTCATTGCCATAGGATGTTATGATTGTCAAAAAATATAAGTGGGTTCAGAAAAGAACTAGATAAGTTCATAAAGGATAGGTCCATCCATGGCTATGTTCCAAGAAGGTCAGGGATGCATCCCAGGTTCTAGGCTACTCTAAACCTGTGATTACCAGAAGCCAGAATGGATAATAGGGTGGATCACTCCATAACCTCCCTACCCTCTACAGTCCCTTTGAACCACTGGCACAGGCTAATCTCAAAGGAAGGATGCTGGGAAAGACGGAGTCTGATTCATTGTGGCAGCTCTTCTAAAGGAATGTCTCTTGCAGTAAGTTTCTACCAGTGAATATGAGTAATAGTATCTGGCCTTTCTACATTTATCTTAATGTAAAAAACAAAACAAAAAATGATAATCATAGAACTTTTGAATGCAGCAAGTAAATGTGAACCTCAAAATTTACTCATGTTGGTTAAAGGTCTTGATTTATGTAGAGCTAATGCCTCTATAAAAAAGTCCACAAATTCTCTTCACTTTTAGCACTTGCTGACTTTTTAAAAAATCATTTGTTAGTTAGCTTGATATTATGTACATGTACGTTATCTGTTACAGCATTTTAAACTATCACAGGTTTCTGGCTTTCCATAATTCTACTTCTAAACTTATCTAAACTTGGACCATAAAATCAATCACAGTTGATGGAACATAAAAAAATAGCACTGGTGGCAGAGAAAGCTCATGTTGTGCTCCCCAGGCAGTAACTATTCAGACTTCATTTCTTCCTCCAGATTTTATATATTGCTTAAAATTATGTCTCCTCAAGAGCAAAGCAAGCTATTTGCTGGGCCACTTACTGAGCCAATCAACTCCCTTCCCTTCTTCCATTAGCTGATGTTCCTTTTTCTGATGTCTTCTTCTGACCATATCTTTCATGACTATCCTGCTGCATCAGCACAAGTTTCTCTAGTTACAATGTAGTGGCCCTGAATAGCTACACAAGGATCCAGCATTCCATGGGTTTTCCCCTAAATAAAATTGGCTTGGAATTTATTGAATATGCAAGTAAAATCCTGTTACATGACATAACAAATGTTACACTTTACAGAAGACTGTGTCCCTTGACTAGAGGTCATCAAAGCCAGAGGAGGGAGAGATCAATAAAAATTAAAGGGAATGGTGAAGAATGGCTAGAAGGAATTGTCTCCTTGGGAAGTGGATTCGATCTATAGATCCCATTTATTACGGGGTGGGAAAAGGATGAAGATAAAGATAATATGCAATAGGAAAGCCTAATTATCTCCCAGTGCATGCCCAAAACCCCCTGCAAACTGGTAACCCAAAGAAAGTCATTGCTTGGTGTTTTTCTACGGAAATTTCAGGGAGCAGACCCAATGCCCACAGAAGAATTATGATAATTCCACTCCCCGATATGTCATTTATGCCGCTTCTGAATGCTATAAAATTTGGACCTTAAAAAATTAGTATCTAAATACCAAATCTGACAAGTTTCCTGACCTATCTGCCCTAAGAATCTATCAATGCCAGGTATTTCATCCTGGTAGATTATAAAGAAATGCCCAAGACAATTCTCTTCCAACTTCTCTGTAGCCTCTTTGAGGAGAAAGCTTTCTTTAAATTCACGGACCCCTTAAAAATGTGACTTCGTGGTATGTCCTGAAATTTTTATATTAAAAGATTGCACATACCTCAAAAAAGTACTGTAATGTTGTTAGTGTGTGTATAGAACCAGAGCAAGTTATCTAGCATCTAGTTCTTGATTCATCAGCAATGCAGAATGCTAAGATCTTGTGAAGTGTATTTTTTGTAAAAAGTCTCTCTATTCTATAAAATTAAAAAATATAATCTATTAACTGAAAGTATTTTAGGGCAATGCAGAGCTGAACTATCGCACAGTTTAAATGTTCTTGCCACTCTACAATAGCCTGAAGATTTCCAATAATTTTATCAACTGTTACGAATGTTGCAGAAGCCACATAAATCAAATGGATATTGATTGACTCCTGCCCTGTCACAGATTAGCCTTTGGAATCCTAAACCAAGACAGGAGACAGAAAAAATGAAATAAATTTCTCTTGCCAGTGCTTCTGGATGTCACATCCTTATGAGTGAAACCAAATACAAGCTTCTTCCCTATAAAAATAAAATTTGTTTCTTGGATTTTTCTCAGTTACCTTTTTCAGCTCTAATGGTGACTATTTTTTAACAATTTATGTGATTATAGATGTATATATTTAATCTGAGGACCTAATTTCAAAACCCACAGTAAAAAAATTAAAGACCGTTAAGATTATCAACAAATATTGGTCTTAGTAACCCAGTTTCTTTTAATTTAAAATTCTAATGTATTTTTTAAAATTATTTTTAGGTAGATGTACAATATATTTGTTTTCCAAAGTGTCAGCTTATTTGATGCGGAATTCTGATTTTGGACTTGTTATTGACTTGTTTTAAAATGTTGTTGTTTATTGATAAGAAAGGTGGTCATTTTGTCAGTCAAAAAACATGTAGGCCATATTCAAAACCAGTGAGGTTGAGTTAGACATAGCCAGACTAAGGTTAATTCATACACACATGCCTGTACACACACGAACTATCGACTTAAATTCCCTTAGCTTTGTCTTCATGGCCCCGCAGTAAGGAATATGGAGTGACGGGGGTGTGAGAATTGTTGCACTCACTAGCATTCTGCACCATAACTACCTCATGTATATGCTGCTGCCACAAACTAAAAAGAGCCTAGTTCATCTTAACATAGGACTTTTTCAGACAGAACTTAACGCAAATTAGGTGCCTTTTAGTTTGCACCAGTAGTGTCCACACGGGGGAGTTACAGTTCAGCATGCTAGTGCATTTTGCAGTTCACAGTATAGTCCAAACTGCAGTGCCATGAGAGCAAAGCGTTTAAACCCTGGTCCTACAACATGCTTTAGTAGGCCTTTGTGCCTGCCTGGAGCCCCATACACTTTAGTGTGACCCCATGTAGATTCATGAGTGTGCTATCAGTGTGTAGTTTTCAGAACTATGATCTTTGGCTCTCCCATTTATGCATGTGAAACTTAAAACCTCATCCTCCTTACACACTGCTTCCAAATATGAGCTCCTTGGGTCTAAAAGAGTAAAGGAAATGTACGATGGAGGAACTCATGTCAAAGGGCCAGAAGACTGTAGCCAGCAACCAACCAGGAGGCATAAGATTCTGTAAATTAAGATAGAGTAGATCACTTTCTGTAAATATTACAGTATGTAGAAAGTATTCCATAGAAACATCTTTTGCAAGGAAAATGTTTGTTTGATTAAACAGAAACTTTTGCAAAAAAAAAAATTTCATTTTCATATAACCCTGAAACCATAGAAACTGATCATTTCAACTGAAAATTTCAATTTTGGGTTGCTGAAATTTTTTACATTTTGCTTGCCAAAAATCATACATTTTGTTTAACTTTTCTGCAAACTTGTATTTGAAGAAATTTTTTGGCAAACTTAAAACAAAGTCTTAGGCTATGCCTACACACACATCGTTATTTCGAAATAAGGATTTCAAAATGAGATATTTCAAAATAAGTTAATTCGAATTAAGAAAATGTTAATTCGAATTAAGGGAACGCCTGCTATTGAAACGGCTGTTATTTCAAAATGGTTATTTCGAAATAAGGCCATTTGGACATGTGGTTTTGAAACAACACTATTGTTTCAAAACAATGGTATTGTTTTGAAACCACGTCCAAATGGCCTTATTTCAAAATAACTATTTCAAAATAACAGCCGTTTCGAAACAATGGGGGTTTAACCTGTTTCGAAACAACAGTTCTTATTTCGAAAGGATGGGATCTGTCCTTTCGAAATAAGAAAATGTCATGTGGACCAAATATCTTTAATTGTGAAATAACCAGTGTTATTTTGAAATAAAAGTGCTGTGTAGACATACCCTTAGATTATTTTTTTGTTGGGAAATAATTGTTTACCCTAGAGCACTAGTTAGTAGATTAGTTTCAGGTTAAAACTCATCAACACCAAGTTCACAGGTTAACTAAATCAGTTTTAAAACACACTTTTAGTTAAATAGGTTCAAGTTTGTATGAAGAAAAGGCATAGTTAGTGCCAGTAATTCTGACAATTGTCACCTTTCACTTCAGAATTTGGTCCACATTGTACAAATTTAAGGCAAGCGTATTCCTAAGCAATGAGAGTCCTGTGGCACCTTATAGAGTAACAGATTTCTTCAGGCATAAGCTTTTGTGGGCTCTAACCCACTTCACCCAGATGTAATGTATTCCTAAGCAATTCATGAAATGGTTAAATAGCTTAACAAAGAAATATATAAAGAAGTAGATGAAGTAATCTAATTAAAAAAAAACCAACCCTTTTGTACATATGTGTCTTATATGTGTTTGTTGATGCACTTGGCCTGCATAGCCCCGAAAAGCCGCAATAGTGGCATAAATTATACTTCCCTTGGTAGACGTGTGCTGACTTTTTGAGATGCAGCTACAAATTATGCAGGATATAGGACACAGAAAAATCTCAAGCCTCACAGTTCTTTGCCATCAGTACCTCATGCTGCATCTCTGCATGCTATTGTTGAAAACTGAAGAACTGGCAATCTTCGTGAGGTTTACAGCTTTCCCAGAACTCTGTGCTGGTACCTTAGCACTCTGTTCTTGTCAGTCAAGCAGTATGAACTGTAATTGGTTTTCTGTATTTAATCTCCTTTTGTTTATCAACAACAGTAATAGTAGTAAAGAAGGCCCAAGAAGACCATTTCAGCAGGTTTGCTAATAATAGTTGTCAGCCATCTGAGTACGGAAAAAAAAAATACTGCACAGGAATTTCTCAATGGCTTTTCTGCAAATATGCAAATTTTTCTACTCCAGCTACTATAATCTCTTGCTTTGTATTGTTTCCTGCAGTCAGAATTTTCAAGCTGCTTCCCAGTGAACAAAGATGCCATCTGGGCCTCATACTCCTTTCTGCCAAAGCAGAAATACTTCAGAATTTGCAAGAAAGCAGGCAAAAGCAAGCATAAATAAAACCAGAGAAGTGAAACTGCTACAAGGGTAAATGTTGATTTTAAGTGACCCAGCACTTACTGAAATCAGCAGGACTTTTCTTGTCATTCACTTCACAGAAGGCAGAACATGGCTGTTTCTTTTTCTTTCCTTCCCTCTCCTCAGGCCTTCAAGGCAATAATGTTATCAAACTAAAAGTAAAATTATTCAAACCTCAGTGGATTCAACTGAAAGACTGCTGATTCAACAGGTTTAAAAATCAGACCATTCTCATTCATGGGCCTAAATAATCTAATTTCAAATTAAAAAAACTTGGTCTTCAGCATTCAGTTTAGTGGGGTTTTGTTTGTTTGTTTTAACTTTGTGACTGTTTTCTGACAAATGACATATTTTTAAATTTTATTTTTACCTATAAATTAATTCAGAGGTGGTTTATCTCTTTTATTTTTAGATCATTCCCTTGGGTTTAACTCTAAAAAAAATGCTTACATTCTCTTTTTTCCATGGTATTTTATCTTATGAGACCAAGTATTAGTCGACATCGAGAATAAAAGTTAACTTGCTCAGTCAGTAAAATTTTCAGCTTTCTTCATACTGTAAGGCGTGTTCTATATTGTGAGCACAAAAGCTACCTCTAGTGGCAAGAGAGTTGGTTTCTTTATTATATAACTCAAGTACTGCATTGCACAGTAAGAACTAAATAATCCTGCCTGAACAAAAGACAGCTATGACCCATTCTCAGGATCCACTGAAAATTTTGCCCTAGAAAGTCATGGACGGTGAGCTTTTTCTCGTAAATTGTAACAGAGGTATGGAACTGAGATTTCTAGATTCCAGTACATTTACTCAGATTGACAGGACAAGATGTAACTAAGTCACATGATGTAACTTTGATGTGAATATTTATGGTATTAACACAGTCAGAATAACAGATACAGCTTCAGAACTCAATCCTGGCACATGAACTGTGATATTTTTAAGATATATGCAGGCAAGATCTTGAATAATTTAATTAATATAGCAGACAACCAATAAGCTAGGGAAAAAAAGCAAGTAGTCTTGTGGCTCTTAAAGACTCCTTGCTTTTTTGCTTTACTAGACTAACACAGCTGCCCCTTTGGAACTTAATAAACTAGAATATGTTATTGTTCCTTATCAAAATAAAAAGTGGAGAAAGTTGTAAGAGTTTCATATTAAAATCATCCATAAGATCAATAATTGCTTTGTGGTTAAAGCACTGGATTAAACTCAGGAGATCTAGGATGAATCTGTCACAACTTTGTTGTGATCTTTGGCAAGTCACTTAATTACTTGGTGCCTCAGATTCCTGTCTGTAAAATGGGGATAGTCTTCCACTTTAATCCCACTTTTTGTCTTGTATGTTTAGATTGTGAGATCTTCAGAGCAAGGACTATGTCTTACTATTTCTGCGAGGCTCAGTTTAATGAGGCTCTGATCTTGACTGGGATCTCTACATGCTGCTATAATACAAACATTAAATTAAAAACAAAGTAATAGGTTACTTGCCGATGCAGAGGCACAGGGACAGATAGACAGATACACACCCACAAAGTTTTATTTGTTACACATTATCACAAATTTTGTTTAGAAGTAACAAAAGCTTCTGATCCAAAGATATAGAACGAATGCCTTTGTATGCCCTGTTGCAATTTAGAATGCAGTCTTAGTAGCAAGTTACATTCTCTGAAAGACAGGATTATAATAGAAATTCTGATGCTTTCTTTATTAGAGTGACACTACTTTAGCAATAAGACATCAAGAGAGTTTAAGTAATTTTGCAAGCAGCCCAGATTGTTCAGTTTGATCAAAGATGGGACTTGCTAATATTAGGACCCTGAGGCATTTTTAAGGCCTCAGAGACTTTGAAGTGCTACAGCAAGAACACATTGACCTCTTTTTGGCAAAAGTTTGTGAGCAGTAATCTGACGTGACCATCTAATGTTCAAGATCAAAGAGTATTGACTGAAAACTTCAGTTGTCATAGCTACAGTACTCAACTCTGAGGTTACTATCCTTCTTTTATTATAAGCATACGCTTAATATTTAAAGAGTTGCATTGTTGACTATATGGTCTCTCTGTTCAACAAAGTTCTGTTCTCTACCAAAACTTCTTTTTAGCCTACGTTATTTTTAGAAACATGAGTGATATTCAGAGAAATTAGAATGAGTTTCAATTTAAGGGAAACTTTAATTATATCATAGTTATAACTTGTTTCTTTCATATTATTGATACATTTTTTGCAGCATTAATTATCCATTAGGACTTAAGAACATATGAACTGCCATATTGAGTCAGATTAATAACCAGTTTAGTTCAGTGTTCAGTCTTCTGGTGGTGGCCAAGGTCAGATGTTTCAGACGGAAAGAACAGAACAGAGCAATTATAAAGTAATCAATCTTCTGTCATGCAGACCTAGCATCTGGCTTCCAGAGGCTCAGAGATACCCAGAAAATGGCTTTGCATCCCTGACCGCCTTGGCTAATGGCCACTGATGGACCTGTCCGCTGTGAACTTATCTAATTCTTTAACCCAGTTATACTTTTGCCTGTCACAACATTCCCAACAATGATTTCAATAGGTTGCATGTATGAAAAAGTACTTCCTTTTGTTGTTTTCAGCTTGTTGCCTGTTAATTACATCGGACGACTGAAGGATCTTGTATTATGTGAAAGGTAAATGACACTTACCTATTCACTTTTCCCACATCATTCATGACTGTTGTATAGACCTCTATCATATCCCCCTTTAGTTGACTCCTCTAAACTAAACAATCCAGTCTTTTTAATGTCTCCTCATAAGGAAGTTGTTCCATACCGTTAATCGTTTTTCCTAGCCTTTAGGTACTTTTTCCAATTCTAATATCCTTTGTGGGGTAGGGCAGCCAGAACAATGTGCAGTATTCAAGGTGTGAGAATACCATGGATTTACATAGTAGCATTATGATGTTTACTGCCTTATTATCTATCCTTTTTCTAACTGCTTTTAACAATATTAGCTTTTTTGACTGCTGCTGCACATCAAGCAGATGTTTTCAGGGAATTATCCACAGATCTTTGTTGAGAGGTATCAGCCAATGTGTAACCCCATCATTTTGTGTGCATAATTGGGGTGATGTTTTCCAAAGTGTGTTTATTTGCATTTTTCAATGCTGAATTTCATCTACCATTGTGTCACCTAATAACCTAGTTTTGTGATATCCTTTGTAACTCTTTGCAGTCAGCAGTGGACATAGCTATCTTAAGTAATTTTGTAGCATCTGCAAATTTCCCTGCCTCACTGTTTATTCCTTCTCCCAAATTATTTATGAATATGTTGAACAGCACTGGTCCCAGTACAGATACTTGAGGGACATTGATATCTAACGCTCTCCATTTTGAAAAATGAGCATTTATTCCTACCCTTTGTTTCCTATCTTTTAACCACTTATTGATCCATGAGGTAATTTCTCCTCTTATTCCATTACGATTTGTTTTGATTAAAAGCCTTTGGTGTGGCATCTTGTCAATGGCTTCCTGAATACACTACATGAATTGGATTGCCCTTTTTGTTACGACTGACGTTCTCAGAGAGTTCTAACAGATTAGCGAGGCATGACTTCTCTTTACAAGAGTCTTGCTGATGCATCCCCAACACATTGTTTTCATCTGTGTATCTGTTCTTTACTGTGGTTTCAACCAATTTGATTCATAATGAAGTTAGGCTTACCAGACTGCCAGAATCAATTCTGGAGCCTGTTTTAAAAGTTGACATCATATGAGCTAACCACCCATCAGCTAGTACAGTGGTTGATTTAACCAGTTGCTTACGTACTACATTTAGTAGTTATACAATATTGCATTTAAGTTCCTTCAGATCTCTTGAGTGCATACCATCGGGTCCTGGTGACTTATTACTGAGTAATTTATCAGTTTGTTCCAAAATCCCTGCAAATGCAATCTGGGACAGTTTCTCAGATGTGTCACCTAAAAATTGGGTCAGATGTGGAAATTTCTGTCATATACTCTTCAGTAAAGACTGGTGTAAATAATTTATTTAGGTTCCCCATTCCGGTATTATCTTCCTCAAGGGCACAGTTAAAGTATAATTTGGCAGGCCCCAGAACCCTCCTAATTGGGCAGCCCCCTTCCACCATGGGTGGCCCCCCTCCTGCTTGTCTGGACCCCCCTCCCACACCTCAGCTCCTACCCCCCAAATGCCAGCCCCCCACCTCAGCTCTTTCCCCCAAATGCCAGCTTCACACCCCAGCTACTGCCCCCAAAACACCTACCCCCATCAGACCCCTTTACCCATGTCATTCTCAGCCCCAAACCCCGCTCCCCAAGCTCTCTGCCCCCTTCCAGCCCTCCTAACCCCCCAGCTCCCCATCTTCACACCACCCCCTTCAGCCCCCAAGCCCTTCCCAGCCCACCATCCCAACCCCTTCTCCCCCCTCCCCATGCATCCTCCCTGCCCCCATGCTTTCCCCACCAGCTGCCCAACTGCCCCAACCTCCCCACCCCCCCGAGCCTCCTTACCTGCCCAAATAGCTGAGCAGAGGGCAGGAGGCCATGGCGCTGGACGGCCAATGGGTCAGCAAGCAGGACCCCAGGCCGGAGGCTGTGGCCTGGCTGCGCACACAGCTAGGCCCCGGCCAGAAGGGGCAGAGCCTCCACAGGCTCTGGGGACGGGAGGAAGGGGTGGCTGGGCTGGCCCCAGCCTGCAGCCCCCCCTTCTGCCAGCCTGGGGGGGGGTGCTGGAACACTGGGTTCTGGCGTGCTCTGCTATTTTGGGGTGACCCCGGGACACAGCGTTCCAAGGTGTCCCCTAGTTTTAGGAGGCCCGGAACGCTGGCTCCCTAAAAATAGGGGGCCCCGGAATGGTGTTCCAGGGCATTCCTCCTTACTTTATCCCCTGCTCAAGCACTCCTTTAGCACCTTGTTCATCCACTGGGCCCACGGATTGTCAGACTTCCAGCTTCTGATAGGCTTGCTGCAAGTTTGTGTCTTTTATCAATTTGAATTCTGTTTAGTCCTGGTTAATTCTGCTCTTGCACTTGACTTGCCAGAGTTTGTTCCTTTCTATTTTCCTCAGAAGGATTTGACTTCCAGTTCTTCAAGATTGCATTGTGCTTTTAACTGGCTTTTATGCTCCAGTTTAGCCAAGATAGCATTTTTGGCCCACTTGCTGTTTTTCTGGAGGTTTTTTTCATTTTTATTTTTTATTCAAAGCACACATTTAGTCTGAGCCTTTATTATAGTGTTTTCAAATATTCCATGAAATTTGTGATTGTTCCTTTTAATTTCCCTTTAACTAGTGTCCTAATTTTTGTACAGTTCCCATTTTTTAAGTTAAATGCTACTCTGGTGGATTTCTGTGGTATTTTCCTCCCCTAAGGATATTAAATTTTATCTATTATGGTTGCTATTACTGAGCAATTAAGCTATATTCATATCTTAGATCAAATCCTGTGCTCTACTGAATCCAAAATTGCCTTTTTGCTCAATGGTTCTCAGACAAGCAGCTTCAAAAAGTCATTAACAGAGTCTAGAAAGCTTCTCCCTTAATCCCATCATGAGGTGACATGTACCCAGTATCTAAAATCACAGAGGAATGGCCACTGGAACAAGATTAAGCAAGTTGTAGGCACAGTACACACTGAAGAGCTTCTGGTTGATTGTGGGGGCAAGGCTCATGAACTGGGCTCTTAAACCAATAACCAGTCTGGAGCTGTGACCACTGTCAGTTTGAAAGCAGAGCATCTGGGCTTAATGGCTGCTAGCAGTGAAGTTAGTCAGGGAGCAGCTCAGTTGCTGATTTGATCCCTGATAAACCTTTCCACATGCACATTTTCAGGGGCTAAACACTATCTGTGCACAATATGCAATTAATTCAAAGTGCACCAATGCCAAGGGGAGTCTTTCTGTGGAATTCAGTGGGCTTCAGATCTGGACCTACCTGCACAGAAATAGAGCTCCTTCAGAACCAAAAGCCCTAGCTAGATAATGTTAAGAGGACAGAATCTGGTGTGTCAGGGAATTAATGTCTTTTTCAGCTGTTCTTGCTGGAAGGCAGCTTTGTTGTAATTTAGCAAGATTTAAAAATATTATCTTTTTGGCTCATTAACCTTATTCCTATTTTAAGGCAAAACAATAAAGATCCATTTAACTGTAGGAACTCAAAACAAAAATTACTTATTTCCCTCATCCATCCTATAAATAATTCCATATCAGGAGAAATCCCATGGGTCAGTTACCCTAGTCTCCACTTGCTCTACAGAAGAAGACAATAGGGCCTCATGAGCTGCTCTTTCCCAAAGTGGAGTGCAGACACTGAAAATCAGATAAGACCTTGACTTTCACTCAGGCCAGCTTTAATGAGGGGATTACACAGGCTACCCTTACAAAAATTAAACACTTTTCAAGTTATCTAGACTTAATTGGCAAGGTGCACTTCAAGATGTAACTGAAATGTTGAAGGCAAGATATTGAAAATGCTGCCATTGGTGATATTTATTGAATTCATGACAAAATTTTGGGATGTTGGAAATATATAATTTATCATGCTGTTGTTTCCACTGAGAGCATGGAAATGTATTTTTAAGGAATTGACAGAAGCACAGTTACTACCAGGATGAAGTGGTATGAATAAACAAATCATGGTGACTGTATCAACACTGTAGAAATCAAGTGGCTGGCAAAGTAACAAATACGTATTTTGAGGTCATGACTTTTGGGTTTTTTTTATAGATATGAAAAGATGGGCTAAAGCTAGAACACTACATTCAACTTAGGGGGAATCCAGAACATACTCTGAATACAAATTTGAAAATTAGACAAAGTTACAAAAGAGGAAACAAAAAGACTGGTTCTGAAATTCCTCTGTCTGTGGTGACATTTTGGTCTTGGTCTGCCCTTGTTCCCAGGCTGGTCAATCTTCCATCATTTCTGAGAATTTTGCATCGATAACTAGAAAAAGATTGGGGAATTTAACAACTGACCTATATGCATCTCCAGAGCTATTAAGTATGTACGTATATGTAAACTAAATATTAGTAATTTTAGCTAACTCAGTTAAAGGTGGTTGCAAATTGTTAATTTTTTGTGAAAATTTTTGTGCAGAAGTCTCTTTTGATGAAAAATATGAAAATTTTAAATTATTTCAACTAGCTTTACTCCCAGAAAATTATCATTCCATAGAAGTTAACCTATTTAGCAGACTTGTATTTCCTATACTAATTTTCTCTGCCCTTCTTTAGTATCAAAATAGCTCTTACCCAGAAACAGAATGGTTTCCATGATAGATGATTCTGTGCTTTGCACAATAGTTTCTAACTAGAGTTCTTGTACGTAACTTGATGATACTGACGTTAATGTCTGCTCGAACTTCTTTTAAAGATGGCCTTAATTTGCTAATTTTGATGCAGACTTTCCATTCACCCAGATTCAGGATAGTTCATGTATGGGGTGCTGATAAATCCCTTTACAGAGTTTAGAAATCACCATGAAATTCTGATTCAGATTTTTAAAAATCCTTCCTAAAAAGTTGTTGTGTTCTGATCCAGGGTTTTGGTGAGGGCACACCTTTAGTCCCTTTGCCTCTATACTATGAGGAAAAATATAAGTTTAAATTTGTTTGTAAATCAAAAATGATACAGTAATGTATTCAGTAAGATGAATATACTTTTTGGTACGAGCATGGAATATATCTGAGGAAAGTCTGTAGGAATTTCATTTTTTGTCTCTGTATTAAACTAACACCTATGATCAGTAGGTTGGCTTTGGACCATTGCTATATGTGTTTATGAACATGGAGCTTAGCAGAAAATAATGTGAGCTAAATATATAACAACATGCAGTAATAGCATTGTAGTCTATACTTCACCTAAACAGTTTCATAGTGATTCCTGTGATACTTGGAAAAAGTTTCAGCCCAAACGTCCAATTCCTTATTTAGTGAATTTAATAACTATCTGTAGAGAAAGGATCAAACAAATAAAGAAAGCATTATATTCTTTAGTTGGCATGTATATGCTTTAGGTCCTAACCACTGATTGCTCTTCATCAATATTTAAAATAAGGCCCTCCTGTCATCTAGAAGAGAAATTCTGATAAATTGACATCTACTAAATAGCACACAGGGAAGTGATGTGAATATTAGCATTTGACGCTGATTTTATTTTCTTATTTTCCTGAGCAAGTCGAGGGGGTCTCAGTGGCAGAGGCTCCACTGGACTTAACCCATATTTGAGAGGTGTATGACTGACAAGCAAGCACATGCTTTGCTCAGATCAAGGACAGTGGCTTGCAGAGAGAGAGAGTAAATATACAGTGCCTTAATTATACATTGTATTTCTGTGAAAGTTGATTTAACAAGAAAGTGGGGACACTGTGAATCTCTTGACCTGTGTCATTGAATGAGATGCAGGGTGCTTTGTATGCTTTTCCTGCTTTTGTATCTGATCTGTTAAGATAACTCTGAGCATATATAACTCAACAATTCACCATAGGACTTTGTTTTAATGTGGTACTTTACAATTAACTCCGCTATGATAAAAAGTATCTAGGGTGACCTTGATCCTGAACCCTATAAATCAGTGAGAGCTTTGCCTTTGGATTCAATGGGAGCAAGATCAAGTCCCATACAAGTAAATCAGTAATTTTAAAAGCCTCCAAAAATAGATATTGTACTGTTTTAACATCTCTGCCTTTGTTTTAAAATGGTATTGTTTTAACATCTCAACCTATCATACACCTGTTTACCTATCATAGACACTTTTGTGGCATTTTATAGGTTTGGATCTTCCAGATTCTCAGCATATGAAGGCCACCAAATTTTCTTCTGGCTAATTTGGTATTACAAATATGGGTGATGAGAGAGAAGATGTATGTGGCTATGTCTTTTATTGGACCAACTTCTTTTGGTGTAAGAGAAAGGCTTTTGAGCGCCACAGAGCTGTTCTTCAGACCTGGAGAAAAAATGTCACAGTGTAACAGAATATAAGATGCAACAGAAGTTGCTCCAGTGAAAGATATTACCTCACTCATCTTGATTCTTGTCATCTCCTGGGACAAATGTGGGTATAGGAAACATTATGAAAAAGCAAATATGGTGATGAATAGATATAGGCAAATTTTTTATTATTCAACTGAAATTTTTACAAGACCATGAACCAGATGCCAAGTCAGGCTGTTTTATACCAGCAAAAGATCTGATTACAGACTTTTATGGATTGCAGAATTTTTAAATAAAAAAATTGGCTAAGGAGTTTTCAGAAACAAACAGAAATTGTCTTTCAGACAAAATATAGAAGCAAAAAGTTGGGAAAAATCATATTTTTATTCTTTGCAATAACATAACTGCAGAAATTATGCAAAGAGATCTGAATCTTGCTACATTCTCTTGGCACTGAGCCTTCGGTTAAGCACATGAACAATGTAGTTGCCTGCTAAGAAACAAATGTACTCCACATGTTTTGAAACAAATACATGTGAAAGATTCCTTTATTCTACAGCCAGGAATCTTAATCTTGCTGATAACCACCACCAAGTAAAAAAAATACATGTGCCTGAGAATGTTATGAATTCCTGTAATACTAAGGTTCTTCTAGTTATAAAGCAACATCAGTTTAACACTGAATAGAAAGTACATTAAGTTAGGAGTAAGGGATAGTATGACTTGCTGTGATCTATAATCATGATATAGTTCCCACAAGCTTGCAAAATTCAGTTGTTCTTTTCACTGGTAACTAAGGCTACAAGATGAGACATGATATTTCTTCCCATACACTAAGTCTCAAAGCTCATGATGGTTAATTTATTGCCTCAGATCGGTTCATGGATTTGCAAACTTTAGCAACGTTATGTCAAACAAAAAAAGAAGGCTCATACTGAATGGTATGCAAATATAAAATTATGCATTCATAGAACTTTGATTTACATGGTTCCTTCTGTGTTCAGTCTGAAGCACAAAAAAATGTTTTGCAAGACTAAATATGTATCATTTGTAAGCAATATGATTAAGGTTTACAGCCCCAGTTCTGCTGTGACTGAAATCAGTAGCAAAACTGCCGTAACTTCTCTGGAACAGATTCATTCTGGGGGTTACTTGACTGAAGCTGGTGCAGTTAGACCCAAAATGAATTTGCCTCGAAGCTTTAAATATGTATTGTATTGTACTTAACACTGGTGGAATAGAGGGGGAAGGAAAAAAAATTATGACTCACACTGAAACTCAACAAAGAGCTTAGAGAAAGCTTTGGGGAAGAAAAATGCAGAAAGTGAAACATGAAAACTATTACTATTTGAGTTTTCTTCTGCAGAGATTCTACCAGCTGCTGTTTCCTCCAATGGAAATACAACAAGTAGCAACAGCTTATCAGAAAGCCACACTATGACAAGTTGTTTAATAGCAATATCTATTGCTTTTTAATGTACTTCCAGTAATTGGCTTTGGCAATTGATTAAGATACTCCATTTTCCTTCATGCTTACACCACAGCAGAAACAATTTATTTTTAAATGTCCCCCTGAGATGCTATCGTAATGTACAGATAAGAAACAATGCTTCATGTTCCAAAGGGACAGCCGTGTTAGTCTAGTAAAGCAAAAAAAGCAAGGAGTCTTGTGGCACGTAAAGACTAATAGATTTCTTTATTGCATGAACTTTCATGGGGGAATATCCCACTTCATCAGATGCTTTGAAGAGGGAGAACTTACAGAATTGGATGAAAATAAATGCTGGGGAGTGAAAGACATGGAATCAGGTAACCCTCTCTCTGTATGCTCTCTCCTGGAGTTTGAATCCTTACAAATGCTGTGATTTACTATTGCAGTATGACCTGATTCCATGTCTTACACTCCCAGGCATTTATTTTCATCCAATTCTGTAAGTTCTCCCTCTTCAAAGCATGTGATGAAGTGGGATATTCCCCCCCGAAAGCTCATACGATAAAGAAATCTGATAGTCTTTACGTGCCACAAGACTCAATGCTTCATGTGATCTTCAAAATAATAAAGTTTATATTATGAAGCATGCAAAATTCTCTGTCTTGCATACTTTCAAACACTCTCTCAAACAAAGGGGCATGCACAAGGAGGAGTAAGTAGGGGCATGTGCTGCCAGTAATTGTTAGGGACACAGAACTCCAGCTCGGGGGTCATGGTGATGGGGAGGAAGGTGCAAGCTCCTGCCAGGCAGGCAAGGGAAAAGCAAGCTTTTTCTGAGGCCATGGCTCAGGGGTAGAAGGAGTGGTGTGGGAAGAATAGGCGCCACAAGAAGCCGGGGGGAGGGAAAGGAGGCAGATTGAGCTCCTCGTGGGACTGAGGCAGGAGGAACAGAAGTGCCCCTCCAAAAGGGTTGAAGCTAAATTTCTGGGCATGCCCCTGTACACGCATGTGCTTCCCTGGCATCTGGTTCTCAAAGAATCCTGAACCTTAATACTAGCAATTCTGAGGAAGGCCACATCTGGCACTAACGAAATAATGTTGTGGGAAGGTGCTTGAGTGTTACTGCTGCTCCCACCTCCTAATTTGTTTTTATGATAAGACGGCATCTATCAGAATAACTCTGCTTCAACCTGACCTCTTAGCTCCTCTGCAACCTCCCTATTCCTGTCTCTCAGTTGCCTAACATCAATGGTGCACTTTGTCACCTGGACCTCTGTCTCAGCATACCTTGATCCCCTTCTTCTTTGAATTCCCTCAACAGCTGCAGTGAGCTCTACTCTATGGTACTGCAGACGTTTCTTGTTTGTTGTGCTTCCTTTGTTATATAGCATGTAGTAAAAGTAACCTATCAAAATTATTTGCCATTATATTTTAAATTAATGGATATAATCTGTAGTTTATGAGTACTGGATAGATTTGATCCTTATTTCATGCTTGAAAAATCAGAAACAGCTCTCTTTACTGAAATTGTAGTAATTTATTTAGGACATGGTGTTTGTTTTTATTTTCTAAGGAAGATGCTGTGTAAGACATTATGTCATTTCCATGTCAAGAATGTAGCCACATCTGCTTGAAAGCTAATATTGCAGTGAATCTCAGTGTCCTTAAAAAAAAAATACTAAAATGTGGCTGTCATTTTTGTTATGTGGAGGTCAAGCAAACTAATGATGTTTGCAATTATGATTGCATGTCAAAATGAATGTATATGAAAGTGTTTTGAAGCTATATCACAAGTTAGCACCATTATATGGTTTTTATTTTTCTTGCATAATAATGTTAAATGATTACACAAAAGGTTCACAGCCAAATAGTTCTTTCTGTCTTCCTTCCTTTCTTTCTTTCCATTTTGAAAGATGACACAGTATTGCCTACATTTATATATTGAAATATAAAGAGAATGCTGAATTAAACTTGGCACAGGTTGCAATTTGCCCCCTTCCTTGCAAATAATCCCTTTTCCATTTATCCCTTACCTCCTTCAAACAGTGGGGCTCTTGTTTTCAAAATACACCTGTTCATATACACCCTTATTAAGGCCAACTTGTGAGAATGATCTCACTGTGGACCTGATCCTGCTTGTGACAGATATGACAACATCCTGAACAAACCTTATTGAATTAAGTTAAAATATTTTAGGGGTTTGTTATGTTAAAAATGCAAAGGTTTATGTTCAAGGGATTGCATGTATTTCCATGAGGGAGGGGGACCACTGCACTTTAGGAAGTAACTATAATGTGAGGTGAGCAGGGAAATTCACTCAGACTGTAATACATACAAACAACTACCACCACTTGGAAAAAAGCTATTGGACAGGATAGACAGGTTATGGATAGGACAGAGGCTGGGAAAGGCTGAGGGATGGACCACTTGATGGTTACATGCTCTGTTCGTGCTCTCTGAAGCCTCTTGCATTGGCCACTGTCAGAAGACAAGGCTCTGGGCTAGATGGACCATTGTTTCAACCCACTATGTCCATTCTTATGTTCTTAATATTAGTAACCACTGTATTTAGATTTGTGCATTGAATCATCCCCTTAAAGGTTAAACGTAGAGGGAATCCCATGCACAGGTTTTGTTTTCCCCCTTTCTCCATGGAGAGTAGTGATGGTGCCCTTTGTCTCGCAGGCTGTGTTCAGACAAGAGTTTTATTTCGAAACATACAGTCGTTTTGAAATAAAATTTCTTATGTCCACATGACATTCTGTTATTTCGAAACAATAAAACCTCGCTTGAAATTGAAATAGCCATTGTTTTGAAACAGCTGTTTTGAAACAATGGCGTTCAGACGCATTGTTTCAAAACAACACCATTGTTCGGCCATGTTGTTTCAAAACAACCGGGGGATGGTCAGGAGCCAGGAAAAGATCAAGAGCCTGAAACTCAGGCAGATCTATAGTTGCTTAGGGCTAAACCATTGCTTGTTCCCTGGAGAGTTAGGGGCATAGCCTGGCAAAACAGTCAGAGAATTGTACAAGAATAATTCAAGGAGAACTGCTTTAATTTGCTGAAATAGTGTGACCTGATCCTGAGTGACACTTCTCTTCATTACTGTAATTTTTGCATTGCCTGTGTCTGGTGAGGTGGGATTCCTCTCACAAAAGCTTATGGATTTAAATACATTTGTAGCCTTTAAAAGTGCCACAGGACTCCTTGTTTGTTTTGCTGAATTAGGCTAACATGGCTACCCCTCTGGTGTTTTACAGTGAACATTTAACAGAGGATGTCTACAATTTCTTGGGTCCAAACCAGATCTAGACACCATGGAAACTATTGTTCTATTCATGGTTTGAGGCATTTCTCCTCTCATAACGATTTCACTGAAACAATACTTTATGACAGGAATATAACCCTATACATTTTACAATATTTCTCCAGTAGGCTGACTTTGCCAGAAGATTTACCATTAGACACTTCATAGCTCCTGTCATTTCATCAAATGCTCCAGGCTATTTGTATCCTTTCCTAATAATTTTGCTAATGTAATTTCTAAGAAGAATACTTATCTTTGTTGTTAAGATCACATTTATATTGCTTCTGACAAGAGGCATCTGAAGTTTCATTTATTGGTGTAGAGTCAGATGGCTGCACTCGTGTAGTTGCTTCTGCATTTGAAATTGTAGTTGAATTTCTAATTTCTTGATCCTGTGGACCACTAGTTTGCCAGTCTCATTGCCATATTCATAATTCTTTTGTTTTGTAGTAGCACAGACAAGCCCTGCCTGGCTTTGTGTTATAAGTCTAATTATCATCATATTTCAATTTATAAAATTCCCTCAGCACCTCATTTGCTGTCTCACTGCAAAAACTTCTTTCAAGTTCCTTTATTTTCTAAATTTGCAACTTCCATAGCATGATTTTTTTTTCTTTCAAGGGAATTTTTTATATGATACCCAACTTTGGAGGTTTTTATCATTTTCCCACAGGCTTCTAGATGTTTTACCTGAGCCCGCATATAACTCCAAAGGACCTCATTCATTTTTTGTTTTGTATGGGACTCTTTGATCTTTAAGTACAGAAGTTAATTCACCTCCTATCTGATCTCACTTGGTTACAAAATTATTATTTATGCGCATGATCACTAAGAGCTGTCAAGTCTGACAAAACTATGTGTTGAAGCAATAGAATTTTCATACATTTCTTGACATAAGTTTCCAAGAGTTATTTTGTTTTAAACTTTTCTGTTCCTGTCCTGCATTAAATCTTTTTTGTAGTCCAAACTAGACTTAAAGTTGATCTATATAGGCAAGTGATGATTCCTTTTATATAATGAACTTCTTCCATAGTGTAAGCCTGTAAAGCCAGTCCTAAACCACCATCCACTAGCCTAAGAGGCAAACGGGGGACATAGGTGGGGTTGGGTAAAGGGGACAGAGTTAGAAAGTTGCTATGCTCTAGGAACTTCTAGCACAGCCATTTCAAGTCCTTTCACCTGTGTGTAATTTAGGGGAGCCCTGAGTCTGCTCTAAGTTGTACTGGGAGCAAAACTATTCCCCAAATAGCTCCTGTCGCAGGAAGCTTACAAAGTTAACATGAAGTATCTTTGCAGCCCTTCAGAGCTGGTGGTGAGCAGGACTCCACCAGACCCAAGGACCTACTTTTTCATCTTTTACTTGAAAGCAAGAGTGATAATAAAGAGCAAAGACTAACACGATATGCTGAACATCTGTTACTGAGTTAAGCCATCTCTTTATAGAGCTGGAACATTAACCTCTCACCCAGGGCTTGGTTACAATGAGCCAGTTTCTGATCTCAGTAGCACTACTGTAAATATGGAATAGCCTGACCCCCAGCAGATCTCCCCTCCAGTGTCACAGGAGGATCAAGTAACTTTCCTTTACAAAAAAAGAAAAAAGCTCCACATTGAAAAGAAAGTTGGAACTTTCCCACAAAATTGGCTTTAAGTGTAACAAGTCCGCTATACAAAGACCAGTCATATTAGAGTTAAAACTAAAACTTTAGTCCAGCTGTGCAGTCTTTACTTAGGCAATAATCCTACAGAACTCAGTAGGAATTTTTCCTGAGTCAGAACTGCAGGATCCTATGGTTCGCTCTTGAACCCAATCGTGTATTAGGCTAGGAAGACAAAATGGTGTTTTTTAAGGGTTCTTGGAAAAGTGAGTTGGTGAAAGAAATACTTCCATCAGATTCATGTAGCTTGCTGCTTCAGTGAAAACCACGTGTGCTAATCCCAGGGGAAAAATTAGTCTCTTAATTACTATAACACGTAGTGAATTGTGTTAAGATATTCCACACTGAATCATTCCTCTGCCATTAAGAAAATGTGAGCTGCTTTGCTAAGACAATCCCTTCAAATTTCAATCTCAAGTAATAAATTGCTATTCATTTAAATTTTTCATATAACAAATCCTACAGATTCTTCCCCTAGTTAGATTCTCTGGTCTGAGAAATTTAATTTTCTATTATGTCTCAGTTATCTTTGAAATTAATATGCTAATACTCAGTGTTAGTATAAAGAACCGGTAACTTTATAGTGTACATTAATTCTGGCTGGAGGTATACACAAGCATAACTATAATTCCCAACGTCTGGACTCCATTGCACAGAATCTTGTGTAAAACGTGTGATAAATTCTTCACACACTGATTCTACTTTGTTCCAAAGTCTTGGTTTAGAACAGAGGACAAGCTTTCTCTCATCTTAAAGCGAATGATCCTTGAAATTGCACACACGAGCTCTTGATGAGTGAAATAAACATACATACATGTTTTCATTTTGTTTTTATCAGCATGAGTTAAATGCCTCACTGGAAAAGGGCCACAAGAAGAGCCAGAGCCAGGTGTGTGTCAGGCTAGACATGGGAAAGCAACTAAGTGAGCAGACCAGGGTGAAAGTTCAGCCTAGACTGAGGTTATTTCAAGCGTATGCATACCTAATACAATAGATCATGCTCCAAGACAGACAATAATGCAGATAGAATAGAGGCATGCTTTTGTTTGGACAGGTGCAATAAATTTATCTTACATGTGTTGAAACTTGGGACTGGACATTTAAAAAAAAAAGTCCATTAATCAGTTTTTTGAAGTGCAACATCATTATTCTAGTGCCATAAAAGTCAAGGCATGTGCCTGGGTAAGGGTTCAGTGAACTCAAGGACTGGTGTGTTGATTCGGTGCCCTTAACAGCTCATTTCCAACACTACTGAGTAAGTCAGGAATTCTATCCCCAGTACAATTTTAGAGTGCAACAGACCAAGAAAGAAAAAAACTCATTAGGGTACGTGACCTCATACACAGCAGGCATGGAAAGCATGAAGGGTAAAACTTCATGACATTGGGCTGTTAAACCAGAACAAATTGCTAAATCAATAGTAAAGCTGAAATAAGTTGTTCAGCAGGTACTCTGTCTCACAAGCTTAAAATACCAAGCTCATTGCTTTTTGCCTGCTTTGGCTAACCTCTGTCCTTCACACTGTGCTGGTTTAATCCAACTGTTTCATCGTGGTGCAACAGAGACCATTGCTTACATCATCTCAGAGTGCTGTGGTCTGATACCAGTAATTAATCAAACATGTAATGCAAAGGTTTTAGATGCTTTCACAGAATTTAGGAGTCAAAGGGTTATGGGATCAGTAATTTGGAAGTGAAACAAACTTCTATTGATTCTAGGAGCATGTCAGAGATTTCATGAGCATAACTGAAAGCAGAGTTTGGCCTAAAGTACCTTGCATTTTGTGTTGAAAGCTATAAAACTGAATTGAGAGGAAATTTTCAAATTAAAGCTTAGAAAAGACTCTTTACTCTAGGAAGTTCCAGATGCTCAGGAAGTTCTGGAGGCCTGTGTGTGATGAGTTGACTTCAACTGTTCTAGGGAAAAGCTCAGACCTTTACCACCTCCAGCAAAGGTCTGTCTGAACTTCATGAGCATGGAATTTAAAGACTTCCCCAGCAAAAATGGAATTATATTTATTCAAACGTCCCCATATCATCCAGCCTCCAATGGCCTAGTAGAAGAAGCTCTATGAGCTTTCAAAGAAGCAATGTAAATGATTAAAGGGAGTTTGGAAATTAAGCTGTCTCAATTTCTTTTGAAACAGAGCATCAGTGTCAAACTAGGAAGAGAGTGAACCCAGCCCAGTTGTTAATGCAAAGAAAGATAAGTGCTCATTTGGACTTAACACATGCCAACATGGAGCGGGAAAAGTTAAGGGAACAAGCTTTTCAAAAAGACTACAATTATCATGCTCAACTAGAGTCGCGCTCAGTACCAGTTTTATGCTAAAAGTTTCCATGCTTACCAGTCAATGTGGGTTCTGAGTATTATCTTGGACCAAGCTGTACTCTTGTCTTTTAAATCTATGTAAGTGATGGTCACGTCATAACATGACATAAGGGTCATTCCCACTTCTGCAGGGACATGTAAGAACCAGAACTTTGGCCCTGAGGTGATTACTTTCTAGAGGAGCCAAGGTGCAAAGAGGAAGCTAGTTTTCTAGGAATGTCAGAGATAGATGTATCTGTGAAATTGCTGAACAAGACACTGAAGGAAAAGGGTGTTTTCCTGCGGCAACAGCCCTGGCTGCCACAGAACAATGTGAACCCCTGAAAGACAGAAGAGCCCCTAGCTTCTTACAAGGCTGTAAACTAAGAGGTGAGGGGTGTAGTAAAGTGATCATCAAGAAGTTAACTGGGATTATGGTCAGGAGCCATGCTTCACTTCTCCCTCACTTCCTCTGTAGCTCTTTTGTGTTTTACCTTGCTCTGTATATAGTTAAATGACGCAGGATGTTCCTAGCTTGCAGTGGTGTAAACAAAGAGTTTCTTGTGCACTAAGCTGTCCCTTTCCAAAAGTCACATACTGCTTTGTGTCCGTGTAGGTGAGCAGCTGATATTTTCCATCTAAAAACCTCAAAACATCTGTGATGAATATGCTTTTTTTTCCTTATGCTTTTGGAAAGGCATATAACAAATGGCAGCACTTGTATATGTCTTAGCTTTTTCAGTGTCCCTTTGGACATTATTAGGGTATGAAACTGCTTAGTTTAGATCTTTGTGCAGGCATGCAACAGCATAAGGTTACTATTTGTAAAGGAAAGAAAACACTTTACCCTTTATTCTTCACATCCATCTTCCAGTGAAAGGAAAATGTGATAAAGCAGACTGACGTCTAGGACCTGTCAAAACTCACTGAAGTCAATAGGAGTCTTAAACTCAGAATCCAGTCTGAGATGTTTGCTTATGAATGCTCCCTCTAAGGATGGTTTTTTTGGGATTCAGAGATGCTGAATTAACTTTACAGGCTAACTGGCTATAAGGACTTAGAAATACTTTGCTCAAAAGCTTTCATATTTAAAACAAAGAAAGGGGATTTCAGGTATTTTGGGCTAAGAGCAGAACTTTTTAAATCAAATGATAACAAAACAGAAATTATAAAATGCTATAGTGAATGTTGAAATTTTTTTATTAATTTTTCTTACCAAAACTTTTGGAAGAGTAACAAAGCAAATTCATGTGAAACAAAAACATTTTGGAAGCCTCTGACAGTTTTACTGACTTGTTTCAGTCAACAACAGACTAATAAACAAATTTTTTAAAAAAGCCCAGTTCCAAAAATCAAAACATTTTGTTGCAACCTCTTTAAGTGAAAAACTTTGATTTTCAATTTGAAATAAAATAGTTAAAGGGAATTTTTAAATAAAATATTTTTGTTAAAAAATTGAATTTAAAAATGGACAAGAAGAACAGAACATTTCATTGTGGGTCAAACAAAACATTTCACTTGACCTAAATTTATTTTGTCCCAACTTTTCGATTCACTGAAAGTGTCAGAAAAAAAATGTTCTGCTAGACATAGAATTTTTTATTTAATTGCTGGCAAACCAAAAAAATCTGTTGTTCACTTAAATTCAAATGATCTCAGTGAAACCCAAAATAATGCTTTACTAAATCTGGAGCTAGTTTTGACTGGAGTAAGAATGAGACATAGTTTCTCATTAAACCATGTAAAATTTAATTGCTGTGTCATTATGAGGCAACAGCAGTATTCTGACTGAGTTTTGGTTTGTCTTCATTTAAATACAACACTCAAAAGTCAAAGGATCAGATATCCTGTGGATCAAAACCATAGACAATAGGTTGCACAAAGCTCTATTTAATAAAAGTGCAGTTTACAGTGCTCCATTGTTAATCCTAAAAAAAGCAAGGAGTCCACTTAGAGACTAACAAATTTATTTATATACCACAGGACTCCTTGCTTGTTTTGCTGAACTAGACTAACAGCCGCCCCTTTGGAAACTGTTAATCCTGTTTCTGGGGATGGCTGAAAACAGGGTGTCCTATATAACACATCTCATCACCCATTGCCTCACTTGTTATCATAGATTTAGATGCCTAAATGAGATGAACTCTCCTGAAAATCCAGTCCATCCTATGTACCTAAATCACTTTATAATAAGATTTAAATCCTAGGTGACACCTAAGTCATTACACTTTTAAAATGCATACCCGCAGTTTTATATATTGCTGTTGTCTATAAACATTCGGTGTCATATCCTCAACTGGTACAAATGAGTCTCATGTTACCCTCCCCATGTCAATATGAAGATTGTTGAGATTCCCTTTCTGAGCACTTTCCACCAAGCCTCCCAATAACTCAGTTTGAGTCTAATCTGTCTCACTCAGGTGGCTATCTGGCATCTGTAAGTGCCGTGCTGAGTTAATCGGACTCAGATGCAGAGATGGAGTCACAATAGATCACAGCTTCAAAGTTATACAAAAGCCCTCTCCCTTTATATACATTATATATCTCACTGCATTTATTATATATAGTATTACACATTTTTGGCTTGGCTTGGTTACTTTACGGGAACCAGTCCCTGGGCAGCATGAAGTGTCTATGGTTCAGCTTCTTCTCCCCCCTTCTCTGTTCCTAGCTTTTTTTGTCCTTTGTTTCATAGTAAAGAGGTTCCCTGGGTGTTCTCCCCCTAGCCTGAGTCAGATAAGACATTCTGCCGGCTTAACCTGCTGACATATTTACTTATCTTATTTAGCACTGATGTTATGTTTTCAGCCTACTGATTAATTTAACTCCCCTGATTCTGTCTTACAAAAAATGTGTTAATTATTTATTTCAAGCCAGACCTCAGCTACAAGGATCAGGTCCTAGGTATCAGAGGTAGCTTTCTGCACAAAATCTTGCCCTGATGATGAAACCAGTGAAAAATAGTTTTCATTAAAAAAAATAAACTGCCACACTCCTGTCAGTGATAGCCTTTCTGATTGCTTATGTTTCTCAGTGCTCTAGTGGGCTGAACAGGAGTCTTGCAATATGCATCTAAAATGCACATGCCTCTCAAAACTAGGTGGACATCTGGAATTGCAGCACACTCATCAAAAACTACAGAAACAGAACAAAACAAACCACACATGCACACAGAAAACGGAGAAATATTGTCCATGGTTTCCAGTTCATTTATATACATATATAAAATTCTTGTCCTGAGTGCCTATGAACAATGATTAGAAATACAGTTATGCAATGCCAGAAAAATTCACATATCAGAAAATGAAAAAACTAAAAGGTTGAGATAATATATTTTATTTCACCAACTTCTGTTAATGAGAGAGCCAAGCTTTCAAGCTACATAGAGCTCTTCTTCAGGTCTCGGAAAGGTACTAAGAATGTTACAGCTGAAAACATGATCTAATGGGTGACTTAGCCCAAGGGTGTCTAACTCATTTGCTATGGCAAGCCAGATTTGACTTAAATGTACTTCAACTGGGTCACACATACCATAAATCAAAATACTACTGCACTCTTATGGCATCACAGAGTGCTGGGTATGTGAACCTGTGCTCCATGATACCATATTCTCTCTCTTTCAGGGCGAGATTGTGGTCTCACAGAACACAGTCTCACATACCCAGCCTTCCATGACGTTACAAGATCTGATGCTCTCGCAGCATTGTGCAGCCCAGGGGTAAGTCTACACTGGAGCCTTAGGTTGACTTAGGGGAAACTTAAGTTGACCTATAGACCCCTGCAGCCACCCTGGACTTTTATTAAGTCAATTTAAGGGCTTCCTTAAGATAACTTAATAACCCCAGCTCTTAAGGTCAACTTAATGTTAAAGGCAATCTTAGTTAGTTGACAAGCTAGTGTAGATGGGGACTAGTCCTTAAGTCAACTTAATTGGCTTCCACGCCCCCTCCTGAGTTCCTAGCCACCAGGAAGGGTTGGCCTAGCACCTCCCAGTGTGGACACAGTCAATCAACAGGAATTTTCAGTGTGGATGCTCTAACTCAATAAGATCGACTTTAAGTTGACTTAAAGTCAACCTTGTTAAGTGAACTTAACAGAGCCTCCAGTGTAGATGTATCCCTGGGTATGGAAGAGCACACACTGTCTCTTTGTTAGGGAAAGTGTGGTCCTGCAGAGCACAGTCACAGGCTGGATGGAAGAGGTCGCGGGGCTGCATTCGGCCCACAGGCCACATATTTGACACCCTTGTGTTAGCATTAGGAGCTACATTTAGAATATGTACTAACTATTTATGCTAAACTCTTGTTTGATCTTGTATTTAACTGGCACTCTTGGTACCTTTCCCAGACCCGAAAAAAAGCTCTCTATAGCTCAAAAAGTTGTCTGTCTGATCAATTAAAGTTAGTTTAATAAAAGATATTGCCTCACGCACCATATTTCTAATATCCTGGGACCAACACAGCTACCACAACACAACACATACAAGAAAATATTCAGGTTTTATAAGTCAGCCTGGAAGTTTTTATTTTGAACATTTCTCTGAAATGCTTTCGGCATGAAACACCCATCCTGAGGTTTGACAGTGGTTGATCTTTATATCAGCAGTTTAAGCACATTTTATATTAGTAGTTTTCCCCAAAACCTTGTGAACATTCTGTCACCTTGTATTACACTGCATCTGGTTATGTTCTGTTATGACATTATCGTACCTGACATGACATGCCACATTGTGGGATAATGAGGAAGAAATTTGTGTTAATAATTGTTTTGACTGCTCCCTGTGAACAAGTTTTGCAGCAGCATGTTTGGCATCGATAATGATTTTATTAAAAATCTGCATTTCTGTAGGAAAGTATCAGTGGTACAAACTGCAGGCTGATAGTCTGACTTGATTAGCCACCTTCTAGAACAACACCAAACAGCTTTAAATGTTTGATTACTTTATTGGGAACAAGCAAGGAGTCCTGTGGCACTTAAAAACTATCGCATGAGCTTTCATGGGAGAAAATCCTGAACTCAACTAACACAGTTACCCCTTTGTATTGGGAATGACAGTCAGTATGCCAAGTTTAGACATTGTTTCTATATAAGGGGCACATTAGTCCCTCCGTACTACAAGTATTCTCATCAGATGGTTGGGCTTAAAGTGGTTAGGAGTTGAACTTTCTTTCCTCCAGCAAGAACTCTTAGTCAGAATCCTTTCTGTGGATTAGATGATGCGTTCAGGGACCCCCAAAGCTGAAGGCCACCACCCAATCAGTCTGGAAGAAAACCACTTCCAGACCTTGTTGAAAAGTAAGGGAGATACTATTCTCACATAATGCCTTTAGTTCCAGTTGCAATGCGAAAAAGCGTAGGAGTGCAATTATAGACTTTACCATGATGTGAGACTGTCATTTAAGCTCCTTGTATCTATCCCTAAACCTTTGCAGGATATGAGTAGAATCCATGGCTGCAGAGCTAAAATGTGCTGTGCAGCTCTGGGAAACTGTGCCACGAGTGTAGTCTGATAGGGCACGTCTACACACACAGTTTTATTTCAAAATCAGTCCTTTCGAAATGGCTTATTTTGAAATAAAACCCTTATTTCAAAAGGGCTCATTTCAAAATAAGGAAAACCGTGCGATCGAAACAGCCGTTATTTCGAAAGGGATATTTCGAAATAACGCCAATTGGACCGCTGTTTCGAACAGTTGTTTCGAAACAACGGTGCTGTTTCGAAACAACAGGTCTAATGGCGTTATTTCAAAATATCCCTTTCGAAATAACGGCCATTTCAAGGGGGGGGCAGGTTTTACTTTTTCGAAAGGACTATTCTTATTTCAAAAGGACGAGGTCCATCCTTTCGAAATAAGAGAACGTCGTGTAGACCTAATTTCTTTTATTTTGAAATAATGAGTGTTATTTCGAAATAAAAGTGCAGTGTAGACATGCCCATAAAGATTTGGCCTCCTTCTACAACTCACCTCGTGCTCAATACACATTCATTTGTTTTAATGTCTCAAGATTTGCTGCAACAGACTGATTTAATTTCACACCTCTGAAAATTACCTCCAGTGCCTTCTCTGTATTCATAAGGAAAACAGCAAGATTTTACTCCATCTTCCTTAGAGTGGCCCAATCCCAAAGTCTACATCAGTATTAGTTGGCTCACTTATATTGCTATATGTTTCTCAAGGAAGCTCTGCTCAGATACATTCTCCTTTTTCTGTTTGATCCCTCTGATTTCTATTTAACTTCAACAACTGTTTGAAGTGGAGGTGCAAATCTTGTTTAGCAAACATATCCTTCTTTGTCTAATCTGCATGGTGTTAGATTTGCTGGAAGTTACTCTTTCACTTTCATCATTTTGCATACCTGTGTTCATATCATTTCCAAATGGTTGTATCAAAGTCAAAAATATCAGTTACTAATTCTGCATATTTTCTGCTCAGATGAGCTGAGATTCTGTGTACAATTAACTTGACTGCAGTCAGAGCATGTCATGCAACAACACCCTTCTGAGTCCTCATTTCCTCAGTTCTAGGAAGAATCTTATTTGCAAGTTATGGCTGTTAGTGCTGTGAACCACATGTGGTATCATTGTAACTGCCTTTGACTGACTGCATGGTAATTTAGAGGTTTCAGGATACATTTGTGACTGATTTGCACCTTGTTCATAGATTCTTAACATCCATTGCTTGGGTAACCGTTACCCAGAGATTGGTGTGACAGCTAAATTTTTATCGTTATATTAAAAATCCTTTGGAACTAGAGCACTATAAAACAATAAAGAGAAAGTAGACATATGTTGCTCATTGACAGTGTTGGAGTTATGTTAAATACAATATATATAACACATGAAAATTCCTTTCCTCAGATAACTGAATATGCAGTAGGGTGTTGGGGATCCAAACTGAGTATCAAAGAGCCTGATCTCTGACTGATATTTAAGTGTTTGGGTTTCATGGAGAGTCATTTCAGCAGAACAGTCCTCAGTGAGGTCACCAAAATCTCCTGTGCCAAGTAACCCCAGCACCAGAAAGGGATCAATCCTAACAGGAAATCAAACTGAGATTTTGAGTAAGCCACAAATTAGGTCATTTTTGCATAGGAGTTTAAACATGGAAAATTCTACATTAGCATTTTTACAGAGTCTCAGAATTTTTCTTCAGGTTGCATCATATTTTAATTCTTGATTATTACCAAGTAGGTTTGTTTTGAGTCTATCTAGCATGCCAGCTACGGTTGGTGGACTTTCAATTTCTCATAGCTTTCCAGCTTACATTTACTGTAGGCAGTGATTAATAACAATCAACTTGAAACAACAAGTTGCATAAACATTTTTGCAGTGTCAGCAGTATAACTCTTAAAACACTGCTCTGTAATTTGGCGTAGTTCTCCATCATTTATAATCTGATTAAATATGCTTCAAAACGCAGGACTAGAAGTGGCTACAAAATGCATTTGTCCATAGCAAGTGGATTTGATTGTTCCCCTGTTAAAAAGCTGTGTTCTCGGGCTTATCCAGTGAGCGAGAGACACAGCAGTCACATGAAATGTGTGAGGCAACCCTCAATCTACTGGGCTCACGTGCCCATCATAAAAGGACCTTCGGGCACCACCTTTGCTCACCTTGGATTGGCAGGCATAGAATACTGTTAACCAAGCCTCATCCATGCTTTACTTCACCAAGCCATCATGATAGAATCACTCATGGAAGGACTGTCACATTAATTGCACCACTCTGAGAGCTTATGTACTGTTAAGACAATGGCCAAGATGTGCTAAACACAGAACCAAAAGTGGGGAGAATGGGTACCTTTAAAGTTATCTTTGGACTACTCCAATCATGAAACTTGCCAGGGCTAAAGAGGAGCAGGAAACAGAGGCTGTTAGTTAGTTAGTTCTGGAGTGTTGACAAGAGTTTAAAATTATTCTAGATACACACAGGATATGCAGTGCCTATACTTAGAGAAAAGAGTCAACACAGCTTTTGCAAAGAGAAATCATATCTAGGCTGTCTATTAGAATTCCTTGAAGGAGTCAACAAGCATGTGGAAAAGGAAGATCTAGTGATATAGTGTCTTACTTTCAGAAAGCCTTGACAAGGTCCCTCATCAAAGGATCATAAGTTAGCAGGGAATAAGAGGGAAGGATCTGTCATGGATCAGTAACCAGTTTAAACCTAGGAATTAATGGTCAGTTTTCACCATGGAGAGAGACACATACCCGGATCTTCTAAAGAACTGTAATGGGACCCAAGCTTTTCAACATATTCTAAATTATTTAAAAAAGAGGGTGAACAATAGGGTGGCTAAATGTACCAATTTTATAGGGACAGTGCCAATATTCATGGCTTTGTCTTACGTAGGCGCCTCTTGCTCTCCACATCCACCCCAATTTTTCACACTTGCTATCTAGTCACTCTAGTGAACAGTGAGCTGGTAAAATATGAAGATAGACAATTACTCAGGCTAGTCAGTTTTGGGTGAAATTGTGAAGAATTACAAAGGGATCTCACTAAATTGAGTGACTAAGCAACAATTGGCAAGTGAAATTTATTTTTGATAAAGTATTGCACATTGGAAAACATAATCCCAATTACACATACAAAATTATGGAGTCTAAATTGGTTTTTACAGACAAGAAAGTGATCTTGTTGGCATCATTGTGGATAGTTCTCTAAAAACATCCACTCATTCTGTGTTCACACAGCCCTCTTATTTCGAAACAACAGAGGTTGTTTCGAAATAAGATTTAGGCTGTTCACACGATGCACGGTTGTTTCGAAACAAGTTAAACCCCATGCAGGGACGAAACAACGTTGTTTCGAAACGATTGTTTCAAAACAACTCCGTGCGAACATGTTGTTTCGAAACAACAGTGACTTGTTTCGAAATAACTGTTGCCTGAACCTGCTATTTCGCTTTGAGCTTCTTTCCTTAATTCGAATTAACAAACTGTTAATTCGAATTAAGTTAATTTGAAATAAGGTGTTATTTCGATACAAGTTGTTTCGAAACAACTGTATCGAAATAACCCCCTCTGTGTGAACACAGCCATTGTGACCACAGTGGTGCTCAAAAAAGCTAGCAAACTATTAGGAACCATTAGGAAAGGGATAGAGATAGATCGCTCACATGCTCAGGGCTTATCTGATCACCATATCTGGAGTCCCTAAGGAATCTTCCCACAGGGCAGATTGGTAGAGACCCGGGGTTATTTTGCCTTCCTCTGTAGCATGGGGCATGGGTCATTTGCTGGTGGATTCTCTGTACCTTTAAACCATTATCTGAGGACTTCAGTAACTCAGTTGTAGATTGGGGTCTATTACAGGAATGGATGGGTAAAATTCTGTGGCCTGCGTTGTGCATTTCAATAGACAGTTGGTGAAGGTAATTGGCTCCCACTTTCTCCTCAAACATTGTCTCTTATACTGTGGATTGACATAGACTGAAAGACAAATGGGAGATGTAATATCTTTTATTGGACCAACCTCTGCTGGGGAGAGAGAAAAACTTTCATGCTTATACAGAGTTTTTCTTTAGCTACAACAACACTGCACAGTTAGGTGGAGTCTGAGCACCCAAAACCTGCTAATGACTGTTTAGAGGACGTATGCAAGAGAATATGTGTTTCTATTTAATGATGGTGAGCTTGGGGATGTGATATCATAGAATAGACCTTCCGCTTAAGTTAGTCAGCGTACATTCAAATCAGTGATGTTCTAAGTTAGTCTGGTTTATATTCAGATCCATGATGGTCCCTCATAAGTGTAATATAACTTCCCTATATTCTGTAGTGATGGGAGGAAATGACATAATCTGCAATCACAGAGTATATGGAAGGGTTACATATATGATTGATAACTTGGAGACTTCACCATGAAAATAGTAAGAGCTCTCAAAGCACAGTGCAGTAACATTTTTAGTTCTCAGTCACCAGTTGGTTTCTAGTAGCTGTGCAGTACAGGTTTTCTGCAGTTCAGATGGTTTAAAGCCAGCTTTGTTTTAGAGATCCTGTAGCCATTAGATAAGGGTACAAAGAACTAGCTTTCCAAACAGACTCAGCATCAAAGAATAGAAATCCTGGACAGTTAAAAAGAACTTGTAATAGTGTTTTGTGCTAATAGTTCTTTGTACTGGTCTACCTCCTTCTTTCCTCACTGAGGCAAAAGTCCCATGAGAACAAAGGGAGTTTTGTTGCAGTAAAGACATCATATATAGCTAGGATTTGGCCCTAGTTAAATTCCAAGAGCAATTTCCTCAGTGTGAATTACTTTGTGTGACAGAGTGAACACTTTGCATTGGGATTGGATTTACTCTTTTTTTTTTTACTCATCAAGCCATCCAAATTTACCATGGTATTTTATAAAGATAATGACAATTTCCTGACATGTCTCCAGGGATCCAGAGAGTCACTTGTGGTAGTTGTTCCCCTCTGTGACTGGTATATGGATGACTGTCCATGTATCCAGATAAATCCAATGTACTCTGCTTTGTTTATTTATCTCCTTTATCTGAGCAGAAAGGCATGCACAAAAACACCCTAGCACAGTAACCAACCTTAAGTAATCTGTACCTTCACTAACAAAAGTGGCTTCATGCATTTCAATAACCCTCTGAAGGCATCTGAGTTCCAGTAAGACAAACCCAGTGCTGCCTTTCGCTTTGCTGCCTTTGTTGGCAAGCTTCCTCTGTCATACCCAGTCACCCACACACTGACCATGACAAAAGCAACCACAAAATACTTAGCAGCTGACAGCATTCTGCTTGGAATGTGTGGTCAAAAACTCTTAACGGGATTTGTCTCAATAGCAAAGCAAACCATTTAGCTTTTTTAGCTTGATTCTGCTGAAATCCTTTTCCAAGGAACTGGAGTTAACTTGAATTCTCCATCTTTTTTTAATTACAATGTTGTCTGTTGAAAGGTCAGGCAATGGTCATTGTAATCAATGTCTAATAGTTCATAATTACTGAGATTTACAGCACACAAGACAGAGGATAAACAAGTCTTTTATAATAAGATCATTCTTCAGTTGAAGGGACACCACTTGTCATTTATGTGTTATAAACTTCTTATCACTATTTAGATGCATCTGACAAAGTGGGTTGGAGCCCACAAAAGCTTATGCCCAAATAAATTTGTTAGTCTTTAAGGCACCACAGCACCTCATTGGTTTTGCTGTACATAGACTACCATGGCTACCTCTGGAGCTTACATCTTTATTTTGCATCCACACATATCCTATTGAGGTTCCAGCAAAGGCTCAAGTTGAGAGATACAAGAGCTCAGTAAGAAAAACTAAATACTATGCCCCTCGAGCATTTTCAGTATACTTGTCACAGACCTACTGGTAAGCCAAAAGCTGGTTAAGTTAACAGAACAGCTGCTGTTGATTTCAGTGGGCTTTTAATCAGGCTTCAGGGTAGGAAAGTCAAGATACAAATTATTCATTTGGAACATTGGGATGTTGCTTGCTCCTTTCATGTCATTCAATTTCCATCTTCTCTTCACTCCATCTTTTTCTCCAGCTGCCCTATAATGGCTCCAGTGCAGGGCAAAGCTTTCATATATTCCACAGAGTCAATCTATTTCCTCTCAGAATTGACAGTCATTAAGTCACAACAGGAATCATAGTACCAATCTGAGATATTAAGAGAATTTACATAAGCTGCTTGTTCTGTAGAATTTTTTATATATTTTTTTTGGAAGTGGGGAAAAACCTGATCTTAAAAATGTAGTATACTTTTGGTCATTTCTAGTTAGGTGTACACCTGTTTAACAGTAATTTCAGTTTCTGATTCATTATGATACTCTCCTCACTCAAATTTGACTGTATGCTCTGCATGAAGATTTTAGAAATCTTTAACATATAATATGATCAAGTTCTTTAGGTAGCTGCCATTCTTTTTAAGGGTTGTATTTTCAATAACCCATTTCTTGCAGTCTTTTTTTTTTTTGAAAGAGAATTTTTATTCTGATTTTTCCAGGCAATTTTTGTATTAATTTGTGATTAGCACATAGACTGAAGAGTCTTTAAGATCTCATTAATAAAGTAAAATATAATGGTTTACTGAGAGCCATTATGGTCGACAAATAAGTACTCAACATTTATAACATCCAGTGGGTACCATTCATGCCTTAGATCTTAACAGCTCAAAAGCAATAGTTAAGTTCTATTTCATGTAGCACACACTTATTAAAATGTCTTTATATGTTTGAATGGTGATTGAATGCATCATAATAGACTGTCTGGTATGTGTGTGTGTCTGAATATATATACTACAGATGTCTACTGGATGGATTCAGAATTACTTTACTGCATTTCAGAGATGATATTATTAGAGCTATGGCAGATTTTCAAGTGTTAAGAGGCCTGTGCTTTTGGAGGAAGAGGACTTGATATGTCTCCTTTTTACTGCTGTAAAGTTCTAAATATGGATCTACACAATACAGAAATGAAGTTCTAGTTGGACGTAAATTTGTTACAATGCTAAGTTCATAAGTACACCTGTACATAATATTAACTCTGCCTTTTAAAATGCCCCTTTAATATCGACAATGATGGCATCCATATATGCATACTTGATTGCCGTCTAAATGAAATGCAGTGCTATGGCAAAATACAAAACTATTGACCATCATCAAAGTCTCAGACATAAGCAGGCTTTCACTTAATTCAGTGAGCAATGTTTTTATATAATACAAAAATAAAAATTGATTTTCTTTTTCTTGTAAACCCTCATTGTTTCAGCATTAGATTAAAATGGCAATTTAAAAAAATCTGAATTTTTATTATTCAAAATATTAAGGCTCCCAAAACTCCTTAAAGAACTCCATGTGGGTGGACTATTGAACGTTTCTGGACATTATAGTAGGAATGATTTCTAAGGGTATAGCTACACTTACACTTTAAATTGAAATAATTACGATTATTTTGATTTAAAGTAGTTCATGTCTACACTAGCTTCCCTTATTTCAAAATGAGGAGCTCCCTCATTTCAAAATAAGAAACAGTCATTTCAAAATAATAAAACCTCATTTTATATCAAAATGATTGTTAAATCAAAATTATTATTTCAAAATAATGCACTGTAGCTGTGTTATTTCTCTTTAACTGTTTTTTTTCAATTTAACACTTTTTGCTCTTCTCTCTCTCTGGGTGCCTTCCTCTCTGTATATATTGGGTGGGGGCATGGCCCTTTTTGGGGGCCATCTTGCCATACCTCCTATGATGCCCCTCTCCTAAATAGAAATAGCAAGTCCTATCCATGGGCATGCTAGTTCGATTTGGGTTTCTAGTGGAAACATGTTAAATTGATTTAACTTACATCAATTTAATGATTTTTATTTTGATTCAATTATATTGATTTAAGTTATATTGCTTTAACGATCTAAGTGTAGACATTGCCTAAGTGAGATCGACACACCAAAACCAGCCATATTTTAAGGTTTATAGTCTCACTACAGTGAATACATAATTCCCCATGCTGAAATAACACTATATCTTTATATTTGTAATGTACTGTAAGTTTTCATGTGAACTCACGTCATCAAATTTATCAAACTGTAGTTCCCTGAAAATTATTTTTGTTAGTTTTTTAATAATCAGCTTCCTGCTTTTGATTTTACTAACGTCACATCCAGTTCAGAATTCCATTAAACGCTCATTTTGAGAACAGCAAGCATTTTTCTTTCATCCACATGTTAATTACAAGAAAGTACGATGTCTAGGGGTTTAAAAATCTATAGCTTTAAACTTGAAAGTTTTATAGGCCATCCCAAGTGCATCTTGGACATGAAGGTGAATGGGTTCCTTCAAATATTGAAATCTTCCAATCTGCAGAGAAGTGTGGGCTCCAAAAGCACAGGGAGAATCTGTTCAGAGTCAATGGGAATGCATTTTTAAACACAAAAGAAATTATACAGTGTATCTCTGAGGACTTTTATCCTCCTCTGACTCCTATTTACTGGAATGTATAACAAGAAAGAGTCCCAAATGTTTCTTCTTTACAAGCAATCAAGACTCATGTGTGTCTGGGGGAAAGCTACCTTCTCATTGAAAGCAGACTTTCCCCATGACCACACACAGGCACACATCCCAGAAACAAACTGGCTGGCAGTGCTTAGGAAATACTTACTTCAAACAAGTAGTTGGGGGAACTGTTGTGGTACATGAACAATGAAGATGCGTAATATAAGTACAGTAGGCTGTATAATTTTGCTTGCATGCAATTGCCAATGTTATAACTACTTTTGAACAAAATACCACTAACATACCCATCTGGAACAAATAGATTGGAAATCATGAGCACTAATATGGCTCATAGACTAAGGTAGCCTTCATCTTTTTCACAAAGTTGTATTTTCCCCAAAACAGTATACAACCAAGTAGTAGAATAACTACTTTATTTTGTGTAAGTTATAAACTGGTTAATATGGATGAAGTGTGTTCTTGGGTAAAATCACAATGTTCACATTATTAACGTTAAATTGGCAGGGGACTGCTGCACGAAGGAAATGCTATTCAGAGCTCACAGGAAACCAGAATTTCCACTGAGCAGGAAATTCCAATTATTCAAATTTTGCTTTCATTCTGAATCAAATAGGAAGTCAAGAGTTCCTTTAAACCAAAAATTCCAATTTTTTAAATTTAGAACTATCCAAACATTTCATTTTGCTAATATCAAAACATTAAAATATGAAGTATAATATAAATAATTGAATATATATAAATAGTATACTAATGAGCTGAAAAGTTAAAATGTAATGAATCAAAACAAGACACTAGAAATTGTTTTGACTTTTTCCTGTTTCAGATTTCACTGAAATCAAAATATTCTTCCAAACATTTAGATTGTGATGAAACTGCACTTTCCAACAAAATTTTTCCAATCAAAAGATTTCTTTCAAGTTCTAATGCTGAAGTCCAAGATAGTGTTGAAAACAATATTCTTGTTTTTTAACATCTGCTTATTATTTATTGAGGCTGGAATTTTGGAAAAGCCTAACTAAGTTAGGCACCTAACTCCCATTAAATTGTAATGGAGGCTAATTTAGGAGCTTAACTGCTTTAGGCTTCTTTGCTCCCAGCCTTAAATATCCATTCCTCTTATTATAAATACTTATTATTTCTACTGTAGTAGCATCTAGGGACCTCATCCAGCTCAGAACCCCAGTGCTGTTGGCAACAGAGTAAATGACAGTCTGTCCCAAAGAACTTAACATCTAAAAGACAGAAGAGACAACAGAAATAGTAAGACTAGATCTATACACATATTGTAGGTGATTTAAATCAATTATCAGTGATAGCCACAATAAATGGAACTCACCACCTACTCACCCATCGAGAAGAGCTTACTTAGAGTAAATGCAAAAGTCCAGAATAATCTTGCAAGCGTCACCTCATCTTTAACACCATTTAAATATGTATTTATTTAAACTTTGACAAGCTTTTCACCAGGTAGGTCCAAGCACAAAGTTTAACAAAACCCAACAAGCTGGTCTTAACAAATAAAGTTCCCCAAGACCTTACAGGACCCAGCACAGACTCTTTCATATTGTGAATCTCAATATGTAACATAATTTTATGTTTCAGACTCCACTAAAATCTGCTTCATGGCCTCCCACATAATTTGCCCAAAAAACTGTTTTTTTCCCAACCTCCCTGAATCCTTCTCCCCAAGGAAATCCTAGAAAACAGGTTATTAAACTGATTGCCTATGGCAACAAATATACAGTTCCACTGGAAAATGTCAAAAAGATTCTAATAGAGAGTGGAGTTTCACACTCTTCAGAATCCACCATTAGAAGTTAAAAATCAGCAAAATATGCTTCATGAAAAATGCAGTTCTTTTATAGCTCATTGTTCTTAACTGAAAGCAACATTTATTGAGAGAGAAGTGTGGTCTGGTGATCTGAACAGTAGAGCCAGAAGCCTCCAAATTCCAGTCCCCAGTCTCTATCTATCATTACACTTCTTTCTCTAGTTCTCGTCTCACTACAATATCTAAACTCTGATGAGGTTTTCCTTTGTAGCATTAGGTAAAGTTAGTTAACATCTGTCTGCCTCAGCTTCCTCATCAGGAAAAGAAGGACAATACAATAATCTTTACCTTCCTCCCAGGAGCACTGGAAGGATTAATTTGTTAATGGATAAAACATCGTCTAAAACTGTTTCTAAACGTCCTTGCTATCTCTCAGAAGCTGGTTCCAGAAATGCTGTCTAGTAAAGCTGAGCTGCTTCAAGTGCACACAATTGCTGTTGGCTGAAGAGAGCTTATGAGGTTTGGTATTTTGAATTATTGTGAGTGATTGCTGAAATTAGTAATTACTGACCATCCTGAATGTGTGTTAGGCTACCCCATAGCTTACTGCTTTTATCTTAGAAGGCGTATGGGTTTTTCTACATGTTGATGGTTGTGTCAGTATGGGCTCCAGTTCAGCTCTGTGTTTTTGGCCTCTCTTGGGACACTGAACCTTCCAGCTTCCTTATGGCGCTGTAGAGTAGCTCTGCAGAATAGATTAATTTTATTTAAACCAGTCTGATTCTCAGATGTTTTGAGCATAAAACTGATGTGCAGAATTCTCACTGTTTGAGGTGGCTAAATTAGAAAACTTCTCTTCTGTTAGGAGAATGTGCAGCTATTCACATACCCCTACAACTGTGCAGCACAGACGTTCCTGGAAGCACTGCCTGAGGAGCTAGCACTTCTGGGAATGATGGATGCTCTTGAGCAACTCAGACTGTGTCTCTGCAGCTTCAGTCCAGTCATTTGTTGTTCTGGAGATGTAAACTTTGTGGATCACATTCTCATTATGCTAAGATGCAGCAACCTTAAAGTCCCTGAACGCAATTTACACTCCTGGGTGGCATAAAGGAAGAGAGTTTAGTGCAAATAAGAATCTGCCCATATTGGAATGGTTATGGTATTGCCCCGACAGAGAGAGATTACATAGCGGAATATGAAAATCTTTACTCTGTGCCAGGCATTTCTGTTCCCTCTCTTTTTTTGTTGCGTTTAAGTTACACGGCTTGGCTTCTTTATACAGCTTATTTGTGCTTTTGAAGAGCCAGAAGCCGCAGCTGTGTCTGTTCAGAGTATAGAAAGTCAAAAACTGTGCAGAAAGCTCTAGATAATTGAACGAAATCTTAATTTTTTTAAGCATTTTAATTTTCAATGAGTCTAAACAAGATTTTCTATTTCTCAGGGTTCTGCTCTTAGTTGCTTAGTAGTGACCTGCTGGCAGCTAACAGAGAGACTAGTTTGAGGCCAAAGAAGACTGTAATGGCGTTTAGTCTGCTGAGCATCTGAATGAACAATGGCTCCTGGGGATTTTGTGCTCCACATTTCTGTAAAACAGAATTCAGCTGTTTGTAATTCATTTCCCCCTACACAGGCTTCCATTTGGTAAAGTGATATTTTCGTGCAATATATGACTTTGTGACAATATTTTCTGCTTAAGTGCTTGGGAGTCTGTGCCAGCTTTGTTTGCCACAGTCACCTAAAACTTTGTGTTGTACCTGCCTGAGGCTTGGGATTTGGCTTTAGTCATCTAGAATATAAGCTGCCATTGGTACTAATATTCCCAGTTTACTGGTGTCAACAGGAAATTCCAAGCTTTGGCTGGAGTCAGGGCTAGATCATTTTAAATTTTCAGTTCATAACCCTGCCTGTTGTTCAACTTGTGTTTCACTTTTTTTTTTCTTTCAACAGTCATCCTAGATGTATGACATGAACACAGGCTAGGCCCATAACACTGTCTGTCAAGGAACCCCTTCTGTTATGTGATTTATAATAGCAATGTGCTCAGATCTCTTTTTTGCTGTCAGCCAGGTCAACTTAGTGTCCAAAACACAATGTGACAGTTCTTCCATATGCTGTTGGTGCTTGTCTAAGGCACATTTTGGTTCCTTTTTAGTGATCAAGAATGATCACAATAGGAGTCCATCTCCCTATTAAAAATACTCTTAGCACCTCTGAAACTTACTGAGTTCTAAAAATGCATCAAAAACAGCCTAGACTTCTTAATAATGATATCAATGCTGCTCTTGAAGAAATGGGAACAGACATGCCAGTGTTGATGGGTGATATGCCTAGGAGAGCATGCACAAGCCACTTATTCTTTTAATATATGTACTAGTCCTTTTCCCCCAAAAAAGTGCAGTATTTTTCATTTGCATTGTGAATCTTATTGGTAATGTAACTGTCTGCCCAGCTATGTCACTTGATTCATGGGCAAGTCACAGAAGCAGCTTTCTGCCTCTGGTTCCTCATCTGTAAAATGAGGGTAATGATACTTACCCACCTATGTAAAATACTTCAAGATCAAGAGATGAAAATTGCTGTGTAAATGAACAGTGTTATTTACCATTATTTTTAGTTATTTCTATTTAAAGGCAGATCTGTGTTACAGCATACTATCAGCATGGCAGCAGCAACTTTCTATGCTTCATTCATGTTTGGTGAGTTTCTGCTTTAGGCACAGAGCTACATGCGAGCTCTCACTCTTTTTAAATGTTTGGTGAATTTGCTCTTCATGAAAGAGGGTCAGGCTCCATCCTTTCATAAAAGAGGTATGTCAAACCTTTAAGCAGGGTAAGTTTTCTCGCATTAGCCTATCAGTGTTCCATAATTCTGATTTGGAAACACCATATCTGCAAGCTAGAAAGGTAGATCAGACTTCCTACCAAATGAGTCATTGACCTTTCTGCTGAGACTGATACCAAGGAACAGTAGCTTTTGTGATGTAGGCACTCATCCAATAGAATATGGCCTAAAACCACAATTTTTTTGATCAAAATCACCAAATAATTGGAATGTGGCAACAGCTTTCAGACTTGATTTGGATCCGGATCAGTGACCTAGACGTGCAAAAGGCCACTCCCTTTTGTCAATGCTTGAGATTACCGAAGGCTAGCACCTTTATGCTCAAAAATGAGTTCTGAATGTATACTTACATGTTTAACAGCACCACGCTGGAAAATTACCTTATCATCTCTCCCTTGCTCTTCAAAATCCTTTGTGTAATATCTTTCTCTCTGTGGAAGCATGTTGAACAACTGACATCTGTGTAACTATGAACACATCAAGCATTTACAAATGCCTTTGGAGGGTATTTTATAGCAGTGCCCTTCTGACATCTGCTACAGCACAGCTGTATCCTGCACCTTGATTGAGATAGCATAGCATACCATGCTTTATTTTTAACAGGGCCTTTCATGCATTGCATCATAAAGCTCCCTGCAAGGGACTGAAACATCATCTTGGATTGAAATATTTCTTAAGCAAACATCTCTGGTTCCTGTCCCTTTTCCCTCATGTCATTTTCTCTCTTCCTTATATAAGAGTTTTGGAGCAGGAACCACAGTGCAAACTGACACCTGCTTTATATATTGTGTATTTTGCTCTAATCTGACCAGCTACCACAATTACCAACTAAATCTAAGATTTGTAATAGTGTCGCACAATCGAATAGTAATTAGTGCCTCTTTGCTACATTTCCAGCTTTCATTCTGACCTAATTATATATCAGAAAATAAATGAGCTCCTAAATAAATAAATAACAGGGTTTGTTCTTGAATAAATGTAATGTGACTATAGAAGATACTAATTTAAGTTTCCAGCCCAGCTGGTTGACCTTATAAATTCTGTCAGCCAAATGGTCGCCAGTGTAAATAACACTCATTTTTCTTGGTGTCAAAGCTTTGTAAGTTTAGACTGATCTAAGTGTTGCTGCATGTGCTCAGTTCCCCCAGAGTACAGGACCTCACGGACTGTTTCAGCTCATGGTCTGAGGAAACATACCTCATCTGTTTTACATTTCCTTTGTAGCCAGTTCTGGAGGCTAATGGAGAGATTTCAGGCTGTGTTACCAACAGTGCAGACTAAGTGATGAAAATCTCAGTGGAATTCAGACTTCCTCAATCCTTATACATCTCTGTAGGGCAATTGTGAGTTAATAATCTTTTCCTGAAACCACTTTCTATTTAACAATTTTTTTTTCTTGGTATTGTTCCTTCTTTCCCAGAGGAAATTTCCTAAACCTTATTACTAGCCCAGAAGTAAAGAGGTCAGTTCAAATAATGGTCTCAAATTGTGTGGTTGTCAGTTTTATCAAAATGCAGGTCAAAGAAGCAATAAGAAAATTTCTATTAATATTTTAACATCTGTGTTTGTATTAAAATTAGATGTGAGGAATAATTAGAAAGCAGGAAAGTGTTTTTAGAGCTACTCAGTCACTAATTCAACTTAATGCAAACAAAAGACTATAAAAACTCCTTAAGTTTAATATCTGTCTTCACTTTGCATTTCAGACAGAAGCTGTGATAAACACACATATTGTGCTGTGGAATTCATTGTGGTTTTGTTTGGACCATGCTACTGGCTTCCAGTTCTAACAGTTCAAAACTCATAACAATATTTTCTTCATGTGGGATTTCCCAGGTACTCTATTATAATGAGAGAAGCAAAGGTTATAGACTAAAAGAGTAAAGTAATCCCTATGTGCCATCATGTAGTCGTCATTCCTCTATTATGCATATATAAAAATCTCAGTACTCCACTTGCTATCTTGTACCTTTTAAATAAATACATATTTCATTGCCTTGTTTTGTTTTTCAACTGCTTTATGTATAGTTTCAAAAAGTTTATGAAGCCCTGTGGGGTTAGCAAGTGAAAAGATGCAAGTGTACATGCATGCCTCATTTTTAAAGTATCAATATCAATCTCTATTTTTAACTTTCTTCCTTGCTTTCCTATCAAGTATCTTGATTGTTATTACCCACACGGCAAATCATTTCCAGTACTACAAATCTCCTTTAGGATGTTTGGGTTTTTCCATTTTTTTGGGGCCACTTCCAGTAGTGCTCTATAGCACATGCTGCCTAAGCTGAGTGAGCTGCTTTATACAAAGCCAGGGCAGCCCCAAGTAGGTGCTTTATTTTGCTAGAAGCATGTTCAGAGTTCACTGAGTCTTGTCAAATTGGCTGAGAGCAGGATTTTTATTTTATATTAGTTTTGGGTTTTGTGTGTATCTGAATCAACTCACATGGGTTCTCAGGTGCTGGTGTTTGAAAAGGTTTGGGTTTGAATGATTCTCTATGTCCAACTCTCATTGCAAGCCTGAGGGCAAGCTTAGAGCTGGCATGTTTTCTAGGAGTTTGCTGGACCTTGAACTAGCATAATTTACCATACTGGATAATTCCATGTGATTCTTCCTCAGTTGATTTTTCTCAGCAGTCATGACTGGTATTCATACTATCTCCATGAACAACAGCCTTCCAGTGTGCATGAATCTCAAGATAGACTAGAACAAGTTCATATAGTGCTTTGACCAAAAAAGGCTTGAAGACGTCAACACAGTCCAAGAGAAGCCCAGATGGATTGGGGACACAGCTTGAATTCACATCAAGTTTTACATTTCTCTAACTGTATGTCACACAGATAATCTAAGCTCCAAATGGTCTTTGAAAGTGACAAATGGAAATGGGGCATGTGACCCAAAAAGACTTCTGCTCATCACCATTAACACTTATTTGCTATTTCAGAATGCCTCTTTGTGTAGATGTCCATTGGGTAAAGAGTTGTCTTGCCTACCAATAGTAACACTCATGTTTCTTTTCGATCTTTGACAAGTGTTCAGACCATGAACTCTGTTCTGGGCAATTATACTTAACTACTTTGATTTTAGAACTGAGTTACTATCAGGAAGCTTGCAGTGAACATCAGACTGTGATTTTTCCAGGGCCAGATTAAGACATCCTGAGGCACTACACCATGTTAAGATTCAGAGGTCTCATACCATTAAAAAAAAAAGAGACAATAAAAAAGTGTATTCATTATAATAGAAAGGATAATGAAACAATAAATGATAAACCATTATATTTGCATATATATAAGCAAAGATGCAACAAGAAACAGCTAAATAAAACATTCATCTTGCAATATGTTATGATTTCTTAATTAGCATATATGAAACTGAAGACTTTAGTTTTATAGAAACACAAGAGCAATTACAGAAATCAGATCTTAATTAATAGAACTAACAATGTAGCTTGTAAGGAAAAATTAATAAGTGGTGTTCTAAACAAAACATCCAAAGGGGCAGCCGTGTTAGTCTAGTTCAGTGAAACAAACAAACAAGGAGTTCCGTGGCGCTTAAAGTCTAACAAATATATTTATTGCATGAGCTATCAAGGGAAAAAAATCCCATTTTGTCAGATGCTCCATAAGTGTATGACAAAGTGGGATTTTCTCCCATGAAACCTCATGTAATGAATATATTTGTTAGTCTTTAAGTGCCACAGGACTCCTTGTTTGTTTGTTTTTTTGCTAAACAAAACATATAACTTACAAGTTGCAATGATCCTATATGCATTATTGTATACCTTTAAATGAAACTACCTTATGATTTCTTACCTTACGTATATGAAATTGAAAACTTTTTAGGTAAAGTAACACAAAAACATTACACAGATCAGTACTTAGTAAATGGAAGCAGCAATGTAACTTACACTGTCCCTTCTCTTTGCACATCACATACAATTTAAAACATTTTCTTTCATGATTTAAAAAAAAATTTGCTCAATGATACTATAAAAGCTGTCTTTGAAATGGTCTTCAGATTAGATAATTAGGCCTCTTCCCCCCTTATAGTTCTGTGCCCTCCTCCTCAGAACATTTAGGCTGGCTACAGGCCTGTGTGGTGGTATACGGAGGAGTGGAAGTGGGAAAATGGTAAGGAGGGGCTTAGTGGAGATGATGTCTGGTGTGGAATGGGACTTTAGACTGTGTTGGTAGGCTAGCTCCCGCTGTCTCCTCTTGACGTCTGAGGTAAGGTTGATGTGGCTGATGCAAGTAGTCCAGCAGCTCTGGAAGGGAAATTGATGGGATTGGGTGTGGATCAGGATGGGGAGGTCAGGGTTCAGAGTTTTGGTGGTGGATTTTATATGAAAGGTTATTTAAGCCAAAGCAATTTCAGTTATAATAAATCTTCATTATCTCTGACATATTAGAGGCCACTTCTAATGTGAGGCCCTAAGTCATGGCTTACTTGGGCTTAAATCCAGCACTGGATATTTCAGAAGCTGTTTTGAGTGCTGTGGCATTGCACAGGAGTAGCTGAGAACTGCGTCGGATCCACTATATACCTCCAACATTGTGGGCTCTGCAAGCTGTGTACATGTGATGTGCAACCCTGAAATGTCACATGCAATTTGTTAAGCTACAAGGTCATTCCTCTTCCGTGGTGATGACCAAGTGTTAGGCTCCAAGAAGCCATGAAATTTTTATTCATAGATAAACTGCCAGACAAGATCAGACTACAGGTCCATCAAGACCCAAAACCTGCCTCTGGCAGCGGCCTATCCCTTGCCCTTCCAGGAAAGGTAAAGACAACCCACTGTGAAATATTGTCCTGTGGTCAGGGACAGAGGGCTAGTTCCTGAGCCCAGCTGGTGAGTGTTGTGTGCCCTGAAGCATGAGGACTGATGACCCTTGTAATTCTTATCCATGCTAACAGACCTACTGACAATATTATCCACATAACTCTGTAATCCTACTTTGAATCATACTAATCCATTTGCTGCTCAACAATGTAATATAAGTGAAAAATGACCTGGCAGTTTCTATCCTCATACTTTGGTAATTTTCTAGTAGAAAGTTCATTTGCTTCTACTTTCCCTACTGATGGACTTTTCTGCAGCAGGAGCCATTCATCAGAGAAGATCCAGAAGGCCGGGAGAGTTACGATTGTACTCACACATCCTTAAGGCCAAGGAAACATGCACAAATAGATGCTGAAAACATGTTAAAAAAATACCCTCCACCTAACAAAAACAACCTTGCACTATACCCAGGCTTGGACTTTCCTTTGAATAAGAAAAGGTGCTTTTACATGTCTTATATTTATATGTGCATGGGAGACCTTCTCCTTCTTCAGCCAAACCTTTGGCAGGCAGAATAATACAGGAACAGCATAAATGAAAATGAAACTCCACATGAGGTTTGGTGATATTACATAGATTGAGTTTGCAAGAACAATGAACATGTTTTGGTACTGCTGTAATTTAAATGTCTGCAAAATGTAATGTAAATGTAATGTAAAATATCCATTTTTCTGTGTATTGGTCATTTGGCAGAGCTGAATAAAGATAATTAATTGAAAAATAAGTGATGTATACAGCTTTTGGATTAAATACGGTCACGCCATAGTGGAGGTGTAACTTAATTAATGTACATGTTTATCAGAATAGGGATGTAAGCAAGTGGCACGTCAGTTTAGTTTTCACTTATCTGGCAATCAACATCACAACCCTTTATCCATACCAGAGCCTTCAAAATACAGGTGTAATGTGGACCTAAGAGAAGGGAGCTGGCATTCCCGCTGCATTCCTCCAGGGGTTATGCCAGAAGAAGCCAGCTTGAAGCCCTGCTGGGGATTTTATAGGCACTCCATCAAGAAAAGTTGCTGTGAAGATGAGTGGATTCCTCAACTCCATCCCCATCCCCAACAGGCCAAACCTCTTCCTCCACAGTATTGACCCCCTAAAAGAGTCCTTTCAGCAGAAGGGAAATTGGAGGGATTTTGTGGTTCTACTGGTACTGCTATAACCAACCTTCAAGCAGACTTTCTACCCTTGGGAGCCTTGTGCATTTGGTTAGGCTCTTTGAATGGAATGCAAGGAAGGTGTGAATGTTGCCCTTACAAACAGCTGAAACACATGAAGGTCCTGCTATCTGAAGACCAAATTCTGTCACTGGCACCTTTCAAAGTGGCCTGGATTGGAGTTCCCTGTCCATTTGCTCAGTTTTTGTCCAGAGTTGGCTTGTTCTGGACATCTTCTGTCTCCCACAGCTGGAATTTAGGTTGTCAGGCCCAACTTTCTCTCATCACAGTGGGAAACAGGATCTTATCAAGAGCAGTCAAAAAAAATTCCATAAAAACATTTTCTGTGTGCAAAATGGCCTTTTTGAGGAAAAAAAGGAGTTTTAATGGGGGGAAAAGTCAGTTTTTGTCAAAAATTTTCATTGTAAAACTGAAAACCAATTTTGTCAGTTTTCAGAACCAGAATACTTTTTTTTTTGGCAGAGGGGGGTTCTTTTTTTAAAATTATTTAAAAAGAATTATTGTCAATGTAAGTCTCAAAGCTACAACAGGGAAAAGATACTTCCCAATCAGTTCTAATATTGGGCTTTAGGAACGAGTGTTCTCAAGCTGTACCTAGTACTACCACAACTTTGAAGCTTTCCCCAGGCCCTCCATGATCTAAGAGAACTTTATCTCAGTATCTACTAGAGATTTATTGTGTCTTCACATCACTACTTAGGCTTTTACTTCTGTATTCTGGCTTCTCTAAGCTTTAAGCTGTGATTTCTTTCTCTCAGGCATGTCTACCAAAGTAGCAGTCACCATGGTACAATTTCACAATCTAACAGCCAATTTACTAGAGGTAAAAAAAAAAGGAATTACCAAAATAAACATGATAAAACATAAACATCCACCAAACTACTATTGAATAAAATATCATTAGAGAAGAAAGAACTGTGTCACAAAGTAGAGAGAGCTGCTCAGGTTATGCAGGAAGGTCCTTTTCATCATAGCACCAAAGCTCTCTTTTTTTTCAGTGGCCCTGTATCTGAAATGTATGGCCTTTTCCCTAACCAAGTGTCTGTTTCTCTTCGTCTGGGAAGCAGCTATGTTTTATAAGAGAACAGTTGTTTTGTCTTTTTTCCAAATGACCCTCTCAGGTATTCTTTATGTCAGCTTTTTGGGAGACTCCTCTTGTTGCTCAATACATCCACAGAGAGGATCAGTGCTACCTCTTTTTGATAGGCTTTCACTGACATTGACGTTATGAGTAGTCACCATCTTTGATTCCACTTTTGATTCTTCCATTCTTATTTGCCTAGAATAGTACCTTACTAAAGAGGTACCACCACTGGCTAGAAAATGACGGAAGAGGGAAATCATTAAAAATATGAACATTTTAAATCATTTCATTCCACAAGTTTCAGGTGACCTCTGTATAGTTTGAGGGCTTGTCTCCTTTACCCAGGCCTCAACAAATAATGTTTCTGGTTGCTAGGGTGACTAGTTTTAGCAGCCTGTCACCTAGATCAACTGCAGAAATGTAATGGAGGAGTGTATTATAGTGAATAAAAGTAAAATTGCTGGTGCCTAGCTGTGAGCCAATTCTGTCCACCCCTCTACTTTACTCATCTCTAATAAGGAGACTTATTGGCTTCTGTGAGAGTCCTTATGGTGTATGGTTGTTCTCAGCACTAATAAGGATATGGCAGATTTAGCCTTTAATATTTTGCTTTATTTGCTCTATATGCACCTAGAGAAAATCACTCCTGTGCTGTTTTTCTCAACCCCGCTGTATGAGGTGTTGGCCACGGAATATATGTATAATTTATTCATTCAGAAATTACAAAAAGTTCAGAAGTACAATACAAAAATATAAAACAGGTGTTCAGATACAGCATCTGACACTATTCTATTCAATCTTTGATGGCATATTGGAAAAGGAAGCAATGACAGAATAATGTTGAGATGCATTAATTTGGATTTCAACTGGACACCATATTCACTACCTGTTTTAAACTGTAGTGAAGCGTTACTTACACTGTTATACAGATGTGGCTGTGCTACCAGTGAGGAAAGTGATCTTTGTATTTGTAAAGTTTGAAATGTGTTTTGTGATCTTTTTGCAATTTATCAATATTAGGTGGGAATGTCCAAGCTCAAAATTCTGCTCTCAGAAATGCACACACAAACCCCACTGAATTTAATGAGACTCGTATCCATGCATGAGCCTGTATAAGTGAAAATCATAAGGAAAGATAATATAAAAGTGCAGCATGAAAACATTACATCTGTACAAAAGTTTCTGCTTCTGCATGCTCATAATTGTATAATGTGGTCAGGTGGAACTAGATGCACATTCCATTTATGCTGTTTTAGTATAATTCTACCTGCCCAATTCATTTTAAACATATGGACTTCATTTTCTCTCACACCTGGCTATATTTATTTGTTATGAAAGTTTCATGGCTGTGTGTGTTATGTGACCTATTCCCATGATGATCAGAGTTAAATGTGTTTCCTGCTCTCCTGAATGCCAAATAAACTGAATAAAACAATCCATAGATCCCCAGCGTAATATCCTGAGTCTACAAATACACACACAATAAGTCAAAAAGTAGGAAATAATCATATTGCTGCTTTCTATTAACTAGCAGCTGTGAGAGAAAAGCAATAAGGAAGAAAAAAAAAAGCTTGATTAAGCCAGTGAGCTATAAAGAAAGACACTTGAGTATTACAAGTTACTGCAATCAGTGAATGCCACAAAATTTATCCAGTCAACACACTGATTTTGGCTTTGTTAATTAGGTTGAACTAGGTATTCCTAATACGTACAATAAGAATTCAAGCACACAGATTGGACCTATGCAGTGAAATGACATTTTTGGTTTCTAGCTGATGTGACATTAACACCAACTGTATGCATTTGGAGACATATGTCTGAATCTGATCTCATTTTGCTGTAAAAACTCCCCTGACTTCAATAGAATTGCTCCTGATTTATATCAGTGTGAGATCAGAATAAGTTCATAAAATCTCTCAGAAGGCAAAATCACGTTCCATTCCCCAACTCTTGCAAACATTCCAGGCCCTACATTTTGCCAAGCTGTTGTATTTGCACTGCACAGAAAAGCTGTGAATAGTGCCTTTGTACTGCTTCTGTGCTCCAAAACTAGCACTCAGTCCTGGCAGAGGGAGATGAGTTGAGTATACCAGAAACTGGCAGGATCATTTTCATTGGGTCTACATCTATCCCGAACCTCGATGTGCAGCAGTATGGAGCACTAGCTGCTGCTACAAAGCTCATAGACTGTAGTAGTGACTCCAGAGTACATAGTAGAGGCACTGGTGTTATACAGTAAAGCAAGACAGAGTCTATTCCCAGAGGTCGTTTACTGAGGATTGGGCTCCAGGTTAGTTCTCTCACAAACACTGGGGATTATCATGATGCAACATCATTTAACTGAATCGATCAAGTTTTATTTCTCTTTGTATTTATTCTAATTCACCAAGTTCACTGAGAAGCAAATCAAGAAAGTTAGGCATCTGGGACTGCTAACTTCTAACAAGAGGATTAAATTGCTGATCTCTTGTGTTTTCCAGAATCTAAGTTTCTACTTAGAAATATGAAATTATTAGCCCTGGGGCAGATTCAATGGCCATTCTGCATGTCAAACAAGGAGTCTGGCAACACTTCTAAAGACTAACAAATTTGTTTATCACATGAGCTTTCGTGGGAGAAAATCCCACTTTGTCAGATGCTTTGAAGATAGGGAGTTTACAGATTGGAAAGAAAATAAATGCAGAGAAGCATAAGTCATAGGATCAGGTCATACTTGTAAGTTTTTAAAAGTACCACCAGACTCCTTGTTTGTTTTGCTGGACTAGATTAACATGGGTACACCTCTGGGACTTGGCATTCTGCATGCGGACATCCTGGTCCCTGAAAAAGGTGTCTGAATGCAGAGCAGCTACTGAGTCAGATCCATTACCAATACATAGCAAAAATAAAAGGGGCGGGGACCCTAATCCTCAGCTGCAAAATAAGGCCATTCTATGTTGCACTAAGTGCAAATTGATCCTTAATGCAGCTAACTAACCATGGGAGCATCTCCACCCTGTGGGCAGACTGTCAGTTAGAAATAACAGAATCAGGGTAATGCAACAGTGACCAAAAATCACCTTTGCAAAGCTTCCACCTGCAGTTTCCGGTGCATTCACTGTCTTCAGTTGAGGTCTGAGGTAGCCACATACATTGGGCTTCAGCCAAAGAGGAAATCAAGAGGAACCCTCTCAATATAAATCCAGCAGCTGAAGCTACATGATTACAGCAATGCAAAAGTTGCAAATAGCATCATGAAAAGGCACATCCCTATTTGGTGCTAAGGGCAATTACAACCCCCTGTGCTATGTGACTTGTGTGATTTTTGGAAACAAGATAGTTCATGCCTTAGAATAACTCTGTGTTCTGCATCCTGATGACTTTGACCTTTCAAAAGACAGGAAAACAAACCTGACTCGCTCTTATAAACAATTAGCGGTATTTATGATTTCAGGCTGTATGCCTCATAAATCCAACTCAGCACATGCATTCAGGCAGTTATCTCTGGTAACTTATGCACTGATTTTTCTTAGAACATGGTGTGCTTTATTATTGTCTATATTTGGTAGGTATCAACTCATATATTCATCTGTCCATCCCAATGAGAGCAATAGTCTTAAAGAAAAATATTAAGGTTTAGAGCTCCAAATAGTGGTTGAAAAGTCTCCCTGTAATCTACAGTGGCCTTGAACCTTCTGCTAGAAGTTCTGCATGTATTCATAAAGGCTATTCTAAGCATGCTCACGCTGGGCAACTGCTTTGTGGAGGCAAATCATGAGACTAAAATTTAAATCTAATGATAAAATGAAAACTCATGAAATGTGTGCGAAAATCTTCTGTTCTTTGGCTCCCTGATAACTGTGTTACTTGATTTAATGTCTTCCTCAGTTTTACTACACAGCACCATAGAATCATGTGGACAGAAGGGACCACAAGCGTCATCTAATCTAACCTTCAGATGTACGTTCTGGATCTGATTCTGCTCTTGTTATATCAGCTGATTGTCATCAGTCAATGGTAATCAAGCATCCAGAGCTTTACCCTAGAGACAATTGCGTCAACAGGAACAGGAATTTTCTCATTGCCTTTAATGAACTATAAAAATATACATAGAACTCTCTCCCGCTATATATACATACAGATTACAATCAGTGGACCAGTTCATCTGTTGTTTATACCAGTATAAATCCATGCTACAGCCATGGAGTCTTCTCTTCCCTCCCCAAAATGTAGGATGTTTTGAGGTACTGTAAAAAATATATCACTGGCTTCATTTTTTTTAACCGTGCAGCATGTGATCTGCAAAGCCTCAACAGCTGTTCCTTGTACCTGTTTTTGGTGACAGATTTTTTTCACTACCCTTAAGAAACAAAAAAGCCAGCCACAGATTGTGCAACAAGTCAGTGCTGATGTGGCAATAAAAATACATTAAGATAATGTCTTCTAAAGCAGTTTAGATGAATATCGTGGTTTCCTGTTGGCAGATAAAGAGAGAATGGCAATGACTTCTGCTAAAGAAGAAAAGCTGTGCTCTGGAAATTGATTAGCAGATGGCATGGAAATTAGCTCATTATTATTAATCTGCCCGGTCACTTTCACTTCTTCAATGTCTTTTTGATTGTTAAAAAGAAGTGCATGCATTTTTACAAAAGAAAATTTTTAAAATCTCCTCATAGCTGTTGCCACACACAGTATATGTGAAAGTCCTTCCCACCAGCTTTAGCATGTCTCTTCTCTTGGACAGAAGAGTGAGTCAGGTGCTAATTTCAGCTGTGATCATGTAGCCTTTACTGCAGGATGTGATTCTATAGGAAACATCTTCATTTCCTCTGTGATTGATGATAATTAATGTGCTAATTCTTTGTTTGAAGAAATTAATGCTGTAAAATTGCCTTTGCTAAATTGCCATGGATATACAGTGAAAATGTTGCATGATTAAAATAGGTATTTTATGTATCAAGTGTTTCATGGGAATCTAGTCCTCATAATGAAACCAACAGACAAATTACTGCCAGTCCCACAACTTTAAATGAGATATGTGAAGAACTTTTGAAATATGCATTTATATGTAGTCATAATATTCCAAAGTAGGTCTGTGATTGTATTTACCATTTTATGTCATATTACCTCTTCAAGTACACATGAAAATCATGGAAATCCAATTATTCAGACTATTCACTTGAATACATGAGTAAAAGTTAGAGGCTCAGAGATCCCAGAAAAACACCCTCAGACAACCTTGCTCCCCCACACACTCTAAAAAATGAATGAACCTAGCATGGGCTGCCACTTTGGAACTTCCAAACCATCTCTCTTCTGTGTGACACTTTTTCCCCTAAACTCTTTGGGCAGACACTGCCTCTTGCTCTGACTTTATATTGTCTAGCACATGGAGATCCTGATCTCAACTGGCCTGTAGGAACTACTGAAATATATAATATCATTGCCTTCATCATCTTGGTCCTTTAACCCTCATATAGATTCACCAATCACAACATGTCTTCCATTCTTCTCTTCTCCTGGCCTTCCTTCTCCATGTGTAACCATATCTTTTCACAACAAAATCTTCCCATCTCTTTGGAGGTTGGCCAAGTGGTTATTTCAATACCCATGGGTACCGCTTGGGGACAGCTGCAGGCAATTGTTAGTGAGCCTAGCTGTATGCCCATCCCATCACTTTTTATTGTACCTGCTTTCAACAACAACATCCTGCACTCTACTCTTCAGCCTGATTGCTTTATTGAGGATTCAGTCACACATTGAAATTCTCAGAATTCTTCTCTTCATCACCCTCTCCACGATGGACAGTTGAATTTTTTGCTTCTCAATCTCCGTCAATGCCATGCTTAGCTGCCATATAACATTGCTGGCAGTGCTGTTGATTTGAAGAGGTTGGCCCACATTGCCTTCCTGATTTTTCCTTGGAGGGTGTTCTATTATTATTAATTATTATTATTATTATTACAAAATCAACTAATTTCAAAGAAATCTTAGTATAAATACTTGAGAACATAAAGGAGTTTCTGTGCAACACTCACTTTTGTAAAATTGCAATAAGTTATGCATAGATTGTACTCTCCAAAAAAAATCTAAATGTAAAGTTACCTTTTAAAATAAAATTGGGTAGTGGAGTAAAAAAGCATGCACTCATAAGCTTGAGCCAGATGTGCCTTGGATTTGTCAAAGTATTTACATCTTGTTAATTCAAGTTTAAAATGGAAATGCTTATTTTAGCCTGAGCTGCAGTTTGGCTTTGTTACCAATGCTGCTATACAGACATTAACATTGCTGTAAATCACAGATAATATTAATGAGATTAATGATTCTGAGAACAGTTGACCAGATGAGGTGCACTTGCTAATTGAGGAGATTGTGGGCAAGTGGGCTGAATGTAGGTTAGAAAGATTCCATGCTTCTCAAGTACTCCTCTTTAAGGGTCAGCCACAGTAGGTACATCTATAATGTAATAAAAAACCTGCCACATCAAATGTCAGAGTCTGGGTTACCTGACTCAAGCTCATGGGGTTCAGGCTTTGGGGCTAAAAATTGTAGTGAAGATATTCAGATTTGGGCTTTGAGATCCTCACAACCTTAAGCTATCAGATTCCAGTCTCAGTCTGAAGATCTACACTGCAATTTTATGGCCTGACAGCCTAAGCCCCACAAGCCCACATCAGCTGACCTAAGCCAGCCACACCCAAGCCATGGGTCTTTTATCACAGTGTAGCCGGGCTGGGGAGCATAGGCTCTGCTCTTTACTCGCTTGAGCTGCTTGACCAAAAAGTATAAAAGTAGGCTGTGACTATTAGGAGAACTTTGCACAACATAATCTTAAACTCGTGTGATGTTCTTTATTCATCTCAAAGGGAGCTTAACCTTGGATCCTAAAGACAGTTTACTGAGAATCCACATTATCTTTGAATCTCACCTTTAAAAGATGCTAAAAATAGGACAAGTTTCCAGACATAGTTATTATTGATCAAAAATATAAAACAGAGAAAGAGTATATGCATCTGTTTTCTAGAGGAAGGAAACAAATATTTGCCATTATATGAATGGCAGTGCTGCAAGTCACTTAAAGGGTTTTAAGTAACAGTCAATTTCACTGTTATACTGAAACCAGAACCTCCTAGCTAGGGGCAAGGCTAATTGCTTGAGCACATCACTGTGTCAAAATTCCTGATTGATCTACTCATTACAGCTATTATGCTTCTCCAGGCCTATATGCCACTATGTCCATACCATACATGAGCTCTGACTGGAGCAGAGCATTTCAGATTCTATGGATTATCTTGCAATATGATGCAGACTTAATGTAAACTAAGTTAAGTGTGTCTTGTGAAAGAAATTTAAAGGTATATTGTCTGAGTGTAACATACCTTCAATTTAAATTGATCAATTTTCCTGCTTTCTATTGTACTTAGTTTTTATGAAGCTGGTCTCTGGTATTATCATATAATATAATATATTCAAGGCTCAGTTCTACCCTTTGCATGGATCTGCCCCCAAGAAATGTGCTATTGCTAACAGACTGGAGACATTGCCCCAAAGTAAATAGCAACAGCAGAGTGTTCACAGGATCCACCCTGATCTGGTACAGTTCCACCCAGGCCCACATGGAGCCTTCTAGTCAAATGTTGCATTTGCACTATCATTTGGGGGCCTTTCCCAGATTTCTAGCACCACTTCTTGAAGCTATAACTCATGGGAGATTTTGAATTGGATTCTGGGAGACAAAGGTATGACCCAGGCCTCCTGGGATAACCTTCTGAATGTGCCAAAGTTAGGGCAAGCTGCAAAAGCAGGGACCAAACCACCAAACCAAAGGCAGGTGGTACTTAAACCTGTCTCCCAGTCAGTAACAAAACATGCTTCTGATTCCCCACTCTGGTCATCACCAAGCATAACAAAATAGAAACAGCCCCTTTTATTGCACATCCGCTACTCCAGTCCCCACCTTGCCACTGGGTCTCTTAAAGAAATAAGTTCTCCTGACCCCAAAGGGTCAGTGACATCACCCAGAACAATACAGGCTTGATCTTACCTAAAATACCGTGCTGCCAGCCAAACCTTTAGTAAAAAGAAAAGAAAAAGAAAGTAAACAAAATATGAGAGATCTTAAAGGATCAAAGTGAATCACATACATACAAATGATTTAGAGTCCATAGAAAGCAATCCTTGAAGAATCTGTAGTTTGCAGGTTAGTCCAATTCCTCTGGTATGCACCCACCACCTGGGTGGGTCTCAGTCCTTTGTTCAGTCCCGAAGAATAGTTCCAGAGGAGGGTATTGGTTGCAGATAGACTGAAGATTGAAGACAAAATGGAGATGGGGCCACTGCCTTTTATCACCGTTTGGCTTTCCCATGCTCTCAGAGTCCTTGCCAAATCAAAATGGAGTTGAGTCACATGGTCAGTTTGGATGACTGGTCAAACAGGTTTCTTCCTAGGCCTACTGTACCTAGGAGTTCCTCTGTGGGCCATCAAGAGGACGATGCTTTTGCAGACACCCAGTCTGGGATTGCCTTAGAATCAAATGACTTGGAACACACATAAAACAAATAGATTCCTAATTTCTAATACAGATATGGTACCTAGATATAAACCATATAATCATTCCTAGCAGATTACAGCCTTTCTATCAGTATCAAACATGGTACATCACATGTGGATTATTGTAAATATGAAATATTAATATGAAAAAATAATGTAAGTTCACCCATCTTCAAAGCATCTGAGGAAGTGGGATCTTCTCCCACAAAAGCTCATGCAAAAAATAAATCTGTTAGTCTTAAAGTGCCACACAACTCCTCGTTGTTTTTTTTTACTGGACTAGACTAACACGGCCATCCTTTTGAAATTGACAAGAGGGTCTCAAGCACTAGCAGAGTGTTACAGCAGCACATGTAGAAAGTTCAATAGCTTTATGTTGCAATTGACTGAGAGAGACTTAGTTCATTGTCCAATGTTAACTGGACTGAAAGTTACTCTAAAGGGGATGTTTGCCAGATCGAGCACTGCTCTTTGATCCAGATCCCAACCACAGGTTGTTTGGACAAACTGGCCATGCAAAAACTGAGGTGCCCAAAATGAGTAGCCAATCTTGGAAATGGTGGCCTGAGTTTCTGTAACCATCTCAGTGCACATGCTGCTCCTCCTTACTAAAGAGCTGATTTGTTAACAAGTTCATGCTGCAATTGCCACATTTATCTGAGGTGGAAAAATCCCTGCATCTTGATTACTGTGACTGTGCTTTTGTCCACACAACTCGGAAACATTACCTACCTTTAAGTTATTTACTGGGCAGGGAACTGAATTATGTTCTCCTTTGGTAAGATGGTACAGGGTTTGTTTGTTTGTTTGTTTTTGTTTGGGAGTGTTGTTATAAAAATTCAAAGAGGCTGGCTAGGGATTTAATTTTAATTTTATGAGCACTTTTAATTCAAGCACTTTCCCAGTTACTACCAGAGCACTTAGGGACAAATGCCTTGGGCAGCATCTTCTGGTAATAAGAATGTGACAACGCTGAAGGCTTCCCTAGAGCAGAGCTAGGCCAGTGCTGGCCTTTGATCTAGTGACAGGTGTCAGTACATGTGCAAGATGGCTGTTTGCATAATTTCTTTCCTCTAGCATTTCTCCTCCCCACAGACAGTGACCACATCGGCTCTAGAATCTCTTCACTTAACTAACACGTTAATCTCCAGAAGAGTTCTGTTAATTTAAAAAGTTGTTATTGTGCAAGTACCCTTGTTGGAAACTTATATGTGAATGGTTCGCATGTCTTCTGTATTCTTCAATAAACTGACTGCACTCTGTCTATGTAAGCCTTTCCCTGGAAAGTAGTGGCAAGGAATTCATTGCTACCACTCTGCCTTATCATCAAAGCATCTGAAAAAGTGGGATTTTCTCCCATGAAAGCTCGTACAATAAATATATTTGTTAGTCTTTAAGTGCCACAGGACTCCTTGTTCATTTGTTTTAGCATAAGAATATGATCCCTGTTGTTAGAAGAGAACCATTATCTCACATTACTTTACTGTCTTGTTAGCTTTCTATCATTCTATTATGATTCTAGCAAAAACCGTTCTTTGTTAACTTGTTGTATTTCATGATATGTGTAAGAATGAGGAACGTGTGCATGTGGAACATCTGATAAGGGCAACATACGCTGTGACTTCCTGATACTAGTCTGGTCTGGTGACGAATGAAAGAGCAGATCAACAACCTTGGAGCCAAAGCAGACACCCCTGGAGGAAAACATCATGAGATAATGAAACGACGCTAAAACCCATGAGACAACTTCTGGGACCACCTGCTGCAAGGGTCGTTATTGAGAGGCTGATTGTGCTTCAGGAAGTAGCAGTGATGGGAGATATCAGGAACTTACCTGTGAATGGCTGAACAATAACAGTGCAAAACCTATAGATTGCATGTAAAGGATTTAACATAAAAAGGGGATGCTCTTGTCAATGAACTCTGGGTTCGTCCTGCCTCAGTCTTGGAGTCTCGGAATCACAACTTACTGGGACCCCAACTCCATCTCTCACAGCTAGTCCAAACTGGCCATTGGACTGAGCTGAGTTACAGACAGGTAACTATAACATCGTAGCAGGACTCTGTGTGTGTGTGTGTGTGTGTGTGTGTGTGTGTGTGTGTGTGTGTGT
>ML681984.1:27370796-27611429 GCA_007922195.1 Podocnemis expansa
GTGTGTGTGTGTGTGTGTGTGTGTGTGTGTGTGTGTGTGTGTGTGTGCGCGCGCGAGAACTTAATTGCTCAATATCTTTGTAGCTTCAATAAACGTGGCATTTTGCCTTTTCACCTGAAAAAGATCTCGAGTGCTTCTTTTGCACAATACCTTATGCAGGTTCAGATCTCTATATTCAGTAGCTCTAATGATGACTGATTTGATTTCCAACAGAGAGCTGGACTGAAGTAACAGACCAGATTTTAAGAATCTACTTTTAGTATATAACATGATAATATGAGAGAGAGTGAGAGAGAGCTTGCCATATGTGGTACAGTCTAATATAGATTCAAACCATTTTGATTTAAAATTTATGTGCTAGAGTCCTAAAAAAAACAAATGTCTCAAATAATTAGTGACATGGTATGATCAAGATGAATGGCTGAACATTTTCATGTAATCCTCCAAAAGGAAATCCTCTGAGAAACAACATGATGTGTAATTAGAGTTAATTAACACTTTTGCAAATTGATCTTTATTTAACACCCCCGCTGCTAAGAAAAAAAAATCTATAAGCCTATTAAATATTAATAGGCATGAGCCTATTGTCTGTTACCACCAGGTTCAGTATTGATTGGTTTATTGGAAAGCCCTGTTTGTCTTCTTGAGCAATGAGTTAAAAAACACTTTTAAGGTTAGCAAGGCCATTTAGCACATGCCTGATTTCAGTCTAATAACTGTGCTTCTGTGATTGCACAGGAAATGTTTTAAACATCTCTCTCTCTTTGACTTCCTGACCTTGCGGTGACTCTGTATTGGTGGACTGCTACTCTCCACAGAGTCTGCGGACTTCAATGGAGCATCAGTCATCACAAGATAGGGGCCTACTTTATATTGTTCATACAACTGTAACAGTAGACCTCTTACACTCCATAGCAGACACAGTCTTTCAGGAAAAAAACAAATGCAATTAAACTTTTAAATGGCACAATTAGAATATGCCATTAAATTTAATTATGCAGGAATTTGAGGCTACCTACTCTACATAAATGCAGATCCTTCTCTGTCTTTCCGCATATAGTTGTATGGCTCCCTAAAATATCCCCTATGCACCATCACACCTATGCCAGTGAACTCAGAGCTGGCAGAGAAACAAGCCATTGCAGGAAGGCCCACATGCACTGCTAAACAATGCCTTGCCCTGCAGATTAAGTGATGAGGAGGCCATCCTTATTTGTGTAAGAAATACAAAGCAGAATGTAATGAGGATATATTTGTTTCATATTCCCAGTTCCAGTGTGCACTCTTGTTTCAGGGTTTCTGTTCTTTCCCACCCAGTTTTTCACAGCATGGTGATGAAGAGTGGCACTCCTGCAGACTAGCAAGGCTCAGTTGATGTACAGCTCTTTCAGAAAGCAGGAACTATAGAGAAATAACCTTTATAAGTATTTCTATTAGGGTATTCTGTAGAGTGATTCTCAGCTAAATGAAAATAAAAACAGAAGAAATCCTTTCTTGCTCACAAGCAGACTTTAGATTTAGACATTCCACCATGGATTAATTTGAAGTTGGGGAAGAAGACCTTGTTGAAATCCCTCCTGGTAGCCAGGAATAGTATAACAGCTCTCTCTTTGTCTGGTGCCCCATCCTGATTGCCAGTCTGATCCTCCAGTAGTATGCCTCTTCCTGATTTGGTCTGCCGGCAAGGTCACAGTTTAATCCATCCCTTCTAGGGTAAGAGTCCAACAAATAAACAATCCAAACATTCTCACCAGAAGATCTTTGGCCCGAACTATAAGTCAATGGTCCTGATACCCTCCTCTCAGGGCTTTCAGTTAGTCCTTTCCCCCTCCATGAGGGAGTCACATGATCTTTTCAGATGGATGATAGGGGAAGCTGGGCTCTCCCACTACAGTGGGTTCCCACCCATTGACCCAAAAATCAGCAGCCAAAGGCTTGGCCCATCATGCTTTTCTCTGCTCTCTTTCCCATCCTGTGTTCTTTAACTGAAAATCTCATTGGGTTCTCTTCCTGGAAGTGTCAATCCTACCTCTTTTTATCAAGATTTGTCTACTGAGATCCGTTGGTTGCTAAATTTCATCCCTGGCCTTTTGCCAGACTTCTGAGCTCCAAAGACGATCCTAGGGTTTCCTTATTGAACTTCCTGGTCTCTCGTCCAAGAAAGTGGCCCAAGTGGTCAATGCTCCCTCAAGCCTTCATTAATTCTTTCCAAGGGGAGACTGCTAATTGAGGGAAGTGAGCAGTGGAAACATGTGACTGTGAGAAGGCGGCTGAGAAAAAGACCAGCACGTGAAGGTGAATTAGAACTCAGTAACAGGTTTGCTGAATTAGCAAATGAAGGAGTCCAGCTGGGAAACACTGAAGGTGGGAGTGTGAGGAAGAAGAGGAGAGCAGCTAGTCCCATTCAAAGGGGAGTTGAGCCTCTGGAGATAACTAAGAGCCCAGGGGTCATTCAGGAGAGGATGCAGAGGATTGCAAACAGCAACTGTAGATATCATGACTCCCGGACAGAGAGAACTGGGGATAGATTGGAGAAGCACACTGTTTCCAGGAAAAGACAAGTGTATGTGATTGGGGATTCTCTGCTGAGGAGGACAGAAAGGTCTATAACTAGAAGTGACCCTGAGAACAGGAGGGTGTGCTGCTTCCCTGGAGCTAAGATATACGATGTAGATCTGAGGCTGAAGAGGATCCTAATGGGAGCAGGAAAGAATCCTCTGATGATCCTTCATGTGGGTATGAATGATATAGCTAAATTCTCATTGGAACGTATCAAAGGAGACTATGCCAGGCTGGGATGGACTCTCAAGGAGCTGGAGGCTCAGGTCATCTTTAGTGGGATTCTGCCTGTCTCTAGAGGAGGACAACAAAGCTGTGAGAAGATTCTGGCAGTTAACAGATGGCTCAGGCAGTGGTGTTACAAGGAGGGCTTTGGGATGTATGGGCACTGGGAGGTGTTCATGGACAGAAGATTGTTTGCTAGGAATGGACTTCCCCTGAAAAGGAAGGGAAACAGACTTCTGGGAGTGAGGCTAGCTCAACTGATTAAGAGAGCTTTAAACTAAGGAGTGTGAGGAGATGGTTGGGAGATGCTCAGACAATCTCTACACCTGATACTAGCATTGAGAGGCAGGAAACTGAATTCAGAAAAGATAGTATAGATGCTAGAAAGGAGGGAAGCACAAATTCTGGTCTGATGGGCGATGCTGGCAGTAGTAATAAAAGGCCATGTTGGGTACAGAATGTGAGAAAAGGCAAACAGCAAAAGCTAAAATGTTTATATACCAATGCAAGAAGCCTAGGTAATAAAATGGAGGAACTGGAACTACTGGTAGAGGAATTGAAACCAGATATTTTAGGGATAACAGAAACATGGTGGAATAGTAGTCACGACTGGTGTACGGGCATTAAAGGCTATGTGATCTTTAGGAAAGACAGATGTAATGGCAAAGGTGGCAGTGTGACATTGTATATCAATGATGCAATAGATTGCAAAGAAATTCAGAGTGATTAAATTAGCAGGACAGAGTCTATCTGGGTCAAAAATCACATTGGAGAAGAAAGCTACTAGAGTTTCTCCTGGATTAGTGCTTGGAGTGTGTTACAGACTGCTGGGATCTGATCTGGACATGGAAAAAGAACTCTTTAAGGCCTTTAAGGAAGTAAACACTACTGGGAACTGTGTGATTATGGGAGATTTTAACTTCCCAGATATAGACTGGAGGATTTGCGCAAGCAGCAATAAAAGGGCCCAGATTTTCTTGGAGGTGATAGCAGATGAATTTCTCGATCAAGCGGTTTCCAAACCAATGAGAAGAGATGCGATCTTAGATTTGGTATTAGTCAGTAGTGAGGAGCTCAAAAGAATTAGTCATAGGGGACAACCTAGGTTCTAGTGATCATGAGCTAATCCAATTTAAACTGAATGGAAGGGTAAACAAAAATAAATCTGTGACCAGAGTCTTTGACTTCAAAAGGGCTAACTTCAAAAAATTAAGGGAATTAGGTAGGGAGGTGGACTGGACCAAAGAATTCATGGATATGAACATTGAGGATGCTTGGAACTGCTTCAAGACAAAGCTGCAGGAACTATCTGAAGCCTGCATTCCAAAGAAGAGGAAAAAATTTTCAGGCATGGATTCTAAACGAAGCTGGATGAATGTCCAGGTGATAAACAGGTGATTAGGAGGAAACACAAGGCCTACAAGGAGTGGAAGTTGGGAGGGATAGGAAAGGAAGACTACCTTTTAGAGGTCAGAGCATGTAGGGATCAAGTGAGGAAGGCCAAAAGCCAAGCAGAGTTAGACCTTGCAAAGGGAATCAAAACCAATAGTAAAAGGTTCTTCAGCAATATAAATAGAAGGAAAACACAGAAGGAGGAGGTTGGACCACTATACACTGAAGATGGGGTAGAGATCAAGGATAATCTAGGCATGGCTGAATATCTAAATAAGTACTTTGCCTCTGTCTTTAATGAAGGTGATGGTGAAATTGGGGACAGAGGTAGGGCAGCTAATGGGAATGAGAATGTAGAAGTGGAAATTACCATATCTGAGGTGGAAGCCAAGCTTCAGCTGCTTAACGGAACTAAATCGGGGGGTCCGGATAATCTTCATCTGAGAACACTGAAGGAACTGGCACATGAAATTGCCAGCCCTTTAGCAAGGATTTTTAAGGTATCAGTGGACACAGGGGTTGTACTTTATAACTGCAGAATTGCTAATGTAGTCCCTATTTTCAAGAAAGGGAGTGAAAGTGATCCAGGTAACTACAGGCCTGTTTGTTTGACTTCAGCAGATGCAAGGTCTTGGAGAAAATTTTGAAGGAGAAAGTACTTGAGGATATTGAGGAAAATGGTAACTGTGATAAAATACAACACAGCTTTACAAAAGGTAAATCATGCCTGACCAACCTGATCTCCTTTTTTGAGAAGATAACAGATTTTTTGGATAAAGGTAATGCAGTGGACCTAATTTACTTAGATTTCAGCAAGGCATTTGATACAGTTCCACACAGGGAATTATTAGTTAAATTGGGGAGGATGGGGATTAATATGAAAATAGAAAGGTGGATAAAGAACTGGTTACAGGGGAGACTACAGAGGGTCATAGTGAAAGGTGAACTGTCTAGCTGGAAGGAGGTTACTAGTGGAGTTCCCCAAGGATTGGTCCTGGGACCCATCTTATTCAACCCCTTCGTTATTGACCTTGGCACAAAAAGTGGGAATGTGCTAATTAAGTTTGCAGACAGCACCAAGCTGGGAGGTAGTGCCAATACGGAGGAGGATCAGGATAGCATACAGAATGATTTGGATGACCTTGTAAAGTGGAGCATTAGAAATAGGATGAAATTCAACAACAGGAAGTGCAAGGTCATACACTTAGGGACAAACAACAAGAATTTTTCTTATAAGTTGGGAATGCATCAGCTGGAAGTGATGGGGGAGGAGAAGGACCTGGGCATACTGGTTAATCACAGAATGACAATCAGTAGCTAATGTGATGTGGCAGTGAAAAAAGCTAATGTGGTCCTGGGGTGCATCAGAAGGGGTATTTCCAGTAGAGATAGGGAGGTGTTAATACCATTATACAAGACGCTGGTGTGACCTCACTTGGAGTATTGTGTACAGTTCTGGTCACCCATGTTTAAGAAAGATGAAGTCAAACTGGAACAGGTACAAAGAAGGGCTACAAAGAAGGGCTACAAGGATGATTCGTGGAATGGAAAATCTTTCCTATGAGACATGACTTAAAGAGCTCGGTTTGTTTAGTCTTCTCAAAAGAAGGCTGAGAGGAGATATGATTGCTCTTTATAAATACATTAGAGGGATAAATACAAGGGAGGGAGAGGAATTATTTGAATACAGCACCAATGTGGACACAAGAACAAATGGCTACAAACTGTCCTTCAGAAAATTTAGGCTTGAAATTAGATGCAGATTCCTAACCATCAGAGGAGTAAAGTTCTGGAATAGTCTACCAAGGGAAGTGGTGGGGGCAAAAACCTTAGGTGCCTTCAAAACAGAGCTTGATAAGTTTATGGAGGGAATGATATGATGGCCAGTGTAGCTTGGCCATTGTCTGTCTTTTATTACTGGTGATGGGTATGATAATGACCTGGGAAGAGGCATTAGATCGAGTGGGTTCTGAGTTATTACAGAGAAGTTCTTCTTGACTGGCTGTTGTGGACTTGCCCTCATGCTCAGGGTTTAACTGATCACCATATTTGGGGTCGGGAAGGAATTTTCCCCCAGGGCAGATTGGCTTGGGCACTGGGGGTTTTTTGCCTTCCTCTGTAGCATTGGGCATGGCTCACTTGCTGGTTGATTCTCTATATTAAAGTCTTTAAATCATGATTTGAGGACTTTAATAGCTCAGTTATGGGTTTGAGGTTCATTGTAGGAGTGGGTGGTTGAGGTTTTGTGGCCTGCAGTGTGCAGGAGGTCAGACTAGATGATCATATTGGTCCCTTCTGACCTTAGAGTCTGTGAGTCTATGTCCTATCACAATTCAGGGGAGAGGGGTCATCAAATTTTGGAAAGACACATGGGCTGTGTCCACACACAGACAGTTAAATCAATTTAACTTAAATTGATTTAAGAAAATTGACATAAAATCATTAGATCAATTTAAGCTAAATTGATTTAACAGGTCCACACTAGAAAGTCAAAACAAACTAGCATGTCCAGGGACAGGACTTGCTAGTTCAATTTACAAGCGGGACACAATGGGAGGTGTTGCAATATGGCCCCCTAGGAGGGCCATGCCCCATATGACTAGAGAAAGGCACCCTGGGAAGGAGAAGGGCAAAACTGTTAAAACAACCATTAAATCAAAATAGCACATCCACACAGTTATTTCAATATAACAGTTTCTATCTAAGCCTCAATGCAATTTAATTTGACATTTTATTGAACTGCTCTAACTTCCCTTGTTTCAAAATGATGGAGCTCATGTGGATCTACACTTTTTAAAATCAAAATAACCAGTGTTATTTTGATTTAAAAGCTACATGTGGACATACCCATGGAGCTCAATAAAACCTAGTTTTGCACATTCATTGACCTTAGGAAAGCATTTCATTCCCTTAACAGAGAGACTCTGTGGAAAGTATTCAAGTTGTATAATATTAGCAACAGGTTTTTTTCAAATACTGCAGAATTTGTAGATCATAGGGTGGCATGCAGGATGAGTCAATAGTGAGATGACAGAGGTTTGAAGTGAGGATTGGCGTCAATCAGAGAGTTGTACTCAGTCCAGTATTTTTTGTTCTATACTTAGAACATATCTTGTCCAACTCCCTTAGCAACATGGGCAATGATTGCAGAATATCAGGCAAATTATCAATCACCTTCACTTTGTAAACTATATTGTAATAATAATGCCTCTAGAGGAATACAGTAAAAAAGTAACAACTGATCTGTACACAGTAGCCAGACAATGGGGATTAAAAATGAATAAACAATGGGGGTTAAAAATGAATGGACAAACTAATGGTAACATCAAAATTAAGAAACAGAATAACTAGTCACTAATGGTGTCAAGGCTTTTTCCCCACTCTGGCACTCTGAGTGCAGAAGGTGGGGGCCTGCAACAGGCCAGAAAAGCCACTGGCCTTAAAGCCTGCTCTTAAAAGTCTCCAAGGCCTCCAATTCCTGGCCTTGGAGTGGTATCGCTGCCACCACCCAAATGCAAAAAAACCTCTTGAGACACAGGAAGGCGCACTTGGGAATTCCTCCCTGTGAGGTACTTGCAGTCCTCTTTATTCCTCTCTCAGGAAAGTGACTGAACTCCAGCTGCAATATGAGCTGGAACTGGAACAGGGTTCCCTTTAGTAGCTGCCTGTGCAGTCTAAGGCACGGGGACACAAACCTCTTGCCTTTCCAGGAACAGAGCCAGAACTTGCTTAAAAGGTAAACTCTTTAATCAAAAAGAACAGATAATAAACACAGGTGAAGAATCGTTATGCGGTGCTAGAGACGGTGAAGGAGGTGGAAGAGGAGAGGCCATGCACCCCCGAGGCTGGGAGGATCACAGCCACCACAGCTAGGAGGAAACGTAGAGTTGTGGTGGTTGGGGACTCACTTCTGAGGGGGACGGAGGCACCCGTCTGTCGCCCTGACAAGATCTCTCGAGAGGTATGCTGCCTGCCAGGTGCCCGCATCCGAGACGTGACGGAGGGATTGTCGAGAATCATCCGCCCCTCTGACTACTACCCCATGCTTCTCATCCATGTAGGAACCAATGATACTGCGAGAGGTGATCCTCGGCAGATCAAAGGTGACTTCAGGGCTCTGGGAGCGCGGGTGAAGGAGTTTGGAGCACAGGTGGTGTTCTCCTCGATTCTTCCGGTCAAGGGTAGAGGCCTGAGCAGAGACAGATGCATCCTGGAGATGAACGTTTGGCTGCGAAGATGGTGTCGTCAGGAGGGCTTTGGCTTCCTCGACCATGGGTTGCTGTTTCAGGAAGAAGGACTGCTAGGCAGAGATGGACTCCATCTTTCGAGGAAGGGGAAGAGCGTATTTGGACGCAGACTGGCTGACCTAGTGAGGAGGGCTTTAAACTAGGTCTGAAGGGGGAAGGAGACCAAAGCCCACAGGTAAGTGACTATGTGGGAGACCAGGGGGATGGGATGGAACTTGGGGGGTGCCGGGACTGTAACTACAGGGATAGAAGAGAGGATAGTTGGAACATGCGGGGGGAATCAAATAACTTTCTTAGATGCTCTAATGAAGCCCTAATGCCTGAGGCAGGTGGGGGAGGTCAACACCAAAAGAAAATCCAGGGAGGTAGATACAATAGAATTGAATGTCAAAATGGGAAAGTAGGGCAATCAGCTGGGTATCTTAGGTGCCTATACACAAATGCAAGGAGCCTGGGAAACAAGCAGGAGGAATTGGTAGCACTAGCGCAGACAAAGAACTATGACATGATTGGGATAACAGAGACGTGGTGGAATAGTTTGCATGACTGGAGCTCTGCAATAGATGGGTATAGACTGTTCAGGAAGGACAGGCAGGGAAGGAAAGGGGGAGGAGTAGCACTATATGTAAAGGAGCTCTATGACTGCTCAGAGCTCCATTATGAAAGTGGAAACAAGCCAGTTGAAAGTCTGTGGGTTAAGTTTAGAGGGGAGAGCAACAAGGGGGATGTTGTGGTAGGTGTCTGCTACAGACCACCAGATCAGAAGGAGGAAGTGGATGAGGCATTCTGTGTACAACTAACAGAAGTTTCTAGAGCACAGGCCCTGGTTCTCATGGGGGACTTCAATTACCCTGACATCTGCTGGAAGGCCAATACAGCAGTGCACAGGCAATCCAGGAAGTTTCTGGAGAGTGTTGAGGACAACTTCCTGGTACAAATGCTGGAGCAACCGACGAGGGGCCTTGCGCCTCTCGATCTGCTGCTCACAAATAGAGAAGAATTTATCAGGGAAGTAGAGGTCAATGGCAGCCTGGGTAGCAGTGACCATGAAATGATTGAGTTCAAGTTGATGATTAAAGGAAAGAAGGAAAGAAGCAAAACACAGACCCTGGACTTCAGAAAAGCAGATTTTGTCTCCCTCAGGGAACTGATGGGCAGGATCCCTTGGGAGGCTGATCTGAAGGGGAAAGGTGTCCAAGAGAGTTGGGTGCATTTTAAAGAAACCCTGCTAAGGGCACAGCAAGATACAATTCCGATAACGAGAAAGCACAGCAAATGTGGAAGGCGCCCACTGTGGCTTAACAGAGAGCTCTGCACTGAGCTGAAGCATAAAAAGGACGCTCACAGGAAGTGGAAGCTAGGACAGATGACTAAGGAGGCATATAAAGACATTGCTCGGGACTGCAGGGATAAAATCAGAAAGGCCAAAGGACAAATGGAGTTGCGACTAGCAAGGGATGTGAAGGATAATAGGAAGGGGTTCTACAAGTATATCAATAACAAGAAGAGGATCAGGGATGGTGTAGGTCCCTTACTGAATGGGGCAGGCATCCTCGTGACAGAGGATGAGGAAAAAGCTGAAGTGCTCAATGCTTTTTTTACTTCAGTTTTCACAAGCAAGGTCAGCTCCCAGCCCACTACACTAGGTACGGGGGACTGGGGAGAAGAAGAGAGGCCCTTGGTGACAGTAGGTCAGGTTAGGGACTGCTTAAAGAAACTAGATGTGCACAAGTCCATGGGGCCGGATGAACTGCATCCGAGGGTGCTGAGGGAGCTGGCTGATGAGATAGCAGTACCGTTGGCCATTATCTTTGAAAACTCGTGGCGAACGGGGGAGGTGCCAGAGGACTGGAAAAAAGCAAATATAGTACCTATCTTCAAGAAAGGCAAAAAGGACGATCCAGGGAATTACAGACCTGTCAGCCTCACCTCAATCCCTGGAAAAATCATGGAGCAGCTTCTCAAAGAATCCATCCTGAAACACTTGGAGGAAAATAGAGTAATCAGGAATAGTCAGCATGGATTTACCAAGGGTAAATCATGCCTGACCAACCTCATCGCCTTCTATGATGAGATGACTGGATTTGTGGATGCGGGAAGAGCCGTTGATGTGATATACCTTGACTTTAGCAAGGCTTTTGATACGGTTTCCCACAGCATTCTCATTGGCAAATTAAGGAAGTATGGGTTAGATGCGTGGACTGTAAGGTGGATAGAAAACTGGCTAGAACAACGGTTTCAGCGTGTAGGAATCAATGGCTCCATGTCAAGTTGGCAGGCAGTAACGAGTGGTGTACCCCAGGGGTCGGTCCTGGGGCCAGTTCTGTTCAATGTTTTCATTAATGATCTGGATGATGGGATAGATTGCACACTTAGTAAGTTTGCAGATGATACCAAACTGGGGGGAACGGTAGACACCCTAGAGGGCAGAGACAGGATTCAGGGAGACCTAGACAAACTGGAGCAGTGGGCCAAGAGGAATCTCATGAGGTTCAACAAGGATAAGTGTAAAATCCTGCACTTGGGACGAAAAAACCCCATGTACTGCTACAGGCTGGGGAGTGATCAGCTAAATAGCAGCACTGGAGAAAAGGACCTGGGAGTCATGGTGGATGGGAAGCTGGATATGAGTCAGCAGTGTGCTCTTGCTGCCAAAAAGGCCAATGGCATACTGGGCTGCATCAGAAGAAGTGTTACCAGCAGATCGAGGGATGTGATCATTCCCCTCTATTCTGCACTAGTGAGGCCACATCTGGAATACTGTGTCCAGTTTTGGGCTCCCCACTACAAAAAGGACATGGACAAATTAGAGAGAGTCCAGAGGAGGGCAACCAAAATGATCAAAGGGCTGGAGCACAAGCCCTATGAAGAAAGACTGAAGGAACTAGGCTTATTTAGCCTGCAGAAGAGAAGACTGAGGGGGGATTTGATAGCAACCTTCAACTACTTGAAGGGTTGCTCCAAGGAGGAGGGAGCTCGACTGTTCTCGGTGGTAACAGAGGGCAGAACGAGAACCAATGGTTTCAAGTTACAGCTGGGGCGGTCCAGGCTGGATATTAGGAAAAACTTCCTTACTAGGCGAGTGGTGAAGCAGTGGAATAAGCTGCCTAGGGAGGTGGTGGAATCTCCATCTCTGGAGGTGTTCAAGTCCCAGCTGGACAAAACACTGACTGGGATGATCTAATGGGAGTGGTCCTGCTTTTTTTGGCAGGGGGTTGGACTAGATGACCTTGTGGGGTCCCTTCCAACCCTATGATTCTATGATTCTATGATTCTGGGAATTAACTTAGGTAGTTACAGGGTGGGGGGGGGGTACATGTGCTCAGCACAGAGAAATCCAAAAAACAAGCCAAAAACAAAGAAAATACCCTGACCGCATCTAAATAAACATTCCCTGTTCTACTCACGCCTGGTCAGTACCAAACTTAACTTATCTCAGGTAAGGATGTTGCTGGATTCTTCCTCAGGCCCCTCTGGCCTCCTCCTGATCCTTCCAGGAGCTCTGCTGCATCCAAACAGGCCCAGGCCAGGCTGCTGTTCCAATTCAAAAACCTGTGCTTCGTTCCTATTGGCTGTTCTGGGACTCACTAGCCAGAGTGTTAACCCCTTCCTCCCCAATGGTTACTACAAATGGTCTAGACACTGAACAAGTAGTCATTTTCTTCTAGTTGGGTTCCATTATAACATATGACAACTGCTGTGAAGATGACATTGACAAGCAGATAGCTGCTGTGACCAGAACATTCATGTGCCTAAATAAAAATGTTTGCAGCCTTAAATCAGTGTCTCTGACAATTAAAACTAGACTTTATACAACACTTATTGCACCCACATTCCTTTCTGACTGAGAAACGTAGGTGCTGACAAAGTATGTGGAACAAAAGCTACAGATGCTGGAAATGAGGTACCCGTGCCATAACCTAGGTGTGACAAGACTAGACAGACTAAGAAATGACAACGTCCAGACTGAAGATGCAGTGTGTGACTATAATAATCAAATGGTGCCAGCTACAGTGGTTTGGCCATTTTGCTAGAATAAACCCATACCCACTACATGAATAGTTCTCCATGGAAGAGTGTATATATAGAAAGAGGCTGTACATATGCAAGATGACTGTGGTATAACACAGAGTATAAAACCATCCAAGCAACAAACCAGGAGGTTCAGTGATGACTAAAAACAGATGTGGATGGCAGCTGTCCACAGCACTGGCCCTACCCAACTTTGGCAATGGACTAAGAAAATGATGATGACAACACATTAGTTTAGGTCAGTGTAGCCCTCCCCCTGAAGTATGACTCCAGCCTACTCTCTGGTGCTTCGTACTTGAAGTGGTTTCTCCCTTCTCATTCCATGGCTTGGGCCCTGGACTCTTTTTTTGTGTTGCCTGATGCCTCAGCCCAAGGTGACTCCTCCCTGTTCCCAAGATTCAAGGACTGTTGTCCCTGGGAAATTGAACATTGCTATCACTGGTGGCAAGGTGTATAAATCCCTGTATACATGAAACAAAACAGTACATCAATACAAAATGCAGCAAAGAAATGGCACATCTCAAAATAACAATATAATAAAAAGGGACATAGTTGGGAGCAGAAAAATAGGATCTGGGGAAAGAAAAGATTAGGGTTAGTAATAAGTACTAAACTATCAACAGGTTTCCCCCCTCCCAATACTCCCAACTCTTCTCTACCTCCAGCCCTCTCCCTGGCACCTTTCTGGGAAGATGGTATGCTAATGATGAGTCTGGAGTTGAAAACTGCTGCCCTGTAAAAAGGGGGGGGGGCTATAATGTACTTTAACCCACAGATAAAGCAAGAGCCTCTCCCGACTTACTAGCTTGGATCCCTATTGGAAGTCTCAGCTGGCTGTCAGTAGGCTGGCACTGCATCAGTTCTCTGCCATTCTTGACTCTCTTCTCTACTGGGCTGGAACTGCTGACCCATGCACTACAACTCACAGCAATGACAAGGTTCCACTTGTGGGAAGAGTTGGGAGTATTGGGAGGTGGGAAATTAGGGAGTGGGAGCTAACCAGAGACTACCTGAGCTGTTTTGCTTTGCTCTTAGCTGTCACATTCAAACCTCAAAACTGAAGCTAAAACTAGTCTCTTTGCCTCTGAGTCAGACTTGCATTGATGTATTGAGTAGGCCTGGCTCATCATTGGCCCAGCAAACTAACCTCAGGCCAGTTTGAACTAACCACAGCTTTTTAAGTCCAACTAGCTGTGTATTCTAGTTCAAACTAATGTTTTAGTTTGAACTAGAATGTGCAGCTAGTTCAAACTAATGGCTTAGTTTGAATGTTTTAACCACTAGTTGCATGCACTTAATTTGAACTAAAGTTTGAACTAAGCGAATAAGTCCAAACTAACACTGGTACTTATTAGTACAGACTAAGATTTGTCTATTCTGAACTAAGAAATTTCTTAGTTCAGACTAGGCAAAGCCTCATGTAGCCAAGTGCTAAATTAGTCTGGACTAAGTTTCCTTTAGCCCTAGACTCAATCCAGAGTTCCAGAAGCTGGCAATCTCTTTGTAAGGGTTACATGTACATGTATATGAAGTGTTGTGTGGTCATCTGGCTTTGACTTTCTGTTTTCTTCAGAAAACTTGCATAATGAAAGAGCTGAAAAAATTCCCATATATTTTTTCTTGAAAAAAATTCGAAAGGGAAAGTGAATTTTCAAAGAGAAAATTTAGAAAGAGAAAGTAGTTAAAGAGATCAATGTTAAGTGTAATTGGGGTAAAATATACTATGGCTTTACAACAGGTAGATCATGCCACACCAAACTGATCTCTGTTTTTGAGAAGATAACAGATTTTTTGAGAAGGGAATTATGATTGCTCTCTCTCTCTCTCTCTCTATATATATATATAGATATCAGAGGGACAAAAACCAGGGATGGAGAGGAATTATTTAAATTCAGCACCAATGTGGACACAAGAACTAACTGGCAAGCAGGAAGTTTAGATGTGAAGTTAGATGCAGGTTTCTATCCATCAGAGGAGTGAAGTTCTAGAATAGTCTTCCAAAAGGAGCAGTGAGGGCAAAAAACCTAGTTGGCTTCAAAATTGAGCTTGATAAATTCATGAAGTGGGTGGTGGTATAATGGGACAGCCTAGTTTGGCAATGGAGTGATCATTGACTCCTGGTGGTCAATGGGATGAGTGATGTGGTGGGTTCTGAATTATTAAAGAGAGTTCTTTCTTGAGATTCTGACTTATGAGCCTTATCCATATTCTCAAGGCTGAACTGATCACCGTAGTGGAGTCAGGAAGGAATTTTCCCCCAGGGCAGACTGGCAAAGACTCTGGAGTTTCCTCTTTCTTCCTCCGTAACATGGAGCACAGCCCACTTGATGATGGATTCTCTGTATGTTAAAGACTTTAAATCATGATATCAGGACTTTAATAACGTAGTCATAGGTTAAAGGTTTATTGCAGGAATGGATGGGTGAGGTTTTGTGGCCTGCATTGTGCAGGAGGTCAGAATAAATGATCATAGTAGTCTCTTCGGACCTTAGAGTCTTTGGGTATGTCCACACACGCTGTTTAAATTGAAATAACACTGGTTATTTCGATTTCAAAATGGTAGGTCAACACAACGTTCCCTCATTTCGATATAAGGAAAGTTATATCTATATAATAAAACCTAGTATTATATCAATATGACAGTTAAATCGAAATTGTTATCTCAAAATAACACAGTGCAGACACGTTATTTCGATTTAACTATTAAATTGATTTAACACTTTTTGCCCTTCTCCTTCCCAGGTGCTTTCCTTTTTCTATATAGAAGGTGGCGCATGGCCCAGTGAGGAGGCCATGTTGCTACAGCTCCCATGGTGCCCCTCTCCTGAATCAAAACAGCAAGTCCTGTGTCTGGACATGCTATTTCAATTTGAGATTTTTTGGTGTGGACCAGTTAAATCTATTTAACTTATATCAATTTAATGATTTTTATATCAATTTTATTAAATCGATATAAGTAAAATCGATTTAACCATGTATGTGTGGAAATAGCCTATGAGTTTTTAATGACTACAGCACCTACAAAGATTTTACATAATCACAAATGAGACAGTGCAATTGTAAATGGGTGAGATGCTAGTGCATATGATAATCTTTCTGTTAAAATGTTTGAGTTTGAGAATGCCTAGCTTAAATGACTCTTTAATCAGTTCATAAGCGTGGATTATTCACAGACACAATCATTCTGAAATGATATAATGTAGTTTATATGATAATGGAATTTTCTGTGGCATGTAAAATGAACACACTTCAAAAGTTCCATCAAATTGAAAGATTCACTGTATCTTGGAATATATAATGAAATTTCCTGTATTGTTCTTCGTTGTTTCTATATATTTGTTATACTGCTGGTAATGTTTGTCCTGTCTGCAAACATAACTGAGAACTTTTTCACAAATATTATTTGAAAACAAGCCTTTTCTATATCGCCATCTTTTGAAAAATTGCTGTTTGAGGATTTTGGTGGTTCTCTGCTGAGTCCATAGTTGGTATTTCTCTGCTTTGTGCTGACTGAATGAGCTTTTAAAACTGTGTGGTAGATATAAATAGAGAACATTTAATACTAGGAGTGTCAAAGTACATTCTATATCATAAATTTAGGAATATCTGAAATTTATATCAACATATGTCATGCCTGATTAGAAATAAGGAAAACTGTCATCAAAGTGAAACCTCAGCTTCTTTAGTATCATTTGCACACAGAGACTGTATTTGACTCACATTTATTTATCTGGCTTTTTAGCAAAGCTGACACTAGTGGGACATTTTAAAACTAGAATAAGCTGGAATAAGCACATGAAAATAACTGCAGAGAACAATCCCACATTAGGTATAAGATGGGTTTGATGAACTACTGTTTTTAATATCTCTAGCTTTTATGAAACCATTATTCCAAGGGCCTGTGAATAGCTGACTTTTGGTGGGCAAATGTTTCTGATCCACCTAGTGCAGGACTAAACTAATCAGGATATTTGGGGTTGGGATCAAATGATGAACTGTATAAAATAAACAAGAGTCCTGGCCTAATATCACTCAAGTTAAAGGAATACACAGATACTAAACAATGCAGAACAAATACAGAGAAGGATATGTTTTGGAACAGTTGATTATTCTAACTGTTTTGGAGAGGAGAGGGAAGAAGCTAGGAGTCCATTATTAGGAAGATACTTGAAGTCCAAGAAGAAGCATGACAAAGTATAATGCAGTGTGACTGGGACCATGTTGGGCCCAAGATAATAGAGAAATAGGGTGGTTGAGGTAATATCTTGTATTGGACTGGCTTCTGTTGATGAGACAAAGAAGCGTTCAAGCCTCGCAGAGCGCTTCTTCAGATCTGGGAAACTTACTTAGAGATCACAACTAGATACAAGAAGGAATAGATGATTTAGCCTAAGCAGTTCACATATATATTTCAAAGGAACATTCAAGGTGAAGTGGCCAGTTAACACCATTCTGGTCACAGTGGGAAGAAGGGTGAAGCCAGTTTGGTATTGGGGGTGGGAGACGTTATTAGTGCATTGTAGATTGTTTTAATAACCTACAAATCCACTATCTCTAGTCAGTCTGTGATTTTTAGTGTCTATCAAAGTTATGAATTGAAGCTCCAAGGCATGTCTTTTGAAACTGTTGTCCAGGTTTCCTTTGAGGATAAGGACTGACTGGTCACACATAAGGTAAAGGTACAAAGTCAGTCCTGAATGAACGAGATAAAAGGAACACTAAAGGGAGCAAGTTAGTGGAGAACATCAGAACAGGGCTAAAGGCAGAGAGGCATTTTAGGGAAATTAAAAGTGAGGAAAAGAGTAAGCTTACTGTTGAAGAAAAATTGGAGATATGATTAGTATGTCAGCAGGTAATGAAAGGGAGGGAATTCATTTTGGGGGTCTGTAGGGTAAGGGAGTCAGAAAGGAACATTATCAGTAGAAATAGAGTCTTTCCATTCTGTATGGTAGAAAACATGCTTGTAGCCACTGTTCCCTGTATATATTACCATCATTTATTGCCTAATATAGACATTTCTGCATGGATATTTCATAGATTCCACTACAAGTATCACTCAAATGTCATTAGAAGACAGCACACCAAAGTGATACAATTTTTTATAGCTGGTGTTCTCAAGACCTCATACTCACAGTGTTTATGATGCAACTAATTCCTCACAGAGTTGGACTGAGCAAATAGACTGGCACTATACATATATAATCTTTTTAACAAATTGTATCTTTTAAAGAAACTAGATATATAGTACAGAACCCACCACCATTTTAGAGAGAGCAATAAGAGCAATACAGTGTATTTTCTCCCTAATCATGTCCTCAGAATTTTATTTTATTTTATTTTGAAACTGGAAGGAACCATGAGAGGTCATCAAGTCCAGTCCCCTGCACTCATGGCAAGACCAAGATCCCTCTTAATCCATCCCTGACAGGTGTTTGTCTAACCTGCTCTTAAAAAATTCCAGTGCTGGAGATTCCACAACCTGCCTACACAACTTATTCCAGTGGTTAACTGACTGAATCATTTGTGCTGTAACTTCCCAAAAATATTCAACTTGAGGTAGGCATCTGGCGTAGAAAATTTCAGCATGAACAGCTAAAATTTGGGAAAGTTCTGAAAACAGGGCAATTTTAACTCTAAGAATCATTACCTGCACCACCTACTATTACTTCCATTGTGCCAAATCCTGTGCAGTGAGGACAAAGGTGGTTTAATCTCCCTTCTCTAAATGGGTGTACGTACACACTGCAAAACAACGTTACTATACATGTTTATGTCCTGGCTGAGAGCACAGGCCCCTGTACCAAGGTGGGACTATGTTAAGATCATGTGCAGTAAACAAGGAAGCATAGAAGTATGAACCTATCTATAAAAGGGAAAATAAGGACAAACCAGGGAATTATAGACCAGTCAGCTTAGCTTCTGTATCAAGGAAAGGGAACACAGAACATGGTTATGAATCTTCTTTAATTCTTTACATTCAGTTGCTTTAGGCTTCTCTTCCCCTTCTTTTCTGTATCTTTAATAAAAGGTTACAAAGGACTTTTGACAGTGTATTTTCAAGGGTATTAACCAAACTACAGTCTCTGTATACTAAAACCCAAGCCTTGTTTAAAACTGTTTAATTTTGGAAAGTGATTTTGCTAACACCTTTGACTTGTTAGGCCCCCTTTTTCCATCTTTATTAACACAATTTGCTTCTTCTGTGCACAGTAGCTATAGGGTAGATTATTGCAGCTAGTATGCAAAATGCTGCATGGGAGATGACCAACACAGGCCTTTATTTTAACTCGTGCTAATGACTGGCAACTTTATATAAAAAAAAATTCCCCTCTCACCCCTATGGGTGGTATGTGTCATCCTCAACCTCGGGTCCTCTACCAGAGGCCTGGGAGTTTGAGGGTTCTGTGCAGTATCTTAGCTGTTCCTAGCACTGCACTCTTCTGGACAGAGAGCTCTGATGTTGTTCCTGGGATCTGTTGGAGCCACTCTCCCAGCTTAGGAGTCACAGCCCCGAGTGCTCCTACCACCACTGGGACCACTTTGGCCTTCACTTTCCACATCCGTTCTAGTTCCTCTTTCAGGCCCTGGTACTTCTCCAGCTTCTCATACTCCTTCTTCCTGATGTTGCTGTCACTTGGCACTGCTACATCTATCACCACCTCTGTCTTCTGGTCCTTCTATATATTTGCATGGAAATTTATTTCCCTGCAAATTATTGCATAGTTAAATAATTACCTTCTTCTGCTTGATATTTGTCTCCCTTGTAAAATGTGGAGTTTAATAGAATTGCCTAGTAATTTTAAACTTCATGGCCAGCTTTTCAGCTAGTGCAAATTGGCATAGCTCCATTGTTCTAAAGAGTCAGTTTACATCAGTTAAATAAATGCCTGCAGTTTCAGAACAGATATCATTAGGAGTCAGCTTGTTATTTTAAAATATTGAACCATGAGGAAAATCAGATAAGAATCAACTTAAGTGTAGGAACTCATTCTCTTTTGCAGTGTCTTAACCTGCCCGATGTGCTACCCTGGGCTGTGTCTACACTAGGAAAAGTTACTTTGAATTTGTTAATTCGAACTAATAAGCTCAAGTTTAGTTCAAACTAAATTTGAACTTATTCATTCAAATTAACAATGTGGACTAATTCAAACTAATGCTAGTTTGAATTAGCCCACTTTGTCAATTCGAACTAACTGGCCTTAGTTTGAATTTATTAAGTTTGAACTAAGGGTTAATCCTTGTCAACATTGTCCTTAGTTCAAACTAACAATTGAACTAAGGACTTAGTTCAAACTAACCAGCAGGTTTTACTAGTTCGAACTAAGCTTTCATTAGTTCAAATTAAGGATTCCTTAGTTCAAACTAATGAAAGCCTAGCGTAGACAGGTACTAAATTAGTTCAGATTCAGCCTCCTTAATTCAAACTAACTTGCAAGTGTAGACGTACCCCTGGAGCACTTTACTACAGTATATTCCACAATGTTGTGATTTACCAAGCAATCCAATGGACTATATTGTGGCTCTGAGACCTACAGCCAGCTAAAGGCTATAACAGTACCTCAAAACATTGTGCCTGCTCAGGTCAAAGAGAGACAGAATGTTTCCATGTGTGCTGAGCTGAGCACTCAGGCATCACTGTATCCTGTACAGCGGAGCAACATATGCTCTTCCCACCCAGCAGAAAAAGGAATGAGACTTTGCTGCACAGCCAGACCTCCTTTGGCATTCCTAGTTTGGTCGGTGGCATTATAAGCTTGTGGACAGGGAGGAAGAACACCAGGATTTTGGCTCTTGCAAAAGTGTGGAAAAGGAAAAGATACCTTACCCCTCTCTCCCTGACATTGCTCACCTGCACAAATGCAATAAGGATCTGGATTTCATCTATAATACCTTTCCTGTCCATTCCCCATAGTCTCCTCTCCCACAGCTTGTTGGCCATGAAAGGACACAGATGTCTCTGGTTACAGTAATCACTGATTCTCAAAAGTGGTCATGAGAGAGACTTTTCAGTGTACGGGATTTTCTTTAAAAGCCTTTAATATTTTTAGATCTTTAAACTAGAAGCCAGGACTTGGAGACAATGCCAATTAGTCCCATCTCTGAGCAACCATTTTGCTGAAATGAAAGGACTGCGGCCCTGCATGAAGATAACTTCTGTCCATTATTGTATAAAAATTGTCATAAACGGTTAATACCTGCCGGTCGTGTTAGCTGTGTGTTTCTGTATTGTTTTCCTCCTGGAGATCCGCAGAGCTGCAGGGCTGATGTGACATTTTCATTTCATTTCGACTCAGCAACCAGTCCCCCCAAAAAACAGGCAAGAGTGAGCTAATTTTCTGTGCTTCTCTGCAACGGAGATTTTCAGGTTTTCCAAATTAATTTTCAGAACAAATAAAAATATTTTGATTGGAAGTCCTTGTTTATACCTCAAATCATATTCTTTTGGGGGGAAGGGTGTGGAAGGCTGACTTGCAATGTTATGTGACTAATCATCTTGGTCAGAATTTGAATGTAATTATTTTGGTTCAATTTTCTCATCTGTTATCTTTCTCTCTCTTTTTCCTCCATTGTTGTAATTTCATTGTTTTTATTTCTTAGTTTTGGTAGCCACAGAGACAGCTGAAAGTGATAGAGGTGGAAGTCACTTGGTTCTCTGACAATTAGGTTTAAAGTACTTATACTTCCTCAAACTATAGGTTTTAATTCAGACCCTGTCATCATTCCTGATAAGACAAATTGAATTCCATGCACCTTATCATATAAGGGGCTTTCAAGTAACATTTCATAAGCTGTACCTATACCCAGTCAGCATTAACTTTAAAAGATCCTGTGAGACATTTTTGTAAAAGTTAGGGTTTTTTCCCAGAATCCTTGGCCAGCATTCTGCCTGGCTGTCAATCTCCTTTAGAATCGCCTTCCTTTCAGTGATGCTAACACTGGGCTGCCAAATGAAGTCTGTGACATTTTTAAACCAAATGCATAAACCAGGTGTTCTGAATTGTTATTTTTTCAGGTATGAGTAAACATGCTCAAAACAGCAAGAAAATTCAAAGTCAATGCTCTCATTGCTCTATATCGTACAGATGAAGGCGAATAGATAATATACATGAGCAGAGTGGAAAATAATAATAATTGAGTTGGACAAAATTTTTGTGCATTAACATTGGCAAGGCCAGCCTACTTCATAATAAAAAGGTATGCATCTAATACGAAGACCAGCATCACTTATGGCCGGCGTTAGATTAAGGCATTCTGGGGCCTTTGGCACACCATGACACAGGATTTCAAGAGCTCCCTGCTAAGACCATGGCCACCTCCAGTTCTGAGTGTCACTTGTAGCGAGGCATACTTCCCTTCCAAAAAGGCAAGGGCCGTGACACCTGACCTACAAGAAAATGCTAAACTCAAATCGTGGTGACTTTGGCAACTTGTCTTTGCTGCGGTGTTTAGATACTTTCAAATCACCATGCCTCAGAGTGACCATAACAATCGGTGTCCAGTTCCTCCACAGTTATCTAATTCAAATACTCTATGTTCAAATGCATGCCAGTGAAGGATTTCTACAGACCACAATCAAAATTTGCAATATAGTTATTGATTTTTAACTTCAGAATTAAAAATATCTTACTTCTTTATATGGCAAAATGTATACTAATTAATACACTGCTAATCTCTGAATTTTTCTAACTTAGTGTTCTCTTGGTGCAGAATTTCTGTCACAGGAGGTGTTTTACTGGGAAAGATTTCTTGAGACCAGGGGCTTACACAAGGGGAGGAGCACAGGTTCCCCCAGTTATCAGCAGAGGCACAGAACTCCAGCCTTGGGGTCACAGAAGGGAGAGTGAGCTCTTCTGGAGCAATTACCAGGACTAGCTTCTCCAGCCACAAATATATGGAGAGCAAGTTTCTTCAGTCTGAGGGCCATGGCACAGGACACAGAACATGCCTCTCCAAAAACAGGGAAATTTAAATGCCCATGCATGTCCCTGCTTGAGATAAAAGAAAAAGATATTTACAAAACTTTGTTCTGTCTCCATAGTCTCATGATCCAGCTTTACAGGCACAGCAGTTTGTGTATTTTTATGATTCATGCAGCCAAAAACTTACAAAAAAAATCCATTGAAGGAAAGAGGCAATGTCTGTTTTCAAAGAAACCCATTATATGTCTGAGCATTACAAACCAAAGTTTTATTGGAAGGCAGAGAGGCTGCTGGGGAGTTTATTTTTCTCACTTTCAAAGAAAACTGTGTGAAAGAACTATACACTGGGATATAAAGGGTTGGAACTGAAGAGTGAAGATCTTTGAGGAAAATGCTTCTGAGCACTGCAGAACATTTCTTATTTCTGCAATGAAAGAACCTGCAGTACTTACTGTACCAGCAATTCTAGTTAAACACTTATGTGACACGATAGAATTCTGTCCCAGCTCACTAATACTTTCAGGCTCTTTGTTCCCTTTTTGTCAGCACGTTAGTTTTCTTGCTTCCATGCTGACTGCTGAGTATGCCTCACTACTTAGTGCGTGTGCCAGAAATATCTCTATCTCACAGGAAGCTTGAGTCAACTCCATGATATGCTGTACAGATGAGGGGTTATTTGAAAGTAAGCATGAAAGAGCAGATTCAAGGAAAAATGGAAAATGAAAAGCTAGATGGCTGTGAAAACTTCAGCAATTTCCTGTTGAAATAATCTAATACACAAAACTTAGAGTGTAGATAAAAATGAAAGGTTTAGAAAATGTGTTGGTGTACTTGGAAATGTGTTCAGATCCAGACGGATTGAAGTGAATTTGGCAGTCTTGGTCTAATCTCTGGTACACATGGGTTCATGTTTCAAAAATCCTTCCATGATTAACAATAGTTGGCACAGAAGAGGTTTGCTATTAATCTGCTGCAACCAATCAACATCATCTTTAAACTTCCAGAGCCAAACTACATTCCATCTTTAGCAGGCTAAACCAAAACAAGAATCGAGTACTAAAGAGAACATACAAAATGGTGCAATTTCTCATTCTGAGATTTCTATGGAACATCAGAAAAGATTCATATAGCATGACTAACCAGTGTTATTTCATGACAATAAGGTACTGAGGACTTTGTTCTGAGGGCTGAGCTTCCGAAAGTGTTGTTCTTCACCCCCTGCTAAACAAAAGTTGACTCTCAAAACTCAAGGACAATATATGATATGTGGTAATGATCTTAACCTGGTCTTTCTGGAGAGAGGTTCATGTTTCACAACTCACAATCAAACCTGGAACTGTACTAAGCCCTTGTTGGGACTCTCAACAGAGAAGGCAAAGCAGAAATAAGCATGGAGACTCAATGACCCTTCCCCCCCCCCATGCATAGCCCTTGTGGATGAGGACTAAGGTATAGTGTTGAGATTTTTAGATCTGCTATCCATCTGGTATCTTTAAATAAATAAAGAATGTCACTCTTCAATGCAGTTATTTATCTGGTCTTTTACAAGTTTTGCATTGTCATCAAAAGCTGCCATCATAGAATCATAAAATCATAGAAACTGGAAGGGACCATGAGATGTCATGGAATCCAGTCCCCTGCACTCATGGCAGGACCAAGACCATATTAAACCATCCCTGACAGGTGCTTGTTTAACCTGCTCTTAAAAACTTCCAATGCTGGAGCTTCCACAACCTGCCTAGGTAACTTATTCCAGTGATTAATCACCCTGACAGTTAGGAATTTTTGCCTAATGTTCAAACTAAAACTCCCTTGTTGTAATTTAAGACCATTGATTCTTGTCCTATCATCAGCAGTTAAGGAGAATAATTTTTCTCCCTCCTCCTCATGACAACCTTTTAAGTACTTGAAAACTGTTAACATGTCCCCGTTCAGTCTCCTCTTTTCCAGACTAAACAAGCCCAGCTCTTTCAATCTTTCCTCATAAGTCAAGTGTTCCAGACATCTAATCATTCATGTTGCTCTTCTCTGGACTTTCTCCAGTTCATCCATATCTTTCCTGAAATGAGGAACCCAGAACTGGACACAATACTCCAACTGAGACCTAATCAGGGCCGAGTAGAGTAGAAGAATTACTTCTCATGTCTTACTTACAATACTCTTGTTAATACACCCCAGAATATTTGATTTTTTTTTTGTAACAGTGTTACACTGTTGACTCACATTAAGCTTGTGATCCTCTATAACACCCATATGCCTTTCCACAGTACTCCTTCCTAGGCAGTCTCTGCCCATTTTGTATATGTGCAATTGACTCTTCTTTTCTGAGGGGAGTATTCTGCACTTGTCTTTATTGAATTTCATTCAATTTATCTGAGACTATTTCATCAATTTGTCCAAATCATTTTGAATTGTGATCCTATCCTCCAGAGCACTTGCAGTACCCCCCCCCCCAGCTTGGTATCATTGGCAAACTTTGTAAGTGTACTCTCTATGCTATCATCTAAATCATTGTTGAAAATATTGAATGGAACCAGACTGAGAACCAATCCCTGTGTTACGCCACTTGTAATACACTTCCAGTATGACTGTGAACCATTGATAACTACTCTCTGGAAGTGGTTATCCAGCCAGGGTTCCACCCATCTTATAATAACTCCATCCACATTGTACTTTGTTAATTTGTTAATAAGAAGGTAATGCAGGACCGTATCAAAAGTCTTCCTGAAGTCTGGATATACTGCATCTACATCTATCATTAAAATGGATGCTGAAAATACATTTTAATAATGTCTGATCACCTTGTGAAACTCATTCTTTGTAAGATCTAGTATTAACGTGAATAGTTTACAAATATTTTAAAGAAATAAAAATAGACCGTTATATGAATAAGTATAATATTTGCATTTTAACTAGCCAGTTTAGAAAGGTACCTATGATCTTCATTTTTAAGCCTAAGAATATAAGTTGATCACCAGCTGAGGACAGTGAGCCCCATGCTTCTGTTTAATGAATACTTGATTGGAAAGTTGCATTATGGGTGTTACCAGAAATGGGATATTTTGGTATGGCAACTCCAACATTCTGCATTCTCAATGTGACAAATTCTAATCTCAATTATACTAGAGTGAAAATGGAATAACTTCAATAAATTCACTGAAATTATTCAGCACTAATACCACAGTTACAGACAACAGAATGTAGCTCAGTTTGTTTGTCTATCGGACTGGTCTAATGTTGACTGAAGACAATGGAAAGATGCCTATTGAATTCATTGGCCTTTGGCTCAGGCCTGTGTGTCTTGGTGTTTTATTTCATTCATATATTGGAAAGGGCTTTTATGATTTGAATAATTTCAGCTTGCTTTCTGAAGAAAATCAAAATAGTCATAAAATATAGCCAGGGCTTATTTCTTAAGATGGCACATAAAACATAAACATTAAAATTCTTAAACTAAAAAATAAGCACAATTTTTCTCTTTATATCAGATTTGCAGTATGACATTAACATACATCATAGGCACAAGTTCCAAAAAAAAAAAAAAATGTGTCAGCAGGCATTTTACACAGAAGCTACTCAGTCATCAAGTGCTTCTGCAGAGAATAATGTAGAAAATAGGTTCCCATATGCTGAATCTTTGGGGGAAAAAAAGAAAAGAAAAAGGGGAGAGGGAGCAATAACTCTGGGCTGGGAGTGATATATTCAGTCCACCTCTCCAAAGATAGCCTGGCATTTAGTTTGAATTTAAGAATGAATTCATAGCACCAGTGTGTGTCCTGTTTTCCATACACATGCAGGCAATGGTGCTTCACTTGGATAAAGGCTCAGAGAAGAAGAATGATAAGCTCCTACACTAAGGAATTAAAATTTCAGGGAGATAGATCATGTTATAATAATTTGCCTGTGCTCCTGCTCCCTCTGCAGAGTGTGAAATGAGGAGGGCATCAGCCAAGTGCGTGCCTGACTAAGACATGAGCTGAATGTGGATCTCTTTCTACTGAAGTACTTCACTCCACGCTGCCCTCTTTGGTCTTGATTTGCCTGCTAGACAGAAGCAGCTGGATCTTTCTTACTGCTGGATCCAGCCCCCTGTGCTCGCTGGCCTCCCCGTTTAGTTTTTATCTTGTGCTTTGGTGCACACCACTGTGCACCTGTGTTTGATGGGAGCCCTTGATGAAATATTAGCTCTGATGATAACTTTGGGCTCCATGGTTTGTACTGCAAATTATCTAAAGCCTCATTATTCCTGCATGGTAGTGGTAGTAAGAGACACAGAATGCTTTTCTTTCAGCCATTGTATCTCCTAAACTTGTGTCAAGGCATGTCTATACTGATGGCGGCAAATTTGCCACCATCAGATCGCCCTTCCAGGAGTAGATCGCGGTGAGTATGAACTCACTGCGCCACTCCCAGAAGGTGACCCTGGAAATCCTTGGGGTCAAGAGGCACAGCGGAAAGCCAACCACAAGCGATTTGCAGTTGTCTTTCCCCTAATGTGTAATGGTGGCTTAGAAAGTTGCCACCATTTACACAAGGAATTTTACATTCCTTGCGTAAACAGCAGTCGACTGCCGCTGAAAAAGCCCCAAGTGTAGACTAGGGCTCAGAGCCAAATGTCCCTGCTCAGCGAATGATCCCTCTCATCCCTCCACGTGACCATAAAAGATCAAATCCACCCAAAGGCAGTAAGAGGGCTCAGGAAGTGAAGAAAATCTATAGCAGAACAGGGAATTAAACCCATGTCTGCCAAATCCCAGACTAACACTCTAGCCGGGGAACTTTATTTCCGCTTATGAGGGAAAGCAAAATCCTACAGAAAGAAATAGATTTAATATTGATTGTACATTAGTCGTGCTGCTTCTATAAGAGATTTAGATAATATTTAGCTAGTAGGCATTTCTTCTTATCAGGCCCTTGGCAAAAAGCAGCAGCCATTCCCCGCTAGAGTGCAGTGCTCTATTCTTCATTGAATCCATTGGCATCCACCCCAATAGGATTTGCTATTAACTCAAACCAGAGATATTCTGACAGAGTTCTAGCTAAATACTAATTTAATAACTTCTTCTCCCAGTGTATCTAGTCATTTCTTTTCAGGTTCAAAGTTACTAACCATTTAGATGGTAATAAACACTCCAGGGCAAGAACTGTATCTTCTACATTTGTACATTATCCAATACAACAAGGCCACAATCTTGCCCTCACCTCCTGTGGATATATAGCCCCCAAATTAATTAATTTGGCCTCCATACATTTGCCATGCAACAATTAAGCTGCAAACAATTATGCTGGTCTCTCTGAAAAAAGGAGGCAAATTATTCCCAGGATTTTCCTTCTAGCTCAGCAGTTTTCAAGCAGTCTTTTAAAACTTGATTAAAACATACCATTTCCCCACTGGGCTATGGATAGTAAATGGGACAACATCAATACTTAACATTCTCTCATTGAGTAATTCTTTGTATTCTACAGACATGAAACTGAATTGCAATTTTAGACACACTTGGATCTCCCTTGTGCCTCAGAAGCAATAACAAACATTTATTCTTTGTAGTAGAAGCAACCTGGGCAGAACAGGGTTCAATGTGCCATTTTCTGAAGTAATCAGAGTAGCAGCAGTCTGGTTTTCTTTCAGAAAGTCCAGCTCTGCCAAAGCCATCTTTTCCCTTGTAGATTAATGTAAGGGTGCCCGATTACACACCTGGTTACATCAGTCCTGGTTGTTTTATTATGTTTAGACTAAAAGATTTTAAGCCTCAAAGAAACTATTATATCATCTAATCTGACCTCCTGTTTATCACAGGCCAAAAGAATTTCAACCAGGTAACCTTACATTGAATCCAATAACTTGTATTCCAGTAAATCATCCAGAAAGGCATGCTGCCATGATTGCAAGAGATGAAGAATCCACCATTTCCCTGGCTCATTTGTTCAAATGGGTATTCACACTCATTGTTAAAAAATTGTTCCTTCTTCCTATGCATCTGACAGATAAATCTTCAAAATTTTATTTGACTCAGACAACTCCCAGATGAGTTTCATGAGTGAGTGGGGACCCAAAGTCCCTGCTAAATGGCTGTCTCTTCTAGTAAGCAGTCACCTCTAGGACTTCTTCCATGAATTATAGGACAAGTGATAATTGTCATGAATAATATTTTTAAGAGTTGGTTTTATAGTCAAACATTTCAGAGTGTTCCTATTTGAAAACTGCTGATTTAAACTGTGAAAGAGCTAATTTTTTTTTTATCATGCACTATGACTAATTTAGCTAGGAGAAATGTATCTCAAAGGATGTGTCAGTTGAGGAAATGAAAAACAGATGTGGTTTATGAGAGGAAAAAAACTATTATGCTTGTTGCTTGGTTAATATCCAGACACATCTTGCCTCTAAAACCAAAACAAAATTTGCAGGTTAAGAGAATATCTTTACAGCTCAAAAGAATGGCAGTATCTCAAATCTGTAGGTGTGAGATACCCAAAGGTTTGCCAAAGTAGGCATATAAAATGCTCTGCACATTCCATTTCCTTTTCTTTTCATATTCTATAACATGCAGAGCCTCGTGCATAGTTTTTCCCACTTATGTTGCAATTCTATATTGAGGTAGTAACTTTTTGTTTGTTTCATATAAATTCACTTAATGCATTTGCTGCTAAAATGTATAAAATTCAATCCTATGTATGTATAATAAGTTGGGTGTGAGAATTATCCAGGGCATCCAGTGAAATGTGTCAGGATTTCTTTGACATTGTATTGCTAAGAAAAAAGACTTCTACAAAACATAGCAATTACTTAGCTTGATGGCTCAGGAAAGAAGACATAAACAAGCCTCATTAAAGCAGTGCACAACTAGAGGCATACAAATGCTGAGCATAGAAATAAGGAATGTCCCACAATGCCCCAAAATGTGTTCTTTCTGGCATACAGCAGACATATGCTTAGTTTACTTAAGTTGCAAAAGGCTATAAAACATCGAATCTCATTGCACGTCAGAAGGCAGGGAGGGATCTGTAATTCAAGTGCCTTTTTCTAGAGCACTTACAGCAAACTGCAATCATATGGATTTTTTTTTTTTAGCCCTACTCCCTTGTACCACACATGGGCCCAAATAACGTGCATTTGTGCACATGTGTGCGAACACAGGGCAAATAGGGAAAAGCATATAATATGACAAAATTATATAAAATGGAGGCCTAAAATTAAGCCCCTAAATCTATATTTAGGCAACTAAATAGGTGCCTGAAAAGTGCTGAGCTCCTAGATATGGGCCAACTTTAGACCCCCATTTTTTAAAATTTTGGACATAGCATGTGTGTGTTTGCATATGTGTATAGTTCTTCCCCCTAAAAAAAGACTATGTTGAGACTTTGTGTAGAAAAGCATTTCCTTGCCTCACATAAAAGGACCTAACTAGCTAAAGACTCTGAGAAAAAGACGACTAATTTAGGTCCTGATTCAGCAAAACATATAAGGCATGTTTACACTACAAAGTTAAGTTGACTTAATTTAAAATGGATTCCAGCCACTTCAGTACGTCAGTCAGCTGGTCATGTCCACCCCATGGTCATTGTCTTGGTGGACTGCATCCTCACTAGCAGTGCTTGCATCAGTTAAGAGAGCAATGTACCATGGGTAGCTGTCCTACAGTGCAACTAGCTGCAGGGAGTTTGGAGAAAGGTTTGCAGGGCCTCGTGGGAGTAAAATATTGTTGGAATCAGAACAAAGCTTCAATCTCCCATGATCCTGTTTCCTTCTAGCCCTCCCTCCTCTGATATCAAAGGCAAAGAATCCAAACTTTTGGTGCCATTTTTCAAAAGCCTGGCTTAACAGTGCATATATTACAGTCCAAAAGCATGGAGCCCACTGAGATCTGCACTTATGAGCATCACAGACACTCCATGCCTTATCCTGCAGCTATTTCTAGAGTCAAGACAGGAGGCACCATATAAAACATTGCAATATCCTATGTGCTGAAAGCCATAGAACAATACAGTTCTTGGTTGCTGGTGGCAGGTACAGAGCAGGTGAACATGATGGAGTACCATTTCTGGTCACAAGAAACAAGCATTGATGATGGGATTGGATTGCATCATTATGACATTATGGGATGATAAGCAGAGGCTACAGAACTTTCAAATACAGAAGGTTACTTTCCAGGAGCTTTGTGCAGAGCTTTCCCAGTCCTGAAAGTGCAGCAACACTAAAACAAGACCTGCTCTAACAGCAAAGAAGTGGGTAGCGATCACTCTATGGAAGCTTTTAATGCCAAACAGCTATTAGTCAGTGAGGAATTAATTTGGAGTTGGTAACTCCACCATGAGAGTTGTTGTGCTTCAAGAGTGCAGGACCATTAGTTGACTTTTGCTAAGAAGGGTAGTGACTCTGGGAATGTGAAGGACATAGTGCATGGTTTTGCTGCAGGGATGGGATGGTCAGAAAAGGTGCATGATGTGTGCATGTTTAGGAACACTCAGAAAGTTGCAATCAGGGACTTTCCTTCCAGATCGCAGAACAACCAGTGATGATGCAATATCAATAGTTATCTTGAGAGACCAATCAAGTCCCAATCAAGTTAATGGGACTTAATCAGACACTTAAGGCTGTGTCCATACCAGGGTTTTATTTTGAAACAACAGCCATTGTTTTGAAATAAAGCATGGCATGTCCACATGATATTTTGTATTCCGAAACAATGGGACCCCGTCATTTTGAAATAATGGCCATCATTTTCAAACAGTTAAACCTCGCATGCAATCAAAATAGCTGTTGTTTCGAAATGGTTGTTTCAAAACAACACTGTTTGGACATGCTATTTTGAAATAAAACGGTTATTTCAAAATAACACTTTTGCCCTTCTCCTTCCCAGGGTGACTTCCTTTTTGTATATATTGGGTGGGGGCACGGCCCAGTGAGGGGGCCATGTTGCCACACCTCCCATGCTGCCCCTCTCCTGAAGCAAAATAGCATGTCCACACACAGGGCATGCTATTTCGCTTTGAGAGTTTCCCTTCTTTCGAATTAACATTTTCTTATTTTGATTTAAGTTATTGTGAAATAAGGATTTTATTTCGAAATAACTTATTTTGAAATAACAGTTTACGTGTGAACACAGCCTAAGTGTTTTGCCAAATAGAGATGGATATAAGTATGAACTTCAGTTCTTTACTGACCAAGCACCTTGAAAATACAGGGGTGGGAAGAGAGTAAAGAAACTTTTGAAAGAAATGTGGAAAGCCTAAAAGAAATCTGTTTTCTCTTGTTTGTGATCTTAAGATTTCTGGGTTTGGTGGACTTTTAGAATGGGTCTCTGACAAAGGTGATTGCAGTAATGTACTTCTCTATAATTCCAAGAGATTTGTTAGTCTTTAAGGACCACAAGACTCCTTGCTTGTTTTGCTGAACTAGAGTAACATGGCTACCCCTCTGGAACTCTATACAGTAATTCCAAAAATGTCAAAAATATCCTGGCTACAATACAAAGGGTCAGAAGTCATTGCAGCTATTTCTATTACAATCCATCTCACTCTTCAAGGGCTGCCAATAAAATACCATTCCCAGAGGTTGGCCTTCTCTGTGTCTCTTTACTAATCAGAGGCCGATAACTAAACAGGTGTCTAAATGCTTTCTTGAGCAACATCGGGGACAACTGATGTCAGGGTGTGTATAAATACGTGCCTGAAGGCTGATTGCCAGGAAAATGGGTAGTTTATTGCAAACACATGAATATATTATTGTGCTTTGGAAGTAGCTATTTTAATTTATTTCTCTGTCTCTTTTTGACCTGTGAAAAGATATCCATAGGGATACACAACATAAAAAATATGATAGCCAATTGTATTGAGCCTTAAATCCAAGTCAGATTATAAACTACACTGCAGCATGTCAGGTAAAGGATGGGGAAGGTGGTCTGTCTCTAGCACCAACAATGCAAATTCTTGTGGAAAGTTTATTTATTAGCCAAAAAAACTTTTCAGATGGTGCGAAGTGGGTTAGATTTACTTTGATTCAGGCAGATGATCCATTGCAGCTGATTGCTAGAGAAAATATTTATTACACACAGCAAATGTTTGCAACTACTGTGATATGAGTAATATAATACTAGAGGAGTGCATTTGAACAGTGATGGAAGAAACCCTTATACAAAAGGGTAATTTTTCACTCCAGCTTTAAGTGGGTCACCATGTATGTAGGAGTCATCTTATGACCAGAACTTGGACCGCTTAGACAGCCAAGTCTCTGATTTGTTGTTATTCACTCTTGTCATTTTATCAGGAGTCCCATAACACTTCTCTCCTGAGTTCCTGGTGATAAGTGATTATATGAGAGTCATACTATCATTTAATAAAAAAAAAAAGTTTTGCTCTATGGTGCAGAGAAAATATGACCAGAGTGCTTCCTAACTAGTCAGAAAATGAAACGCAATATAAAAAGAACTTGGCATCTAATATTTTTGTCAAATGTCTTGATTTTTAAGCCAATCTCATGATTTTAGAGGTTGACAATATGGCTGATGGTACTCACTTTAAGAAATTTGATAAGTAAGAGGCTTCTACTGCAGAGCACGAAGTAAAGCAGACACAAAAATGTGTCCACGGTCACTTATGTTTTCAAAAACGGAGGCTCATGTTTGAAAATCTGGCCCCAGCTGGTCAGAGGGGAATAGTCTCATGAGCAGAAACTGAAAATTATTTTTGCATTGCTAGTCTGTTAATGAGAATCCTGAGAGGATCTTGTTACTGTTGCATGTTTTGTGAAAAGCCCCAGCTGGGATCATTGTCCCTCTGAAGCAAGGAGCACATCACACAGGGAGACAGAATTCCCAGTGCCTCAAGAGAGCAGCCAACAATTATTGTTATTTGAGAACGTTTTGGCAGTATCCTAAGTGTACATATGGGTTTCAGTGTCTCACAGTGTCTTAACCCTTGTGGACTGAACACAAGCTTAGGAACCACAAGTCAGCCTTTTTGTGTGGTGTTTGGCAAGTCATTGAACTCTGTTATCTCTGTCAGCCTCTGGCTAGAAGATGTTAAGCAGTACGCGGGTATTATGGCTATGCATTATTAAAGCCCAACTGGAGATGACATCAATTCAGATCCCCAATTCAAAGGCATGGCTCCTACTTCTCTCCCAGTAAAGGAGACAGAGAGACTTAAAGCAATGCAAACAGGTTCCCCAGCAGAAGGACTCGCAAGTTGAACAGCAGCTCACCAGTGAGACAGAACAGAGATGTTCTGATGCTGGTGAATGTAGGGAAATGCAAACAAACCTGAAAACACTAGACAGAGAGACTGATTCCCAAATCCACTAGCGTAATCACTGCACTATTCTGGCGCTTGCTCCCTACATTTTTATCGGATGCCACAGCTCTGTGCCAAACCAAACCCGTCTGCTTTGTGTCTCAAACAAGAGTTGGCTACCTGCAGCAGCCAATAACAAATCTCCCACACAAGAAGAGTAGCCCTTGTTGCAATGTTTTCACTCATTTATTACTTTGTGCTTCTGTCTTCCTTTCCATGAGGTGGCACAATGGTGAGAAAATGTCACCGGATTACAATGAAGCTGTATTTTCAGGATAAAGGCTCCGGTAGGAAGGCCAAGACTAGTTTTGTTCAGATATACAAGAACAGGAGCAAGTAGCCTTCACCCAGCCGTGCACCCCCAGAGACAGCTAGTGACAGGCACCCTCTTTGCTCAGACTGGTTGAGGCTAGATTATCCAATGGTGCTGGGGCAAGCACTGGAATATTGTCACACACCCCTCCACAGCAGGCAGTGATGTCAGGCCAGCTCATGGAAAGCTTTCAAAGGTCATAGTGACAACCACATTATCCAATGCTGCCCTAGAGGCACTGGATGAAATCCTGGCCTTGCTGAAGCCAATAGAAGTTTTGCCAGTGACTCCAATGGGGCCAGGATTTCACTTAATGTGCATAATGGGAATTATTTAGATTTTACATTGGTTCACCATGTATTTCAATGGAGTTAACCCTGATTTACACTAATAGAAGATGATACATTGTGTAACACCTGGCATGAAGCCCCAGATAGCCACCTCTGGTGTACTTCTATCCTGGAAAGTGACTGAAAGAACTTTCAAAAGTGGTGAGTCAATAGGTTAGAAGTGGTTATATTGACATCTGAATTGCGTAAAGGAAATAGTTCTTTTTTCAATGTTGGCATATGCATGCTGTCCTACAGTTTAGATTATGTGTAGATCCTTAGAATAAATACAGTGAATCAGATCCTGAAATCCTGGTTCATTGACTTCAACAGGCTTTCTTGGCTCAAAAAGGACTTAGGATTTGGCCCGTTATGTCTGAATAAAAGAGTGAATAGCTAGAGTAACATTTAATTTATCCTTTAAGTATTTTTGTGCCAAATCATTTTGAGAGGTACATTTTATCTACTAGGAATAATTAGGGTAACCTTTCAGACACTTTATAGTGACATTCATGAATATTGTATTACATGAAACATATTGTTCTTGAGGGGGCTATTCTCCCTCATGGAAAGTCTTATTTATTTACCAGCTACTGTCAAGACATTAATAAAATTGAACATCTCTGTGCAGATTAAATTTTGGAAGTGGGTTCTGAATTAAGTTGCAAATTGTAAAACAAAATCAATTATTCTTCAAAAATATCCAATTATCCATGAGCGTATGCAGCCTCCATGCAACATGGTGGTTTTCAATCACTGAAATTCCTTTTTGTTGTTGTTTGGAGTTTTACACCCTTTGTAGACTTTTAAAGACTAATTTACCATGGAAGATTAGTTCTGTAAAAGGGGTTGCTTATTCTAACAAAACATTTTCTCCCTAAACTGAGAAATACTTGTATTCCATTTGCAATCTTTTATAGAAAAACCACATAAGCTCCTAAGAGAAGGTTTTCCCTATCTGAATTTCATGAAAGAACAGCTTTCAAAGAGTAGTGAAAGAAAGCCTATGAAAAGCTTGCCAGGCAGAATGCTAGCTAATAACAGAAGTTGGATGCCTTTGATAAAGGACTACAGCATAACCTTGCTAATTTGCACTAATGACTGGGAGAACCTATTGTGAGTTACTAAATTTTGCAAACTGGCAAGAAAGTGGGAGTGAAATTGGAGAGGAAGAAGAGCAGAATGACAGACAATAAAGTTGCCTTTCACAAGGGCCTGTGCCTTTCACAGAGGATCAATAGAAATGTGTCCTTGATTCCGCTAAGCTTTGGATCAGGGTAAAAAAAAAAAAATTACCTTGACATGGTTAGCTTAGTTTTAATTACTCAAAAAAAACCTCCTCACTGCCTACTACATTAGTAAATGTGCTATAGTCTGTTTAATACTAGAGCAAAGATGGGCAGAGACTGCAAATATTTGTCCATGAATATTCATGCTAATCTTTTAATGATTTCAGTTTTACTGTGTTTGCTGCCATTTTGTGTTTGCTTCTTTGAATATTCATGAGACTCAAGTTTTACTAGCATATAAGCTTGCAGGAAACAAATATTCAAAACCTATACAGGCTTGCACAATTGTCATGGAGATAAAGAACAGACAGAAGATCAGCTTGCAAACCCTTTACCATAATGATCAATGACAGTGGGGGAAAATGCATGTATTTTACTTGTTCAACAATAAAAATGACTACCTCCAGGTAAATCAAATTTTGAAAGGCTGCACACATGCTTGAATATTGGCAAAAGAAATCTAAGCACACTGGGGTTTTCAGTGCCTTTTGTCTCTTTCATGGCTGTTTTTTAGGCTCCTAACATGCAAATATTTACACCTGGCCCCAGCTTTACACGAGCAGCACTATTGGGTGAAACCCTCCCTAGTAAAACTTCCACTGACTTCAACATATCCCTGATTTCATTCACTGAGTTTAACAAAACAATTCATGCATGTTCAAAGTTAAGCACATACATGGAGGATTGGGACCTTAGACTGCAGGCTTTTAAGGCCAGGGCTGTCTTTATTTTGTAAACTGTAGTGAACACATGGTCAGGACATAACACTGTAAATGATCACACATATGACAGCTATACAGTCAAATGAGGAATAGAAATAATGCCATGTACATATGTGGACCAATCACAGTTAGCAGCAAAACAAACAAGGAGTCCTGTGGCAGGTTTAAAGACAAAAAAATTTATTTATTGCAAGAGCTTTTGTAAGAGAAAATCCCACTTCATCAGCTGCTTGAAGATGTAGAACTTACAGAATGGGAGGAAAAGAAATGCAAGAGGAAGTGTAAGTCATAGGATGAAGGTTAGACTGTTACAGCAAATCAGTGAAGTAGTTAGATTACAAATAGTGAAGAACACCGTATTATATCCCTCCAATATGCTGCCCTCCACTGTTTGAATCTAAACAGCTGATTTGATTTGCTGTAACTGTCTGACCTGATCCTATGACTTACACTTCTGCATTTATTTTTCTCCCTGCAATTATTTTTCTCCCATTCTATAAATTCCCCATCTTCAAGCATCTGATGAAGTAGAATTTTATCCCATGAAAGCTCATGCAATAAATAAATTTGTTAGTCATTAAAAGTGCCATAGGTCTCCTTGTTTGTTTTGCTGAATTAGATTGACACAGCTACCCCTTTGGAATCAGTTAGAAGCAAGAAAGCAAAGAGCAAACGAAATTCACAACATATTTTATTGACTAAATTAGAATGATTAAAAATGTGTGCAAGTCACCTACGTGCAGTCATGCCACAAGCAGAAGTAAGTGGCTACAGTCTGTGGAATAAATTGTTCCTTACAAAATCCTTCTTGTGCTTTAATACTTAGTAAAATTCATGAAATCCTGGCAAGACGAGCCCCTGCTAACACACTGCTATTAAACCTTTGCTGAGAGGTGTAGTGAGACTGCCAGCATTTGAGTTTGAATTACAGAGTGTGTGATTAGCAAAATGCAGATTAGTCATGTTCTTCTATGACAAAATTTTAATCTATTACTACTTACTTCATCCTTTACAGGTCTTGTTTCTTTTTATTAACTCTGCTAATGAGTCCTTCCATATAGCAATGCCCTCTATGAGGAGCAGTCAGTGGGGAAGATCAAATAGAAAAGCATATTAATATATACTTTATTGAAATTTCTCTAAGAATTTATTCCAGTAGCCTTGAGAGTTGGCTGAGCAGTCAATTGACTCATAATTTGTACCATTTAAAAAGGATTGCTTCCACTGAGAAAATCCACAACTCTTTTTAAGGATTAGATTAAGTTGCTCACTGAAGCATTTGTTTCAGCCTTAATCTGAACCTGATTTCGCCCAAACCCTAAATACATAAGGTATTTTCTGTTGGTGACAAGCCAGCCTGGTAGTGCATCATTTGCTTTGTTCTAATGACTATTTGCCACAGTATTTAGATACAGTAGAACAGCGCATTCATTCACATGCATAATGATGTTAAAGAAAACTCTGACACACAAGTTGAGCATTCTGAGAGCCACAGGTTACATCAGTCGGTCAGGATGGGTTGCATCCCACACACCCATCTCAGCTAAAGGATGCTTCCCCAGAACCAATTATATAATAACAGTGACAGTTTGACTTTCCAGCTATCAACTCAAATCCTCTTCTCCTAACAGGATAAACCCCTTGCTTCTGGTTGCCCTGCAAAAACCAGCAAGAAGATGCATTGGAATTATGTATCCTGCTGCTATTAGATTCTGGTTAATTCATGCAATGGATAAACTGAACCCTCCATACTATGAAACAAAGAAAAATGTAAAATTCCACATGTAGTCAAATAAGCTGCGTTTGTAACACTTTACTTCTCAACAGAAGCAAAAAGGCCGTAGTCTTTCTTTTGGCACAACGCCTAGCACTGTCATATCTGCCATCAGCACCATCAGTCCTGATCCCATTAATCCTATGCTTCTAATGCATCTCCCAGGATTTCATGCTAACAGGATGGTGAATATTTCTCTAATACTTTCTCAAGATGGAAATCCTTATGAGACCCTCATAGATGATGGCTGTAATGTAACTTGAAGGGGCTAATCTTTCAAAACTGTTTTCCTCTTTGTCAGGCATGGGAGTAACAAGTCAAGCCCTGTTCTCAATTTACATCAGTGTAAATCCAAAGCAATTCCACAGTTCCTTTAGAGTTACTTTGAATTAGCACTAGGAAAATTCAAGCAAAATTTGACCCAGTGTAACCATGTTACCATTACTTTCCCTTTCAGCTTGGACAAAGAAAAGAAACATGCCATGAGTTAAACTTTCTTTAGGAAAAACAGTTGAAAAATATGGCTGAGACTGAGTTGAAAACAGTTCAGAGAGAATGAAAATGCTTCAGAGAGAGAGACGAAGGCTTGTCTATACAGTGGCTAATGCACTCTGTGGATATGTGATTTCTAAAACACACTCAAGTGATGTGCATTAGTTGGCCCACACAGACTCTGTGGTGCTCTTTATTGTGGCATTCTCATACAACATATTAGGGAACCTTTAATGCATGTCAGGGCAGGGCTGTAGGCAGCCTGCATGCGCTGGTGAGCTCCTAAGTTGTTGTCAAGACCCAAGTAGCAGGGTCAGGAATAAGCCAGGTCAGAATGTCAGGAAGACAGGCTCAGGCATCCAGTTGCAGGCAGCAAACAACCGGAGCTAGAGTCAAGCTGTGAGGAAGCTCATGGTCTGGTGCCAAGTTGCAGCCCAATAGTGGAGTTTGGACCCAGTCAAGCCAGATTAGAATATCAGGGAGTCAGGATCAGGTGCCAGGTTATAGACAGCAAGCAAACAGGGAAGTCGAGGGAAAATCAGGATCCAAAGCCAGAGTCTAGGGTCTACCAAGCAGGGTTTGGGCAGGAGCAAGCAGGCAGGCAGTCTGTATTGTTCCTCAGACCGTTCCCCATGCCAGCTTCTTGATTTAAAACACTACTATCTGCCAGTGAACGGGCCTTGAGGGACCACCACTCAGGCTGTGTTGGCAGGACTTCCAGCAGAGCCTAGCTCCACAAGGTCCTCCAGCAGAAACCCAGTTCAGGCTTCCAGTGGTGATATGGAAGCCTCAGCAACTCAGCAGCCCCATCATTCTACAGGTTCTTACACCATACAGAATAATTACCATACAACACATTCATGTGCTTTAGGAATTATTCCCCCCAAAAGCCAATTATTCTGCTGTGTACATAAGCCTGTAGTCATGTAGGATCCATAGCTGCATTTGCAAAAGTGACTTAGGCATTCATGAGACTTAAGATTCTAAATCACTTCTGCAAATTGAACTTAAGAAGTATATGGTAGCTCATGGACTTGGACAGAGGTCTTCAAAGTCCCAAGCTGGCATGCTAACCAGAGGGCTGTCCTTCCACTCTGTCTCAAAACTCACTGGCTTTCTTTTCATTTCCTTTTTGTTGTCAAAAATGTACATTCACAGTCACTTGTCACTGGATGGTCAACTATGGCCTCTTGCCCTTGACACTTGTGCTTGACTTACCAATGTTAATAGAACTGTACAGTGTAGAGTGCAGAATACAGTTAATGACTGTTCTACAGCCCTTCATACCTTGTCATTCAGAGCAAGTCTCCAGCCAAATGATGTGGCTACAATTTTTGTCGCTTGAATGAAATAAATCTAGCAAATGGTAGGGCTTTTACATCAGATAATCTTGCTCAGGCAGTCTGTGGTTCTCATGACATTCATCTCTCTCTTTATATGACTCTCACATGCTGGGAAAAGAAAATGCCCTCTGTCAAGCCTGAAAGCACATGGAATACATTCTCCATATGAAAAAGCCATTTCAATTTGCATTCACAACTGTGGTCTTTCTAGATCCTTTGCTCACAGCCATGTAGTATCTCAGCCTGGGTTCATTCCTTTCACTTTTCATGCAAGAAAGCAAGGAGGCAGAAATGTCCATTCAGTCAGCATTATGCCACTGGACAAATTTGATTGCATAGAGAGTAATGCACTATTCCTTCTCTTCTCTCTGTACTTCCCAGTGTGTTTTCTATCCCTTTTGTAGGTTTCCCATTTGGTTCTTCCCCCCTCCCCCCTTTTTCTTCTTCCATTTGCTCTTTCTTCCTCTCCTTTTCAATCCATCCCTCTGTGCCAGCATCTGGCCCTGGACTTAAACATGCCATACTGAAAAGGTCCCTGTCATCCCCAGGTGCTGCCAGACAAGAGCCCTGACCAGCAATGAGTTGTTCCAGGCTTCTGTGTGTTAGCTCTGTACAGCAGGTTCAGCCAAATTCTAGCTGTTAGCAAAATTACATAGGGCTAGATCCTCAGCAGGTGGCTATCAGCATCACTCCAATCACTGCAATGACATGATACCATTTTACAGCTGTTGAGAATCTGGCCCTTCATTTTAGCAGCTTGCACGCTGCATTCTTCAGAGCGTGTACTGGTGATTAGAGCACATTTGGGAAGGCAGGTGTTTAACTTCTCCAGGAAGTGCTGGAGTGAACGCAGTATCAGCACTAAATATACAGGCCAAATTGTTGACAGATCCATGTTAGCCTGTTATCATCTAGGTGCTTCCAAATTGATTGTTAAATCATTTGTCCAGTAACTCAACCAGGTACTGATGTTAGACGGGCTAGTTCCTCAGTTTTCATTCTCTTGCTTGCTTGCTTGCTTGCTTTCAAGATACTGAACCTTCTCCAGGCTTCTGATTCTGCCCCCATCCTCGATAACTTTCTGAAGATAATCACTAATGTTTCCAAGATTGCTTCAACCCATCCCATTAGTACCCCAAGACACTTGTGACATATGTCACTCACAACACTAAAGTCAATACTGGAAGTTGCTTATATAATCTGAAGATGAGAGTTATATAAATACTTCTAAAAAAAAAAGGTATTTGTGAAAGATTTTGTTTGTGAACTTTATCATCTTTTGATCTCTCAAAAAATTGTGTGAAGATTTTAAACCAAATCAAGTGATTGTCATAGATGTGCACATTGAGTTGCAGAGCAAAAGTTCTGGAGTTTCTATATTATGCAATGACATTTCTTCCTACAGTTTTTCTTTGATTTGGTAAGCCTGCTATTTTTAAAACAATCTTCTGAGCTTTCCAATAGTTTTCAGTGGTTTCTATTGCATGGCAAAATCAAGCGATGTGCAAACTTAACTCTGTCTCCATGAAAAGCTATATATTGGTCACCAGCTGAGCACAAGAAGAAATTTCCCCCTTTGGTATAGTGTTGCACATTTATGTGCATTATGGGTTTTTTTCCATTCCTCTGAAGCATCTGGCTTTGGCCACTGCATAAACAATCTAAGGCAGGATGCTGGACTAGAGGGACTATTGGCCTGTTCCATTATAGCAGTTCTTAGGTTTCTATAAGCCTTACATGGACTTTTTAATCCTCATGTTTTTATATTGCACAACAGACCTGTGCAGTAAAGTTATACGTTTCCTGAATTTATCTCATTGGATTGCCTTTTGCAACGAGGTCCATAAAATTGCCTATCCTCTGAATGTATGTCATATGTCTTGGGACACTAGAGGGGTTAATGTAATGTGTAGGCAACATAAGATATATTTAATGATCTCTGAAATTGCTTCTGCGAAACAGCCACATAAATGCCACAACTCAATTTACTACAGATTCTGCAAATAATAAATGTAATTACTTTTGAATCAACATAATATTAGGTTGGACTGACTCACATTTCCCCAGTTTGCTAGTAACTTAATCTGAAGCTGAACAAACTGTCTGTCTCCAATCACATCCATTTTGTTCACTCTCATAAGTGATATCAAATATGAGTTGCTTGAAAAATATTGTAAAGTCATTAAGTTATGATATTTATTGTCACACTACAGGGTGGTATTATCCCTTTGAGAGGGAAGATCCCAGTTCACCTGTGACTCCTCAGTTACCTCCTAACTGGGTTGCAAAAGAACACACTTGGTCTATTTTAAAGGGGGAAGAATCAAAGATCTGGAAGAGAATTGCTGAATTAGAGATGACTGAAAGATTCAAGAAGGGACAGATAAGAACTGCCAGAGGCAGGTGGGATATGAGGGAAGGCTGAAGGTAGGAATACAAGCCAGAGAAGAAGGGCCCAATTGTTGGAGAAGGCTGAAAGTCAGAGAACAACAAAAGAACTTGCCTGCTCATGTCTAAGCTGGGTTTCTGATACCAAAAGCTGGAGAGGACTACCGGCAGGGGAGCAGCAGAGGGTCTTACCTATTAATGTCTCCATGCCAGAAAGCTGGACCCAGGGGTATAATGAGCAGGCCAGGGGAAGTAAAGGATGCTTCCCTGGTGAGGCTGCTCCCAGGAGAGAGGTTGTGTGTCTTCCTGCTGAGAAGAGAGGCTTTGCACTCTCATTAAAAGGGCTGGGGTGCATGTCCTGGTGTCGAGTCAAAAGCCAACTGACAAGAAATCTAGGTATGCTAGAAGATGCAGGGGTGTGGGGTGTCATATCATGGGATGATAGAGGCCATCTTAGAAAGAGAGATATAATGAGACAGAAAATAGTACCATGCCACCATATAAATCCATGGTACACCCACATTTTGAAGACTGTGTGCAGTTCTGTCACCCCTTCTCAAACAAGTTATGTTAGAATTGGAAAAGGTACAAAGAAGGCAACAAAATGATCTAGGGTATGGAATGGATTCTATGTGAGGAGAGATTAAGAAAACTGGGACTGTTCATCTTGGAAAAGGGATGACTAATGGGGGGATATGACAGAGATCTATAAAATCCTGACTGGTGTAAAGAAACTGAATGAGGAAGTGTTATTTACTTCTTCACATAACACAAAAAACCAGGGGTCACCCAATAAAATAGGTAGGCAGCACGTTTAAAACAAACAAAAGGAAGTACTTCTTCACACAAAACACAATCGACCTAAGGGACTCAGAGTGTCTCTAGCCCCTCATGGTCAGAAGTTGGGAGTCAATGATGGGATGGATCATGCCTCTTCTGTTCGTAAATTCTGAAGCCCCTAGCACTGGCTACTGTTGGAAAACAGGATGCTGGGTTAGATGAGTGGTTCTCAACCTTTTGCAGATTGCGACACTCTTGGCAGCATATCATAACCCTACAGGACACACCAGGCCAAATCCAGTCATCTCCCTGGCTCTCTGTGACACACTTACCACAGTGTGGTGACACAGTAATGTGTCCTGACACAGTGGTTGAGAACCACTGGGTTAGATGGACTATTAGTCTGACCCAATATGGCCACTCTTAACTTTTAATGACCCATGTTGGTGGACTAGAGGAAAAGCTTGCTTGGCGTTACTGGGGAATCTGAAATAGGAAAACTGAGGCAGCCACACAGCTTGTGCTGCAGCCCACCATGGGGTAGCACTCCGGGCACAAAGCACATATAGTAGAAACTGTCTGTGATTAGCTTCTTAAAACCACAAAGAGACATCCTGGGGCAGCCACCATTTGACACTGTTATATAACTATAAGATTTAACTTTTGCATTGAGGTGGTCTGACTTGGGCTGATAATACTCTTGTTCTCACATTAGTCTTCAGTCATACAATCTACAGCAAACTTCATCTTGAGCCAGTTGTAGTCCGTAAAGTTTCATACCCCACATTTAGAAGGGCAGTCAGATTAATGATTTTGCATGGCTCCAACACCAATATTCATGACAGCATTTCATTTTGACCTGGACTGCAGTACAATATGTTACACATACTCTGTACAAATTTACAAGCTTTTTTCACTGTTTTGACTTCCATTTAATTAAAACTGGGTTTGATTTATGAGCTATCATTCCAGCCATGGATCATCAGAAAGCCCTGCTTTCAGGCAAGCCAACCTACTCAGCAGAGAGGTCAGCTTGTTACAGAAACTTTAGTTTTAAAAAAGTACATTGTTCAGCACCAGGCTGTGAAAAGTTGCAGTCAACTCAGGTGGAGGGAAGGGAGAAGTGAATCGCTTCTCTCCCTACTGTCTTCTGCAATTAGTTTGAAAGATCTTTATGTCTTCCCAATCAAGGCTGAAGTCTCCCTTCTGGGTGAATACAGATGGGCTCAGTCACCCATTTTCTGAAGGAAAATCATGAAAGCCATAAAGAATTCCTGATAAGACTTTGGGGAAGAGGTCACCCATACAATGGAGGGCTTGACATAGCTGGCAATTATGGGTGGTCTCTACTGGATAACAGAATAAGATATTTCCCTTCTCAGCAAAGTCTGCTCTCACCATGATTTGGCAATAATTTTCTAATAAGGCAGAGTATTTCTCCTTGCGCGACTGATTTGCAAGTCTCTTAGGTGCTTCTTTTTAAAGGTTATACAGGAAAAATATTTTTTAAATCTTTAGTTAGAGAAAATGAGGCCTATTCCTCTACTTGCAGAACTTCCTAATCAAACAAGTATGTTTCTAGAGTACTTCCAGGTCATTTATGGTAAAAAGCACCTACACTATGATGTCTACTAGATTGCTGATGTGGAAGTTTTGTGGGCCTCTCTAAGAATCCATCTTGGCAGTCCGCTATGCATCCTTTCATCTCACACAGGGTAACCTTTGCAGTTGCCAGCAAAGGACTTTCTAGAGACTTTCATAAGTGCTAAATTCACTCTTTGAAATAAAAGGATGAGGTACCCCAATTTTCTTTTTTCTTCTTCGGCCCTCTTTAGAGAACTGCTCCTCAGAAGCTGCTGAACAGATTGTTTCTTTTTCAGGCTGCTTGACAAAATCTGCTCTTACAGAAGAGTTAGCTTGATCACATTAAAGTAAACTATTTAATATTCTACCTGAACAGCTGCTAACATACATAACAATAAAAAGGTACTTTGCCATTTCTTTTTCACACTGTGTCATAAATAGCAAATGAAATTTTATGCTGGTGCACATGTCGTTTTGTGATAGGAGGTAAGCCATCCTATATGTAACGTCTAGTCCTGAAGTCCTTCCAAATGACATCAAAATATTTTAAATGTAGTATGTTCTCATTATCAACCTAAAAATGTTATTAGCTTTCCTTTCTGCTCTCTGTAACTAACTTACCAAATATGTTGCAAGTGCCTGTAGTCATTACTGCACAGCATTTCCTTTCACAATATAATTACTTCTCCCAAATGTGCTTGCTATTGGTTATTCAGCAGTTTAAAATAATTTGACTGGAATATTAAAAAGGTATCCTGTGAAAGACTTGCTGCCTTTACTAGCTATCAAAGTCACAGGCTTAGGTGTAATCTACTTCAACTAAATGAGCTTTTCACAATAATCTAGTAACCATACATCAAAAAGCAGTTATCAGTGAAAGTCAAATGCCTGTCGTCTTCTCCTTTTTATCACTAGATTACATTAACCAAAACTCTAAAAGATTTCAGAGCACCAAAAATTTCATATACCAAAAGACAGTGGGGCAGGAGGTAAAGGGACATCATTTTTATGTCATATTGAGGATTTAAAAGGAAGATCTAATGTAAGACTGCTCTACACAAATCGATGCAGTGGCATCATATCATAAAATGCATTAAGCTGTCAAAATGAAGATCCCATCTTCAATCATGTAAAGTCCCTTAAGACCATAATGTTAAATATTGCATCAAGAAACTTCCTGTCCAAAAAAAAAAAAAAAAAAGATTACCTTTGCGAAGAGAGAAAAAAAGTCACTGGTTATTAAAATATGAGCTACTGGAAAGATGTCAAATGAAATAAATAAACCTTTCACCCGTTTTGTACATGAGCTGCATGCAGTTTTTTGTTTCAGTATCCATATAGCCATCACTCTTTTAGCTAGCAAAACAACATCACTTATTTAAAATTTGAACTAGTAGGACACAGGCTATTCACCATTAGTATCAAACACATGAGGGATGAGGGTCTCTGGACAAAAAGAGAAAAACATAGGAAGTCCTGAACTGACTGGAGGATTAGCTGAAGCAACAGCGAACTCATACTTTAGTCCTACAACTAGAGCACCCAGCAAAGACTAATGTCTAAGAGCAAGCTAGCTGTACACCTGCAACCCAACAAGACTTGTTAACAATCTGAGAAACCACTGAGTACAAGACACAGAACTGCAGTAAGTTCACCTTACTAGTGCCCCAATGACAATTCCAGAAATATAAGCAAGCAACCACAGACCCATGAGCAGCTACTTCACGGATTCATTAAACTGGTTGCTCTGGCCAGGCTGCTAGTAAGTCACAGCATTTCCTCATCCAGAAAATGACTCAGAAGTTTCCCTGGCCAAGTTTGAGCAGGAAGATGCTGCAGAGCAATTTGAGGAGATGTCCTGGGTTTTCTGTGCGGCCCCTTGTGTGACAAGGGAGACAGAAACTGTGTACAAGATCCTTGAGGACGTTTCTGCAGGCTGTGAAGTTATGAAAGCCAGTATCTTGGACCACATGAGGTCTTGGAGAAAATCATATCGGCAACTGTTTTAAAAAGAGTTGGTTTTTTGTTTGTTTGTTTTTGTTTTGCTTTTTTTAATTCCTACTAGGTTTGAGGGTGTGCACCTTAGTTTGGTGCTTGAGGGGTTGATATCTCTCTGACTCAAACCCAAGACCCCAATAATAGGGAACTAAGAACTTAATAATATTTGAACTGTACATATAATGCCTACTGGGAAGAACGCAAACCCAGGCTGTGCTGGCCCCAGACATCCATGCTATGTAGCACCCAGCGAAATAGCTGGGCTGTCAGAGAAATGACCATGGCCACAGGTGCATCCTAAATCTGAAGAATAATCCATTAAAAAGCAGAATCAATGTGAAAAATAATGAAGGGAACTGGATACCTCATGAAGAGAACCATAAAGAGGTTCTCCTACACTTGGAGTAGAGCCACCAGGCCCTTCTAATGTGCATTTTTCATAGGGGCAGCTTTGGCACATAAAAGAAATTTTGCCCATATATAGATTGTGATTATAGAGACATTTGTGGGTAGACCAGAGAATCCGGACAATTGCACAATTCATGTACTGTTCCCATAACACTAGGAGAGAAAACTATGTCTGACCTAAAGCACAAGGGGTCTGGCACATTTTCATATGAGAGAGCATAACCAGAGCTCTAGTACTATAGACAGCAGGATATGTTCAGGTTCCCTGTATCCTTGGAGGCATATCTCTCAGTTCTACTTCTCTGAGAAAGGGAGTATGATAACTTATTCTGAGGTTAGATGTTTGAAGATATATCTTCAATCATCTGACGAAGTGGGATTTGCCTCCCACAAAAGTTAATGGAATAAATACATTTATTAGTCTTTAAAAGTGCTACAAGACTCCTTGTTTGTTTTGCTGAACTAGACTAACATGGCTACCTCCTTTGGAATTGATGACTATGTCTACACTATAAAAGCTAAGTCGGCTTTATTAAGTCAACTTAATAAAGTCTACTTAAAATTGACTTTAAGTAGACCTTATTAAGTCGACTTAGTGAGTTCACACTGCATTAAGTCAACTTTATAAAGTTTACTTAAGCCAGGGGACCCATTTAAAGTTGACTTAATAAAGTCAACTTTACATGGGTTCCCTGGCTTAAATCGACTTTATAAAGTTGACTTACATGGCCACACTGAATTAAGTCAACTTTATTAAGTCAACGTTAATGTCCACATTGTGTTAAGTTGACTTAATAAAGTCTACTTAACCCCTAAAGTCAACTTTAAAGGCAGGAGTTATTAAGTCGACTTAAGGAAGCCCTTAAGTCAACTTAATCAACTCCAAATGTGGACAGGGCTTTGCTTAAGTCGACTTAAGCCTCCTTAAGTCTACTGAAGTCCACAGTGTAGACACAGCCATTCTGTGGTTGTATACCATTCATTACCCAAGATTGTATATTACAAGGAGCCACTGATGCCTTGAAGAAAGATTGGGCACTTTCCTGCCTCCCTGGGCTCTAGAGAACATGCTGGGGACCGGTAAAAATGCAGTTTTCTATGCAACTTTTGGAATTGCTCTCTGACTGGACTGCACTGCACTGAGGAACACAAGGCCTTTGAGCATTGCTCTAGAGAAGGAAGGGATGCAACATGATGGCAGGGCTCAACCCAACCTGTAATCAAGTGTTAGCATAACTGCAGCATAAAGCTGTTAAACTCATTGTTAATGTTGTCTGAGATACAAGTGGGGTTGGAGAGGAAACGACAGTTAGGATAGAAAGTACTAGAAGAAAACTCTGGAGACAGCCAAGATCAGTGAGGAAGCTTAGCGTAGGCTTTATGTTGCATTATTGTTTGAGTTACCAATGAAGCCAAACCCAGAAAATGTGTTTAGACACCAATGATCTGTGTGTTCTACTGAGAAGTATTTAGCTACCTGATTCACTTTAATATCAATGGGTACGTCTACATTGGAGCCTTAAGTTGACTTAATCTCCCTTAAGTCGATGTAAGGAAAGACATGTCCACATTGGACTTTCATTAAGTCAGCTTAAGCATTTGCTTAAGTTGACTTAATAACTCCAGCCCTTAAAGTCAACTTAAGCATTAAAGTCAACTTTATTAAGTCAACTTAACATATTGTAGATAGGGTTGTCTACACTATAGGCTTTGTTAGATCAACTTAACAAAGTCAACTTAACAGAGCCCTCCAGTGTGGACGTAGACTTTAAGTAGACATTGTTAAGTTGACTTAACTTTTAAGTCAACTTTGTTAAGTCAACTTAAAGTCAACCTTGTTAAGTCAACTTAACTGAGCCCTCTAGTGTAGACATAGCCAATGAGAAATATGCAGTTAAACTCATCTGCACCACTTTCAAAATATCTCTACCAGTAGAAAGGGAAAGGGAAAGGAAAAGTCTGCTGTTAATGAGAGCTGTTTCAATGAAAACAGTTCCCTTCTGGTACCAACGATGGCTCTATATTTGCTGCATTGGCATTTTTAATATAGGGTTTCCAGCTTCATTATTATGAGACTCAACAGATTGAAATAGTTAGATGAAAAGATGAAGGTTGATTTGGTGAAACAGCAATTATTGTTTTAGTGAAGACAAGGCTTGAACTGTGAGTGAGCTTTTTTGGTCTGAGTCATAAAATTCTAGCTGAATCAGGTTTAGCAGAGGTTATGCATATAAAAATAAAGTTTTGGTGCTCTGAGTCTGTTATTTAGAGTCATAAAAATATGTGTCCACTGCTGAAAACAGTCTGCTTAATTAATTGACCATTCAGCCCTTTATGTAGCCCATTCTTTACATCTGACTATTAACATGATCATTTGCGGGCACGTATATACAGAATAATGGGGTCTAAAAGCTGTAACTACACCTGGAGCCACTGTACCTAGTTCTCTGAAAACCTCTGCTCAATGTGCAGCAGCTGACATAAAAGCTAACAGAATGTTAGGAACCATTAGAAAAGGGATAGATAATAGGACATTAAATATTATAATGCAACTATATAAATTTGTAATACGCCTGCACCTTGAATATATGCAGTTCTGGTCACCCCATCTCAAAAAAGATATTAGAAAGAGAAAAGGTACAGAGAAGGACAATGAAAATGACTAAGGATATGGAACAACTTCCATTTGAGGAGAGATTAAGAGTCTGGAACCCTTGACTTATGAGGAAAGATTGAAAGAGCTGAGTTTGTTTAGTCTGGAAAGGAGTCTGAAAGGGGACATAAGAGTTTTTAAGTACCTTAAAGGTTGTTGTGAGGAAGAGAGAGAAAAATTATTCTCCTTAACTGCCAATGATAGGATAAGAATCAATGGACTTAAATTACAGCAAGGGAGGTTCAGCTTGGACATTAGGGAAAATTCCTGTCAGAATGATTAACCACTGGACTAAGGTGCCTAGAGAGGTTGTAGAATCTCCGTCACTGGAAGTTTTTAACAGTAGGTTAGACAAAGACCTGTCAGGGATGGTTTATTATGGCACATGGTCCTTCCACGAGTGCAGGGGACTGGACTCTATGGGTATGTCTACACTTGCAAGTTAGTTTGAATTAAGCCTCCTTAGTTGGAGCTAACTTAGTACCTGTCTACATTAGGCTTTCATTAGTTTGAATTAAGGAATTCCTTAATTCAAACTAATGAAAGCTTAGTTCAAATTAGTAAGAACTGCCAGTTAGTTCAAACTAAGCCCTTAGTTCAACCCTTAGTTCAAACTAAGAATGGCATAGACTAGGACTGACCCTTATTTCGAATTTAATAAATTCAAATTAAGGGCAGTTAGTTCAAATTAACAAAGTGGACTAATTCAACTTAACATTAAGTTGAATTAGTCCACTTTGTTAATTTGAACTAACAAGTTAGAGTTTAGTTCAAACTAAAATCAAACTTATTAGTTCGAATTAACAAATTCGAACTAACTTTTCCTAGTGTAGACATAGCCTATGACCTCTCATGCTCCCTTCCAATTGCTATGATTCTATGAAAAGAATTGAGTAAGGGGGGATGTGACAGAGGTCTATAAAATCATGAATGATGTGGAAAAATTGAATAAGGAAGTTTTGTTTACACCTTCACATAATCACAAGAATCAGGGATCACCCAATGAAATTAATAGGCAACACTTTTAACGTAAACAAAAAAAGGAAGACATTCTTCACAAAGTGCACAGTGAACCTGTGGAACTGATCACCAAGGCATGTTATGAAAACAAAGACCAACTAGGTTAAAAAAAGAATTAGACAAATTCACAGATGGGTCAATCAATGGCTCTTAGCCAAGGCGGTTAAGGATGCAACACTACGCTCTTGATGCCCCCTAAGCTGCTGACAGGACTTAGATCACTTGTTAAATTGCCCTTCTGTGATCATTTTGAATTATCTGGCATTGGCCTCTATTGGAAGACAGAATACTAGGGTAGAAGTCTTACCGAGTATGGCCATTCTTACAGGAAAACAATTACTAATTCCACCCTCCAGTATTCAATAGACAAGTCTATGCAGCACTTTCTTTTTAAATGTAGTATCAATGAGCAATGTCAATGGTTAGGATACAAATCTTGAATTCTCTGCTTCTTAAGAGATGAGATATAGCACAATGTGATCCTGGCCAGCTTTCCCACATTCTGTGCAATCTTCTTCAGTCCCAAACAGAAACTGTCAACTCTACAGCTCTGTATACCCATTGCATTCCTGACTTCTCCATCAAAATTTTCAAGCAGTGTCATAACTGAACAGGGGACAGAGGCAGAGCCATCTGTATGGGTGGGTGGGGGCCCAGGACAAATCCGGCTTTGCAAGCTCCCCCCAGGCCCTAATCCTGGCTTCACAACACCCTCCCCCATCCTGCACTAACCCCAACTCCAATCCCAACTTTGTGGCCTCCCTGACCTCAATCCTGGCTTCATGGCACCCCCTCCCCTCCCCTCCCCTCCCTGCAACACCCTGCCCCCTTTCCTAGTCTCATGCCCCCCCAGCCCCAATCCTGGCCTCACACCACCCTGCACCACCCCCCAACCCTAATCCTGGCCTCGCATCACCCCTCCACCAAGCACTGCCTGCCTTGTCCCAATCCCAGCCTCACATTCCACCCCCACCCTGCACAATTTCCCTGGGTGGCTCTCAGAATCGCCCCCCCCCACGCCTGATCCTACCCTCACGCTGCCTCCCTGGCCTGCCAGCACTGTTCTGGCCCCGTCCTGTATTGCCTTTATCATGTAGAGGTGCTGAGCCCACCAAACCACAGGGCCCAGGGCAGTCACCCCATTTTCCATCCCCAGCAATGACTCTGAACACGCAGGGGCATTGTTCCACCAAGAAAAGTGAGAATTTATCTTCATCCAATGACCTAAGCTGTGTTGCATATAGGAGGCACCAAAGCAGAAGCATGAGCACTTCATTGAAGAGCTTCAGCAGCCAATGTGCCCTGAGCTGATGAATGCACAGGCAATGAAGAAGCAAGTAGCAAGAGAAAGTGCTCAATTCCACATGCAGTTGAAAGGATGCCCATATACACAGCTAGCTGGTGAATGACTAGTCTCCACCTAAAATTCTGACTGAGAGCTATCACTGCAACAAGGGTTCCAATTATTACTAATCATGAGAGGATTCGTTCTGTGGACTCTTCTCCATGAAGAACCCGACTGAGTCCCCTGAGCCATTTCACACAGACCACAGAACAACCACTGGATGATGATAATTTCTAGGTCGTCTCTGCATTGACTTTTTTTCTTAAAACTTGCTAACAATGCAGGTCCAGTGATTGGCCCAAGGGTGGGAGTACTTCTGCAGCTGGGGCATGCAGTTGCCCACCAGCATTTTAACCATGAGACTTGGATTGAGTAGGATGAGGTGATGAAGTGGTCATAATACTGATAGCTGGCCTATCGAAGTACTCCCACCTTTGCTACCACTGGTGGAGTTGCATTTGTAGTAGCAACCCTGAGACTTTTAAAGGACAAATGTCTATTGAAGACACAGTCCTAAACAACACTCTCCAGAACTGAGTTCAGGCCACTGATCTGGAGAGTGAAAGTCTCTACACTTCATACCATCCTCACAGCCCTTTGCTTGTTACAGCATTGAAACATGATGGAAATGTTTGCATGATGGCATAGCAAAGCTGAACAAATCTGCAGAAATGGTCCAGTGGGGTTCCAAGTCTATTAATGAAACAATAATCTATTTCTATAGATTCCTGATATGGCTGAAATGATCTCGATGCTGTGCAATGTAAAGGCAAAAACAGATATAACAGAAATCATTTTAGCAGGCAACCATTGCATGATAAATACATATAAACTTGAAAGTTTTCAAATGTGCACTATACCCTCATTTAGCTTGCAGCCCACATCTGAGCTAAGATGATAACATAGGGAAAACTATCTAGCTTATTTTTTTATCAATCTGGAACTCTATAACATGAATAATTTAACCCTCACTTTTTTTTTTATTGTACAGCTTCCTTCATAGAAAAGGAGCAATAAATCCTGTTTAAGAGGCAATTTGAGATTATGGATTTCAGACTTCTATTATCATCTTACTAGCTAACGATGAGCTGAAATTAAATTACATTACTGGTCAGTTGGACATCATAAAGCTTAAAATCTATGTATTTTCATCTACTTGCTCACCAAATCATATAGGAATATATGAGCACATTAGCATTTTTCTCGTATTCTGTGTTTGCTTAATTATGTTTAGATAAAATTTGTGGTGGGTGATGTATTACCTAGTGTCAAAATAGATCAGATACCCTATAAATATACATAAGGCTCAGTTGTGCCTCTAAAGCTCTGGTCTGTATTGGGGGCAGGGGAAGAAATTACTCAGCAGGAGGTTTTTGGAGGCATTGCTCTTCAGAGTGGCTTAATACCTCCTAAAGTTTCCTAGGATGTAGCAGAATACTCTGCTACACTTCCCAACTGAACAGTGCAAGATCTGTGATCAATAAGCCTTTCACCATCAACTATCATATCGCTGATGCACTGTATGATCTTGCCCATGTTACAGAAACCTGGCAGTATAACACACCAGTGTTAACTCACATCACCACCTGTGAAGGATGCAAGGGGAGCCTCCTTCTCCTCTCCCACAGAAGACCCAAAGTCACAGCCACATTTTTCTGAATCATAAATCACTGCAGAAACCCAGGCTGCCTCTATTCAATACCAGAACATGCAGCCCACACTGCAGATAGACATCCTCTTCTTTTCCAGAGAATATCATTCCGTGGCTGAAACATCCTCATTAGACAACAAGACAACCTGAAACCTAACATCCACCATTCTATTTAGTAGCATTTTACTCCTGCTTGCTACATGTGTAAATGACCACACAAGATATAAGACAGTAAAGATTCAGGCATCAATATACTGAAAATCTCATGGATGCCAGTAGGCAATGGGGAGTCAGTGCTAATGTTTTGTAGAGTATAGCCGGCAGTAGGAATAGTTTCTGCGTAAACCCTCAGGCTATGTCCACATTTACATCATTATTGCAAAATGAGTTATTTTGAAATAAAGTCCTTATATTTTAATTTGAATTAAGGGAAAAGCTCAAAGCGAAATAGCTTGTCCAAACACAGGACTTGCTATTTCACTTTAGGAGAGGGGCACCATGGGAGGTGTGGCAACATGGCCCCCTCCCTGGGCCATGCCCCCACCCAATAAAGGCTAAAACGAAGGCACCTTGGGAAGAAGAAAGGCAAAAATAATGGTTATTTCAAAATAACACGTCCGAACGGCGTTATTTCAAAATAACAGCCGTTTTGATTTAAAGAAGGTTTAAGCTATTTCAGAATGACGGCTCTTATTTCAAAATGACGGAGCCCGTCATTTCAAAATAAGAATACGTCGTATGGACCTAATCTCTTTTATTTCAAATTAACCAGTGTTATTTCAAAATAAAAGAGACATGTGGACATACCCTCAAAGACTGTTCTAAGGAAGAAGTAAAGGGGATCTTAAAATGTTGAGAAGAATTTTGGCTAGGAACGTGGACTTCAAGCACTCATCTGGAGAGGATCTATCAGGATCTATCTGGAGAGGAAAAAAACAACTCCTTTTCATACAAAAAAAATGCCACAGGACTCTGCTTTTTTATTTTTTATTTTTATTTTTTATTTTTTTTTGCCTTACTAGACTAACACAGCTGGCCCTTTGGAACTTGGTAAAAAAAAAAAAAAGAAAGTATGTCACAGCCATGTCAAGCATAGTATAAAATGTATAATATTGCAAAATCATTACCAAGAAATAGAGACCGCAGTTACAGACTTCAGCTTATTTCGAGGTCAGACTCCTATTGATTAATAACATTTATAAAATCAAGACAATTTTTAAAGGGCCAGTGTTAGCTTTGTCAGCAACATTAACTCCTTGCATAGTTTATTTTCCAAAAAAAAAAATCATTGTATGTGGCATATTGTGAGTCTTTTTGTCAAGTAGTTAACTATACTGGCTCTAGTTAACAATGATCTGAACTTTATAGTGACAGATCTGGCAAAAGATTGATATTCAGTTAAGTCAGATTTGGCTGCCCAGTCTGAAAGAAATATGATTTGTCTTGAGTTGACAGCCGTCTTCATCAAGGTGCCAACAACTGACAGGAAAAATAAGGAGTTGGGCATTTAAAAAAAAAAAAAAAGCAAATATGCTTTCCAGGCAGCAGTAAAGAATTTAGAGTCGTCTTTCCTCAAGGCCATAATTTAATGTGGTAACAAAACCCAGAAGAAGGGCAGATGCTTCTTACAAATCTTGACCATCAACAATATGCTCTTTCCTAATACAATATTTGTATGAACTTGTAAATCCCATGATTAAGGTATCCAGGAGCTATAATGCTGCCTTAGATACTCTACAAAACAAGTAGCACAAAAACACTATGAAAAGCAATTATAGAAAAATATCCAGGCAGCAGAGATTAGCCATAGAATTTTGAGCACCATTACCTGGTAGTCATTAGGCGTTTTGTTTTGTTTTTTTCTAAATGAAAGCTACAGCCCTACCGATTAGAGAATAATGTCACAGAAGGGGATGATAAAATTGAAAAGATCCATCAGATTAATCACAAGGCTTAAAGGGCCTTGTCCTTTTATAAGAAACAAAAGCGTTGGACCACTAGGTACTGAAATTATGACATTTTTCTTTTTTTCATTTTTTACTGTCGATCCTGTAAATGAAATTCATTGGAAATTTCATAAAGCCCAATAGGACTTTGCATCAAATATTTTAATGATATGTAATTGAAAAATTGTCAGTCACTCCCAAGGCCAGTGCTAGGGTTTCTGGCACCCCCCTGCAACCTATAGATTGTCACCCTCCTCCTTCCCCCTCACCCACGCAGGGCCATCCCTAGGGGGTGCGGGGCCCCAAGCAAATCGCTCTCTGGGCCAGCCAGCCCAGGGCAGGGGCAGACCCCTGCACTGCCCCACCCATGCCGGGGACCAGGCGAGCAGCCAAAAGGATGGCCCGGTGCAGTGCTGCCAGTCCACCCGCCCCCACCACATGCACTGCTCTTGGCTGTTTGCTGGAGCAGCTGGCAGGGTGCGGGAGGTAGCGCGACCAGGATGGGGGGGGCAGCGATACCGGCTTGGCACTGCCTCCCGCCCCCTTCCCGCTGCTCCAGCAGGGAGCCCAGAACAGCGCGTGTGGTGGGGGGGTGGGCAGGCAGACCAGCAGCACTGCACCAGGCTGCCCTTTTGGTTGCTCACCCAGTCCCCAGCATGGGGTGGGCAGCAGTGTGGCTGCACGAGGTCCGGCATGAGGGGGGGCAGAGGTGCAGCGTTGCTGGTCCACCTGCCCCCACTAGCCCCCCAGCCACGGGCGCTGTTCTTTGCTGTGTGCCAGAGCAGCAGGGAGGAGCCAGGAGGGAGCATGGCCAGGCAGGGAGGAGAGATACCGGCTCCATGCTGCCACCCCCTCCACGCTGCTCAGGCACATAGCCAAGGGCAGCGCATGTGGCGGGGAGGGGCACCGGCAGCGCTGCATCCGGACGCCCTTTTGGCCAGCTTGCCCGATCCCCACCGGCATGGAATGGCCAGTCCAGGTATGCGTCCCCCTGAGGGCATTTTGGTGCCCCGCAAACATTGGCACCCCCCTGCAATGCTTATAGTGCTTACCCTGTTCCACCAGCCCTGGCCACTCCTGCTATCAACATGAGCCAGGCCAGGTTCAGTGTTCTAACACATTGATTAACATCAGTATTCCTCCTCACCCTTTCTAGCCTGTGTATCACTTTTTGATTAAAGTACGTGCACAGGGAGAGGTTAGTCCTAGGAGACCAGTTGCTTCCCAAACCACAGAGCTATGCTTGTGCACATATGCATTATTTGAACTACTATATGAATATTTAACATAGATTTTTAGAAAGGAATGGTTTAATCTTAACACACCTGTCTTTGTGAGACAAGATTAAGTAAACAGATAAATAAAAGTTCTAAGGGACTGATCTTTTTGTACACCCAATTCCCTGTGACTCAATAAGAAAGGATGTGAAAGCCATGAGGAATTCGGCCTATAATAACTTAATTCATAGAAATTCAGTTCAATGCATCTTTAGGAGTGGCCTTAATTCTTTGGGCTCACACATTAGTTTCCCCTTGGAACAAACGCATGATGATAATAATTTGGGCTGCCTTCATATGTCCCTGCAGGGTTCCCATAATTCCAATAAGCCTATTATCAGTTACAGCAAAAACACTGCACACTGTGCAGGAATAGCCCCCTGTGCAATAGTCACTGTGCTAAGGAACTCTCTGGCCAGCAGGGAGCGGGTGCTAGAGCTCTGCACTGGCCCTGTTCCCAGCACTATTGCTACTCTTGACTTCTGAGGCCCAAAGCAGCTATGGGAAGCAGACCATAAATTAAAACAGTCCTGAAGATGCTCTAATTTGCCCTGGAGACTGGGTGAGCTCTTGTAAGGCCTAATGATATAGAAAAACAAAAACAATTTAAGGCCACGCTCCCACAACACTGCCCCAATCACAGGAAGAAAACAACTGAGAATTAGTAACAAAGGCTATGTCTACACTACAGGGCTCAGTTAAGCCCGCTTAATAAAGTCTACTATAAGCCGGCTTAAAGTAGACCTTATTAAGTTGGCTTAGAGCATCCACACTCAAAAAGCCAGGAGACTGACCACATCCACACTGGCAGCTGTTAGGTTGCCCTAGGAGCAGTGCATTGTGGGTAGCTGGTCCATAGTGCACCACAACAGAAGTGCCTTTCTCTCCCAGCCACTCCTTTACCACAGAAAGTGAATGACCACACCAGCCGCTATACTGTGTGTGGCAACAGGGAGCCCTGGGAGGTCAGAGAGCCTGACGTAGCCCAGTGATGTGCCGGCACAGCACTCCACACCCTCCCTGCATTGCCCAGACTCCTCCGGCTCTGGACCAGGTGCCACAAGGCAACCACCAGCGCACAAGCAGGGCGCAGCAGTTGTTAAGATTCAAACACTGGGAAACAGCACATAGAGGAAGGTGAAGTCAAATCAATTTCCAAAGGGATAGCCATGTTAGTCTAGTTCAGCAAAAGAAACAAGGAGTCGTGTGGCACTTAAAGACCAACAGATTTATTTTTCACATGAGCTTTTGTGGGAGATAATCCCACTTCATCAGATGCTTCGAAGATGGGTGAATTTACAGAATGGAAAGAAAATAAATGCAAGGGAGTGTAAAACATAGGATCAGGTCATACAGTAACAGCAAATCAGAGCTGTAATGGGAAAAGAATACATAGTCATGATTTAATCCTGTTTTCACATGATCTAATCTAAACAAAATAGCAACTTCTTTCTTTCTTTCTTTTGTGTTTTCCAGTGTTTGAATCTTAACTGCTTTGATTTGCTGTTACAGTGTGATCTAATCCTATGTCTTGCATTCCCCTGTGTTAATTTTCCTCCCATTCTGTAAGTTCCCCCATCTCCAAACCATCTGACAAAGTGGGAGTTTCTCCCATGAAAGCTCATGCAATAAATAAATTTGTTAGTTTTAAAAAGTGCCACAGAATTCCTTGTTTGTTTTACAACAATATCAGGGGGGTCAGGCTGAGAAGGGGAGAAACATGTGGGGTCATGCTGGAGAAGGGCAAGGGGAGAAACAGGCAGAGTTGGGCTGGAGAAGGGCAAGGGGAGGGACATGCGAGGCGGGCTGGAGAAGGGGAGGGATACGGGATTGGGCTGAGAAGGGGAGAGATGCTGGATCAGGTCAGGGGAAAGCAACGTGGGCTGTAGTGCTAGGATGCAGGGCTGGAGGGCTGGGACCAAGACACAGAGGGTTTTGATGTGTTGCACACGACTGAGAACACTCTCAACTGTGTTGTGGCTTCTCTCCAGCCCCCATGCCCATGTTTCAGATAGCTAAAAGGCCAATCAAGTCAACTTAAGCCAACTCCCAGGCTACATTGGCTTAAGTCGACTTAATAAAGTTGACTGAAAAATTAAGTCAACTAATGAGTTATTATTATGCTTAAGTCAACTTAATAATTTCTAAATATAGTTTGGGCTTTGTTTAAGTCGACTTAAGGGGCTTTAAGTTGACTTAAACGTATAGTGGAGACCTACCCAAAGACAGCACTCCTGGCATCTGAATGCAAACTGTTCCCATTTGTGCACTGAAATACTATATGGCAAAAGGAAGCAGTTGAAACCCATGGAATAGTCTGTTCTGAACAGTACACTATATAAAGTATTTATACAAGTGTATTTTATTTGTAATCAGTGGTAATGTGACGCTCACAAGGCAGAGGTCTTTGCAGAGGAAGGAATCTGAGAGTTCCTAAATTCTAAAGCATTCAGAAAATGTTTCAGAACGTTCCACACCTAGCAAAGACGCTTTGCAATGGTATGCCTTTATCAATGGACTATTAACTAAACTGTAATAAGAGGCAGGGGTGGTTTTGGTTTTATTTTTTTAATGGGGGCTATTCTATTCTATGACATCATTTTATACTGCTTAGCACAGATATCCCTCCAATCTGAATATACTGCAGATCACGAAAGTGATGACCATCAATCTCTCACTTCACCTGATTCTTCCTGTATATCATAGACTCTTCATGAGTGCAATTTGCTGTACAAGGTGTTTCTGTATTTATGCTTAGTGCATAATATTGAGAGAATGGGATTGATTTTCTGTATTTTATTGAAATATATAAGGTCAGAGAGCCGTGTATGTCTGGAAGTTTTTATTTGCCCTGGCGCACGTGTCAAAAGAACTTAGTTTTCTTTTTCCAGACCTCCTCACCACAATGACCTGTGGTGTTCACTGGTTACTCACTGCTTATGGTGCTTACAAGAGATCTGCTTTATTCCATACCTGGTTCCAAACGCCTGTGCATAACAAGAGTTTCACAGCACCCAGCCCAGACTCTCTGCCTGGGAAACTCAGCCCTTAAAGGCAGAGTGCTCAATACCATAGTCTGTTTCCAAGACAAGCAGTTTATACCAACACAGCTGTTAAATTTGGGATTGTCAAAGGATCTGAAGAAATTTAAGTGCCCTGTTCTCAGTGGCTTTTACTGGCATTTGGGTGCCTTTGAAAACCAAAAGACACTTGAGCCACTAAAGAAGAAAAGGAATTCCTATATCCTTTCCCATTATTTGCCAATGTGTTTTAGCAGTAAATATGTGTTTTAAAATATTTTGATACTTCCCTTGTGTCTCACAAAGGAGTCTGACTGTGTGGATTGGAAAGCAGAGAACGTGGTGTTGCTGTCCCAGTATTCATCCATGCTGAAACTTGTGCCATCAAAATGAGAGTCTACGCATAACAGATCATGTAGCAATTCACTGGAAAATCTTCCCTTTTCTATCTTAAGTGATAAGTCCAGCAGTGAAAGAGTTAAGAGTTGTGATGTGCCTTGTCATCATTAGATTTCAGAGTCAATATCCAATTTATGGGAGTGGGGAAATTCACACCACTTTTCAAGCTATCACTTCAGGTTGTTTTCAGACAAAATTGCATTGATGCACATGCAGTTCATACTCTGAAAGTATTCTTTACATCCAGAAGATATAGATACTGAGGGCTTGTCTATATACACAATTAGCCCATGGCAAGCTGGGGTATGAAATTATCCCAACTTAGCCTGCTGCAGTCCAGCTGTCCATGTGGACCTTGCCAATGCATTTTTACTGTTTAAATGAACTAGTCACATTTCAAAGAGGATGATATCAAAGTGCTCCAACAAGCCAACACCCACCAGTAGAGTCCACACGAAGTTAGATGGCAGCAAGCTCGAGTGGAATAGATTCACACCCTGCACAGACTTTGGTCAGGTTAGCTATGTCAGTCAAAGGATGAAGACGTGTGATCCCCAAGTGAAAAGCTTTGCCTGCCAAAGCCTTTGAATAAATGCATTTATTCCAGGAGAGCTGCATTTTTTATGTATAGCACAGTTCATTTGGGATGAATGGTGCTAGGATAAGCTATAGGGAAAAAGTAGTTTCACCAGTTAAAGTTGCACCCACACAAGGAGCAGTTTGCTCATGCAGTATGCCAGTACAACTATACTGTCAAAGCACTCCTAATATAGCCATGGTCTTAACTTTTTGCCTTAAAACCAGTCTGAACAGAAACCCTCCCACTGCCCCTAATTTGTCTGCACAAATTGGTCACAGCCATTGCCCTAACCCATAATCATCAGCTGGCTCCAACCTGATACTGATCCCAGTAGGAAAAAAAGAGCCATGATATTCTCCGGGCTTCACCCACAACCCACACTTTGCCTATTTCATTTCCCTAGGTAAAATGACACTCACTTTTGACTGTGTATTTACCCCGTTTCTTCTGTTTTGACACTGATCAGAAGTGAAAAAGTTAACAATGTGGCTATGTCTACACTAGCAAATTAGTCCAGATTAAGGAAACTTAATCCAGACTAATTTGCTCCCTGTCTACACTAGGGTTTGCCTAGTTCAAACTAAAAAACTATTTTAGTTTGAGCTCAGCAAAGCTTAGTTCAAATTAACTGCTTAGTTCAAACTTTAATTCAAACTTTAGTTCGAACTAGCACAATGTAGATGTGCTATTTGAACTAATTAAGTTTGAACTAAGCGGTTAGTTCAAACTAATCGCGTTTTTTTTAGTTTGAACTGAAAAACACAGTTAGTTCGAACTAAAAAGTTCCGGTTAGTTCAAACTAACCCTCAGTTAGTTTGAACTAACTCCAAACTAAGCAGTTAGATGTAGACATAGCCTTTGTCTGTTCCCTTTATGTGACCTCAGACTCAACAACAGAGATGAATGGGTCAGAGCTATTGTTTCGGGCATTTTACAGATTAATACATACAACTGCACACTAGCCTACATTTCATTCTGTTTTGAAGCTACCTTCACAGCCATAACAACTACAGACTTAATTGTCTTAAATGAAAATTAGGCCCATCCATATGGGATGACAGCCACAACAGAAAAGCAGCAGCTCATCAGTGCACCACGAATCAGACAACCAGCCTTTGGTCACAGATTTGCAGCATGCCCAGTCTCTGTATGACAAGAAACAAAGCAAGAAACAAAGACTGCCATTTAGCTCAGGTTTTGCTGTTCCTATGCAAACAGCACAGCACTCCTTATAGAGCACCACACCATTATAATAGTCTGGAAACCTCAGCCACCCTACCATCTGTACCCCACTGAATAAAGCCATATAAAGCCATTCAGCAATTAATTTAGGAAAAGTCTAAAAGCTGATATTGTTGAATATAAAGCCATTCACCAATCCAGAAATTAATTCAGTAGAAGTCTAAGATTATGCAAATAAAAAGGCAAAAATGTCTTTCCCTTGAGAGAAAGAGAGAAACATGGAGACCCCTTCTCCCTGCAGATAAAGATTCAGGTTATTAACAGTACAGTTCAGCATGGAGGAGTTCACATTGAATGTAGCAGTTCCTAACATTAATACAAAATATTCACAATAGCCCTCCAGGGAAAATTAAGTGACCTAATGAAGACTGACAGCTTTGAAGTATGAGGCTAACCTAAGTTGCTAGGGTACCCTCACAGAACAAGCGGTAACAAAATTCTCCAGCACAGCAAACCTTCGAAGTAGTTAGTGGAGCATGGCAAGAGGCAGACATGGTGTTATTCAGGCTATTAGAGCCAACTGCATGCACCATCAAGGCAGTCTTTTTTTTTTTTTCCTAAGGGGAAAACATGAACAGTGAAAACAGCATTAGAAGTGGGTTCGCAATGTGAGCTCTGGAGAATAGATATTTGCACAAAAGTTAGTGTTTATAGGTGCTATTGTTGCTTTAGCCTCTTCTTCCCCCTCTACGTAATAGCCCCAACTCCCAAATATTCTCCATGATGATTATAATTTTGCCCAAGATTTTCAAAAATAGGAGGGTGACTTTGAAGGTCATCTAGGTGCCTAATTTTAGCCTCCAATTCTTGAAAATCATCATCTGTATTTTTAGTATTATTCTTAATTTGAGTGACTGAAGATTTAGTTTGAGTAATTCATTTTTTCCCCCCTTTTAATCCTCCGAGCACACACAAGTGATGAAAAGGCTTAAGTCACATTGATTTTCTTTATATCAGTTCAAGGTGAACCTGCCTGTGACGAAATCCAATGATTTTGCTAAAGGACATGTGCCAGTAACGAGAATTTGAGATGAAAAACGATGGCTAGAAATCTCACCTTGGATCACAGATAAAAGGGGAATCCTTTGTGCTTCCATACAAGCTGCCTACCTGGAAAGCTCAGTCATTTTAAGAAAAAAGATAAATGTTTTGCAATAGTGAAAAGGGAGAGCTGGTGTAGTCAAGCACCTGATTTTAAGTTTTGATTCAGAAGTGGCTTGCTAGAGAGAAGATGTTCATTGTGTGCCTTCTCACTGAGCAAAATGAACAAGGAGTTTGGCAGCACTTTTAAAGACTAACCAATGGGTTTATCGCATGAGCTTTTGTGGGAGAAAATCCCATTCATCAGATGCTTGAAGATGGGGAACTCACAGAATTGAAATAAAACAAATGCAGGGGAGTGCAAATCATAGGGTCAAGTCAGACTGTCACAGCAAATCGAACAGTGGGATTAACAGGATGGTGGGAGCGGGGGGGGATAAAAGCAAACTTACCTGTTGTAATGGGAAAAGAACCTATAGTCTTTATTCAGCCCTTAGTTCATTGTGTCAAATCTACATATCAGTTCTAATTCTGCACTTTCTCTTTGAGGCTTTTATTTGTTATTCATTTGTCTGAATACAGCTATTAACAGATCAGAAGTGGAATGATCAGGAAGACTGAAGTATTCCTATACTGGTTTTTTTAATGTAGTTATTTCTGACGTCAGATTTGTGTCCATTTATTCTTATGTGCAGAGACTCCTGTTTGTCCAGTGTATAAGGTGGGGGGGATAGGACTTCTGGCTTATGATGGCATAAATCACATTGGTGAATGAGCCTGTGAATGAGCTGTTGATGGAGTAGCTGGCTTAATTAGGTCTTATGATGGTGTCTTTTGTGCAGATATGCAGGCAAAGTTGGCAACATGGCTTGTTGCAGGAATATGTGCCTGCTTTAATGTTTCTGTTGTTAGGTCTGTAGTTGCTGGTATCTGTTTAAGGTCGGGGGACTGTCTGTAAGCAAGGAGAGCTCTGCCACCTAAGGCCTAAGCAAGTGAGGAATCATCTTATAGAATAGACTGTACATCCTTGATGATGTACTATAGGGGTTTGAGTTGGGGGTTGTTGGTGACGACCAGTTTTGTTCTGTTGTTTTCTTTCTTGGGCTTCTCACAGAGCTTTCTATTCTGTTCTCTCTTGTTTTAGAATCCTGTGAGTAGGTGTCACAGAATAAATGTGTAGCAGAGAGACAGGAAGTGAAGGTGAGAGCGAGGTGGTGGGGGGGTGGGAAATGGGAAGAAACGGAACAAAGAAGACAAAAGAATAGAAAAATTCAGGGGGAGTAATGAGTGGAAAATTTGACCCCACGTATATTCTTTGTCTCCATCCTGCCTTCAAACTCCATGGCTCCCAAGGGAGTGAGGTAGTTTCTGAAAGCTCAGCCAAGCCAGGCTGGGTTTTAGACAGTGTAGGAGGGAGTCTTATATAACAGAGATGATGGAAATTTCCACAGATGATGGGAGATGAGTTCTCCTCTGACCTCAGAGCCTAATTCCCCAGTACAGCTGAAAAAAGGGCCTTCCATAAGTATGGGGGAGTATGTAGAGATGTTCACTTTCTGCTTTTAAACAACTCACTATATATGCACTTGAACTGGGATCCCTCTATTTACAAAAGCAGAGGGAATCAGTAGACAAAATTAGATAAATGAGTTAAAGCCACAGAGCTTGGCAACATGATTATGGAGGAGTTGCTGCAAAAATGGAGTGGTAGAGTAGGGTCTTAAATTACAGCTTCCCTTTACAGGGACATGGTCAAACTGAATACCCAGACATACAGAGTAATTGATTTCAAAGTTAGGCAAGACAATTACAATAATTTAGTCTGACCTCCTGCATACAACAGGCTACAGAATTTCACCCAGTTAGCCCTGTGTCATATATCAAGCCCATATCTTGTTGATTAGCTAGTGGACATTACTTAAAAAGTCATCCAGTTGCAATTTAAACATACATTTAAACCCACACACTTTTTCCTCTGAATAATATTCAAGATTTAGAGAAAGAAGTTTAACTGATCATTCAAATCAAATTTACAATTCATCCTGATAGTTTATATTTTGTATTTCCCTCATCTTAGAAAACAAAAACAAACCAGTTCATTTCACCTGCTGGTGAAAAGATAATGCAATATAAGGCTTGACAACACTACCAGGGAACATTTAAATCCAGCCAAGACACAGGTTTTATTGGATTTTTCAAAAAATCTTTACAGAATAATTTTTTATTGTTCTTGGTGTCTTCAGTACCCTGAGTTTGGGGCTGAAATTGACCAGACAGTGTTCCTTTAGTATAAACTGTGCAAGCAGTATAAAGAAAGACTGATAAAACTCTTGAAAAGATGCATTGGCTGGCTCTGCAATAGCAACAATTCACTAGAGTGAATGTGCTTTTTCAGACGCATTCCTGACAACGCAATTTTCTCACAATAATGTCAGCCTGACTATTTAACTCTTCCACTGACATTTAACCAGTCCAATAAGGAAGTTGCCAACAGCTAAATGAACAGGCTTCTCTTGTTCAGTGTACATTAATCAGTCAATCAATTAAAGTTTATAGGACAGAATATTAAAGAAGGCAAATTAAGTTCCTTTTCAATCACTTTGTGATATTCCTAGATTTAGGACAATGCAGTTACTGTTTTAACACCATTAAGAAAATGTCAGATTATGATTTTTTTTAAAAATAATTAATTACAAAACAGTGCAGTAATGATTAGAGTGGTGTCATTTTGTTTTGTTTTTCTTAACTTTCTGTAAACTCGCTGTCCCCACTCTGCAGTTAAAAAATTCAAAGTGCATTCCATAACCATCAGTATTCTGTAATAATTTAAACACACAAATCCTTTTGTATCTGAATCAAACACAAACAAACATAAAATTTCTAAAACATTGCTGCCTTTTCTATTGCCTGTCCCTCATGTGACTTATTTCTGGCTGTTTCTTTCAGTTGTTGAAAATCTTTAATGGAAAGCAATATTACTTTATTATAAAGAAAATATTTCTTCTTGCAATCAGTAGTAGAGTGATAAGTAAGATTGAGGCCGCCCGTGACCTTTTTCAGCATGTGAAACCTACATAAGATTTCACCATTGACCCATTATTGGTTTTATAATTACTTTGGTTTGCATGCCTCATTACATTGATATACGAAACATACTACAGTAATTGGATTGGATTGGTGTTTTACCCAGGGCGGTATTGTAATTTATCATAGTGCCGCTGTTTTGGTTAATGCTTTGTTCTTTGCACAGAGTGGTACTAACCAGCATTCCATCTCTGAAGGGTCCAAAAGAAGAGATGTCACCCTCAGTTCTGTTTTGAATTCAGAGACTCTTTGCTGTGTGTTTAGGGTGTCTCGCTGCTCTCAAGGATCATAGGAATATGCAATTATACACCATCTACAAATATAAATTAACAATAGTAAATAATGATATACAGGATCGCTTAAGTACAGTCCTTACTAACTAACTTTAGCCAAGTAGCATCTTCACTGCTGTCATATTATGGTAATAGCAGAAATTGTATTGACATCCTTCGACTCAACAAGTACAGGCCCTTTCCCCACTAAAGTTAAAGTGGAACTCCCCATAGTTCTAATATTGCCTAAATAATGTATCTGAGCAATGTGGTCCTTCTAGTACTGGACTCTGGTAAAGACACTCTAATTCTGGGGTAGGCAATCCGTGGCACTCATGCCAAGAGTAGCACACGAGCCAATCTGGAGCGCCATGCAGCACCCTCTGTGGTTCTGTTGAAATTGCCACTCCAGCCACTGAAAGCCACTCTGGGCAGCTCCTTTCAGTGGCATGTCTGGGGAGGGGTCCCCAGACACGCCACAGAAAGCAGTCATCTGGAACAGCTCCTCTTGGCAGTGGGCCTGGGGATGGAGGCCCCACGAATGCCGCAGAAACCAACTGCCCAGATCAGCTCCTGTCAGCATCCCTGGGGATGGGTCCCTTTAGCATGCATGCTTGGGGAGGAGCCACTTCAGGCAATTTTCTTCCATGGTGGTCCATGGGACCACACCCCACTCTAGTCATGGCTGCCGCCAAATCTTCAGACAGTGGCCACTGTTGTTTGGCAGAGAGGGCCACCAGCACTGGCTGAGGGCTAGGGAGAAGGGGCTAGCAAAGGGGTTGGCAAATGTTGCCAACCCCTGGTCTAATTAATACAACACATTTAGTTGGATTTCTGAGTTCTGATGGCAAATGGATTTTTTAATTAATTTTAAAAATGATGTCAAGATATTTTCTTAAATATTCCCTCATATGTTATTAATTTCTCCTCAGATCATTCAAATTGAAATTATTTTGCAAACTAATATTTATCTTTGATTTGTTGATGATGTTTGTTTACTTTTTGCAACTCATTTAGCTTGGTCAGCAAAAAAAATAGGTCAACTTCACTTCCTGATTCTCTTGCATTAATGGGTTTCTCATACTATAGGGATATGTTTAAATTAACAAAGAACTGTATTTATACATCATTTTCAGAATTATTATAGCACTTTAGCAATAAACCATGAATTACTAGTACATGTTGAGTTCCTCAGTATGGCTAATGCAATTAAAGGGCTACCTTTCAGCTAGTGTAATTCTGCATAGATTCACTGAAGAAATATAAGACAGTAGAATCCGCTAAGTTACATCAGCTAAGGATCTGGTTCCCTAAAATATATTCATCCTGTACATGGAAGGCAGGTTTTTCTGTTCAACATTGATAAATTGGAATTGGCAATCACTAAGTCTACACAGTTCCTGCATTCAGTTAGATCTTTCCACACATAGAATTGACTGGAAAATTGCTAGCACATGGTAGATGGCCAATTTTAGATTACTAGTTAGAAAAATTAAGAAACAATGTCCTTTGGCCCTATATGAAAGAAAAATACTCAAATTTCTGTTGCACAGAGCCTATGATAATTCAAATCTTTTGCACCAGAATATCAGGATATATAGTCATAATAAAGAATCAACTACATAAATCCAATGTTAAGTTCTCAAAGAGAATTGACATTCAGAGATCCAGTGTTTCTATTTAAATATTTATTCTGCTTTTAGCACTCACAGTTAATTAAATTCTATTTGTCTAAAATCAAAAATTAAATGATTTGGAATTCTTTTCCAACTTCACATCTTGATTTGTCTAAATTAACTAGAAGGACAAAATATTTTCATCTGGAACAGGAAACTCAAAGTCTATCCATGGTAAAACTTTTCCTGATGCCAAGTAAGAAAATAAAAACATGTGTTTAATTTTACCAGGGCAAGAACAATAGGCAATGTAATCTTGTTATGAAAAAAGTGTTAATGATAGTAACAGAAGTGTCCCTAACTCTTCAGTGAGTGTCAAATAATGTCTAATTTGTAGGCAGGGGCATCACTGGTGCGGGGCTTACAGGGCTTGAGACCCAGGTCCCGGCGCCTGAGCCCCAGGTCCAACGGCAGGCCATCTGCGGCGCTGCGCTGACGCAGCTTGAGCCCCAAGTCCTAACGCACCAAGCCCCGGGTCTTTTCCCAGGCCAGCAGTGCTTCTGTTTGTAGGTAAGAACTAATGGCTAGATACCTCCATCTTCACTCATGCTGAGTAATACCTAACTCTGCAAAGACTATCATTGATATAGATAGGACAATTCCAGCAGTAGGGGACTTCTCAGTGTAAGAAAGGTTTGCAAAATCTGGCCTTAAACCATACAGCAAATTTCAGAAACATCTGGACTCATCAGAGTCTGAAGATTTAATAAAAGTAACTATAAGTCTCTGTAAGAGGGTTCCCCACCATTTCAATGGTATGGCCCTGATTCAGCAAGATCGTTAAACACGTGGAGAGCATTAAGCACATGAGTAGTTCCACTAAGTTGAGTGGTACTATTCACATCCTTGAAAGTTGGGCACTTACTTAAGTACTTTCCAGAACTGGGGCCTAAATTTCTACTTTGAAAGTTATTACACCTGTATTTTCAAGATGATCTTCCAAACCAACTCCCCCCCCCCCCACTCCACACACAAACTGTAGAGTTACTGAACAAACTCCCACTTACACTGGCTCAGACCTGTGGAACATCAGTATGTCCTCCACAGTGACTCCATGACTTTAAGCTGCAGAGATGCCATTTTATTTTTTATTTAATAGAAGTGCTGCTGAGCCATATTAATTTTTCTGTATGAATAGGTCAATTTCATGCAGAGAATGCTGGAACCTCTTGATAGTTCAATGGCCTAAAAAGCTTATGGATATTTTCAACTGGATCACTAAACTTTTCAGATGATGCTCCAAGACAAGCTGCACTTAATTTTATACAGCTATTTCATCTGCTTCTGGAGAGCAGCCCATCTGGCCACAAAAAAAAACAAAACAAAACTTTTCCATCATTTTAAAATAAGGTTTTTTTTCTGATAATGGTAGAGGGGTTCTTTCTTTCTTTCTTTCTTTTTCACCAAAAGAATTCCACTGTCTAAGAGGTGTTATCTCTGGTACACAATCTCATATTCATGGAAAAAGTATTGTGTTACTAATGATAAACAACAAGAATGTGCTTCTCAAAACTATTCATGTTCTTCACTTAAGCAGGTAGTAAGGATATTTTAAGTTTCTACTAAAGAAGCACTGCCATGTAATTTGCTAAATTTATACCAAACACAAGAATATGCATCTAAATGAGTATCTCAGTATGAAAGTCAGTGTTTGAATATAATTGCCCATTTACATTGAAAAGCTCTTATAAAAATCTTTTTCTTCAAAAGCTGAAAAACAGTCATAATTACAGAGGAGTAACACATGACAGATAATGTTCCAATTTTAGAAAATTAGCTCTTTCTTGGATTTCCAGTGAAACTCTCTTTGTCTGACTATAGTATCAGACTGAGGGCATTGTTTGTCTATTCAAGACAGAGAGAGACACTGTGCTCAAACAGAACTGTTGTATTAGTTAGCATTTACTATTCAAACTGTAATACAGATCTACAAAACAGCCTTCTTTGTTTCAACTAAGGTTTGCTCAAAGCTCACTGAGCTTCACATCAGTCTAGTCCTCTTTGGATCAGGCCTCTGATTATTCATATGCAGTCTCATACTGTTCCCACCAAGTCAATAGCAAAGCTTTCACTGAGGTAAACAGGAGAAAAATCAGGCCCATTAAGATCATGTCTCTATCCTAAGGCAAAGATAAAGTGTTTTTGTAGAGTAGTTTTAGAGACACAGTGACATAGTTGCACTAGAATTAGCATCATGTCTGCTGTTGTTTCAAAGGGGTTTTTCTTCAAATTGCTTTCTTTTTGCTTTCATTTAGCTCCACACCAAAGATTAACACTTGTGTTTCCATCACACAAATAATTTCATACTATAGTCCAAAAAACTGTATTATCCATTCTGTTGTGTTTAAACTGTAAGATATACAGGTGCATTCACTGTACAGTTCTTTTTAACGCATAGACACACAAATCATATTGATTGTACAGCTTTTCAAGAAAAAAAATCACAGTTGCATACCTGCAACTTAAAAGATTTAATTCCTGGTATCATCAAAAAAATTATTTTGTACAAGAATTCCTTCTCAAAATTATTCCTTTGACTCCTTCCTTGGAATACAATCTAAGTCAATGAATAATTAGATGAGGAGTCAGTAGCAAACCTTACAAGGAAAAGACAACACATATAGCAAAACTGCTTAAAGACAAGAAGTTTCATTTAAAATGATATAGCAATGAAAATAGTCATTTAATTAGCCAACAGTAGCTTTATGGGAACTTATTTACTTATCGGGTGAGCTGTAGCTATTCCTATAAAGGGTTTGGAAATCCTTTTGTTATGTTATATTTTACAACTAATATCATCTATCTTATTTTATGGATCATCTATCGCTAATTCAAAATGATGGCTTCACATGATGGAATGACTTGTGATGCTAAGGAAAAAAAGAGCTAAAGAAGAGATAGCAACTATAGGGAAATCTGGGTGTCTCAGAGCATTAGTGCTTGAATCCGAAGCCTTTCATCTCTGTGTTGCCAGTTCAGATTTGATCCACTTCAAAAAAGAAGCTGTTACTATCTGTTCAGTAGCCTATTGAAATAAGATGGTGTTCTCAGTTTGGTTCCATAGGGTGTATCCACATCTCAGTTACATATTACAATTGCTAGCAGTCTCATTAGAGAAGCTAAGCGTGGAGGGGAGTTCAGTTCTGCAATGTTCTGACTACTTTTGTGAAAAGCTGAACTTCTTCATCTCTCACTTAGTGATAGATGAAGTCCCTTAGTGACTCACAGGAAGAAACTTTAGGACCAGGCCCTCTTTCCCATATGTGTCCCTCCAGTTCAAAGTTGAGGCACATTAGCAGCATATTGTGGGGAATGTTGCACTGCCACTGGCTGTGCTGTAGCTGCTCTGTAGCTGGAAAGAAGTTATTATTCTCCAGCACTTCCACACCTTCCCAGTGAAATGAAGCAACGTTACAAATAGGGTTGAGTTTTTTGCTTGTTGAACAATTAATAATCCATCTAGTTGCACTTTGATTCCAAAATCCTATAAAGCAGCATGCAGATTTATGGTGTCTTGTTTCCAAAACCCCTATGGACTTAATTATGTAAACATAATTGGGGGGGAATGAGGGGAGGAAAAGTGCATGATAAAAAATACAGGTTGTACTCTTGAATCTCACCAGTAATTAACTTTAACATGCACCTTGCTTTAAATAATACATTTCACTATTAGCCCTGTCACAAGCCAAATAAGATGATTTTTCCCCAGCCGACTAAGCCTTCTCAACTACTTAAGCAACAATGTAGTGAGTTACCTCATCATATATCTGAGAGCTGTATAACAAAGGAACAGAAAAGAAGAGGTCCATGATCGGGGCACTAGTTGGGACTTAGGAAATCTGAATTTAGTTCCCTGCTCTACAAAGGCATCCAATGTAAGCTTGGGCAAGTCCTGTCATTGTTCTGTGCCTCAGTCTCTCATCTGTAAATTAGGGTAATAGCACTTCCCTACCTCACAGGAACAGCATAACAAAACACATCAAAGATTGTGAGGCACTCAGCTACTTCAGTAATAAAGAGCGTATAAGCACCCTAGACTTTATGTAATCTATAGGCAAGCTGTTTTCAACAGTTTGATTGCCAGGCTGTGACAGCAGCATTCATCAAAAGCAGACAATCCCTATGTAAGGTCAGATTGTGCCATAGCAAAACATTATCATTTTTCCCCTGTAAACTAGGATAATTTACATTTCCCAAGCTAAAAATCAGTAAAAAATATCTTTTCGTTCCATCTCAGTTCTGGCTTATCTCAGCTATTACCTTCATATTTTTCTTCTTACCAAAAATATTGCTGTAAACCAACATGTGCTCCCCTCTGTACTTGCTTAGAGATGGAACTATAATAAAACTGTCAAGTACTGTGGAGTAATTTAACGTATTTCCCTGGTGTCTTGCTGGTCTTGATAGGTTTCTGACCCAGAAATTCCTCTGTCAGATCCTTTAAGTGGCATTTCATGATTGGCTACAACTATACCCCACAACACTGATGGGCTGCCAGAAATGTAAGCAATTCTGTCTGACTAACAACAGAGTCAAAAGGTATAAGAGCACTAACAGGAAATGCCTAATACAGCTCTGGCTGTCTGATTGAGATAGCTGTGATGCGTCAAGGGAGCTCTGGTTCCATATTCGCCACGGCAAGCTTATGAGAGACATATCTAGCATAAGTGCTGATGCTGTGGTTTTGCGCCTTAAAAGAGGTGCATGCAGAGACGAGATTCTGCTATTGCCATTAATTTGTTACACTGATACCAAATTTTGCTTTTAGTCAGTTTAAACGGCACCAGATAAAACCAGAAAACATGTCTGCTGATGTCTAAACATCCTGCTGTGACAAAAGAAACCCAATTTATGCTATCTAGACCACCAACTAATGCTGATAAGAATCTCATGACATTTAACAACAAATTGATTTTGCTCTTTGGCTTTTAACCATTGATTTGGTTCATTTAGTGATTTTTCATGACTGCTGAGTGATCAACATTCTTTTTAAACCAGGAATTCTGCTTTTCTTGTCTAGTTGGTCCAGCAGATAGAAAAATAAAAAATTGCTGAAGTTCAAACAATTCCTAAAGGCAGGACACATAATTTAAACCGTAGCTTAGCTTCCTCATCTTTCCAGCATAGGAGCTGAATGAGATAAAAACTGCAGAGTCACATTGCTCTTTGAATGAATGTTAGTATTCTGGTTTTGTTATCACTGTAATTTCTTACCAGTGAACACACTGGATAAAATTCTTAGCTGGTGCATTGTCCGCAGTATTCCATTAACTGTAATGGAGTTACACCATTAAAATCAGACAAGGATTTAGCCCAACATCTGCAAATTTCTATTATAAATCAATGCTCTAGCTCAGAGGTTTTCAACCACTGTGTGTCAGGACATGTTACTATATTGTCACACAGTGCAAAGTCAGGGAGATGGCTGGATTTGGCCTTAGGGGCAAGGGGTAAGCCAGTGTGTCCTGTAGGGTTGCATCACACTGCCAAGCGTGTAATAACCAGCAAAAGGTTGAGAAACACTGCTATAGCTCACCAGTTCGGGCAAGGGACTGTTTTCAAAATGGGACCATGCTCAAAGAAATGCAACTGGGAATAAAGAACCTTGAATTGTAAAATGACAGTCAATAAAAGATCATGCACATCAAAGTTATATCAGTCAAGTCTGAAACACAGGACCATAACTAGTCTGAGGCAAATGGGGCAAAGCCCCAGGCACTAAATTTTAGAGGGCACCGGGCAATGTTGCCTCTAGGCTGTGCAGGCTGTCACTCACTGGTACAGGAAGGTAGTTTTTAGAACTCCTGCCCTGAGCATGCTCTGAGCATGCTCGGGAGGGAGCCCAGCCTGTGACATGGCTGCTCCAGTGGCCAAGTAAGGGGGCCCTGGGGGAGGGGGTCAGGAACGGGCAGCCACTGGGGACAGGGCACGGGGGGGGTTGGCTCAGAGCAGCATGGGGGAGCTGGTGGCTGGTTGAGGAAGGGGTCACGGCAGTGCAGAGAGCTGGTGACAGAGTGGGAGGGTTAGAGAAGGGGTTGGGGACTTGGGGGAATCCAGCAGCAGGGCAGGTGGGAAACTGGATCTGTCCAGCAGTAGGGGACGGATCTGGCTCCTCACCACCTTCTGCCGGCTGAATTGGGCCCCGGGTTCGATCAGGCCCCAGATCAGGGGAGTGTGCTTCTCAGGGTGTTTGTGAAAACCTGTAGTTACAGCCCTACTGAAACATGAAATATCTATGCCTTCGGCACTCATGTCTACGCCATCTGGATGTTGTCCTAACATCTTCACTTATTTGCTGTAGGAAAAGTTAAAGCTGTTATTTTTAATAGGCTTATTCCTAGATGAACTCCTTATTTGGACACTTGTTACAACACTGAAGTGGTTTAACACAGAACCAATTTATAAAGCAGAGAAAACCATCAGTGTTGACAGTCATGAAGTTTTTTTAAATCAACTGTGGAGAAACAAAGCTAATGATGTATAAATATTAGCTCAAGTAGAAAGACAGATCCAAACGCAGAAACCAGTTGCTTTGAAAAGATACCTTGTCAGGATTAAAATGAGCTAAGAATTCATTTAAAAGAGAAGGTGCTTCACTCTACAACATAAGCATATTAACAATATAAAGTATTAACCTTAGTCCATATTGAACATTTCAATACCATAGCAGACCATTTTATATGACCAGCTGGTGCAACGCCCAGCCAGGCTCATGTGAAATGATTCTCTTGGATGCTTATGACATGTCTTCCTTAATTCACCTAACTAATTCTGCAATGCTATACATTGTTTGTATGAATGAAAATTCCTTCCTGACTCTTCTTCAGGTGATAAGGTTATGAAGTAGGGAATTTAATAACCAACAGGGAGTGTTATCCCTTTTGAGTCAAAGAATCCCAGCTCAAGTGTGTGGAACAAGGAACTCTGCCTCCTGAAACACTTCACACTATATTAGGATGTCTCCAGACTCTCTTGCTGGAGCTCTATGAGTTTTGAGTCTCCTCTGCATTTTGGAGACCAGTGGGACAAATTAAGGACCACATGGTAGTGAGAGTCAGTAGAGATTACTGTAGTTTGCACTCCTGCTAGAGCTCTGGATATCTGATCTGACATCCAGTTGGCTACTTCAATAAACACTGTCTATTAGTATTAATTAATTATTATTATTTATTGTGGTAGCACCAGTCATGAACCAGAGCCTTTCAGTGGTGGGTACTGCACAAACACAAAACAAAACAAAAAAATCTTATAATCTCTCTTCCCTTTTCTTAAACTATTTAAACAGGGGACAACACACATCTGTTCCATTCTGTTCTATCTTCCCTTCTTCTCCAGGGTTCTGTAGTGAGAAAAGGGAAGTCATCTGTTTCAGAAGTAGTATATCTTTAGGAGCTGGGCATGACTGGAACCATCTCCACAGAATAACACAGACTGTATGAGCTAAAGTTCAGTCTGGTAGAGGAGGATGGTTGGAGTCCCTGTCCTTCTTGTCAAAACACGTGGGGCTGCAAGAACAGCCTCCATTTTGGATGGTGTAGATCTGGACTGTTGGGAACAGAACAGGCTGTGGTCCGCTGAAGCTTTCAAGAAGCTCTCAGTGCTGTGTAGTGCAAGATTTCACTAACTCTCTCTGTCTTAATAGGTATGCCTACACTGAAAACTTTTTTCAAAATAAGGAGGCTTATTTCAAACAACTTTTTAACTATCCATGGAGACATTTTGGTATTTCAAAATAAGCACTTCGTTATTTGGAAATAACACGCTATTTCAAAATAACTAAACCTTCATTTATTTCAAAACAGCAATTCTTTTGAAATAGTTATTTCAAAAAAAGCCATTCCAACCCACAGAATTGGCTTTTTTTTTTGAAATAATGGCCCTGTACTTTTCACTGCCTTCCCCTATTTTGAAAAAGAGAGTCTAGCAAGACTCTCTATTTCGAAAGAACTCCTATCTTATTTTGAAATAGAGTCTTCACTAGCCTCTCTATTTCAAAATAATAAATTTGAAATAATGCTATTTTGAAATAATTATTTTGAAATAAATTCAAAATAGTAATTCCAAAATAACTATTTCAAAATAACTTAGACAGTGTAGACATAGCCAGTCAGAACACAGGAAGAACTGACAAGCCTTAACTGTGACAACCAATCTCTGTTGATATACCCTATGGGCCTGATATATTTTTCTCTTTAGTGTATTTGGTTTAATTTCATTGCAGAACCCTTTCCATGCTGAGCTTCCACTTCAAAGAATCTGCATAGTGCACAGGGCTCCCATGCAAATGGATCTTTTGAGTCCCAGGGGCCCTGAACTCCTATTAATTCCACCAGGGAAAGGAGCAGAGTACTCTGTCGCACATCATCAGAAAGAACTTGAATAAAATGGCATGATGATAATTTGACACATTTTTTCTCTTTCCCTACCCAACTTTCAAGTTTTCTCTTAGGAGGTAATTACTGCCCATGAAAGAGGATTTCATGATGTTGCCCCAGATGCATAGAAGAAGTTTAGTACAGACCCTTTTTAGGTCTGTACAAAATCACCAATCCAGACATCTAATTAGTTCTAAGAGAAATAAAGTCAAAGTCAAGTGATTTAAGTCAAGTGAAACTGATTATCCTTTTTAAAATATACTAAGTGATCATCCAATGGTTGGTTACTTCCAAAATACTGACGTACATATGGCATATTTTTGACTCAATAGATTTTTGTTTTGTTTATTTGTTTTACTTTCTCTTGAAAATCAATTGTCCTCAATTACCTGGTAATTTTATTAAGTAAAATATAAGCCAGGACTGCCTGCATGTGCATTCGTTTTTTAATATCCTGCCTATTGTAATACATATATTATATGTGGCAGTAATCATGGCATTCTGATGTTCCCTATCCTGGTGCAGGCTTCTAATGCAAATGTTATTTCAAGTGTTTATTATACCTTAAATACTATAAGAATGAGGCATCTGGAAACAAGAGAGTTTCTCAGAAAACTTGTGTCTGCATCTGGACTGTACAGAATGGCATGAAAGTCCATTCAGCTGTTTATATTTAATACATAAAAGTCAAGAAATGTGCTTGCTGTCTGGGATTTCTTTTTTGTGTTCAAGCAACTCCCTTGGCAATCACTGAATTTAAAACACTGCTTGATAAAACAGAGAAAAATAATGTATGGTAAAGCATAAACTTAAATCCCTTACATTTTGAAAAATACAGCATACTACAAAGGTGTGAAAATAGTGCAGTAACACTATTGAAAACCGTAATGTTTTGTGCCAGTAAACACTATAGAATTTGAAGTATCTCTGTGTTTGCAGTTCTAAAAGTTTAAGGAGACATCATGAAGCAGGATAGCTTTTTAGTAAAATTTAATATTATTTTGGATGAAGTCAAACTGGGTTGAGAAGTTTAGTGTTATTTAGGTGGTATCATTATTGTTGTTCTTGTTGTTTTACTGCTAACGTAATTTTAAACAGAGATGGATCCAAATCAAAACACTGGATACAAAAAGAATCTTAAACTTTGCAACAGTGCAGAGCTGAATCTACGTCCAAATTCTTTCCTAGTTTTAAATAACTGAAGCCTTCTTTAACTGTCTGGATTGCTTGATATAGAATAGAGGGGAGGATGATTTTACTGAAAGATACGTGAATTATCTGTCCAATCTATACTATAGGGCCTATACAGTATAATATCTAAGCCAAATATCTCAACAGATACATTTAGTTACCAGCAAACACAAAATAATGGACAAATGTAGACCAAATATTTCAGACTTATTGGATAAGGAAAATGGATAACGTTTTAACCTTTATAAAAGTACTTTGAAAACTTTACAACCTTTGTACAATAGCAGAGGGAAGGCAGCATGATACACTTTAACTAGTATGATGGGGGGGGTGAGAAATGAGATGACAGAAGAGAGGATCTTAAAACTAAATAAAAAGGAGGTTTGGTACTTAAATTCCAAGGTGATGGGAACTATAGAAATACCTTAGATAGATGGGGAGATTATCTTGAATAGAGAAGGAGAGGGGAAGAGTGAAATGCAGTTTTAAAGGGTTAACATCTTGTGGATATAGATAAAGATGGAGAAGAATGTTATGTATGTGTTACGAACTAAATTTAAGATCAAAAGGAAGGTGGCTGGACATCAGAGTGGCTGAAAGAGGAGATTAGATTATGCAATAAACATACTGTATAATTAGCTTGATAAATCATCACATTCAGGGGCATGTCTTCCCAGAGATGTAGGCAACTCATAAAAAGTCAGGTTATTTCTCTAGCAAGCATTACTATATCATAGGATTGCTGAGGCATATCAGTTGGATGCTGTTAACATTCTCATTAATAAGCCCTATTTCCAAAGACGCATAACTCCAGTGTAACTAAGCGAACTGGTACTTGGCATCTTAGTAGTGTGTGGTAGCAGTAGTAGTAGTGTGCTAACTGCAAATACGTTATGTGTCTTGTCAGAACAATATGGAAAGAACTTCCAAGAACAATGTATGTATTTGCTGTACAGCATATAACCGCTTGAAATAAATTGCTATTGAAAATGTGTACCCAGAGAAATATGGAAAAATACAATTAATTGGGCACAACTAAGATCATCTAGAAGACATTTGGGGCTTTCTTGAGGATTCTTAATTCAATAGAAGGTTAGAGATCCTGCCATCTATCCCTGCACCAGCCCATCTCCATGGGTATGTCCACACAGGCTTCTTATTTTGAAACAACAGAGGTTGTTTCAAAATAAGAAGCAGCATGTCCACACAACGCGCCATTATTTTGAAACCATTAAACTTAGCATCTAATCGAAACAGCCATTGTTTCAAAATGGTTGTTTCAAAACAATGGCATTCAGACACGTTGTTTTGAAACAACACCATTGTTTTGAAACAACATGTCCAAACTGTTAATTCGGATTAACTTATTTTGAAATAAGGACTTTATTTCAAAATAACTCATTTTGAAATGGGTTATTTTGAAATAATGATGTATGTGTGGACATACATGATACAGTGTAATGTTTATGGCAAACAATCCCTATAAGGCACTTATCTGGCCATTAGGCAGCTTTCTTAGACTTTGGTAAGCCATTCTTCTTAGTGACCTCTTCCACTGCCTCTCTCCAGAACTGGCATAAGAACAGACTTGTCCACTTCTGCAGTGCGCAGCACTAGGTTTGTTTTACAGCAGTGGTTCCCAACCTTTTTTGCATCAGAGCTCCATTCCAGTGAAACTGCTTGTCAACCGCCTCCCTTCAAAAAATTTTAACGTTGAGCATGAATTCTGATGGAACCCTTCACAAAATGAAATGAAAAAGTGAATTATGGGGCAATAAAAAAATTAGAAGATGAAACTCTACAATCTTAATCAAATTCTTTACAAGTTCTCATTTATAAATCGATTGTGTCCCTATTTATAGTTGTGAAAAAAGAGGCTGGAAACTCTGGGAAAGAGCACTAACGTAACCTTCACACCAAACATGATCACTGGGATGATGTATACCCATACTGTACATGTAAAAATTCAGTCCACAGTCTACTTCACAAATATTATTGTTTATGGCAAACACTCAGTTAAGACCCACTTATTGCAGTGTCAGTATACTAGTACTATATTGTTAAGCATTCTGTAGTTAGATTGACCCTTATGTAGAAAATGGTAGGGGTATACATCACCCAAGTGGTCATATTTCTCAACACCCTCCTACTGCCCCCTTAGCTTTTATCACCCTCTTGATCTTCAAAATCAGCCCCCAGGGGGCAGAACTGCCCCCATTGGAAAACACTGTTTTAGAAGAAGGCTCTTATGCCTAGATGCGTAACGATTTCTTCAGTCCTCCTTTTTCTTAGGTCATTTCTCAGTTCCCTCCCCATGGAGCTCCTACGTCTCTTTCTTCCTAGATTCTCATTTTATTTGAAAAAGAAAATATTTATGGCCATAACTCCTAGCCACATTATTGCAGCTGTAGAGGGGGGGACTCTTGGCAAAGATGCCCAGCTGTGACATCATATGGTTACTATATCCATACAACAAGTTCTGCCCATGCTTTATGCTTATCAAACTCTTACATGTTCTTTGAGCAAGTAAGATGCAATAAGCACACACATGCTTTAGTTAGACAAATAGGGAGTGCAAAGGAAAGCACTTTAACAGTCATGTAAAAATTAATTCCAGGTATTTGGATCCACACATAACTATAGAAGTTATCTTAGAAATTCTGTGCAGTATTTTCATTTACTGTATAGACTGTGTGCAATTTCTATAAAAGAAATCATAGGTCAAATTTTCAGAAGTTCATGCATCCCCATTTTAAACATACAATAGCTTATTTTTAGCATATCAGGGTAGTGGCATGCCAACACTAGGCACCCACAAAGACGTGTTAATTTCACATGTATGTCTGAAAATGTGACCCTTTTAGCTACCTTCTTCTAGAAGAGCCTGGTGGCTACATCTAACCTATTATTCTTTTTTTCCTGCCTATTCACTGACCTTCTGACACACAAGAATATTTTTAAGAATTTCACCTCATTCATTATCCTAGTAAATAGACTGTAAAGTGCCTTATAAAATGTTAGAACCAAACTTGTTCCTAGATATATTTCCCTTTGTGTTGTCATGCTGCAGTAAAAGAAAAACAAATTGTCTCAGCGTACCATTTATAATGTCCTGAATGGGGACAAAAACATTTGTTAGCACGCAGAAAAAAGATCAGGAATAGGAAGTGCAAAGAATGACCAAGCATCTATAGTCTGTTTTTAATTATCTCCACAAAACATTGCATGCCATACTCAAACCATACAAAAACAACCCAAAGATTCAGAGCTGAGGAAGTGCTGACATTTTAGTCAGTAATTACTATGCACCTCAAAAGCCCAATACACCAGAGCCATAGAGAATAAATCTTATGGATCAATAAAATGTGAGTTCAAAACCAGGTTTCTGGTTCTTGGAGAGGGAAAAAAAAGTGGTTTAAAGAAATGTTCACTGCATTTATTCTAAAATTCCTACCTTCTTTGGAGTGCAAAGAGCTATACTTCAAAGAGCATGAAAAAACTTAGTATATCTCATGGGAAACTGAATATTGCTAGAGTTCATGTAAACAGGAGTTACACTGAAAAGGAGATTTTGCCTATAGTAACTGCTTTATGGGGATAAGATTGTTAATGTATCACAGATAAAGACAATGATACTTAATGAGCTAGTCAATTATCATCCAATCACATTCGGAGAACTGAACTCATCAATCCATGGACAAAAAGATTCTTGTCCACAGCTGAAGAGTGGGAGGAAGGAAACATGGGATGAATCCTCTCTCCCCGATATTCTGAATAAGCTAAATCCACAACATCGCTATAATAGGCTATGTCCACACATACATCATTATTTTGAAATAACCCATTTCTTAATGAGTTATTTCAAAATAAAGTCCTTATTTCGAAATAAGTTAATTCGAATTAAGGGAAAGCCTGCTTTCGAAATAGCCCTTGTTTCGAAATGGTTATTTTGAAACAAGGCTGTTCGGACATGTTGTTTCAAAACAGTTGTTTCAAAACAATGGTGTTGTTTCGAAACAATGTGTCTGAACGCCGTTGTTTCGAAACAACCGTTTCGAAACAGTGGCTATTTCAATTAGATGCGAGGTTTAACAGTTTTGAAATAATGGTGCATCATGTGGACATGCCGCTTCTTATTTCGAAACAACCTCTGTTGTTTCGAAAAAAGAAGCCTGTGTGGACATACCCTATAAAACGAGTGATTTCCTTTATTCTAGAATTCCACTTCCCTATGTGGATGTGCTGTCCAATCTGTGTGGTTAATATTAACTGGCTGCATTAATCCATTAAATCAGATCCAGCTATTCAAATACAAATCTAAGATGCAGAGTCTTGCTTTCAGTGCAAGCCATACATGCAGAGAGAGAGAGAGAGAGAGAGGAGAATATATAAGCACTGGAAACATTCAGGGCTTATAAGGTTTCTGTGCTCTTGGCTATGTCTAGACTTAGAAGGTTAGTTCGAATTAACTTAATTTGAACTCATTAATTCAAACTAATAATGATTAGTTTGAATTAAGTTAATTCGAATTAACATGGCCACACTAGAAGCCGTAATTCAAACTAGCATGTCCATGCACAGGACTTGCCAGTTCAAATTAGGTAGGGGGCGCTATTGCATAGGGAAAATCAAGCTGTGGCTAATTCGAACTAATAGTTTGAATTAACATGGCTACATTGGGTTAATTTGAACTAATTAGTTTGAATTAACCATAACTTTGAAGTTACATGAGGTTTTATAACTTTGAAGTTAGCTTTCATCAATTCAAACTAAGGCATTCCTTAGTTCATATTAATGAAAGCTAGTGTGGCCATCCATTTATTTAATTTGAATTGATCCTCATTAATTCGAATTAAATTGTAAGTGTAGACATATCCCTTCAGACTCATACTATTAGTTCCATCAAATGACTTCCAGCATTAGCTAAAATATGTAGCTATTCAAAAAAATGATCTGTGTCAATTTTGCAATATTGCAAATGGTTTAGCTAACACTGTAGTATTGGTCGGTGCCATCCAATCTGAATGGGGCAATGTTTTTAAAAACATTTTCAGTTTCTGAGAAACTTCTCAGACCAACCATAAAAAATGCCCTCTTCATCCACACTGTCTGGCACAGACTTGCACAACCATGCTACCATTTTTTCAGTTCAGCTTTTAAATTGTTTAAGAAATAGAGTGATAAGTTCCAGAGGGGTAGCCTTGTCAATTTCAGCAAAACCAAAACAAAGAAGGAGCTCTGTGGCTCCACCAGCTGCATGAAATGGAAAACATGGCATGTTAGCTGTGAGCCTATGCATATAGACAAGGGTAGGTTACATGGTAAATTCAAACATTTCCAGTGGGCTAGACCGCTAACCTATCTCTGCAGAGTAAACAAGTGTTTTGATTCAAACAGTGTGTAAGAGGAAAAGCCAGAGGTTAATCAAGAACTAAGAAAAATGTTAGAGAAGAAATCACCTTTTGTAATGACTTAGCTATTCAAAACAAACAAGGAGGCCTGTGGCACTTTTAGGGTATGCCCACACGTCTCTTTTATTTCAAAATAACATTGGTTATTTTGAAATAAAAGAGATTAAGTCCACACGATGTATTCTTATTTTGAAATGCCGGGGGGGGGGGGCTCCATCATTTCAAAATAGTTTAAACCTTCTTTAAATCGAAATGACTGTTATTTCAAAATGGTTAGTCTGAAATAACTCCATTCAGACGTGTTATTTTGAAATAACCATTATTTCAAAATAATACTTTTGCCCTTCTCCTTCCCAGGGTGCCCTCCTTTTAGCCAAATTGGGTGGGGCATGGCCCAGGGAGGAGGCCATGTTGCCACACCTCCCATGGTGTCCCTCTCCTGAAGCGAAATAGCAAGTCCTGTGTTTGGACATGCTATTTTGCTTTGAGCTTTTCCCTTAATTCAAATTAACTTATTTCAAAATAAGGACTTTATTTCAAAATAACAATGTACGTGTGGGCATAGCCTTAAAGACTAACAACTTTATTTATCACACCAGCTTTCATGGGAGAAAATCCCACTTCATCAGACACTTTGAAGATGTGGATCTTACAGAATGGGAGGAAGATAATAACATGACTACCCTTTTGGAATTATTCACTCAAGAATTCTGTTCAAACCCAGTGTGACGGTATCCAGTTTGCATATAAATTCCAATTCTGCAGTGTCATGTTCTAATTTATTTTTGTAGCTTTTTGCTGAAGTACTATAACTAGCATGTTGTTTTTAGAATTTCCAGGAAGACCAAAATGTTCTCCTACTGGTTTTTGAATGCTACCATTCTTGATGTTTGATTTGTGTCTATTTATTCTTCTGAGCAGAGAGAGTTCAGTTTTGCCAATGTGTATAGCAAAGGAGCATTGGTGCCATATAGTAGCATATATCACATTGGTAGCTGAGCAGGTGACTGAGAAATAGATTCCCTTAAAGTTTGCAGGCCAAGGTCAAAAATAACTGTGGCCACATCTCCATTAGGAGCACTTTGCTAACACACAGATATTGGCATACTAGACCCACTACTAGTGTGGACGCAGCTGTACCAGCTTTACCCTTCTCTTTGGCTGTCCACCAGAGTCAACGATGAAGGAAGTATAACACCTCTTTTCTCAGGGATGAGACACAAGTCCAACATCAGAAATAAAGCTTTTGTGACATTATAGGCAGCAGAAATTGGAAAGCTGTTTGATATTATGCCATGAGATGATGCTGTTGGTATGCTGCTTCTCTGCATGCGTGAACTACCTGGACATAATCAGACACAGCAGATTTCCATTTACATCTGTCTCTGTCAATTTCTTTCCAGTTCTCTATGTTTATATTTGCTTTCTTTGAGCAAATTCTCAGAACATCTTTATAGTTCAACTTTTAGCCTCCTTTATCACATTTCCCTTCCTTGACCTCTGAGTAGGAGAGAAACATTGGGAACCAAAGATCCAGCTTACAAGCAACATGACCTGTCCATCTCAGCTGAGCAGCTCCTATAAGGGCCTCAACACTGTCCATGGCAGTTCCTCTGAATACCTCAGGGTTTGGAACCTGATCTTGTCATTTAATTCCCATAAGCTGCTGCAGATGTCTGCTGCAGGCATGTGAGCTTCTTTATGTGTCACCTATCTAGGGTATTTTATAGACTACAGCACTAGAACACAATAGATCTTCAACTTAGATGCTGTAGTGATCCTGTGCTGATACCAGATATGTTTTGATAATCTTCCAGGCACATCAGAGGCTGACTGAATATGGCTTTACACAGGTATAATAAAAGCACTCCTATGCATGAAACAAGCAATACCAATAAAAGTGCAGATTTACTGATACAGGTGATGCACACTAGAGTCTTTTGCTGGAACAGCTTTGTCAGTCAGGAATCTCACCTCGTCACACTCTGACCTACGTATTTATTCTAGCAGAAGTCTGCATTGCAGACTTGGCCTGTCTCAATTCTTGCTGGTACTGTACTTCATTTTATTGATACAAATAGAAATGAACATATGGTTGTCTGAAATAGTACCAATAAAATCCTACTTTTAACATTTCCACAGGACCTAAATCGTTAATTTTAGAGATTTAACACAATGTGCCTTTATAAAGGCCAAGATGAAATCCTGCCCATCTCACAGCGGTTCCTGCTTCGTTGTGTGAATATAACTGAATAACAACCTGACTGCCATTAATGTATATTGGTGCCAGGCTACGGAGCACTTCAAGTTGCATAAATACTATTACAGAATTACTAAATGAATGATTCCTTTGAAAGGAGTCAGAGATGTATGATCTGCAACAATATGTAGCCCTTCAAAAATGCTGCCTCCTTGCAACTTATTTTTCATTCTCAAAAAACCAGTTGGCCCCTGACCTACAGGTTTCATTTCCCATTATTTTACTTCCAGTGATGAATGGCATATTAGCTGTCTGCTGAAGTGCCCACAGTGGGATTAATTAGGAATTGACTCTTCTTTTATTACAGGGTCTCCTACTTCTTATTTTCACCATTAAGCACGTTTAATTTTGATAGGCCAATACCTCAGTACCTGCCATTTTTGTATAACATCACATGATGATGGACAAAATTTTCAGACTGGAGCATCTAAAATAAAAACCTCTACCCAAGTACCTCCAGTTCAAACTAGTTAGTACCAGTGCTGAGACCAAACTAAGCACAATGTGGACTCGAACTAATGCTTAGTTCAAACTTAACTAAGACGGTTAGTTCAAACTAAAAACATGTTCTAGTTTGAACTAAACGTTAGTTCGAACTAAAATGTGTTCTAGTTTGAACTACGCATTAGTTTGAACTAGAACACATTGTTAGTTCGATCTAAAAAGTTTGTGGTTAGTTCAAACTAACCTTGAACTTCTTAGTTTGAACTAACAAGTTCAAACTAACTTTTGCTGATGTAGACATAGCCTCATAGGTCTGGCCAATGGAGTTAATTGAAATCATATTAAGGTATTCTGTACAAAGTGGAGGAGTACCTAAATTCTGATCTGTAAAGCATTAGACCACAGAGCCAGTGTTCATTACTCCCTCTTTGACTGGGCATGTTCCCAGCATCTTTCAGAATAATACCTCCACTATTGATGTTCATTTTTTTCTTATAAGACATCCTTTCACCAGCCCCGGGCAAGTTGTCTGACATTGGTCTGAAATAAGTAAGGGCTGCAAAAGCAATTACACTAGAATTTGCTTTTAATGATCCTCTCTTTCTCACAGTGATCCATCAGATACAGTAAAATGATTAGCACCCTACATCTGAACCTAGCATGCATTGTTTTGCTCTTTGGCTGTTAGCATCAAATGCTTTCCACCACTAAGAACTTGAGTACTGATTGCCTTACCATACTGATTTAGGACTGAGACCCTGGATTCTCATTAATGTTAATAGATCTCTAAGTTAATTTTTTGCCACTATGGTCAAATAATAAAATATATACAGATGATTACTTTGCTGTGTAATTTGTCACTGATGCCATAGCAAGCTTTTAACTGTAGTCATCTCAATTTCCATCTGCTTTCTCCATGTTCTGTCATAATCAGCTAAAAACACTGCTGGACATTTAGAGTGAGATATTTCCAAGAAATTCAAATGTGGGTAACCATTTGTTTTAAATCATTTGCTCTTAGTATATAAATGTAAGTCAGTCCACCAAAATGAAGTTAGATATGCATTTTAATATGCAGTTACATTCACACATGATGAACCAAAAGGCTACCATTTAAAATCACTTCATTACTACATCAGTTCTGCAGTTAGCAATGGAATGAAAGCTAAGTGAATACCCATTTTCTTTGTCTTTCTCTTAATTTCTTTTTATATTGACTTCAGCATGAAAAGAGGAACTAGTAAATCAGACAATCATTTCAGTTTCTGAAAGGTCCAATAAATCAACTTTTATATCTCTATATTTTTGAACGTATGCCTAAAAGTCTAAAGGCCGAGTGGATGTGCTATTAATTTGAAAATAGGTAGTTTGCATATCTGCTTAACCTCAAACGCAGACTCAGACATGCAGACCCAGGTGCACTGCACTAGAGAACTGCAAACATTACTGCTGTGTTCAAAAACACCAGGGAATAATGTGCCACAACAAATGTCAAGATTTTGAACTAATTTAGCTTGTTGCTAGAAATACTAGCATTTGATTTACATTAAGTCCATTTTAAGGTATGCTTATCCAGTCTACAGAAGACAAAACCGAAGGCACAGAATATGCCTATTTTAGATTTTGCATAGCATAAAATGGAAGAACGTGTTTTAATGTACACTGTAGTTATCAGTATTCCTGACTCCTTAAATGTGGTTCAAATGTACTCTGCATATGGAACATTTAAAAGCTAGCCTCCTGCCGGATGGGAGCACTGTAAACAGGGGCTTCATTTGGTGTGGCTTAGAACAGTTTTAAAACACTATAGGGCAAAGTCATGTCTGTTGTAAGAAGCATAATTCTACTGACATCAATGGAGCTGTGACCGAGTAACTGAGCTCTGCTTTTGGCCTTTTGTCTCATCTACTTATTGTTCAGAACAGGAAAGGAAACTTAGTGAAGAAAGGACATCAAGAAAAGTGATTTCAATGGACCTTGGCTTTAATTATCTTAACTGATACGGTCTGTTAATGATCTATAATAATAAGGTTCTTATTTCCAGAGCTCATCCCTCTGACGTGTTGACCTTTCTAGCTAACAGCTAGTTCCTGGTTATAACCATCAGACAGGAAATAAGATGGCAGTTTGGTAAATGCACAAATAATCATTTCTTCCATGCAAGGTCCATGTAATCATTTTAAAGAAAGTAAAAGCAGATTTTGTTTTGTTCTTAACTGGCACAACAAAGTGGAGATTTTGCAGGGCAAAATGTCATTAGCTAGAGATATCTTGCCAGACCTTTTAAAATCAGTCAGTCAATACTGTCTAGGCTGTTAAAGGAAAAGGATAAAATACTGAGTGACTGATGAAGCAACCAGAATCCAAATGGCAAATGTAAACATGATTACCTAAGTGTTTAGAATATGGTTATGCATAGGACAAAGCACAGTCTTGCATGTTATCTCTGCTCAGTGGCTTACTCCTATCAAAACAAAAAAATAAATAAACCCATTTTCATAATGAGTTCAGCTTAAATTCAAAGTCACATTCTATTCAGGCAGCTTCAAGAGTCAACAACTGATGTCCTTAGAAGACAGATGTGGTAAAACCACCAATGCAGTGTAACTTATAAACTTGTTTCAATGTCTAGTCAGCTGCTGGTATCAAATGGAGTGCCCCAGGGAATGGCCCTGAAGCTGGTTTTGTTCAACATCTTCATTAATGAGGATGGACTGGATGGCATCCTCAGCAAGCTTGTAGATAACACTAAATTTGGGGCGGGGATGTGGTAAATACATTGGAGGGTAGGGAGAGGATACATATTGGATCACTGGGCCAAAAGCAAACTGATGGGATTAAGAAGGAGAAGTACAGAGCCCTGCGATTAGTACAGAAGAATCCCGTGCACTGCTATAGATTAGGGACTGACTAGCTAAGCGCTAGTTCTGCAAAAGAGGCCCTAAGAGTTACAGTGGACAAGAAGCAGAATACGAGTCAAGAGTGTGCACTTTTTGCCAAAAAGACTAACAGCATAATGGGCTGCATTAGTGGGAACATTGGCAGAAGACTGACGGAAGTGATTATTCCCCTCCATTCAGCACAGGTGAGCAGGTCCGGTCCTACAATAGAGGCGACCAAGGCGGTTGCCTAGGGTACCAAACAATAGGGAGCACCAGGGGCGCCGCTGGCACTGGGCACCCGGGGCATGTTCCCTGAATCCCAGCGCTGGTGCCCAGGGTCTGATGGGTCTCCCCCCCAGTCTCTGGCCCAATTGGGCCAGAGATCCGGGCCCCAGCCGCCCGCGGCCACGGCAACCCCGTCCCCAGCTGGGGATCCAGGGCTCGACTGTGGAGGCTGCTCCTGGCCCCGTCCCCAGTGGGGGATCCGGGTCTCAGCCACCTGCGGCCGCGGCAGCGCTATCACCAGCCAGGGATCCAGGGCTCAGCCACCCGCAGCAGCGGCGGCCACTCCGGCCCCATCCCCGGCTGGGGATGCGGGACCCAGGCACCCGCTGCGGCACACGGCAGCTTCCGGCCCTGTCCCCGTCAGGGGGCGTGGCCAGCAGCCAGGGGGCAGGGCCTGCTGGCTGGGGGCAGGGCCTGGGGCCGTGCCCCGGATCCCTCCCTGGGGAGCACCAACGGTGCTTCCCAGAAGCAAGGCGTCATTTTGGGGCAGGGAGGAGAGGGGTGATCACCCTTGGCCCTGCAGTTCAGTGGGCCCCGTTCCGTCCTGCTGCCCCTTCATGGCTGTGTGGTCCCCTGCCACATTCCCACTGCTTTTGGTGTGGAGCCAAAGGCAGCGGCGAAGGGGGCACTGGGAGCATGCATCTGGCTTCTGCGCCACGCCAGCTCACCCAGCTCCTAGGACAAGGACGAGCCGCCCAGGGACGGAGCAGACCAGCCCAAAGGCCGGGGTCCACTCTCCCACCTCTCCCTTAAGCCGGCTGTTCCGCCCTGGGGAGAGGGCAGGGCAGCCCAGAGCCCCCCAGACTGGCCTGCTCCACCCCCACTCTGGGAGGGGTGGGAGTGCAGGGCCAGCCGTTCTGCCCCAGTGCAGGGCAGGGATGTTCAGTGAGAGGACCCCACACAGGCCTATTGCTCTGGGCCCTGCACCTCCCCTGGGGGTCACCAAAATCACAGGTACCTAGGGCACCAGAAAATGTTGGGCCACCCTGCTGGTGAGGCTGTATTTGGAGTATTTGTGTCCAGTTTTGGGCCCCTCACTACAGGAAGACTATGGACCAAGTAGAAAATTCCGAGGAGGGCAACGAAAATTATTAGCAGATTGGGACACAGGACTTATGAGGAGAGACTGAAGGAACTAAGCTTATTTAGTCCATAGAAGAGAAGAGTGAGGGGAAATTTGATAGCAGCTTTCCACTGCCTAAAAGGGGGTTCCAAAGAGGATAGTTCCTTCCAACCCTAACCATCTCTGACTCTATAAACTAGCCGTTTTGGAACGCACATGGACATGGAATGCTAACATTTGAAAAACATCACTCTGCTGGAGGCTTAGGGGAATGAAAGAGTGAGTCACAGAGCTGTTTTGTTGCAACACATCACGCATACATAAGCACATGCTGTTGTCACTGGAAAATCAAAGCTGCCTTGTGCTGTCAAATTTTCAGTCAGGGATTTCACAAAGCTCCATCAATGATGGATCGTACACTGATCAGAGATGGAAGGCTGCCCAAATTGCTCCACATTGCATATAAGAATAAATAAAGCATAAGCTCCACCTCACCGGACTTCAAAGCCAAGGTTCCAGTCTGAGCCCAGGCATCTACACAGCAATGACACAGACTCCTAGTCCAAGTCAGCTGACAGGGGCTAACCATGGAGCATCTAGTTGCTGCATTCCCTTAGATGCGTAAGCTGCTTGTAGGTATAAAGTTCAACTAATAAAAATCATAAGATTTTCATTTCCAAAATGTGACCAAAGCTATAATAGTCTTTCATGGCTCAATTCAATGAACCACAAGAGAAGATGACTAAATTTCGGCGTGTGAGCAGCCCCATCGGCTTTAATGGGACTGTTTACATTCTTAGAGTGAGACATATATTTTGAGAACTCTGCTGAATCTAGGCCTCAGTTATTGGGGGGGGGGTAATGTGAGGGTTTTTTGTTTTTTGGTTTTTGGTTTGTTTGTTTTTTAACATTTTCCTGGTTTACTTGTTGTTTATGAAACTGGTAAGAAAATTGAGGTAAATAGTCCACTATACAGAATCCTCACTGTGGCATTCATTTTAAAACATCCAAATATATATATACATATACTTTCTTGGACAAGTTAATTATAAGTTTCCAAGCTGGGATGTTGCCATCTCTAAAGGAAAAAACATTAGGGAGAACCTATCACAAGTACAAATCTCTGTGGGAAAGATGTATAGAGATCATCTGGATAGTCAGACATTGGACACCTGGTATTCCAGACACACTGGACACTTGGCCTTGTTCACAAACACTTCTTAACATTTGCTCTTCCTTTCTTGTCTGTTCATTCTTATTTCTTTTACACATAAATGTTAAATTTGTCTAGAAAAGCCCCCTGGGATTTGCTAATGGAAGTTTTATCCTTTTTCTATTAAGACCTAGGTAATATATCAAAGTTTTTCTTTCCTCTTGGCTATGTTATTAAAGATTTTTTCCAGTTTTTTCTGTTGTAAACAAAATACTTCCTTGTCCACTGAGAATGTGGTTATAAAAACATAATTAAAAAGAGAGTTCAGGATGTTATAGTTAGAGGATTTTCACATAGGACTAAAGTTGAAGAAGGAAAATGAAAAGAAGTTACAAGACCAGTATTTTTCTACACATTCTCTGCCAGCATTGAAGATGTCTGAGGCTCTGTATTAGGCTTTGCTGAGTTAGCAGCTGACTCAGTGCACCCTGTCACTTCATTCCCCCCCAGTAAATGTTAACTGAGCTCTGACTGAAGAACAAGCAGTTGGCAGAGGAGGCAAATTAATTGAGTAGAGATTCAGCTGAGGGGCTAATTGGGTGGAAGCAGCTCCAGCTGCTAGGACTATACAAGCAAACAGGAAGAAGCAACTGGAGGAGGAAGCCTGAAAGAAAGCAGAAGCAGGTAGAACTGGTTTCTGCAAAGGCTATTGTTTCCCTTCCCCAAAAACAAATAGGGAAGGTGGCAGCTCGTTGCAAATATAATATCTAATACAGCACAGTGATAGTTAAGACCTGCAGTGGTTATGGTTAGTGAGTGGAGTTGGAAAGGACTCTCAGGACATCACCACATACTCATCCTGACTTCCAGCTTGGCAGAAAGAGGGAAGGACAGGCTTGAGAGAGGGAGAATGAAGGCTGTGGGCAAGAGAAAAAGCTAGGGGCAGTGGTAAAGATAAGGGGGGGCCTTTGCCCTGCTCACCCTCCATTCTCCACACCCTGAGAAGAGCAGTTTTGAGGAAGTCTTTATTCATAGCAGCAGAATGTAATTAGAAAACATTCTAAGAAAAAAAAAATCTGAAGTATATACAGAAAGCTAATTGGATTTCACTGTTTGGGGTGAAACATTTGAAAGTCCTTGCAGCATTAAAGTATCTGTTTAGATATGTTACTGTACTGAGTAATCTGTAGGGCTGGTACAAGAACCAAAATAATCAGTGAAAGACTTTGTTGTTCATTTTTGAAACAACCTTTGCTTGTATCTTAAGAAGGATATTTGGGGTTCAAATAAGTACCAGTCCAGAGCTGTGAGCTATTTTTTCACATTTTGCTGACAGGCCTGCTGTGCAACTGTATAAAACTTGAATTACAATCAGACAAGCTAAGGCCTCAGGAGATGTCAGATGAATTCCTACTTGAAAATTGAATTTGGCATGAGAGCTAAAATTGGACCAGCTGCAGACATTAAGAACACCTAGCTTTTGGGCAACCAAAGTCAGTTTCATAGTCAGCACAGCAATATAAGACTCTGATGCCTGGAAAGTGAGGAGTACAATAAATTACCTCCACCACAACATCTTCTGTTGCCAGTAAGGGTTAAATTATTTAATGACATGGTAGAACTAAAAGTAAAAAAATAGTAAACCCATGAGACTTCATTAGTCCTAGGCAGAGCTAGTCTATTAGAATCCCAAGGGCATGTGTAGTTAGACCACCTTGAGTTTAGGCAGTGCCTGGTGGGATGGTACCTCAATGAAGTCTTCAGGTTATAATATGTAGCTTAGAATATCAAGATTAAGTGGGGGATGAAAATAAAATTTACCAGATAGGAAACTACATCTTGTGAGCCTAAATTAGTGGATGCTAGAGGGTGGGATATCAGTGTATAGGATGTGTTCCATTGCAATTTCAGTTCCTTATACTTTGAAAGTAGCATATAGAAAAAGGTTTGTTGAGAATTTTATTCCTATTAGTTTTCCTCCCCCATAGGCCCTTTCAGTGGGATGAAACCATCAGCTCTTCAGCTTTATAGATGGAAAATTTTCATATGATAGACAGACAAGCTTAGTGAGGTAATATGTTTTATTTGTTGTTAGAGAGAGAAGCTTTTGAGCCACACAGAGATCTTCTTCGCGGCTGGATGGCTTTAAAGGGATTTAGATGCCTTAAGACATTTGCAGGATCTGGGCCTGGGTGTCTCTCCATAAATTTCACTGGGCACAGGATCAGGGTCTTAACAAATGAAGTCAGACACAATAATAAAAAGACAAAATTTAGAGAAGTATTAGGATGAATCTTCTGTTTTAACCATGCAAAAGTATTCTAACGCATACTCTCCTGTGCTGGTCTAGCTGCCTGTGACTTAAAAGCACTTGCCATCAGTTTTTAGCTAGACATTTTTTGGTGGTAGTTTTTCACAATAGCAATATCTTTAACAGATTCATTTAATATTCTTTCATAAACACAAAATTTTCAAAGCCCCTCTTTTGATTCAGTGGGCTTTTGTATGAGCCTCTGAGCAAAATTTACAAAAGCTTAATACAATAGTTTACAATTGTTGCTGTGGCTGCTTTATGATTTTTCTCACATTCCTTTCTATTGCTTAGACATAACTGTCATCTTTGTACTTTTGGTATGTGTTTTTGAAAGTAGTTTTGCTGTTCAAGCACCCCCGTATTATAGATTCCAAAAAAAAACCAAAAAAAAAAAAACATGTTTATGCTTCCTACCTCAAGATATCCTGTCTTTTTGATTTTGTATATTTGAGTCACCAGGGCTGGATACAAAGCAGAATTGAATAAAATGTCTAGCTTTAAAACAGTAAGAAGTTTGCTATTGATATATTTCCTGGTTGCTTAAAGCCAAACAACCCTCAGAGACCATTATATTTAATGCCATAAAACCAGTAATATAATATATTTTCATTGCCTTCCTAGTTTGTATTTTGTCTGAGACCTGGGGAAAATACAAATCAGGATAAAGAGATAAAAAAGTCTGATTTTATAAAAATTGCCACAGTTTTCATATTACTTCATAGTTTCCTAGTCAAACCATAAATGAGTTTTCAGGTGTGTGTCCTGGGAGATTCCTGAAGATGAAAGAGTAAATTATTTAAACATAGAGTACTACAGCTCATTCACAATGCTGCCCCAACAGAGTTTGGGTCATAAGATAAAAGGCCTACTCTCTCTGACAGAATGTAGCATTACTAAGGTATAACCCTAATTTGTTAGCTCACAGCTAGAAAGCAAATAATTTCATCTCTTTTTTTTTTTCAGCCTGCCACATCAGTTAAAAAAAAACCAAAAAAAAAACCCAAAAAACAACAGGATTAAAAGGACATAATTGAAGGATGCATGAAATAGCAATCTAAAATAGATTTTACAAACAGACTATGACATGCAAATATTTTCACTGGAACTGTGGCCTCTTTACTGAGCCTCCACACATGAATTGTTGAATTATAGGAATGGTGTGTAACAAAGTACATCAGCTCAAAATGCATAACATAGGGAAGGCTGGATTTAAGTTCTCTAGCAGAACAGTTTTGCACAGTTCTTTTACAAAGTAAATTGTGGAACAAAATCTAGCAGTGGGTAATCTGTAGATTTGACTTTCTTGAAAAGTGGCTAAATGATACCCTGATAACTAAAATCAGACAGAATTCTCTCAGTGAGTACTTTATCAGGTTAATAAAGAAGGGATTTTTTTAAAATATGAGCTAGTAAGAAGGGTTTGGGGGCTGGATTCAGCAGTTTAATTTCTGCAGTTGGAAGCAGGTTACCTGGGGATTACATCTAATTATGCAGCTGTGACAGGAAGCAGTAATTCATTTTAAAAGTGTGCCTTAAAACCTAAGGAACTGGCACAGCTTCCAAAACAAGTGATGGGGCAAATTCACTGAAAAGGCTCAACGTATGCCTTGATAAGGACTTGCAGATGTTCAGAATTGTGACATAAATGAAGAGGGGAGAAGGGAAAAATGTTCAAACACTTGTGCACTTCTCCTGCCTCAGAACCAGTGGAAGTGGATGCGACTATTCCTGGAAGTGTTGCCCCCTTCCCTCAAAGTATCACACTGAACAATGCTAGTTTAAGTAACCTCCAGTAAGTAACCCCTCTGGGAAACCATATTATGGAATTTTTATTAAAAACTATTTCCTTCCTTCTGTATTCAGCACCAAATTACCTGTTTACAAATAGTATATTTAGGAGTAGCCAGTGTTAGCGATCTGGCTCAACTGCCTTGAGATCAAACCATGTTATGTCTTAATTTTAAATACCAAACTGTCATTTTCATTTTTTATACAGCCAAAATAATTTATTTTGTACAGCAAACTTCAACATTTAACACATGTATTCAAGAGATGGGCTAAGATCAAAAATTCGGATCTAAACTCCTGATGCAGATGTGTTGGGCCTGATTTCCCTCCAATCCTGGCTTTACAGTAGTGTTGGACTATCATCTTCAAAGCAAATCCTCCATTAACATCCGTGTAAATGCACTAATCAGGCCAGTAAGTTCCAAAGGTGTCAGAACCAAAATACAGATATCCAGACATAGAGGTTCAAATTCCACGTGTCATCTGAACTTCGTCGTTTGTGTTCAGGTTTGTGGTCAGATTCAAACCATTAGGCAGAATTAAACTGTGATGCAATGTTGTCATTAAAGACCCACTGTGTTTTTGTGCACAGGACCCTCCAGTAAATGCACTGCTGTTCAAAAGAGGCATCAAGTATAATGTGGAGTAAAATGTTATATTATACTAAATTTCTCATATGGTTTTAGTTTGCTCATCTCTAATTTCTTTGCAGATGCCCATAATACTGACAGTAAATTGGGAATAGTACATTTTAAAAAAAGTGTACATCTCAAAACCACTGTTTCAGATATGAAAAGACCTTGCCAAAGTGTTAGTAGAAGCAAGAGGCTGCAGTTCATTGGAAGGAAGTAAGGTCCATGACTGAATATTTGCTCAGATCTGTCTAGAAAACCAGACCGCTCTCAGATACATGAACAAAACTGCCATTGATTTCCATGGAAGTTGTGTGCTGTAATAACTAGAGTTGGTCAAGAATTTTCAGAGTAAACATCTTTAGAGGAAAACAGTTATTGACTACCAGGACATTTTCATAGAAAAACTTCTGATTTTATTTAAAATAGATAAATAAAATTCAAGTGTGTGTCAAAAACTGAAAACATGAAAATCAGCTGTAGTAATAACCCAGTAGGAGGAGCTAGAGGGCAATTTTGTTACCTGGAGGATTATGGTAATTGTTTCAGGACATTCTGAAGCATGAGCTTTCATGAGAGAAAATCCCACTCATGCAATAAATAAATTCATTAGTCTTAAGTGCCACAGCACTCCTTGTTTTGTTTTGCTGAACTAGACTAACATGGCTGCCCCTCTGGAACTGTGCTTGTTTCGTGAGCAGCAAGTCCTGTGAGGCCATCAATTACCCATTGAACTAAGGTTTGGAATGTTTTCCATTAACGTTTCTAACTAGAATAAAGTCATTCCTCTCTCAAACCTTACCTTAAAACTCTGATTCACTCTGTGCCAGATTCTGCAACATTCACTTACAATCGTGGCCATCCCTAGGGGTTGTGGGGCCCCGAGCAAATCGCCTTCTGCGGGTCTCTCCCCCCCCCACAGCAGGAGGAGGTGGAAGGGTGGCTGGACTGGCAGCGCTGAACCGGGCTGCCCTTTTTTGCTGGCTTGCCTGGTCCTTGGCATGGTGGGGGGGGGGCAGCGGTTTGGCCCCACGGGACCCCCCAAAGCACGGGGCCCTGGGTCACCCTACCCTAGGGACGGCCCTGCTTACAATGATTAGCAGTTACTGACATGAGTGGTGTCCCACTGACTACATAATTTAATACTCTTCACAAGTCTAAGGGTTATTAAAGTCATGCTTCCCTCCACCCACCCCCAAACTTACACCTCAGATTGTCAAAGCTCTATCTGAGGGTAGAAACTGGATCACTGTGTATAACTGTTTTGTTTTGTTTTTAATAGTGGTACAGAAAAAGAGCTCATTGTTCCAAAGCAAGCTTTTGCACCCATAGAAAATGGTGCTGTTTGGCTAAATACAGCTCACTGAAGAGGCCGGTTCTATTAGTTTATTAATTATCTTACCTGAGCTATCCGCACCACTTTTGCTGTGCAGACATATCCTTAGTCTTATAACATTAAATACATTCATTTTGAAACACCTTTTTAAAAGACATCAAAGAAAATAATATGTATATTATGATAACCTTAGTTCTCTCTCTAAATCAGCAAGAGGAAATGTCATGTAAATTAAAAATGAAGAACTAGTTCTATCACTTTTTAAAGCAACCTTTTAAAATTACTTTAAATGGAATATTTGAGAAGGGACCAGCACAGCCATAGCGCTGCAAACTTTAAATGGAATAGACAATTAAAAATCCATGAGATGAAGATAAGAAAGTTAAAATGTATTAATGTGTGATACAATCTTGACAGGAAACTAAAAGTTCATCTCCCTGAATATTATTCTGATAAGAAAAATTGATTATCACAACTCTTGGGAAATGCAAATACTATTCATTTTTTAACAACAACAATAAACACCCTTAAAATCAATGCAGGATACACCAGACTGATTTAGGAATATAATTTTGCAGAAAATGTCTACTAATAATGCTCTTAGTTCTATGCTGGAACACAACCCATTATACTGGTTGGTTGTTTTACTTCTTATGTACTTAAAGTTTAATTAAAATCAGTCAGGTGTCATTGGTTGTAGCAATAGACATTATCGACCTATAGATGAGATTTTGGTTTAGAAACTGGAGAACATCAATTTATCCTCAGATGTGGTGGTCAAGTTGCGATGCCTCTTGGAATTCAGAGTGCTTTGCCTCTGATGAAACATATTCATATCAGTGTTGAGCCACCTCGCAGACTTGTTTTAAATAAAGGGGGGGTGGAGGGAGATTGTAAAAGGAGTCGCTTGCATGTATGTGATGGTAGAATCTGACCTTTAGCTTTTTAGGTATGCACTTGTTAAAATAGCTCTAGAATATTGGTAGACAAAATACTGACACATATGGCCACATAAGTGCAGAGAACCACTGTGTAACTTTTTGCAATCATAGACTCTAAGGGCAGAAGGGACCAATATGATCATCTAATCAGATCTCCTGCACAATGCAGGCCACAGAACCCCAACAACCCATTCCTGTAATAAGCCTCTAACCTATGGATGTGTGATTAAAGTCTTCAAATCACAGTTTAAAGATTTTATCAGGTCAACATTTGATGTGCTGGCATTGCACAACTTAAGTAAGCTTTTCTGGCAATGTTTAAATCTCTTTTGGTTGCTCCCATAAGTATGTTCTTAGCATCAAGAGAAACCTATTTTAACCCATGTTAAATATGGTAGTGTAAATGCAGACATTCAGAATATACCTGGCAACATGAGAAAAACACACTAGGTCTTTTGTATTAATTTTGTGCATTTCTAATGTATATCACAGGTTAACATTTTAAAAAATCATTACATGACACAGTACGTGGGATTGCATATCCTAAAACAGATAGTTTTCCTTAATGTGTCATCCTCACTCTCATACAATTGCTTAATAAATAGTCCAGTGCTAAAATCACCAAGGTGTTCAAAACCCTCAGGATTCTTGCTTCTTATCTCTATTAGAATGTTCCATGAAGTAGGTATTCCACTCTTAGATTTCCTATAACTGACATGCTATGCGCAAGGTCTCTTGTGGATTTATTTTTTTAAAAAAATATTGCCTGGATAATACTCAGTTTTATTTAAATATGATTTTAACACATTGCGCTATAGCAGAGATACCCTCTTGATCTCCCCTAAGAATCCAAAGCTGCAACCTGAATTATCAGAGTCAAAGAGCATCTTTTATTTAGATCTGGAAATATACGCTTATTAGGCATGCACATCCAGTAATTCTACAGTGTGTCCCTGATAAGAGATGGAAAAATACTCAATGCTGCTAAAACAGTTCACCAGTGCTCTGAAAGTAATCATATTTTTTCATCAGGAGTTACTAGCGCATGAAGTATCTCCCTCTTGCTATGCCCTCGAAGGACAAACTATGGTCATGATCCAAAGCTCAGTGAAGTCAAGGAAAAATTCTCATTAACCTCCGTGAGCTCTGTATCATATACCATATGACATTTTTGGCAGCACAGAACAACAAGCAGTTACTTGCCTTATTTGGACACTATAAGCTCTAAAGCACACAAGGTTGATCAGAATAATTTGGTCCATTTTTAGCTGTTTCTTTTGTAAAATGTAGATAATGTAAAAGGGATAATTCAAGGGCATGAGTCCAACTGACGAATCAGATGCAGCAGTCATAGCAACAGGCACGTTAAGTAAGTGTTTGCATTAGATACAAGGCCAAACATGCTGGGCTATGGTAGATATACTAAAAAAAAAGCCTCCTTTAGGACTCTGTACCTGAACATTCAATAGTGACTGAAATTCTACCTACAACTGTGTAGGACATTATTGAAAGGACTCTATGGCACAATAATTCTGTTGCTGCTATTGTGTCTTCAGGATGTAATTTACCTCAGCGCAGAGGCAGCAGTTCATATTAAGATCCACATATGCCCTTAGTACAAAGCTGAAGTGGTGCTTGGGGCCTTGTGTGGGCCCTAGGCACAGGCCTGAATTTTACCCAGAGAGTGCATGAAGAGCAAGTCACCTTCCAGTCACTTTGTAGATGTTATTTACATAGCTACCCAACAGCACTCTTACGTCTCTGGAAATAAAAAATATGTTCGTGCAAACACCAGAGGGAAATCTGAGGAGCATTAAATAAATCAGCTTGGAAACTGAAAATGTTTACTTACTTACTTACTTTAGATTTAATCAATGGGGAAAAAACCTACCCATATGCGAGTTAGGTATCCAAACACCACAGAAATGCAATGGTATTTGAGCACCCAACTGTGTTAACCTAAATAGTTTTATAACAATAATAATGACCATTCAACTTCATTTGAAAACTCAGGCCAGCAGCAGCTTTTCACAGTAATCAACAGCCATTCAAAAACAACAATAGTCCTGTGGCACCTTATACACCAGGTGTGGCCAAACTGCGGCTTGGGAGCCACATGTGGCTCTTGAATGAAAAATTGTGGCTCCCGGAAAAATGTCAGCAAATCAATTTAGTAGGTAAAAGTATATAGCTATATGCCTCAGTGCGGCTCTTGCAGGCTTAATAATCAACTTGTGTGGCTCTTGCATTCCATAAGTTTGGCCACCCCTGTTAATATAGACTAACAGATTTCTTTGGGCACAAGGTTTTGTGGGCTCCAACCACTTCATCAGACACATGAAGTGGCAAGTATAGTTGAGAGGTATATATACACATGCCACGGTGGAGGAGGGCAAGTATTAGCAAAGTCAGCTCAGAGAGCAGATAGGGCTCATTCACACCAATTGATCAAAGGGAGAGAATGTGTGAACAGAACAATCACTTTTTGTAATGTGTTAACCATTCCAAGTCCCTATTCAGACCCAGTCTGATTGTGTCAAGACTGCAGATTAGGTCCAACTCTGCAGTTTCACTCAGAAGTCAGTTTTTGAAGTTTCTTTGTTGAAGCAGGGCAACTTTCAAGACTGCTACTGAGTGTCCATGAAGACTGAAGTGTTCTCCTACTGGTTTATGGATGTTGCCATTTTTTATGTCTGATTTTGTCCATTTATCCTTTTGTGCAAGGACAGTCTGGTTTGGCAAATGTACATGGCAGAGGGGCATTGCTGGCACATGATAGCTTATACCACATTAGTGGATGTGCAGTGAATGAGCCCTTGATGGTGTGGCTGATGTGGCTGGGACCTGTGAGGTATCACTGGACTCAATGTGTGAGCAGAGTTGACAACAGAGTTTGTTGCAAAGATAGGTTCCTAGATTAGTGTTCTTGTTGTATGGTTTTTGGTTGTTGGTTAGTATTTGTTTCAGTTTGGGGGGCTGTCTGTAAGGAAGGATAGCCAGACAGTAAATCAAAGCAATAGAAAAGTCTCTTTGCATGCACCTCTCCCATCCCACCTTTGGGAATACACTCTTCCCCGAAAATCCTACCATATAATTATATTGCTTCATATGATGCCATAAAATTATATTTATCCATCTAGATTTTTATACTGGTGTCCACCACCATACTGTCTTTGGCCCTATTCCACCAGAGCAGTAGGACTAAGGGAAATAGTTGAAAGTCTTCAATGGGACTATGCCCATGCTTAAAATTAAGCTTGTTTCTTAAATACTTTTCTGAGTCAGATGTGAGTGCCTCAGATTTGCATAGCTGCATTGTGTATGAGTACAAACGATTTCAAATATCTTGAGTACAGTTATATTAACAATTATTAGAATCATTTTTCAGCAAATTTAGTCCTTTTCTGTGTTTGCATCATCATTACTGTTACTGCTACTACTGTATTTACTCTTTATATTGCAGTAGCTTTGAAAGTCCCCAGTCAGGATCCAAGTTCCATTCCTGGAAGCAACTTGACTATTCGCAGCTCAGCTATTTATACTGCTGTCATCATGAATCCAGCTGAGAAGTTAGGTATCTTAGCCATTTTAAACAGAATTACCTGAATCTAGCTAGTAACTTGCTTTCCTGCAACTCCAGTATTTGAAGATTCTTTGAATGTCTAAGTTCAAATCCAGGTCTCTCAGAACCTGTCTACTCCTGAAAGGATGAATTTATAGATTTTGACAGAGTTGGCTTTTTTCACTGCAAAGGAAGGAAGTTACTTTAAGCCTAAAAAAGCAGAACCATCTGGCAGTGCACAGCTGTGGAAATATTATACTTCTAATTATTTATTGAGGTACCTGTACGGAGAATGCATGTTATAGCATTCTAAAGCCTTCTCTGAAAAAAGTTTCTTACTTATAGGTTCTCTCTGCAATTCTTAACTCCCTCCGGTGGAATTAGGGTTTTATTCTTCTCAAAGGGGACTTAAGGGGGATTAGTATGTATAAACCTCATGTTTCAACCTGAAGCAGCAATGAGTTTGGTTTTGTTTGTTGGTCTATATACTGGGTGCAGACCTTCAACAAAACTGCTAGCATCCCAAAACCACTCAAGTCATAGGATCATGAGTGCTAAAGCTGGTAGCTAACAGACAGTGGACCAAATCCCATGCCTGTTGAAATCAATAGCAAAAATCACGATGGGTCACAGGATTTAGTCCCATATTCCCCAAATATATATTAAGATGACTGAAAGGCTAATAGCCCTTGTAAATCAGCATCCAGCATGATAAATCACTTTAGATTTTAACAATGGGTCATTTTATTTATACACCTAATCCAACTGTCAATGAAATCAAGAGGAAAACCCCGTTGCCTTCAGTGAGAGTTGAATTGGGCCCAATCTGAGGGCAAGCATGCCAATATAGTTATTCACCACTGTCTTTTTGGAGTTGTAAGTAGAGGGCCAAAAGATCCCACATGCCAAAAATTTGAATTCACCTACCAACCTACAAATGATGAAAACAAATTCTGTACTGAACAAATGCACAAAACAAATCACAAGCATCCTTTAAAACACAATAGGCCTGACCTGTAACTGATGTAACTCTACTACAGTTAACAAGATAAAGTAAACTTAAACTTTTGAAATTTATATTCAAATTTGAATGGCAAATAGTCCATAGATAAAGATCTCTATGCCCTACAGGAAAAAGCTGTACATCTTATCTTCCTAGGCGTGATGCCTCACTTCTCCGAGGGTATTATCTTTTTACTAAGAGAACTAAAGAGCTTTGGATGCTGATTTCCATGTATATAACAAATAAGATTGTGAACTTGGATAAATCCAGATGGAAAGATTAAAATGATTACAGATTATCTGAAATTTCCTCACACAACATTTCAAATTTTCATTGAAAAATATGAAAATTTTTTTTCAGCTGAAAACTACTAAAAAAATTGAAAACTTCAGTCAACAACCAAAAAAATTGTTAGTTTTCTGAAGAAAAAAATCAACAATTTTTGCGGAAAGCAGACACTTTCCACTAATATTTTTGTTGGATTGAAAAACCAGTTTTCCATCAAAGAAGTTTTGAAGAAAAATATTCAACTAGCCCTAAAAAATTATGCCTCTGAGTAATTAGCCTAGACTGTAATTCAAAGTCAATCTGTCCTTATACATTATGGAAGAAAGACATATTAGTTTGCTACATATGGTTGCTAAGATTAGTTCCTTGGCTTACCATTTGATTGTTTTCACTTTGTTATAGGCTCTAAGTTACAGAGATCTTTAATTAAGATTCCATCCCTAGACTAATGGGCTGCAAATAATACTATGGAGAAGTTACATCCCCCACTCCCTGCTGAAATGCTCATGCCTTCTGTTTGTCCCTGCACGTAAGATACTTTTATTCATTCATTTTCCCTTTAGAACTTAAACCAAGCTCTTTATATCATGCACAACAGGTTCATATGGAACTACAGCTGCAAGAAAGAGGTTATCAATACTAGCCCATCTATTTTGTGGAGCTCTCAATATATTTCTGAAGGCAGGAACAAAGTTAGACTCCTTTATCTTACTTGTCTATGAAAACACCAAATGGGTTATAGTCTGACTTAGTTTTTCTAAACCTTCATATTCTTAATTCATCCAGAATTAGCTGATCCCTAGCACAGCCAATTCCAGCACCCTGGAATCATAGAATCATAGAATCCTAGGGTTGGAAGGGACCTCATAGGTCATCTAGTCCAACCCCCTGCCAGAGAAGAACAGTACAAAAAACTAACAGACACTGCAGTTTACCAGCTAAATCAATGATCTTGCAAGAGGAGTTGACACAGAAGGCTAAATGAGTTAGCATGATATCCACTAGGAGTTGTCTTTGCTTTAGCAGGTTTGGCCAAGAGGGTGGCTCTGACTAGCATGCCAAATTTTTTTTACAGGAGAGAAACTATGAGTGAGCATCCAAATAGAATTTTGCAGAGTGGTAGAAAATATACTAATTGCTACTTGCTGCTTTTATAACCCATGATTAGCAGCTAACTCCTAAAAATAAAAATATTCTTTCTTAGTTACATTTTGCCAGCCCATGCCTCAGTTTCTCACTGTAAAATTAAAATAATAATCCTAGTCCTCCATCTTAAAGCATTTTGATACTTGCTGATTAAAAAAAACCCCACTGTGTAAGTGCTAAATATTAGTGGAAGTATTTTATTATTTATTAATGAAATATGTGTTTATTACAGAGTCTTGTAAAACGTAGCCTTTGTCAGGGCCCAATAAATTATATACTCTCTGGTACAATAAAGATTTACTGGGTCTAGTATCTCTGAGATCAGATCTGAAAATGCTGGCTTCCAGTATTCAAGGCTGTTAAGACACAATAATGCAATGGAAACAACACGTTTTGTTTAATTACTTTGCCCAAATAAGGACAAAAATTAGATATTTCTGACTTGAAAAGGAGGGGCATAGTCATGTTTGTCTCTCCTCATCTTACATTTTTAAAAGCACATATCTGAGAGCATAAATCGTGGGAATGAAAATACCTTCATCTTGCTAAGGTAAAATGTAAATGATCCTGCAAGCAAAGGTGAAGGTTGTGTCATTTTGCTAAATTATGATCAAGCAGCCCTGAAACAGAGAGCAATTCACAGCAAAGACGTGCAAAGAAACATGCAGTTCGAACAGCCACATCAATTAGGGGAAGATCTACTAATAGAGAATCTCTACAGCAGGGGTCTCAAACTCGAATCACCACGGGGGGGGGGCACATGAGGACTAGTACATTAATCTGAGGACTATACCACTGAAACCTTTCCATACAATGATATTGCAAACATTGGTAACAATAGTGTCATTGCGAGCCGCAAAATATAGTTTCAGGGGCTGCATGCGGCCTACGGGCCATGTGTTTGAGACCCCTGCTCAACAGCTGTGTGAGGATGAGAGTAGGGGCATTGCTCCCCTGAAAAAGTCTTGGGGCCTGCGCCCTGCCCCCGCCATGCAGCCCCACCCCTGGGGCCCAATCTGGGGCCAGGGACTAATCCAGTTCCTGCTGCTGCTGGCCCTGGTGGGCCCAGAGCAGCTCCAGCCACTGCCTGCTGGCCAGCAGCAACCAGCCCGGGCTTCGATCCAGCTCCTGCCACTTCCAGACACCAGCTGGTGGCCCCGGCAGGCCCCATCCAGCTCCAGCCACTACCTGCCAGCCAGCGGCAAACAGCAGGAGCCAGATCCAAGCCCAGGTTGATTGCCGCTGGCCAGCTGGCAGTGGCTGGAGCTGAACTGAACCCACCAGGGCCACCAGCCGCTGGCTGGCAGCAGCAGGAAGCCCTGGCAGGCCCGATCTGGCCCCAGATGTGGGGGCTGCAGCCCCTCGGGCATCGCTGCCGTAGGGCCCCTGGAGGAGAGGATGGAAGAGGATAAAGTATGGGTAGGATCTGGTTAGGAAGTGAAATGAAAAAGAGCTCCATTCAATTACTTCGCATAATGGCAGACAACTAAAAAGTGACACGTTTTTAACATACAAAACTTATATAGAAATACTAGAAGTCAAAATACTAAGATGATTGAATTTGAGTGCCTGAAATTAAACAAGGATATTGAAAAAACAAATTTAAGGAACAGCTAATCAAAGACTCCAAAAAGTAACAGCAAATAATTTAAGTACATCAGAAGCAGAAAGCCTGCAACAACCAGTGAGGCCACTAGACTATCGAGATGCTAAAGGAGTCCTCGGGGAAGATGAGGTTATTCTGAAGAAACTAAATGAATTCTTTGCATCAGTTTTCATAGCTGAGGATGTGTGGGAGATTCCCAGACCTGAGTCATTCTTTTTAGATGACATATCTGAGGAACTGTCCCAGATCAAATTGTCATTAGAGGAGGTTTTTGGAACAAATTGACAAATTTAACACTAATAATTCACTAGGACCAGATGGTATCCACCCGAGAGTTCTGAAAGAACACAAACGTGAAATTACAGAACTACTAACTGTGGTATGTAACCTATCATTTAAATCAGCTTCTGTACCAGATGACTAGAGGATAGCTAATGTGATAGCCAATTTTTAAAAAGTTTCTAGAGGCAATCCTGGTAATCACAGGTTGGTGAGCCTTACTTCAGTACCAGGCAAATTGGTTGAAACATAGTAAAAAAAAAGAATTATCAGACACACAGAGGCATATGATTAATTGGGGGAAGAAGACATTTTGTAATTAGAGAAAATACAGAAAAAATAATTAAAATAATTAGGAGGTTGGGAAAGACTTCCATATGAGTAGAGATTAATAAGATTGGATTTTTCCATTAGGAAAAGTGACTTCTAAGGTGGAGAGGGTACAATAGAAGTCTATACAATCATGATTGGTATGGAGACAGTAAATAAAGAAGTGTTATGTGCTCCTTCTCATAACATAAAAACTAATGGTCACCAAATGAAATTAATAGGCAGCAGGTATGAGATAAACAAAAGGAAGTATTTCTTCACACAACTCAAGGTCAACCTCTGGAACTCCTTGCCAGAGGATATTGTGAAGACCAAGACTATAAAGTGTTCAAAAAAAGATTAAATAAATTAATGGAAGATAGGTCGATCAATGGCTATTAGGCAAGACGGGCAGGGATTGCTGTCTTCCAGAGTCTGGGATGGTCAATGGGATGGATCACTTGATGATTACCTGTTCTATTCATTCTCTCTGAGGCATTTAACTTTGGTCATTATCAGAAAACAGAATAAGCTAGATGGACCATTGGTCTGACCCAGTATAGCAATTCTTTTGTTCTTATTAAAACCCAATGAATTCCAAAATGACATTTGCCAATTGCTTTGGTTTAGCTATGGACTCAGTTTCTCTCATGACAACATTAGCTGCAGTGGTGGTAGCATTAACAGAGAGAAATATTCCCTTCCATGTTGAAAGTCAAAAATGCACCTGTGCCCATTTTTTTCTTTATTACATGTAAAGAAGGTATGAAAGACTTGGGGAGGGGGGACCGGTGGGAACAGGAAGAAACAACAACCAAGGCTTTCTTCTTGATTTCACTTTAGAAATGTATTTCTTATCTATCCTGGGAGACTGTAGCAACTGGAGAACTAGTGAAGTTATGACCTCACTGCTGAGAGAGGAAGGGATTTCAGTCAAGTGGTTTAAAACTCTTTTTCATTAAATTCCAATGCCTATTAAACACCAAGAGAAAGTCTGTGTTAGTAAAAAGTTTGATGCTCCATTCCCTTCAGTTATTGTGTTACAGCTGACAGTACATGCCTGAGAGAAAGAGGTCATTTATAGAAAATCAGGGAAGATTAGACATGATATGCTGGATATATTTAGGTTAAAACATAAGCAAAAGAAAGGCCACACTTCCAGATCTCTTCATAGCAAATTTCATGATGCTCACTGAGGCAGAACTGATCTCATTTGCAACATAGTCCCTTTATTGCTATACAGCTCAGGTCTTTGCACTTTAAAGCCCTGATCCAATTCCCTATATGACTGCAGTGGGTAGAGCTTAAGACCCTATTTCCATGAAAGTATGCAGAAAAAACGTATTCTTTAATTTCATGCCTAGCCCAGGCTATTGCATCTGTTTTGACATCATTTTACCATGCTAAGTATCATTGGAGCAGCCAACATGCACACCAGATGGAACTTTCTGCTCTACTGCTACATAATACATGTCACCAATCCAATAGTTTAAAGGAATTAAATTACTCCATCTGTTCTTCCACCTTGCAAAGAGACTGTGTTTTATATGGCAACTTGAAATTTTGTTTTATTTTCTTTTTAATAAGGAATAAAAGTTTCTTTGTAAGTTCAGGACCAAAGATGATGACTCATAATCTTTGCTGACAAAGTTCTATCAGTATTTATTGAAATACCTAGAGATCTGCAGTGTTTAAAGTATCAGTTTTTACAGGGAAGCTGCTTTCAGTGAGCATCTGGAAAAGTGTAACACACTTTGTCACATTCTCCAATATATTTCTGCACTATCTACACAATGCATATGCCAGTTACACTGTAAAACAACACTGCTCATATTCAGCACTGGAGAATGATGGACATTGGCCTGGATATGACTTCTGCAAAATCTTGTTTGCTGTGTTTTGAGATTTCATAATAAAAAATGGGAGTTGTTCATCTGAGGGTTATGGGGGCCCAATTTACTCCAACCCCAAAGTGCAGGAGCATTCCGATGCATAGTTATTACTGTCACCCATTTCTATTTCAAATGCAGATGAGTTAAAATTGGGGGGGGGGTTGTTCTGCAAAAGTCTGTTGAGCAAACTGTAGAACCATCTACATTCACATTGTATTTTTCTTGAAAACTACGTAAAGACGGCCATTTGAGTCAACCCTTTACCAGGACTCCAAAGTGCCATCAGCAAAATTGCAAATGCACATAACTTAGTTTTTTTCACAGGTATTTTACATGTGCAACATGCAATATGACTGACACCTGCATGTGCTCTTTAACCCCTGTTCATGTACCACATACCCCAAAGCTTTTTGTGGTGCAAAGTCTCTCATTAAAATATACACAGGGTTAGAGTATTTAAAATGTTTAAATGAATGTGCTCTCATTTTTTCAGCCCACGCAGAGATGGTTACATCTGCAAAGTGATGTGTTACTAATATGTGTGTCTTTTGGTTTATGAGCACCTCCAGAAATTGAAACTTGACTTTTAATGTGGCCACAAGGAGAGTGAGTAGTCCCTATTAACTATCTGAACAGCACCTCATTGGTAAATTTAGGAATTTATTCATATCTCCTTATATCTATTTATTCATAAAGTAAAATGACTATGTTTAAGGGGCTTGAACTTGCTTCCCTTTAAGCTGAAGGGGATTTTTTATCAATAAAAGCAACCTCAGACCCAACTATAAATAATATGGGAGTTGTTTTTTCCAAAGTGTTTGCTTTTAGTAGCTACCTTTTAAAAAGTTACAAAATGACTAGTTCACCTTCAGCATCCCATTTTAGGTTACTGGCATCAAAATCAGATTTAGCTCACCCAATCCTAGAGGAATGGATATTTTATTTTATCTCTATTTCTATTAAGGTATTGTATGTTACATCAGAGCCCCTTTCAATGATGAGTTTATGAAAAGGACTTTTGCTAACTGACATTCTTCTGAGTGGGTAGAAGTCAGAAGCAAAGGCACACAGTCTGGTTTATATTCTTTATCTGGCATATGAGAAGTAGCTGGGCAGAAAAGCTGTTGCAGGATCAGAAGATAAGACAAGCTCTCCCCTGTATGAAATGGGATAGCTGACATTCATACAGGCCCAGAGGGATTAGAGTTACAGATTTCTCTACATACTGTCAGAACCAAATTTATGGTCCCAAGGCAGGAATAAGGTAAAAGGATCTCTGATTGTTGTGGAATGCACCAACAGCAAAGAAGAAGAGAAATACCATCTGCAACGCACAGCTTTCCAAGGTGGTACAGGTCTGTTGTATGAATAGACATTGATTTATCTATTAGAACATTCTAATAGGCAGGGAGGAAGCATGCAGGGAGTGTGAAGGACACAGAGGAGAGCAAGGATTAAAAGTGATTCATTTATCTTTGAGTCTGTAAATGCATTGGAGGTTTTGATTTAGGAATTGGATTGACATAAGGAAAGCATGACCAAAAAGGGTTGCAGCTCAAGTCTGTCAGTTAGCTAATCAGCACTCAAGATCCAGTACACTTGGGTGCCACCATTTCTAGAAGTCACTAAGAGAAGTGGGTGTTTTCCCATGGCTGTGTTTGCAATAAAACCATGGCCTCACCAAGAATGAAGTTGGGAATGACAGGTAGCAGGCTGGTGGGTTTGGAAGCAAAGTGGTATCAAAAAAAGCAGCCAGTGATTAACAGACTAGAAATCCCTAACCTAAAAAGCCTTTTGACTCAGATTTGCAGAAAATCTTAGCATAATTACAGAGCAAATATTAGTCTTAGACAACTATCTTTCTGTCTATGTTCACAAATCAGGAAATTAAACATTTAGGCCTAGGTTTTCAGCCACAAAACTACATGTTTAAGTTGCTCCTGATTAGACAACTGGGAATTTCCCCAGTGTAGGGAAATCTTCAGTTGGCCAAAAAGCTAGGATAGTCAGGCCTTAACTACTCCAGGCAGCCCACAAGGACTGGAGATGTCAGAGTGTAAAGGCAGTACCCAACCAGATGTGGTACTAATTGCTGGTCAGCAGGGCCCTGATTCTTAATATTGACACCAGTAGTTGATTGTGGCTATAAAAAATGTGTGCAGTTATTTATGAGTGTAAGAAACTTGTGACCTGATCTAGGCCCACTTTAAGAATCAAGCCCTCTATGGCTAAGTCTACATCAGCCAAAGTTTGAAGTCATTAGTCTGAACTCAGAAATTTGAGGTTAGTTCAAACCAGCCTTGGGTTGTTCTGCCTGAGGTTTATTTGTTTTCACCTGAGCTAACAAGAAAAAAGAGGGGATATGACTAGACAAAACCTAATGAGTGTGTACAAAGTTTGGTGCACAGTGAAAACACCATTTGCTATACACCCTAGGACCTGAGCCTACTTTCCCTGAAATTAATAGCAAAAAATCTAGAGAGAAGATTGAACTCCAGGCTAAACATATTGATATTCGTCAATGCACTCTAAAAGGATTGTGACCTAAATACTCAAAGACAACAGCAGATTAAGTTGGCAAAGCTCACAAAATCATAATACCTCTACTCAGCCGGTAATTACTGTATTTAATTAAAATTCTGTTGTCTGTAAAGAAAGATAGACCTACTAGGAAAGGAAAATCTATGTATAAGGGAGCAATCCCAAGTCTCTGTGAATAAGCAAAGATCTTACCTTTTAGATGTTGCCAAGTTCCAAAGGAGCAGCCCTGTTAATCTAATTCAGTAAAACAAGCAAGGAGTCCTGTGGCACTCAGACTAACAAATTTATTTAAATAAAACAATTTAATAAGTAAATTTGTTAGTCTTTAAGTGCCACAGGACTCCCTGTTTTTCTTTTTTAGATGTGCTTCCACATCAGATGTGGAGACTGTAATTGGGTTATTTTATGAAGTTTATGTTTCTGTATTTACTTATCTCCCACTGCATTGCATGCTTCCCGCTTCCTATAACACGTGAACCAGGGATCACTCAGTGAAATTAATAGGAAGTAGGTTTAAAACAAACATCAGTAAATACTTCTTCACACAACACACAATCAACTTGTTGCCTGGGGATTTTGTGGAGGACAAAAGTATAACTGAGCTCAAAACAGAATTAGATAAATTCATGGAGATCATCAGCGTCTATTAGCCAAGATGATCAGGGGACCCAGCTCTATACACTGGATATTCCTGACCGCTGACAGCTAGAAGCTGGGACTAGACAACATGGAATGGATGATTAAGTAAATTCTCCGCTCTGTTCATGCTCTCTGAAGCATCTTGCTCAGGCGACTGTCTAAAGACAGGATGCTGGGGTAGATTCTATTGCCATTCTTAAATTCAAACTGTTTCCAGCCTTTCAGCAACCTCTGCTTTTTATCTCTACCAACTTCCTCCAAGAACCCAATATATATCTATCTTTCTCAGTCAAGACTGGCATATTAATCCTGCATAAGAGGCCCTGAATACAAAGAATCTATGTGTTTTGACCTTTAGGTGTTTGGGTCCGCCAAAAGAGTCCTCGCTTCTTGATGAGTGGTAAAGAATAGATAAAATTACACCCATCAGGGGATTCACAACACAAGAGAAAATGCTGATCCCATGGCCCACATTCAAGTTTTATGCTTGCGGGGTGGGGGACAAGTGCCATTGATTTATGGATGAGTCTCTGTAGGACAGGGGTTGGCAACATTTGCTGACCCCCATGACAGTCCCACCACCCAGACCCTCAGCAGGTGCCAAGCGCAGGCCCAGAGAGGTGTTGGGGGTAGGACCAGAAAGGTGCCAGAGGTAAGGCCAGCAAGGGTCAGGAGACATGCACTCCTTTTCCCTGCTGACCCTGCCCTCCAGCTGGAGAGCAGGGCCAACAGGGGGAACAGTCATGGTGCCACAGGGCCAGGAGCCCTGCATGCCACCGTGCAAAGGCCCGCATGCCAGGTTTGGCATGTGTGCCAAGGGTTGCCAACCCCTCTTGTAGGAGTTCAATCTTGGAGGGTGCTGAGGCTGCTGAAGAAATGGTCGATTCATTCTTTTTCTGGATGTCCTGATCGACCTTCTTTCCTCATTAGTGCATCCCATTTTTTAAGCCTTCTTCCAATCCCCTCTGTCAGAAGTAAGATGGCACCCCTTTTCTATAACCTCAATGTCCTCCTCCTTCTGTGGGCTGTCTGTCTTAAATTCCAAAGTGTTAACCTAGTTCAGCAACACAAACAAGAACTCTTGTAGCACTTTTAAAGACTAACAAATTCATTTGTCTCATGAGCTTTTGTGGGAGAAAATGCTGCTTCATCAGATGCTGAAAGATGGGGAATTTACAGAATGGGAGAAAAATAAAAGCAGAGAAATGTAAGTCATAGGACCAGGTCAGACAGTTTAAGAAATCAAAGCAGTTGTTTAGATTCAAACACTGGGGAACAGCATATAGAGGGAGGTGAGGTCGAATCACCTGCTGCAATAAGAAAAAAAATCCATAGTCCCTATTTAAACCTAAGGCAATGGTATCAGATCTACTCATGAACTCCAGTTCTGCAGTTTCTCTTTGAAGCTTTGATTTGTTATCCATTTGTCTGAGCACAACTATTAACACAGTCTGTATCTGTGGGAAGCCACAATTTTAGCCTGGACTGAATTAAGCTCACTTTCTTCCTATCTGAGTAAAATGTCTGTCCCATCAGCTGATATTCATAAGATTTACATTATTGTAATCAATCTCTAGCCAATAGTCTCAAACTTTTTAAACAGAACCTCCCACCACCATGGACTTCTGTGTAACAGTTGTTTCTGCCCTTCCACTGAACTCCCCTCACTTTCAGGAAGAAAAACAGAGCCTAAAAGATTAATGGGGGGGGGAGGGAGGCAGCTCCCCCACAGCTCCAGTGCCCAGTATGACCCATCAGAGAAAACAGTGGCAGCAGCAGGGAATTGCACCTCATTGTGATCATCTGCTTCTTCTGGCAGCCTGCAGGGCAGCTGCTGCTGCAGGAGGTAGATGGTGATGGTGGCTGCCTGCAACAGTGCCCCAAGTGCAGAGCGTGGAGCTGGACTGGCTCTGTTTCCTACTCAATCAGCAGTGCCAGGCCTACCACCCACAGCAGTTTGCCACATCCTGGTCCTCTCCTAAGGGTCCCCCACCCCAACACCTGCCTGGGGTTACCCATGTGAGGTCCCAGTGTCCCCAACCATCTTCTGGCCGTGCTCTCAGTGAGACTGCTCACCCAGCATGAGGAGACAGCTCCTCTATGCCCCCCAAACTCCACCCATGGTGCCCCCCCTTGAATCATCTCACACCTCCTCAGGGGGGCCAAGTTTAAGAACCTCTGATCGAGTTAATATAAGTAACTAACAGCATTCCATTAAATTTCCTTTTTTTCTGACATTTGAGGAGTCATGTCAAACAGAATCATTGATTTACTGTCAGGAAATCTCAACCAGTCGTAATAATGGAACCAACACAACTCTCCTTCCCACCCCGGCTCCTTCCCCCAGTCATTCTTCTTTATACACTGACCAGCAAAAGGTGTGGAGGTTCTCAAGTGTGCTTCAGAGGGCAGAGCTCTGCACACTGCCGGTAAATGTGAGAGCCCCATTTTGTCTTTTTCTTCCTCTGTAGATTCCTGGTGGAGGTTGAGCTTTATCTCAAGGGTCAGCAGCTCAATTATTGCTCCTCTGCTTGTGGTACAGCTGTGTCTGCTGAACTTGATGCTCCTCCATGCTGCTGAATGATAGTTTTTCAACATGGCTGTAATTACCATTCCCATTGTGCTCTCCCCTTTGCAGCTCTTGCCATCTGGAAGAACGTCTTTGTAACTATCTGCTTCACCATCTTCTTTTGTCTCTTGCTTATCCCTTTTAATTTCTTTCTTCCTCTGTTATTAGCCTACTGACTTAATGTTTTAATTTATTCACTGTACAATGAGCCAAATCCTGGCATCAGGCATGTCAGCAGATATGTGTGAGTATATAACAGAGATGAATCCTAGTTGTAACAGTCAGAACTTAAACTGGATCTAAAATACATCAGACACTGGTATATTCAAATCAGAAGCTGCCATTCAGCCCACTATAGAACCGGGCCCAACTTGTGACATTAGGATGCAAATTTAGATACAAAATTCCACAGAGTTCCTAACAGTTCAGATCCAATGTTTTGATTCACAATGATCTCAGCTACAGTATCCAAGGGCAGCATGTAGCCCAGTGTGTTTTCATCATTGTTTTCTGTAACGTGGTAGCAATGTCAAATGTTGTGTATTGTTTGACTTTATAAAAAAATTGGATGTGGTTTGCATGCCAGATCACAAATAAAACCAAAAAAATCCCTGTATTGTCCTTGATTTGTGATCTTTTTCTATGGGGTTTTGCTAACAGGCATTGAACAACACCTTTCATTCCTTCTTTTGCTTGGTACTGTAAGAATATTGTATTATTTCTTGCAACATCTGTTACTCAGAAGCCAACAGTTGGACACTTCAGACACCCAGATCCCAATTTTCAGTGTTGAGTCTAAAATTTGGCACCTAAAATGAAGGAAATCAAAATTAGAGTTCTACTTTAAAAATTAGTTCTTAAATTCTCCATGCCTCAGTTTTTCCACCACAAGGTGAGATTAATTATCTACTTAACAAGGCTGCTGTTGGGCTTCACAAAATGCAGTCATAAAGAGCTTTAATATACTTGAACTGAAAGTAATGATGGGGTTTGGAGTCATGACAATCAAAAATGATCCCAAAATATTAATAGATTATTATGCTGATTATCGTCTGCCACAGTCACAATTAAAGCAAAATTCTGCATGTAATCCTCTGAGCTATATGACAGGAGCAACATTCAGCAACCAAGTGCCAAGTGTTGTATACCTGCCAGTTTTCAGGCATGCATGAGAGCAGAACACTCAATAGGTTCCTTTGGATGCAGGTATACAACAGGGTTGGGAACACCTCCCATTCCTGGCATTAAATGTCATGTGACAATTAACCATTGCACCACCCAAGGGCTCCACAAAGCACTAGCTTCATAACCTTTCCTGTTGCTGTGTAGAACAGGGGTCCTTAACCTTTTGCGGGTCGTGATATGCTGCCCTACAGGACACACCAACCTACACCCCCACCCCACCGGCCAAATCCATCCATCTCTCTAGCTCTCTGCAACACATTGACCATTTTGTTGTGACACAGTAATGTATCCCAACACAGTGGTTGAGAACCACTGGCATAGAAGCACTAATTGAAAGAGTTCCCTAGGTCTCTTTCCGCCATTTATCCCCCCATACACATACATACATTTCACTAATACAACACTAGGAAGAATTTGCACTGAGGGCCCAATCCAGCAAAGTGCTTAGACATTCCAAAAACTGCTGAGCATCAGTAGGTGATAAGGATCCTCAGGACCTCTCAAAAGTACTTGATGCTTCAGGCCAGGAATGTAGCATTCACACAAATAGTTTTATAGACCAGCATGCGCATAATATCCTTGACAATGAAACTTTAGTAGGAGAAACTATAAATGAAATCAACTTTCTGTCCATTAAAAACAAACCTTCTTAATTAGCAATTCAGCTTCAAGTATTATTTGACCCTAAGTGAGACTATAAATTATGCAGAAAAGTTCCAAAGGGTAGCTGTGTTAGTCTAGTTCAGCAAAACAAACAAGGAACCTGGTGGCACTTTTAAAAACTAAAAAAATAATCTGTTGTATTTATCCCATGAAAGCTCATGTGATAAATAAATTTGTTTAGTCTTTTAAAGTGCTGTGAGATTCCTTGGGTTTTTTAATATACATTATGCAGCTGCTGACAGTCTCCAAGATATATATTTATATAAAACTAGCAGCAATTCGTTACCGAGAAAAGCTGATTTTAGGCCGATCTACCTGGATACTAAATTCAAAGATATGGAGAAGGAAAAAACACATTGCAAAAATGACTATTATTATTCAACAACACATTTTCTTTTATCTGTACAATCCTAACTTCGGCTGGGATAAGGAAACCTTATGTTCTCACACAGTATAAATGAATGTGAATTAAGGGCCCTGGTCTTCAGCTGGTATACATCAACATAACTCAGTGAAGCTGATTTACCCTAACTGGGGATCTAGGCCTAAGGCTTAGGCATCCAAAATGTTTAGCTGACAATGTAATCTAAATTCATTTTGTATCATAAAATTAATCAAAGCACTTTTGAGAGCTAATCTGCTTCATATTAATGTGACTTCCTTTATTTTTTAGTTATTTTTGTTTGTAATAAGGCCATCTGCAGCTGAAATTGCAAGTGACTTTACAGCTTTCAAATTTTCTCTCAGATGAACTCAAGCAATTTTGTGTAATGTTCCTAACACAATATACATTATATGCTTCTTTAGAGAACTGTAATTACAGAGTCTCTATGACAACAATGCACAAACCTGCAATTGTATCAAATTATATTGCTGACACTCACAATGCAGCCAGCACATGAGATCACATAGAATACCTCAACTAATTTCAAAAGCAGCATCTCTCCATTGCAAAGGCTCATGATCTGAGATGTATTATCATCACAGATATAACAGAATTTGTTGAAAACCATCTTTGATTAGTAATAAAAATTCCTTATCTGTTGCAGGTTTGGAAACTGCAAGCTGATTGTTGAAAATCATCTACAGTTGGCATTGTCTGTTTTGCTGAGAGCTGACTCTAAAGCTATTTCTGACTCTAACTCTATAGAGCTCTATAGCTATTTCTAACTCTGTAGAGCTATTTCTAACTCTATGGGGTGCTATAGCTATTTCGAACTATAGAGCTCTCTAGCTATTTCTAAGTCAATGGAGCTCTATAGCTATTTCTAACGCTATAGAGCTATTTCTAACTCTGTAGAGCTCTATAGCTATTTCTAAATCTGCAAAGCTATTTCTAACTCTATAGAGAGCTATAGCTATTTCTAATGCTATAGAGCTATTTCTAATTCTATAGGATGCTATAGCTATTTCTAAGTCAATGGAGCTCTATAGCTATTTCTAACTCTGTAGAGCTCCATAACTATTTCTAACTCTGTAGACCTATTTCTAACTGTACAGAGCTATTTCTAACTTTAACTCTATAGAGCTAACTCTAAAGCTATTGTACGACCTGAAAATCTTTCTATTGGTTGTTGTTACACAGGATGCCATTACAAACTATTTACTGTTGGAGGGACATATTTTGAAGTGATATTTTACTTGATGAACTATTGGAATTAAATTTTCTCCTAATGAACTGCCAGCAGGTATGTTGCCTTCTACATCAGCATTCCAAAGAAGCTGTACAAAACTCAACTATTAAACTCATAGCAAAGAAACCAAACCAAACTCAGTAAAATATAAATGGTTTTGAAAGCCAGTAATCACTATAGTTGCTCCCAAGCAGCAGTGGAAATATCTGCTCCTGCCCAGTAAGCCACAGAAGCATGGAACTATTTGAGATAGCTGTAACCTCTTGTGGTCACTGATTGTCCTACTGCATTGTAATAGGGCTAGTTCGCAGTGATAGAGGTATGTCAGTTTTAGTTTTGCACATAGATTTCACTTTTGTTTGACTTTTTGCCTAATACTGTACCATTATTTTACCCTTCCTTGTATTTCTTGCTCTTTCTCATTGCCTAATAAGTACAATTGGTCCTTGTCCTCATTTTAACATCCCTTTTACCTATTTCTATGAGAAACAGATTAGAAATCCAAAATTTGGATCTAGTTCTGTATAAGACTCTGGATTGACTCATAGGCTGTGTTCACACACAGGGGGTTATTTCAATACGGTTGTTTTGAAACAACTTGTATCGAAATAACACCTTATTTTGAAATAACTTAATTTGAATTAACAGTTTGTTAATTCAAATTAAGGAAAAAAGCTCAAAGCGAAATAGCAGGTTCAGGCAACAGTTATTTCGAAACAAGTCACCGTTGTTTCGAAACAACATGTTCGCACGGCGTTGTTTCGTCCCTGCATGGGGTTTAACTTGTTTCGAAACAACGGTTCCCGTTGTTTCGAAACAACCATGCATCGTGTGAACAGCTTAAATCTTATTTCGAAACAACCTCTGTTGTTTCAAAATAAGAGGGCTGTGTGAACACAGCCATAGACTCTTAGGTCAGAAGGGACCAGCATGATCATCTAGTCTGATCTCCTGCACAATACATGCCTCAAAACCTCATCCACCCACTCTAACAAAAAGCCTCTAACCTATGACCGAGTTATTTAAATCCTCAAATCAAGATTTAATCCTAGTCTCACTAAAATGATTGAAAGTTTTGCTTTCAATAGGTCCCAGATTTTATCCTGGAATTCTTCTTAAATTCAAGGGTATTTAGATGCAGGATTTGGTTGGCTCATTACAGAATCAGGGGTCAGCTATGACATTTGATTCTGGATCTAAAGCTTACCAAGTTTGGGAGTGTTTGGATCCAGTGTTTTAGTCAGGCCCAAAACTAATTTGTACACAAAATAGTAGTATCTCTTTCCAGTCTTATTTTCACCAGATTGGACTCTCCTGTTCTCTAAATCTTCCCTGACATAGCTTATTCTCGAAACCTTTTATCATGCCATATGCTCTCTTCTGAACACTAATGTTTTTCTAACTCTTCCATAAATTGTACTGTAAATAACTGAAAGCATTATTCCAAGAGAAGGCTAATCATTACTGAGAAGAGGAGAATAAGGAGATTGTTTTACAAGTTTCCCCCATCAGAGGCTCAGTTTTAACAATGAGCAAAATTAACCATTGGAACAGTTTACTGAGAGTTGTGGTGGATTCTCCATCCCTGGAAAAAGGATGTTTTTCTAAGACATATGCTGTAGTTCCAATAAGAATTAACTCAGATGTCCTATGGCTTGCGTTATATAGGTTAGATTAGATTATCACAATGGTTCCTTTGGCCGTATGTTCTATGAACATCCTGTTTCCCATCCCCAACCACACCTCACCCTTGTGCTGCCTTGTACACTTTGAACTCCCCACATCAACAATGTCTTCAGTAAAGATGCACAGAATTTCTTACATATATGTAACCTAACAGGCTAAAAACTATGCTTTTTTTTAATCTTAATTTTTACTTTCCTAGCTATACCAAGGTATGCACTGTGACTGCACAAAATTCTGTTTTATGGTGCTAGAAGAGGAAAACACAAAGATCAGCAGGCAGAAATGATTAAACAATGCCATTGCATGTCACCCAATCTGTCAACTGATCCACACTGACACTAGAATTATTTTTTCAATAAATGTTGAGCCTCTTCAAAGAGAAACTCTGTCATTAGAACATAGATTTTTGTGGGATAACAACAGTCCACAAATCTGAATGATTGTGGTCAGCACAACTGTCCAGAGCCTTGAGGATTGCTTAGGAATGTGGGTCAGCAAAGAGCCAGGAAGCATGGCAATCACATTTGTTCTGAGTGCTTATTTCTTGCAAGATTTTGAAAAATGTAAGGCTAGAAGAAAAATCACATTTATAGATTTTCAAGCATTAAGAAGCTTGAGCTATCAACATCAGAAACATAAGTTCCTGTAAAACTGTGATACATGTCCCTCTGCATCTGTTTTAGCAAAAAATCATGAATGCAATATATTCCTAGGTCATTCTCTAAGGAAACTAAAATTACACACACGCTTTTCAAAATTATGTTTGCCTGTCAAAATGTTACCTATAATACATCAAACATGTTTTTTGAGGTTTTTTTCTTTGTTTGTTTTGGGGGTAAGGGAAGAGTTTGCAATGGCTAATATGATTATTTTCCTTGGTCAAGTCGGGTTTATATCTTCAGTTCTTTTGAAGGCAGGAGGAGGCAGTGGGTAGTGAGCTAAATTAGAACTTGAGAACTGGGTGCTCACTCTGAGCTCTGTCACTGAGCTTGGGCAAGTACCTTCACTTTTCTGTGCCTAGTTCCAAAGGGGAAACCATGTTAGTCTGGTCCAGCAAAACAAACAACGAGCCTGATGGCTCTTTTAAAGAATAACAGATTTATTTATCACATGAGTTTTTGTGGGACAGAATCCCACTTCGTCAAACACTTGAAGATGGGTCTTCAAGAAGTAACTAATGAAGTGAGATTCTCTCGCACAAAATCTCATGCGATAAATAAATCTGTTAGTCTTTAAAAGTGCCCAGCAGGCTCCTTGTTTGTTTTTCTGTGCCTTTTTCCCATTCCACCTTTGTCAGTCTTCTCTATTCAGACTCTAAGCTTAATCAGGCAGGAATAGTTTCTTACTGTGTGGCTATACAGTGCCACCTACCATAGGGTTTTGGTCTCAGTTGGGACCACTGGACGCTACTATAATACAAATAATAAATTTAAATTATGATACATCTTTATGGAGTCAATCCTGCAAAGGGCTGAGCAGCATGGAAGATAGGCAGCTCTGAACTTTCAGGATCAGCTCACATGTTTGCTAATATATTCATGAGAAGAAAATGACACACATGATCTGACTTCCTTTTTTTCCCATGACACATTACAGAAACCTAACCCTGGCTCTAGAGGTCCAATAACTGAAATAATGTCACTAAGGAATCTTAGGTTACTTGCAGTGTGCTTTTAAAATTTATCTTTTGTTGCTATGGTCACAAACAATAACATTACTAATGTTTTCTAATGCGAGCTTCTTAAAGTTCCTGAGAGTTTTATGAAGTGAATAGACAGGCAGTGTAATAAGGATGACACCATTCACATGTATAATACAAAACATTAGCCAAGCTTTTGCAGTCATCAAAGCACCAAAACATTCCCCATAAAGCTTTAAGAAACTGACCAGCTAAATAGTTTTCAGCTATTTGTGCTGTACTGCAGGTGCTGCACGCCAATAAACAGCCGAGTTAGGAAACTGGTGTTAAGGCTACTGGGGCATGAAAAGATGAATCAGGTGAGACTGCTGAGGAAAGCTGGTATTTAAAACAAAACTTCAGGAGACAAGAGAAGGACACAGTATAATTGTGCAGCCTTGTGAAGAATGAGAATTCACTACATTTATTAACACTGTGCATTAGCTCCCTTTCATTAAAAGGATGATTCAGATGCATTTCAACAAAGTAGAAGCATCTCCAATTTGTGTCAATATTGACTACTGTCTCAGCTATGAAGAAAGTGCCTCCTTTGAAATATGTTCCTTCTTAGCATTGCAGTCCACGCCTTAGAATATTTTGTGTGAGAGAGTTCTCCCCACATTATGCGCAGGAACCATGTCACACCAATGATGCATGGCAAAAAAGGGCTTTTATCTGCTCATTTATCTGTTAGCTCAAACATCAGCTGAATGAAACCCACAGTAAAGAACAAATTCTGCCATGACTTGCCCACAATGCAACAATCCTGAAATTACTGGGAATACAAGAAGTGCAAGTAAAGGCAGAGTTTGGCTTTGAGATAAACTTGAGTGAAGCACAATGGGAAAAGAGAAGGGTCAGATGGTGATAATACACTTGACATGAGTAAGGGTATCTTATGCTGGGAGCAACTCCACTGAATTCAGTCAGGATGTATATATAGGAAGATGTCACAGTTTGACGCAATTGCACCTGTATCCCCCCACCCTCCTACCCTCATGGCCCAACAAAGACATCCACTCCCAGAAATTGCCTCTCTTGGGTGGCAACCCACATCTCACTCCCTTTTGACTGAGGTATTTTCTAGGCTGAACAGTTCCCTGCCTTCACTCTGTAATGACCAGGAAAGACTGACTTCCCATGCACACCTGTTTCCTTTCTCTTCAGGGGCAGTCAACAGTGTAACCTCACTTTTGTAACGTCCCACACATCTCTTTCTAAACAGTCCTATTTTATTCTTAGGGTTAAAAGCATTACAGATAAAACATATTGAAAACAATAAAAAATAGACATAAGTACTAATTAAGTTACCAGAGATCACCCAGTCCTAACATTGGCTCTGCCAGGAGCAATCCTTCAAGACCCACCCAGGAGTTTTCTTGTGAGTTAGCTCTGAACAAGCTCACACTTTCATGCAGCTTCAGCAGGTATAGTGCTTCTGACCCTCCCTGGGAAATGGATCCCTCATGGACCAGGGATCCTGTCCATTTGCTTAATCAGGAAATAGGCTACAAGACAGTTTAAAACTAGCCTATTTATCCCAATATCCTGGCTTTTGCTGTTTGTTCCTGGAGACGTGAACTTCTCTAGGGATGTGGTTTCCAATCACCCTGTCCTATTAGAGAATTTATATACAATGAGACTATAGGCAATTGCATTTTTAATACAATGGACCCCAAAGGTCTTAAAGCTAATTCAAAAAAGTTTAAACTTTATCTTGATTCCATGAGGTTTGTTCAGAGTATTCTCTATCACACCAAGTATAGTATCTTACTCCAGGAGTAGTTCCACTGAAATCAGCAAGATTAGATATGTAGTAAGGTACTATTCAGTGTGAGTAAAGGTATCACATCACCACAATCTGGTCCCAGGTCTCCTGATATATAGTAAATGGGGGGTATACGAAGGAGCCATTGTCATCTGAAGCATTTTATAACTGGTTATTTCACAATGTTTTATTGATTTCACATAGTCTTTCTACCCTATGATAATGAAGCTGTTTAAAATTCTACATCAAGGAGCTGCTCCATGATCCCCACGTCTTTATACTATGCAGAGCTGCAGTATGCACTAGGGAAATCAATGGAGCAAAAACTTACAGACTCTAAGGTCAGAGGGGACTAATATGATCATCTAGTCTGACCTCCTGCACAATGCAGGCCACAAAACCTCACCCACCCACTCCTGCAATAAACCTCTAACCTATGACTGAGTTATTAAAGTCTTCAGATCATGATTTAAAAACTTTAAGATACAGAAAATCCAACAGCAAGTGAGCCATGCCCCACACTACAAAGGAAGGTGAAAACCCCCCAGAGCTGTAGCCAATGTACCCTGGGAGAAAATTCCTTCCCAACCCCAAATATTACAATCAGATAAACCCTGAGCATGTGGGTACAATTGTACAGTTGGCCATTGAAAAAGTTATTTCTTAATTACTAGGGCCTGTAGTCTCTTCTACATGAGAGCAGAGAAGCAAAAACTGATCAAAAGCAGTCAGTGAGTACAGGAAAAGGTAGCAACAGATCTACTATATACTTTAAACATATCAGATATGTCTACACTATGGGCTTAAGTCAACTTAACAAGGCTTAAGTAGGCTTAATCAAAGCCCTGGCCGCATTTAGAGTTCATTAAGTCAACTTCAGGGCTTCCTTAAGTCGACTTACTAACTCTCAGTCTTTAAGTCAACTTAGGCATTAAGTCAGCTTTATTAAGTCGACTTAATGCACTGTGGCCATCTAAGTTGATTTAAGAAACCCTATGTAATAACATGTGCCTGCTTAAGTCGATTTAGTAAAGTCGACTGGAGCAAACACATCTTTTTTTTTAGGATACTTCCTTAAGTCAACTTAACAAAGTCGACTTAGCTTTTGTAGTGTAGATGTAACCAAAGAAACCCCTGCACTTCCAAAGCTGCAAGAGTTGGAAAGGAGTGTATGAGATCAGGGAATGTACCCTGTCCACAGTACAGTTTTGCTTCCCACCCACCCCAAGCCCTGCAAAAAAATATATACCTGGAAGATTTTTTATATACAAGTTGAAGCACTATTTGGGAGAGAAGCACCTGCAGACTTAATGGAGACAGATAATTATAATTCCTCATGAAGCAGTGAAGGCCTAGGGTAACATGGAACATCAGTAGGCTTTCATGCCACCCATATGTGTTCTTATGTTCTCAGGCTTTCTTTGTTGATATTATATTGGGATATCCGTGGGTTAAGTGGGTCTTGGCCCTGCCTGCTCCATGGAAGAGGCATAATCCTCTGCTTCTATCCCTGATAAACTCTGTAGAAAAGTCCATGAGTTAAGGTTTGCTATTTCCTAGCTCTGATGTCCCCTCTTGAGCAAGCAAATGCTCCTAAATTTTTAGTCACATGATATATAGGTGACTAAATTATATTTTAGAGACATAACAACAAAAGTCCTGTGGCACCTTAAAGACTAACAAATTTCTTTGGGCATAAACTTTCATGAGCTGCAACCCACTTCATCAGATGCACTTGTTTACAGACTTGGTACAAAAATCAGTTTTCTATTCTATATCTTGATGTGTTTCCTACATAAATGGATAACTATTTAAGACAAACAGAGGAAGTAAGAGCACTTGGAGATCAATGGAGCTGCACTAAGCAAAAATGTTCTTATAAAATCAACATATGCAGAGCCTGGATTTAATGAAAATAATTTGATTGCAAAAAATGGAAGCCATTCCTAACGTATGTGGCTCACCTGCAAATTGCAATGCTTCCCACAGTGGGGGAAAAAAAGCTATAAAAATGAGGAAAACTATTACTTCATTGTCCTGCGCTGTTGGACTCTGACTTCTGTTTTGTCTTCATTAGGTGATGAACTCTGAATCAAAAAATAAAATAAAAATAAGTCAATTACTGTAAATAGTAAAATAGTTAAGTTTTCTCCCTGATGGATATTTGCATAGACCTAAGTGAAAGAAAAAAAATTGTTAATGTTGACGTGTATGTTGTGGCAGTCATGAAATGCACTTTTGTATTATATTAGGAAAAACAGTCTCACTCTAAAATATTGTACATGCATTGCTGGCAGTGTGTTTGGGACTGATTTTAAATGCTGAACAATAAATGCTCTCGGGGATATCTTACTCATCCCCATGTGATGGCAGAACAAAGTATTATTCAAGTCCTTGGCATCAGTAACATTTTCCTCAAACAACAGCTGCACAATATCTTAAACAGGAACTACTTTATCTGTTTTCATTGCAGACCAACACTCTATCTAGTTTGGATAATGGTAGTCTATCTCATTCTTCAGAGGAAAGTATAAATTCCCAGTAATGGACAATAATGTAATAACTATAGAGGAACTTTACTCAGTGGTAAAGTATGGAACATGTCATATTTTTTAATTAGTTAGTATAAAAGTATGTGAAAGTGTTACTCGTGAATGCCTACTAAGCTTTTTGTCTGAATAAATCCTGAGGCGTGGAGTTCTGCAGGCTCTTTATGAGTTACTTTAAAGGAAGTATTACATCTTCCCCTTTTTGAATGTGTTGCCTTCCCAACTTCATTTTAGGTCCTCATGGTCTTCCGTATGATGTCAAAAAATAGATAGGAGCATTGAATTTATTTAATATTTTGATTATGTAATTAAAAAAAAAAACCTATACCATTTATACGCCCCTGTCATTTAATATATCACAGGTATGCCAAAAACCTGTACATACAGACAATACAGAAAGCCAGTCCCATGTAGACTGCCCACACCCATATTACAAAGCAACCCAGATAATCAAGGAGACAGATTGCAAACTGTCTCAAAGCTTTAGACTCACTCTGCCATCACCTTCCTCAAATGCCTGGAAAACCAGAAGGGTTTACAGCATACTTTAATGGTCAGACTGACTCTCTCTCTCTATGCCATTCATTATTTTATATACCTTTCTCATATCCAGTCTGTATTGTCTCCTCTCCTTATTTCTTAGCCACTTATTCTCTCAGGAGCATGGCATGCAGTATGAACAGAGGAATAATTTTCAGAATAAGGAAACTTTTGATTTAAAATATCATATGGGATGTTTCCAGAATTCTCTCTTACAACTTAGGTTGGACCTGGGTCCAAATCCTAGTTTCACATCTATATGAAGGGCAGCATCCAAACTCTGCTAAGTACCCCTTAGCATGCAGCTTCAAAATCTGAACGTCTCAAAGTATTCATATTTGGTCCACTTTAGAGAGAGATTTTTCTCTGCAAATGATGATCCAGATTCAATCTAGGCTTTAGTTCTTGTTCTCTTTCTAGTTAACCCTAGCTGTGAAGTGCACTAAAGTTTATCCATTGAGGTAGACCTGTTAATTCAACAAGAGACTCAGCAGCTATGTCTATACTGCCAAGGATATTTCAAAATAACTATTTTGAATTTATTTTGAAATAATTATTTCAAAATAGCATTATTTCAAATTTATTATTTTGAAATAGGAGTCTAGTGAAACTCTGTTTCAAAATAAGGTGGGAATTATTATTTCAAAATAAGTCTTCACTAGACTGTCTATTTCATAATGGGAAAGGCAGGGAAAAGTATAAGGCCATTATTTTGAAAAAAGCCAATTCCGTGGCTTGGAATGGCTTTTTTTGAAATAATTATTTCAAAAGAATTGTTCTTTGGAAATAAATGCAGGCTTAGTTATTTCAAAATAGTGCTTCATTTTTTTATTTTTTTTTTTTGAAATAATGAAGCACTTTTTTCAAAATAACAAAACGCCTGCATGGACAGGAAAAAAGCTTTTTCGAAATAAGCCTCCTTATTTCGAAAAAAACTTTTCAGTGCAGACATACCCAATGATTCTGGAGAAGATTGTAGGTCCCATCCAGTCTCCTGACTGAGTCAAATAAGTGGGTTCAACTGAAAAAAGCAGGAAGGAACAGAAGGGGAAAGAAGATGATGAGAAAGGAGAGAGAAAATACACAGAGTTCACTTTGCTCCTCAATATCTGCCCCTCCCTACACTCTGTCTCTCTGTTTGCCATGTATGGCTTCTCTGCCCTTCTATTCAGTCTTCTCAACACTGCATACTGATGGCCAAATCTTGCACACCTTACTAAGAGTTTTGCCCCTGTAAATACTGTATAATCAATTCCAAAGCTCTCCTTCATCCCAGTTCAGCTGCTACTGAAATCCACCCCTAGGAGGTGGTATTTCCAAGTCAATACCTAACAGCAGGCAATATGGCACTTAATTCAGCACAGCAGAAGACCAGCAGATTAATGACATAAACAACAGCAACCGTAACAGGAAGATTTAAATTTAAAAAATGAACTAAAAACAGTATATCACTATTGTACAGTAGTCCCAGTGTTGGAAATTCAGTGCAGATGACAAGTATCAGGTATGCCTTTTTTATAATTCCTCTTTAATGCCCCTCTAAAGTTCACCTACTGCTGCTATAAGAGTCTTACATTTCTTCTACTGTCCTTTTTTAAAATAGTAATGATATGCTCATGACATTAATAGCAACCTAAATTGACTTACTTTTTAAATAGTGCACAAGTTTGAAGAGAGGGAACAGAATGACAGAAACTCATTGAGGGGTCATAACCTGAAATGGTGCAAATCAGTATAGCTTTGTTAACATCAGCTAGGGAATCTGATCTTTGTAGATCTGCTGTGAAAAATGATTATGTCAAAATGATGCCTTTTTTGTGGCTAGATCTGCTCCCCAGTGTAGCTACTGCTGACTGAAATACGCTATTGCTTCTTCCTACTCCTGTTAGCACACATCAGAGCCAATACAACTATGGGACAGAAAATTGTGTTCTGTTTCTTGTACATCACCAGCAAAATTGTTTACTGTTCCAGTAATAGGGCCAAGCAATTTCACCAGTGCAAATCCACTGTTGGCAATGTGACTTCACCATTTGTGCATTCATCTTCCATGAGCTCTAACCTTAGTCCCAGCTGCTGATAATTCAGTAACTCTCTCAATGTTCCCACTAATTACTCATAGGTTGTGTGCACAAACAATTTCTTTGTGTGTGAAAAACATTTCCTTGTGAGCACCAATATTAGCAGTATTGAATTTTTTTGTGCACACTTTATTTTGTTGTGTGCGCAGGCTTCATGACCTGTGTGCGTGAAAACACGCGCACAGTTTAGAGGGAACAGTGCTCTCTATGTGTGGTAGAATTTCTTCATTCTTTCCCAAGAACAAATGGCCATGAAGACTGACATGGGCTACTCTGTGGTTCAATGTTGTAAACACACATGATTGAGAGAGCATTTCACATTTTGTTAGCTCCAAAAAAAAAAAAAAATTATGTGACATGAAAGTTTTCATGGAAAATTTGTATACTGGGGAAGTTTAACAAATACAAAACTACACAAATTAAAATGTTTAAATGTTGCATCAAATTATTTCAAGTAGCATTAGAGCTGGCTAATTTTTGCAGTGGATCAATAATATTGATCTGCTTTCCAAAGGTGCATGTATTGGGCTATGTCCACACATACATCATTATTTCAAAATAAGTTAATTTGAATTAAGAAAATGTTAATTTGAATTAAGGGAAAGCCTACTTTCGAAACAGCTGTTATTTCGAAATGCTTATTTCAAAATAAGGCCGTTTGGACATGTTTTGAAACAGTTGTTTCGAAACAATGCTGTTGTTTCGAAACAACATGTCCAAACGGCCTTATTTTGAAATAACCATTTCGAAATAACAGCCGTTTCAAAATGAATGGGGTTTAAGGTCTTTTGAAATGACAGAGCCTGTCATTTTGAAATAAGAAAGCGTCGTGTGGACATTCAGTTTTTTATTTTGAAACAACCAGTGTTGTTTCTAAATAAAAGACTCGTGTGGACATACCCTTGATGTTTATGTACAATAAATGGATGTATGTGAATATGCCTTTTACACTGGTGTTTCATTTAAAGTTAGCAGCGTTCCGGAAGTGGAAGCTCAGAAGCAAAATATAAATCTTGAAATTGCCTATGACTACAATGCATGAAAACCGGTTGAACCTCCCTTAAGCCTTTATTATACACCATTGGAAGTCAATGGGAGTTTAGTCATTTCTTTGTCTGCCTAAATGGGTGCGGAGCGGTTTCGAAAATCTAGCCCCAGATTCAGGTGCCAAGCAAATTGAAAGTCTGACCCTCAGTATGAAATCCTGGCTTCACTGAAGTCAATGTCAAAACAAGATCAGGCCTTGTAATAAAGTCAGTTTAGAATCAATTCTTGTATTCTTTCATTATTCCTGTTATTTGCTTCCATCTCCCCCCCCCTTTTTTTTTTTTGGTCTTACTAGCCTTCTTACTGCTGAGTCCTCCCTCTACTTTCCCTCTCTTTCTTTTCTCTTGAGAAGGATTTGATTCAGATTTCATTTGGGTTTCATGCTCATGGGCAACAATATATTTATTACAGATTACACTCCTGTAAAAGAGATCAGAATCTGTCTTCAAATAAATGACTTGGCCTTTTATCTTCTTGACCTTTTTTAATCCAAAATTTCTTTCCTATGATCACTTTTCTTTTCTGTTTTAATTAGCACAACCCTTGTCTTCTTTTTCTGTTTCTACGGTAGCTCCCTCTGCTGACAAAGACCCATCTTTCCATTCGTTTGCAAAGAAATCTAAGATTTCTAATTACTAATAGTCAAATCTATAGCGTAATTTCTTACAAGAGCAAATTTTTTATCTAAATATGAAAGAGTTGTATAAGGAGAGAGAGTAACATTCACGGTTGAATAAATCAAAGGACAAGTGAAAAATACAGTACACCAAATGTGTAAGGAATGCAGTCATCTATTCTCTTACACACACTTTTCAAATCAAGGATGTGTAAAATGTTGTATACTGTATAGGTGAGATAGTATAGGATGTAAAATGTTGTATACTGTATAGGACTTATTTTTTTAGATCAGAATAAAATACACCTGTTTCTCACTGAGTAACCCAAATTGCACCAAAAATGTAGTTATGTTCTTTTAGCAAGCTTATTCATATGGCTTGCATGCTTTAATTTTAAACAATGACCTGGTACTACAAAGAATTGGCCTGTTATAGCAATGTACAAAATGGCACTCTGTGAGGCCACTTGAGTTGGGCATGGAGGGAAAAGGGGCGTCTCTCACATCTGTCTAAAAAATAACATTTCTCTGTGTCACTGATGTCAATAGAAAATGATAACATGCATACATGTTTAAGAGGGCTTTTATCCACCTGCCTTTCTGCACATAGCAATCTTGGTGAAAATACTGTTCTCATTGTCCTGCACCATGGCAGTGACAAAATGTGTGGTTTCCACAATCAGAACAAGTCCATGCATTCATATATGCAGCAATTTATAATTCAGGGTGGGATGCAAATTCAAGTGAATGGCCTAAATGTTTTCTCTCTCTCTTGGAGTGGGGAAATGCAGTTGTGAAGGGAGTCATACTGAGCACTCAACAGCAACAGCAGGCATCACAAGAGGAGGATGGGGCTAGGTTTTTTCAATGTGAATTTTCAAATGAGCTATGCATCACCCATTATGGGAGATATTTTCAAAGGCACAAAGAGCAATTAGAAACTCTGCTGCTGTAGAAAATCAACAAGAATATGGTACCTACCTTCACTCCATGCCTTTGAAAGTCCATCCATATCCTTTAGGCATTTGAGTAGAACTTCTAATATGAAATAAATTCAATGGGGGGGGTGGCTGTAGTATTTTTGTTCATATAACAGCAGCAGAACAACATAAAAATCAAACATAGCAAAACCAAGCAGAGTACAGAGAAATGCCCTGCAGAAACATCACAGCAGCAAGATGATTTCATTTTAATTTTTCTGTGACAATGAGATCCCACTCATGGTGAGACAGCCACATTTCCTTGTCAGACAACCAAACTTTTCTTAGCTGCCAAGGGACAAGTGATCACAAAGTCCATTATTCTAGCTTGTTCATTGCATGGAATCATCACCAGTTTGTGTACAACCAAATGCTTATGGGCCAGATTGTAGAGCCTTTGTTCACAGACTTGCATCTAGCCAAGTTACAAAGGGGCAGCCATGTTAGTCTAATAAAGCAAAAAAAGCAAGGAGTTTTGTGGCACTTAAAGACGAACAGATTTATTTATTGCATGAGCTTTTGTGTGAGAAAATCCCACTTCGTCAGATGACAAATTGAGATTTTCTCCCACGAAAGCTCATGCGATAAATCAATCTGTTCGTCTTTAAGTGCCACAAAACTCCTTGCTTTTTTTGTTCACAGAGTTTATTTATGAAACTACGTACACAATCTAATGATTACTAGAGGAGAGCCACCTATGTGCATTGGTTAATGAAGATCAACATTGCTCTCCAAGGAACATGTAGAGGCCCCATCACTGACAAAATTTCAGAGTAAATGCAGTATGAGAAAATATGCCATAAAGAAAAAATCATGTCGTGACAGCTGAATGGACCAGATGTGACATCCTCTGGATTTGATTTCTCTCATCCATTATTTTATTTTTCCTTATACAATTCTACCTTTTCCATGAATTCTCTATTCTCTTCTTGTGCTTTATGTACATTTAATTACAATATTAATAAAAAAACTCAAAAGAGGATTTTATTCAAATGAAACTATGAATATGGAGTTTGGGGAAAACATTAACATTCATTACTTCTATTTATTTTGAAATATTTTAATGTATTCTAACACTCTGTACTTTCCAGAATGGACTTCCATCCACACTAATAGTAATGAACAAATATTATTTTCACAGATTTATTTTATTGCCTAATAGTTGAGACAAAAAGTCTTTCCTATGCTATAGATAATATTGTAGAAATTACTGCAGGGAATATTTGTTCAGTTAATACTATTTTTCAGGAAGGCCTGATCACCATTACAAGCTGCCATTCCATACAGAGTTCTACTGCCTTTGGTTTTTTAGTTTTGTTCATCTCACTCTTTCATCATAAATTCATGGGGACACATTTTGTTCTCATTGCCTAATCCAGCTCCCACTGAAATCTTTCCAGTGCTATTGTCTTACATAATCACACCAGTATAAAGCTGGCACAACTAAATTGAGGATAGTGTAACTGATTTGACTTTATAAAGGTTGAAGAGACAAACAGAATCTATCACTGTGGTTTTCAACCGGTGTGCCGTGAGAACCGTCCAAGCATGCCAGGAAATTTTGTACAAAGGTAATGAAAATCTGTGTAAAACAAACATTGTTTCATCTTAAACCAGGGGTCTCAAACCCAAATCACCATGAGGGCCGCATGAGGACCACACAAAGGCCACCTGAGGACTAGTACATTAGCCCAAGGGCCACACTACTGAAACCTTTTGATACAATGATATTGCAAATATCAGTACTGATCATGTCATTGTGAGCTGCAGGAAATAACTTTGGGGGCCACATGTGGCCCACAAGCCACCGGTCTTAAACAACATTCTATCCAGGCAAAATTGCAACTTATAAAACTCAGGAAAAATAACTGAATTAAAAGTGAAGTATCAGTCTTTTGATTCTAAAATGTGAACATTCTAAATGCAAGTGGCCAAAGGGCAAACTTGAGATTGAGTATTTTTTTCCAGTGGATTTGAAACATGAATGTATTTGAGCCTTCTTTATCTTGTTGTATGCAAACCTCTCTAGTAAGACTGTAATCACAGTAAATAAGTAAATATGATGTTTATGAGCAATCGATTCAGCTGAAAAAAGTCGGCATGCCATGCAACTGTTTGTCTCATTGAAGTGTTACGTGCTACTGAAAAGGCTGGGAACCACTGATCTATACCATGCTCCATATTAACTAGTGCACTTTACATTCAGTTTGAGATTCTGTACTACGCCTCCATCAGACGTAGTACAGAAAGTCCACAGGGAACCACAAAGGTGGTATTAACCTACTTTTTTCCCCTCAGTGTGCTGGGCTGCTGCAAAGACTAAGACAGTCCATATAAATTAGATCAGTTCACCACAAGTTTAATTTACAGCAGTCTTCTGAAGGCTACCTATAAGTAGCTCTTCAGTCTAGAGCTGACTAGAATCTTTTCAAGGAGATGAAGTGGGATTTTCTCCCATGAAAACTTATGCAATAAATAAATTTGTTAGTCTTTAAAAGTGCCACAGGACTCCTTGTTTGTTTTGTGAACTAGACTACTACAGCTACTCCTTTGGAACGAGAATCTCTGTAGCACCCCCTGCAAGCTTCCTCTGGCCCCTTGCTGTGCTTTCTTGGGGCTTGCAGCCCTATGCCATGTGTGCACCAGGAGAAGTCATCCATGGCCCCCTTATGGCACATTATCCGCTGGTATATGACAAAGCACTGGACAGAATCTGTGCTTTGTGATTTACATTAAGACATGGCTCACGCATCTTCCTAAATTGTTTGGAATGGCTCCTCTCATGGGCCTTGGGTTCTTTTGTGTGATGCCTGTTGCCTGACCCAAGAGGTGCTGTTCACTGGAAAACTGAACAACCTTATGACTTCTGGAAAGGAGTATAAAACCCAGTACACCTGAAACCATAAACATACATCTGCATACACCTCAACAGAGCAATGACACATCCCAAAAGTAATAGAAGTGGTGGGGACTTTAGGAACTGGAAAATGGGATGCAGGGAAGGAAAGGATTCAGATTAACTAATACGTACTAAAACATCAACAAATTTCCCACCTCAGGACTTTTGCTAATCCACAGCTCCTTCCCAAGCACACTCGCAGGCAGATGGTATGCAAAGGATGAATCCAGAGATGAGTACTGTCATGTTGTGAACACTGGCCAGCTTAAACCAAAAATGGTCCTTGGACAGCATCTTCTTTACCATTGTGTGGCACAAGGTCTTCTCCTGGATCCTGAGACTGGAGTCTTGTGGAGATCTTGGGTGGCTCTTAGCAGACAGCATTGTGTCAGATCCAAGTTGATTCCAGAGGAGCTGAACTGCCTGATCCCATAGCAGTTCCAATGGGGAGAGTGGGAGTTAATCAGAGACTCCCTGAGTTTTCCCTCTCAGCTCCCATCCAGGCTCAAAACTAATGAAGTCTTTTTGTCTGATGGCTAGTCTTCACTGATGGCAGCAAAATCGCCGCCATCAGATCAACCTTTCCAATTGACTGATCAGGTCTGTGAAGACCCACTCAGTTGATCGGGAAGTCGATCTCTGAACACCACCCTGACAACTGAAATAGTGCTGAGTTGAAGGGAGGCCCCTCCCTTTGACAAAGCACAGTGGACATGTCGGGCATAGGGCAGTCAAACTAAGATACACAACTTATTTTAAGTAACATGCATATCTCTGTGCAAGTGCTGCCGTAAATGGCAGGCAGCATAGACCTGCCCTGAGTCAAGCTGTCCCCTTCCATTGAGGGGCTGAAAGCAGTCCTGGCTCACCATGGGCCTAGTGAATGCTTGTTCAGATTATTGCAAGCAGAAGCCTCCTCATTGGCCTCTGCAGAATTTCCTATTCATTTTGTGCCCACCTCTAACTCCAAGGAGCTAGGAAATAGTGTCAAACGACTCTGATAGCCCCCCTAGAAGCTCTGAGCAAACTTCTAGGAGTTGGAAAACTCCAAGGTGGGGCGTTACAACTAGAATAAATACTATTTTTGCTCACATGGTAAATGCTGAGTACTTGGTTACAAAGAAAGCACCAAGCACTTACAAAGTAGTTATATGATTATTTCTAACTCATAGACAAGACATCAAGTTATGAGCGGATTATTTTTACATAACTGTAATTATTACACTTATTTTATTACATTTATATCATACATTTATATAATATTACATAAATATGCAGGAACTTTACTAAATCAGGTGTTTCAAATACTTCATATTGAGAGGCAGAGATGTTGCTCCCAAATAATTACTGCCTGATCAAATGAAAAATTTGCACAAAAGAACAAACAAAGGTGTTTATTAACTATTTATTGGTGGCCCTGGTTAAGGCAGGTATTTTTGAAACACAACAAAAGGAAATCTTAAAAATATAAGAACTTCATTTGCAGGAAAACCTTACTACTAAGCTAAATTTGAATCTAGGTTGATGTGTATATTTCAAAATGAGAGTAAAAACTAAAGCCGTAAAAACTCATTACTGTTTTATAAGGGAAAAGATGTTAATTTTGATAATATCATAAGGTTGTAGAAAATGCAACATGCAGATTTAGTAGTCTTCATGAGAGTGTAAACATTCAGGGCACTTTGGCTATGTCTACACTTAGAAGGTTAGTTCGAATTAACTGAATTCGAACTAAGTAATTTGAACTAATAATTATGAGTTCTAATTAAGTTAATTCGAATTAACACAGCCATACCAGAAACCCTAATTCGAACTAGCATGTCTATGCACAGGACTTGCAAGTTCAAATCAGGTAGGGGATGCTATTGCATAGGGAAAATCAAGCTGTGGTTAGTTCAAATTAATCATCAATTCAAATTTAAGGGAGGTTTTATAAATTCAAACTAGGCTTTCCTTAGCTCGAACTAAGGCAACTCCTTAGTTTGAACTAATGAAAGCAAGTGTGGACACCCACTAATTTAGTTTGAATTAAGCCTCCTTAATTTGAACTAAATTGTAAGTGTAGACATACCCTTTGTGACTAAAAACGCATCTTAGGTATTATTCTTACAAGTTTGGTAATGGTAGTCTTGAAAGTGATGCAAGTCTGCTATGAAAGTTATTAGGTTTTTTAAAACTAGTTTAGGTCCCTCCTCCTCAGAGGACTTAGCAGCTAAACTAAAGAAGCCATGTACAGTATCATTAATAATCCTGAAGACTTGTAAATTGAGATGTTTCCCTTCCATTTAGCATAAGCATCAGTATATGTCTGGACATAAATACAAGTGTGATGGGTTCCATCCCAGCATAGGCTGAACCAATGACTTCTGGAGCTAAAAGTAGGCAGTGCTACAGCTTGAAACAAAGAGCTGGATCTCAGGCTGGTAGCAGTAGCTACCTGGACTTCCTTGATCAGTCAGGTACATATCACACACTGACCTGTGGATCATATGAAGAAAGAGCAAGAGCTCATCCTGAGGCCCACAGCAGCTCAAATCCCAGATGAGCTCCATTTATGGGGTGCTACTCTCTTGGCCAATAGACCAGGGAGCTCCAGAGCTGAAAGCATGACTTTCTGTGCTGGTGCTAACAGGTCAGGTTATGTAACTCAAAGATCCTCTGTAGATTGTGTGTGGAAAAGACCCTGTAGCATAACACAGAATAGTAGAGTACATGAACAAAGCATGGGACACCTGGCTCTTCAATGAAATTTCACTGGAGTAAATGAGAGCAGAACTTGACTCTTGCATGCTTACTTATGTCACACAAAGACAATCCCAGTACATCTGAAAATCGTAAAGAATTTTTTGCAAAGTCTTTCCACAAATCTTCATATTCAATTAGCTTGAAATATAATACAAAAGGTGAATCTTCTAACTCCCTCTATAATGTTCACTTCTAGGGAAAAAAGTGCAAAAATATGCCAAAGTCAAGTACCGGGTGCCTAACTCATCATTCTTCCTCATGAAAATCATGTATTACTTAAAGTAATATTTCAGTCTGCTGTAATTCTTCCTGCTAATATAACCCCTTTCTATATGGAACTCCAACATGCTCATATACTAGCTACCAAGAATTTTTTTTTTCCAGAAGTGAAGAACTGGGTCATATCTTGTACTTACCTACATCAGTCCATTGTGCTTATAGCCATATCACTAAAGATAGAAATTGGCCCATTATCTCCGCTCCATATATGCATGTCACAAAACATCATCCAAGCTCTAGCTAACACTTGTACTATTTTGCTATTCATTTTTTAGAATTTTAGGGTGAGGTCCAAGCACTCACTGGCCCTAAGTAGTTGGATGATGTGTGCCACGATGATGGTTACTAACCTGAGATGGAATTCAAGCTTTGGAAAGACCTAGTGGAGTTTGTAGCCGTTCACTGTGGGTCACAATTTTCATTTCTTTGTGCCTCGGCTAGAAGCATTGCATTTTCCTCCTGTTAAGATGAAGATAGCAACTTCCGTTTTCAAGACAGCTGCTGATTTCAGAGGCCAAATTGCCTGCCAGTTCCACAAGGTCAGCAAATATCTTTCCTCTCTGCAGAATAATTAGGAGGAAACTCTGTGGCGTTTCAGCTCAGAGTGTTTCATGCTCTCTAATCAGATTTTTCTCATTTAAGTTATGCCTCTATAGCACACCCTTTATGGTAGCATATAGACAACAGTAATACATACACTCCAAGTCCCTTTAGCATGGTTATAAATAGCAGTGTACTCAGAAAGGCATTTCTTACCTGAGGAAGAACATACCTGAACCTGGTAAATATATGCACCCTATTCCTCCCAACAATGCTACCACACCCTCAACATGTCTGTTTTTAGCAGTATAGTGTCCTGTTGCTTCCTGACTGCTGGGATCTTTCCCTGCCACAGGAAGGAGCTCCTGTACCTGGGAAAGACTCACACTGTGTCACAGGGAAAGACTCACGCTGCATGGAGTTGCCCAACTCTTTCTCCACTGTAGTGATAGATTCTGCAAAGGGGAAAGGCTGTAGCAGCTCCCCACTAACTGCTCTCTCCCCCACTGCCAGAACCTTTCACTGACACATGTAGATGCAAACCAGAGAGTGGACACAGATGGCTTTTTACCAATGGGTGTAGCTATATGTATATGCCGCCACCAGTGGTGTGCAGTGTGGACCTAGCCTTAGATAAGAATCTGGTCCCTAGTTAATGCCTCTCCCCTTTGGCAAGACATTGAATCCTGCTTTTTTAAACTGTATCATTCTGATTTTTATTGTTGGAAGTTAAGATAAAGAAAATTAAATGCACAGCATATGATGCCAATAGATTAGCCCAGCATGGGTACTGGCAGGGATGCTCTAAAGGAAGATATGATTAGAAAAGGTTCAACAGACTATTGACCATCTATCCATGAGTTCCATTACTACATACAACTACTGGAATTTGCAGAATATGGCCAAGAGCTCCTAGAAAATCGCCAGAAGTAGTCTTGAGAGAACAGCAATAAATTACAACAGTTCATATGCTAGCTCTCAACGCTGTTTTTAAGAATGGCATGTTTATATACAGCAAAGCTCGCAAAAGAAACACAATTTCGAAAGACAGGAAATTCCCAGCAGGCCACATATATGGCATTTGTGCTGGATAAGCAATAGAAACATTCACAGGAAGTGTAGGACATGAGAAGAATTTCAGAATTCCAGCCAATCATGTCCTAGAAATGTCAAGAGTTGGCCTCGTACAAAGTAAACTAGTATTCTTCTGAACACAAGGCTTGATATTTTTAAAAAACCCTCTGGCTAGTGAGTAAAAAGGCCTGGTATTTATATCTATAACTGCCTGATTTGCTGACACAGTGTTCTGGCATAATAAATAAGAGAGCCAAAATAATTCAATATTCACATGTTATTCCTTCCTCCACATGTACTCTCCTCTCTCTTATCAAATGCCTCCTGAACAGAGAGTTTTCAAAAATCCTAGACATTAACCAATTCATAAACATATTATCATACAGTAGCAGTCCCTATTGGGATGCAATCTATTGTAACATAACCTGCTTATATATTTGTTTATTGTTCTACCTAAAAATCAATATAGTCATATATATAATTTACCAACTATTTTTTTTAAACTCACTCTGACCTTGTTCAAGAACTAAGTTATTTACCTCTAGATTTGGGAGAGCAGTTCTTTCACACCTTTATTCTGCACCAAGTTTTGCAGTCAGTTTGATGTTGGTGCAAGTACAAGTCTTTCTCGTGATGACACGAAACTGCCTTGAACTTGATACTTCTTGGGGTGATGAGCTGCGTTTTGACAGTCTTTTCCAATATTTATCAGGAGTTTGCCAGTTCTTTCAATGTCCTGCTGATCAAGACTCAGTAGAATACATTTTGCATCATCTTCTATGTTCATGTTTATGTCTTATGTTCATAATGCATTTGCAGTTTCAGTGAAACACATCTACATCTATCACTATATTACATTAACACAGATTTATCCGTAGCAAAGAAGTAGCAATGTTGGTCTAATTCAGAAAAACGAACAAGGAGTCCTGTGGCACTTTGAGACTGAAAAATTTATTTATCACATGAGTTTCCATGGAGTTCATCAGATGCTTTGAAGATGGGGAACTTACAGATTTATACTTATATTTAACTTTGTATTTTATATATATATATTTAACTTATATTTATATTTAACTTATATATTTAAATGTATCTGTTCAACACATTGTTTGTTTTAAGTGCATGATCTGTCCAAAGGAAATAATTTGGTCCGGCACGGTCTCTTGATTGTAGTTCCGAGAGACCTTTAGTGAGCCCTAGTCTATACCTGCAGTACTTTTCGGTGCAGTCAACAGGAGATATGCAAGGTACGTAAAATACCTTGCGTATCTCCTGACAACTTACTAATCCCTCACTACACATTAAGGTAAGCCAACCAGAAATGGCTCCTGGTCAGCTTACAGCAACTCCAGTTCTAGGGCGGAAATTGATACGGTGGTTTCTGGAATGATTGACTGGGTCTACACAGACCACTCAATTGCACCCAGAAGATTAAACTGATGGCGGTGATTTTGCCGCAGTCAGTATAGACTTACCCCGAGTCAGTCATAATAGGCTTTGGCCTTTGCCGTCTCTTTTCATTTTTGTCTATTACTCTTTCCACCATTTCCAACTGTTAATGCTGGAGCTATAGGCACACAGGTATGCAGCTTGACGTCAAGTGTTGTGGGCTACTATTAAGGTCTTCTGTGAAAATGTTTCTCCTTTCAAGAAGTCTGGCATGTATTTTCTTTGATTGTTGCAACTTTCTTTAGTAGCAATTTTAATTCACAATTCAGCTTTACCATTTAATAGGCTGTGATGAGGTGATGTGACTGACCTTTTGTTTCCATGTAAATTGCACACACTCACTGCTGGTCCATTGTCTGAAGCTACAAATACCTGCTAAAGAGCTGGACTGCTTTGTCTAGGATGATCCCTGCAATAGTATTTGACAGTTCATCTCATTCCCAGAAGTCTGAACAGAGTATACAATACTGAGTGGTTTCTAGTCGAAGTGTCCATTGTCCTTTTGCTTCAAAGTATGTTAGGGACACTGTGTAGTTTCATTGTCTTTCTCTGGTGTTTGACCTATATTTCCACACATGGCTCACATCTGTGATTTTAGCAATGATGCCTTTTTCCATTTACTTTATTGTTCCTATTACTGTTTCTCTTAAGGTAATGAGATAGGCTCTGTACTGGCTGAATCATTCATATATCTGAATGTAAGGTGCCTGGATCTCTCTACAAGGTTGCCACAAAGCACTGTATGCTCTGGTGGTTTTCATTTTGCTTGTACTGTTGTTGTTGTTGGAACCATTTGTGCCAGATTTAATGTCACAAAGTTCATGAACTTACTTGTTTCAGCTAAAAGCTGGGGCTTTTATTTTCTCTGTACTACTTGAAATTTCAGCCAGCATCCTTTTCCTTTGAATTCTGCCTGTTGCCTTAGTGGTATGATGGTCATGCCATTGTATACTTTTTTATTTGATTTTCGTAGAAATATAGGGCTGGAAGCAACCTCAAGAGGTCATCAGTGCAAACCCTTAGTGCTGAGGCATGACCAAGTAAACCTAGACCCATTCCTGAAAGGTGTTTATACAACCTGTTCTTAAAAACTTCCAACAATGGGGAACCTACCTTGGTAACCTATTCCAGAATTTAACACCCTTACAATTAGGAAGTTTTTCCTAATAGCTAACCTAAATATCTCTTGTCATGGATTAAGCCCATTACTTGTTGTCTTACCTTAAATGGATATGGAAAACTGTCTGTCTATGTCCTCTTAATAATATCCCTTATTTGAAGACTGCTATAAGGTCCCACTCAATCTTCTTTTCTAAAAGCTAACCATGCCTCATCTTTTTTAAACTTTCCTCATAGGTCAGGTATTCTAAACCTTTTATCATTTTTGTTGCTTTCCTCTGACTTGGACCTAGTACTCTCTTTGAGGCCTCACTGGTGTTAAGTAAAGCAAGAGAATATATATTTAACCCTTCTGTCAGACAGAGCCAGCAACAGCAAGAGGGTCGGGCTCTGTATCTAGAGGTTCCTATCGGTGATACAACACCAACTGGCTAGAGCACCCATCCAGTCTCCTGGAAATCACACATTATACCCTGGTTTCCCTAAAAGGCAATACTTCCCCCCACACACACAAGCATTGAGTCTGAGTGTAGAAAAGTAAATCTTTTAATAAAAGGCGGAAAATACCAAACAGCACTGGTTTGGGAAAACACTGCAGTGCAGAATTCATAAACTCATAGAGCAAGACTTACCCCTGAGGGGTCCCACTAGGTGCACCCTCTTCCCCCATTTTGATAGCTAGGCATTCATAACTCCTTTTTGAGTATGGCTTTTCAACCAGTAGTGCACTGGTAAAGGCTATGTCTACATTAGGCGAAGTTGGTTGGAACTTATTAGTTTGAACTAATAAGTTTGAGGTTAGTTTGAACTAACCTCAAACTTGTTAGTTCAAATTAACAACGTGGACTAGTTCCAATTAATGTTAATTTGAACTAGTCCACTTTGTTAGTTCGAACTAGTTTGAACTAAGTGTTAGTCCTGGTCTCCACTGTACTTTGCTCAAACTAAGTGCTTAGTTCGAACTAACCACTGGTGGTTACTAGTTCAAACGAAGTATTAATTAGTTCAAACTAAGGGATTCCTTAGTTAGAACTAATAAAAGCCTGATGTAGACAGGCAAAAAGTTAGTGCGAATTAAGCTTCCTTAATTTGAACTAACTTGCCAGTATAGAATAGCCAAAGTGATTTCATCTAGGCTCCATTTCCCTAGTTTGCTTATGGGAATGCCATGTGGGACTGTTTCAAAAGCCAGACTAAACTTAAAGTATATTAAATCTGCTGCTTTTCTCCTAGCCACTAGGCCAATAATCATGTCAAAAAAGAAAATTATGCTGGTTCGGTATGACTAGTTTGTGCCAAATCCACCCTGGCTATTCCTTATAAACTTATTACCCTATAGGCAATTAAAAATGGGTTGTTTAATAATTTATTCCAGTTTATTTCCAGGTACTGAAGTTAGGCTGCCTGGTCTATAATTCCCTAGGTCCTCTTTCTTCCCCTTTTTAAAGATAGGTATTGTCATAAAACCACAGAATCATTGAACTGGAAGGGACAATGAGAGGTCATCGAGTTCGGTCTCTTGCACACCTGGAAGGACCAAGTATCATCTAGATCATCCTTAACAGGTGTTTGTCTAATTTGCTCTTAAAAATTTCAAATAATGGAGATTCCTAGGCAGTTTATTCCAGTGGTTAATCACCCTGACAGCTACGAATATTTTCCTGATGTCCAACCTAAACTTTCCTTGCTTTAAGTCCATTGCTTCTTGTCCTATCATCAGTGCTTAAGGAGAATAATTTTTCTGCCTCCTCCTTGTAACTCCCTTATAGACACTTGAAAACTGTTATCATGTCGCCTCTCAGTGTCCTCTTTTCCAAACTAAACAAACACAGTTCGTTCAATCTTCCCTCATAAGTTAAGTATTCTAAACCTTTAGGCTATGTCCATATGCACATTGTAAAGGCAATTCAAGTTAAATTGATTTAAGCTAAATGGATATAAAAATCATTAAATTGATTTAAACTTAAATCAATTTAACAAGTGAACAGCACAAAGATGCAAATCAAAATAGCATGTCTGGACGTGGGACTTGCTATTTCAATTCAGGGGAGGGGCACCATGGGAGGTGTGGCAACATGGCCCCATGGCAGGGCCATTTCCCCAGCCAGTCCCATAAAGGCATGAACTGACCTCACCTTGCTGTCCATTCTGGCTGGCAGGAGAGTGCGAGAGAGACAGGTATGGACACTTTCTGGCTCCCATACTATCCTCAAGCATTAGCTAGACCCTCTGCAGGCTCTTCTGTAGTGGGACACGCTGTTCCCTGACCCCTGATCCCAAGGCTGAGCCCCTGACCATCGTTTTGCTGGGCCTCAGAGCGGCCTTAGTTTCCAGCCTCCCTTCTGTGCAATGTCACATCTGGGCACAGGCCACCAGCAGACTGGTGGGAGTAGGTTGTCATTGGAACCTGGAACAATGAGCAGTGAAGGAGGAAGCTCCAGGTGAACAGGGGGACCTTCACTCACCAGGTCACCGAACTCACTCCGGTCCTGCGCCAAAAAGACATGGTGATGAGAGCAGACATCCCTGTGGACAAGAGAGTGGCCATCGCTCTCTGGAAGATGGCCACTACCGAGTCCCACAGGTCTGTTGCCCATCTCTTCGGCGTCCAGAGGTCCACTGTCAGGGAAGTGCTGTTGCAGGTCACCTGAGCCATCAACACAGTCCTATTGCCACACCTCATCACTCAAGGAGCACTGAAGGACACCACCACCGGCCTTGGCACCTGGGGTTTCCAAACTGCTCAGGGATACTTGGTGCCACCCACATACCTGTGCAAGCCCTCGAGCACCGTGCAGCCGAGTATCGAAACAGGAAGGAATATCACTCGGTCATCCTTCAGTCCCTTGTTGAGCACTAGGGCATCTTTCAAAATTGCTACATTGGAGGGTGCATGATGCCAGGGTTCTGCGCAACTCCTCCCTGTACCAGGACATCGAGACAGGCACCTTCTTCCCCCCCGCAGAGCATCACTGTCGGGGAAGTGGAGGTGCCCATCCTCATCGTCACCTGTGTGGCCTAACCCCTCCTTCTGTAGCTCATGCACCCGTACAAGGGACCACTTGATGCCAGAGAGCAGCTTTTCAACTGCCACATCAGCCACTGCCGCCAAATGGTTGAGCGGGCATTCGGCAGACTGAAAGCCGGTTGGAGGTGCCTCCTCATACGCTTGCACCTCACCAAAGACACCACCGCAGAGGTCATCAGTGCCTGAGTGGCACTGCATAATGTCTATGAGGTCAGGGAGGAGACAGTAGCTGCCATGTGGGAGGCCGAGGCAGAGCTCATCAATGTCCAGTTCCAGCAGCCAAAGGTTTTGGGCCCAAGGGAGCAAGTAGTGCAGAGATTGGCTACTGTGCATGAGACACTGAGAGATCTGTTCCTATATGGGACATGTGAGAGCCAGGCCCACCCCACCACACTCCCTTCTCCTCCATCCTGCCACAGCCACCCCCCACCCCACCCATCCACACCCTGAACCCTACCCAATAAACTGTCAGCTTGAACCATTCATGGTGTCAGAACTTTTATTTACAATAAGGAGAAGGTCTGGGGAAAGAGAGGCTTGGGAAGCAGCAAGAGGTTCTGATACCGTGGGGTGGGTGGAGAACAGAGAGGGGTGGGTGCTAAACTGGAAGCTGGGATGTGGGCAGGGATTTGGGGACTTTGCTAAGTGGGGCCAAGCTATGGGGAAGCCATCCCTGGCCCATGGCCTGCTGCACCACAGCCTTCCCTGCGGACACCCCAGGTTCGGGGGCACCGGCAGCGAGGAACACTTGGGTGTCCCAAAGGAGCTCCCTCAGCTTCCAGGGGCACCAGGTGCAGTGCAATGGGCCACAGGTTGTAGGTGATGTCCCTGACAGTGATGGTGAGGGCCTCCTGAGCATTGACCTGCTGCTCCATTGCTGCAGCCTGCAGTCCATCACCGGAGCCTGTGGGGCTATCTCTGCAGCCTGCCGCTCCATCGCCGCGACAACATGGTTGTTGGCGTCAGCCACATGCTGAAGCTGGCAAGTGGTGGCCTCCTGGAGCTTGCCCCTACTCTTGTCTCCTGGCCCAGGCAGACTCTTCAGCTCGGTGGCCCAGCTCTAGAAGGCTGCAGAGTATCTCATCCTGGGTCCAGCGGGCCCTCTTCCTCGGCCTCGCGATGGTGGGCAGGCTCCCTGGAGTGGGACAACAGGTGGCTGTGCAAGCTGCAAGGCAGAAGCAGGAAAAGGTGAGTCCCCCTCAGCCTGCTGGTCTTTGCTGTGTGCAGTCTGTCAGTAGTGAACACCTCTGCCCTGACTGCCAGCAGGATTTCAGATCTGTGTCCTATGTACACTGCACTCGGGAGGCACATGGCCTCATGGTGCCCACAGTGGTGACCTGTACTCAGAAGGATGTGGCCTGGGAATTCTCCCAAGGCCATGTGACAGCGGTGTGGGCTACAGGCTCTCTGCCCTACATGCTGCCATGTCTGCCTAATGCCACTCCCGTGATGAGGGTCCCCCACCCTGCTTGGACCCAGGACCCTGGCTCCACATGTCTCCCTGCCACCTGCACCCATGGGAGGGCCTCTGCACTCCCCAAGTCCGAGCCCTGCCCATCCCAGGGCCATGCCCTCCTCGGTACCCATGCCATTGGCAGCCTTGACCTTGCCTGCCTGGAGGGGGGGAACACTCACCAACAGGCACTCCCGATGTTCGTCTGGATGTCCTATCCTGTGGGTCAGACTCCATTTGGTGGTGCCTCCTCCATCTCCCCCTTCTGCTCCTCCTGGGGGGTGGCGGCCCCCTCTTCCCAGGCAGGGAACTATGCAGGACTGGCTGGGGGTGTGCTCCTTGGCTGGCTGGCTTTGCCCACATCCACTGATGCCTAAGTGTCCGAGGGACCTCCCTCAGGGGATGTGGACAGGGTGGTGGGCTCGCCTGAGTCCATGGTCCAGGAAGGAAGAGTGCTGGGCTGCTGCCTCAGGAAGGCATCAAGCTCCTCATAAACGGGGCAGCTGGTGGCACTAGCTGACCCCTGGAGCTGCCTCACTTCCCTGGTCCGGGTGTAGTCCTGGTGCAGGACTTTAACTTTTGAACACACCTGCTCAATGGTGTGCTCATAGCCCTGTGCAGACAGTGCCTCCGTAATGTCACCGTATACATCGCAGTTTCTGTGCCTTGCCAGGAACCGGGCACAGATGTTTTCTCTGCCCCACATCTGCAGGAGGCAGAGAATCTCCTCCCAGAACCACACAGGAGTCCAGTGTCGTTCCTGTGCTGTGGCAGCATGTGCCTCTGCCAGGCTGTCTGCAGCATCCAGGCACACGGCACCATGAAGGCTGGGCACTTCCTCCTTTCTGGTGCTCTGCACCCTAGAAGGAGGAAGGCCAATCCACACCGAAAAAGAAAAAGCTGAAGTGCTCAATGCTTTTTTTGCTTCAGTTTTCACAGACAGGGTCAGCTCCCAGCCCACTACCATGGGTATGGCAGATTAGAGAGAAGAAGAGAGGCCCTTGGTGATGGAAAGTCAGGTTAGGGACTGCTTAAAGAAGCTGGATGTGCACAAGTCCATGTGGCCGGACGAACTGCATCCAAGGGTGCTGAGGGAATTGGCCGATGAGATGGCAGCACCGCTGGCCGTTATCTTTCAAAACTCATGGAGAACAGGGGAGGTGCCAAAGGATTGGAAAAAAGCAAATGTAGTGCCTATTTTCAAGAAAGGGAAAAAGGAGGAGCTGGGGAATTATAGACCAGTCAGCCTCACCTCCATCCCTGGCAAAATTATGGAGCAGATTCTTAAAGAATCCATCCTCAAACACTTAGAAGAAAATAAAGTGATCAGGAACAGTCAGCATGGATTTACCAAGGGTAAATCATGTCTGACCAATCTCATTTCCTTCTGGGAGCAGATGACTGGTTTTCTGGATGCAGGAAGAACCGTTGATGTGATATACCTTGATTTTAGCAAGGCTTTTGATACAGTTTCCCACAGCATTCTCATTGGCAAATTAAGGAAGTATGGGTTGGATAGGTGGACTATAAGGTGGATAAAAAACTGGCTAGATCAACGGTTTCAGCGTGTAGGAATCAATGGTTCCATGTCTAGCTGGCAACCAGTCACGAGTGGTGTGCCCCAGGGGTCGGTCCTGGGGCCAGTTCTGTTCAACATTTTCATCAATGATCTGGATGATGGAATAGACTGCACTCTCAGTAAGTTTGCGGATGGCACCAAGCTGGGGGGAACAGTAGACACGTTGGAGGGCAAGGACAGGATTCAGGGAGACCTAGATAAATTGGAATAGTGGGCCAATAGAAATCTTATGAAGTTCAATAAGGACAAGTGTAAAATCCTGCATGTGGGACGGAAAAACCCCATGCACTGCTACAGGCTGGGAAACATTCAGTTAAGTAGCAGCAGTGTAGAAAAGGACCTGGGGGTCATGGTGGATGGGAAGCTAGATATGAGTCAGCAGTGTGCTGTTGCGGCCAAAAAGGCCAATGGCATACTGGGCTGCATCAAAAGAAGTATTACCAGCAGATCAAGGGATGTGATCATTCCCCTCTATTCTGCACTGCTGAGGCCACATCTAGAATACTGTGTTCAGTTTTGGGCTCCCCACTACAAAAAGGACAGGGACATGCTAGAGAGAGTTCAGAGGAGGGTAACCAAAATGATTAAAGGGCTGGAGCACAAGCCCTCTGAGGATAGACTGAAAGCATTAGGCTTATTTAGTCTGCAGAAGAGAAGATTGAGGGGGGATTTGATAGCAACCTTCAACTACTTGAAGGGATGCTCTAAGGAAGATGGAGCTCGACTGTTCTCGGTGGTAACAAAGGACAGAACAAGGAGCAATGGTCTCAAGTTGCAGTTAGGGAGGTCAAGGCTGGATATTAGAAAAAACTTTTTTACTAGGCGAGTGGTGAAGCCTTGGAATGAGCTGTCAAGGGAGGTGGTGGAGTCTCCATCTCTGGAGGTGTTTAAGGCCCGGCTGGACAAAACCATGACTGGGATGGTTTAGTGGGAGTGGTCCTGCCTCTGGCAGGGGGTTGGACTAGATGACCTATGAGGTCCCTTCCAACCCTAGGATTCTATGTTTCTATGAAATCAAAACAGCCATTGTTTCAAAACAATGCGTTCAAACAACGTTGTTTTGAAACAACCATTTCACTTCAACAACCGTTTCAATTACCTACTAGGTGTTAACATTTCAATTCAAGTTTTGTTTTTTCGATAAGATGGAGCTTGTTATATCGAAACAACAATACGTTGTCTGGACATAATTTTTTTTAAAGCAAAACAACAACTGTTGTTTCAGTTTAAAAACTACATGTGGACATAGCCTTAATCATTTTTGTTGTTTTTCTCTGGACTTTCTCCAGTTTGTCCACATCTTTCCTGAACTGAGGCACCCAGAACTGGCGACAATACTCTAGGTGAGGTATCATCAGTGTGGAGTAGAATAGAAGAATTACTTACTTACAATACTCCTGTTAATACATCCCAGCATGATGTTTGCTTTTGTTGCAACAGTATTAGACTGCTGACTCATATTTAACTTGTGGTCCACTATAACACCCAGATCCCTTTCTTCAGTACTCTTCCCTAAGCAGTCATTGCCCATTTTGGCCATGTCTACACAGTACTTTTATTTCGAAATAAAAAGTGGTATTTTGAAATAAAAGAAATTAGGTCTACATGACGTTTTCTTATTTCGAAAGGATGGATCCCGTCCTTTTAAAATAAGAAGTGCCGTTTCAAAACAGGTTAAACCCCAATTGTTTCAAAACGGCCGTTATTTTGAAACAGTTGTTTCGAAATAACGCCAATTAGACGTGTTGTATTGAAATAGCCGTTATTTCGAAATAACACATTTTGACCTTCCTGTGGGTGCTGTGCACCCTGGGAAGAAGAAGGAAGTGCCCTGCCCTGGCAGCGTGCTGACAGACCTCTGCAGGCATGTCAGCACATGGGGCAGGAGCTGCTGAGGGCAGACAGCGTGGTCCTGTGTGGACCAATGAGGAGGTCCACCGGCTCCTCTCCATCTGGTGCAGGCCAGAGATCCTTGCAAGGTTCCAGGCCAGCCATAGGAACTGGGCAGTGTATTCTGACATAGCGGCGGAGTTGTCTGCCCAGGGCCAGGAGTGCAGCACTGAACAGGTGCGGTCCAAAATCAAGGCCCTGAGGCAGGACCATGCGCAAACCAGGGACGTGCATGAGCTCCAGGGGGCAGGTAGCACTGCTACCTGCCCCTTTTTTGAGGAGCTGTACGCCTTCCTGGGGCGTGAGCCCAGTGGCCTGCCTGCCCAGGCCGTGGACACCAGGCCCCACCCTAGCACCTCCTCAGGCCCAGAGGGATCGCCCAGCAGTCCTGAGGCGTCCCTGGATGTCGGGGGGGCCTGCAGACCAGCCACCACCACCACCACCAGAGGCTGAAGCAGTGAGCCCGGAGAAGATCCCCCCTGGCCAGGGCAGTGCCAGTGAGGAGGAGGAGAAGCAGCAGCCAGCTGCAGTGACAACCCCAGGGGACTTGGATGACACAGAGGAGGGGACATCCTGGCAGACATCCGGAGCTCCTGTTGGTGAGTGTCCATGCCCCATATGAGCAAGCAGGGCTAGGTCTGCCCAGGTCTCGGGCAGCGACGGGGCCGGGCACAGGGACAGGCAGGGCACAGGGCCAGGGCGGGGGGTCAGAGGGTCCCCCTGGATATGGGTACCCGGGAGACGTGTTGCGCCAGGGTGACAGGCCCTTTCATGCCTGAGTGTGGTTAACACTGGTGGGTGTGGCAGATGCAGCTGCATCTTGGGCAGGGTGCACAGCCTGCAGAGCAGACCACTGGGAAGTGGCCTTGGGAGACTCCCCAGAGCAACCCTTCTGGGTGGGTCCAGCTCACATGTGGGCACCACAAGGCCCTGCGTCCCTCTGGGGCAATGTCCCACAGGACCCAAGTCTAGATTCTTGCTGACAGTGAAGGCAGAGCTGTGTACTGTACACAAGCTGCACACAGGCAAAGCCTGTAGGCAGCAGGCTCTAACCCTGTTTGATGCTTCCTTCCCTCAGTTCGTGCCACCGGTAGCCAGCGGGTGCGGAGCCCAACCGGCAGCCCCAGACCACGAAGGAGGAGGAGGAGGGGCCCCCAGACGTGCAGCGAAATCGTCGCCAGCCTGGAGGACTTGGTGGAGTGGGACGGGGCATCCGCCCAGGCCTGGCAGCGAGAGCAGACCACCCGGCAGGACGCAGCCATCCAGCTGCTGCGCCAGGGAGCCACCACGGATGACCGCCTGGTGGCTGCATCCGAGCGCCAGGCTGCGGCCATGGAGTGGCTTCGGACAGTGGTAGAGGATGCAGCTGCCAGTCTTCACCACATTGCTGACAGCTCGGGGCCACCGGCAGCTGGCAGAGCATCACCGCAGCACACAGCTCCACAGCGACCCTGGACCCAGGGTGGTCCTGGGCAGGGCCGTGCCAGACCCTCCTCCCAGTGACCCCCATCTCCAAGTTGCCTCCCCGAGCCACACTGACCCCTACCCCAACCCCGTCTCCAAGTTGCCTCCCCAAGCCCCACTGACCCCTACCCACCTGTTCTTTGAAAATAAAAATGTTGACATATGTTATTGGTGTGTGTGTTGTATTTTATTGGTGGTGCTGCAACAGTGTGGGTGGATGGGTGGGGGTTGTCTGTGGTAGAAGGGGGAAGAGGGTGGTGTGTGGTGGGGCAGCCCTGGCCTTCAGAGGTCCTCCTCAGTGGCAAAGCTGTCCATAAGTGCCTCATGGACGGTGACAGCACTTCTGGAGGCCCGTTCCCATGGGGGCACAGGTGCGGGCTGCTTGTACTGGTGCCCGATGAGCTGGGCCTCAGCCTTCCAGGCAGCTGCAATGGGCTCACCCCGCATTTCACAGAAATTATGCAGGGCCAGGCACGCACTGATGAGCTGGGTTGCTGTCTTCTCTCCATGGTGGAGGCAGGTCAGGAGGCACCTCCAGCAGGCCTTCAGCGGTCCAAAGGCCCGCTCAATCACTTGGCGGCAGCAGTTCAGACGCCGGTTATAAAGCTGGCGGTGAGGGTCGAGGGGCCCTGTGTAGGGGCGCATCAGCCACGGGCAGAGGGGATAGGCCGCGTCTGCCACGATGAGGATGGGCACCTCTACTCCCCCAACATTGATGTTATGTGGGGGGAAGAAGGTGCCCGCCTCCATGCCCTGGTACAGGGATGAGTTCCAGAGAACACGGGCATCATGCGCCCTCCCTGGCCAACCCACATAGCAGTTTTGGAAGACCCCCCCCCCGGTGGTCCACAAGGGCCTGCACAATGATAGAGTAGTAGCCCTTCCTGTTGCCGTACTCTACCGCTCAGTGGTCCGGGGCCCTCATGGAGATTTGCGTGGCATCCAGGATCCCCAGGCAGTTCGAGAATCCCAGCGCCGCCATACCATCCATGGTGGCCTGCAGCTCCCCCTGTGTGACAAGGTGCTGCAGCAGGCGCTGTTAATGGACCTGGTGACTTGGCTCAGGATGACACCAATGATGGCCCTGCCAACCCCGAACAGGTGGGCCACAGACCTGTAGGACTCCAGGGTGGCCATCTTCCATATGGCTATGGCCACTCTTTCGTTCACAGGGATGGCCAGACACATGGCGGTGTCCCTGCGATGCAGCAGTGGGGTCAGTTCTGATACCAGCTGGTCAAAGCAGGCCCTGGCCATCCAGAAATTGTGCCGCCACTGGTCATCGTCCCAGGTTTGGAGCACTAGCCGCTCCCACCAATCAGTGCTAGACTCCTGGGCCCAGACCCAGGGAAGCACAGAAAGGGGCAGGGGAACTAGGGTAGCTCTGAGGCCCAGGGTGCTGGCAGCCTGGGGCACACCCTGATCAGCATCGGGGTCCCTGAACAGTGTGTCCCCCACCAGGAGCACGCTCTGCAGACGTGCAGTGTGCCTGCTGGTCACCCGACGAAGGCTAGGCAGCTGGGCAGCGTCCATCTCTGTTGCTTGCAGAGTCCTGCTAGCCAGAATGGACGGGGAAGTGAGGTCGGGGCCAGCTTTTATAAGATTGGCTACCAACATGGCCGCCGACATGGCCCAGGGAGGTGGCCATGTTGCCACACCTTCCATGGTGCCCTGCCCCTGAAGCGAAATAGCAAGTCCACTGTGTGGACATACTATTTCGTTTCCAGCTTTTCCCCTTATTTCCCCTAGATTTGTTGTTATTTTGCTTCTGGTTATTTCAAAATAACATTCTTATTTTGAAATAACTTATTTCGAAATAACAGGCTACGTGTAGACATAGCCTTTGTGTGCATGCAATGAACTGTTCTTTCCTAAATGGAGTATTTTGCACTCGTCTTTATTGAATTTCATCTTTTTTACCTCAGACCATTTGACCATTTTGTCCATGTCATTTTGAACTGTGATCCTACCCTCCAGATCACTTGCAACCTTGCCCAGGGTAGTATCGCCCACAAACTTCATAAGTGTACTCCCTACAGGGGTGTTACTGGCACCTGGCACAGAGGGCACATGCCCCAAGTCCCAGCATGAGTGCACCGAACGGCTGGCACAACTCCTGCCTCTCCTGGCCCTAGCCCCGACTGGGTATCTGGGGCCTGGCCAGCCGTGGTGGTGCCTGCCTCTCCTAGCCTGGAATCCGAGCTGGGCCTCCCCTGGCAGCCACTGCCTCACCCGGCCTGATCCCCAGCCAGGGATCCGGGACGGGGCTGGCAGTGGCAGGAGCCCAGGGCCCCAACTCCAGGTCTTTTCCTGGGGCAACAATGCTCCTGACTCTCTATGCCATTATCTAAGTCATTGATGACAATACTGAACAGAACCATAGTTGGAACTGATCCCTGTGGTGCCCCACTTATTATGTTCTTCCAGAATGATTGTTAACCATTGATAACTACTCTCTCGGAGTCATTATCAACCAATTATGAACCCATCTTATAGCAGCTCCATCTAGGTTGTATTTCCTTAGTTTGTTAATGAAATGATATGAGACCATATGAAAGGCCCTGCTAAAGTCTAGATATACCACATCTACTGCTTCTGCTCAGGTTGGTTTGACGCTATTTGCTCGACAAATTCTTGCTGACTATCACATAACATCCTACCCTCTTCTAGATGTTTGCAGATGGTTTGCCCTTCTCCTCTGTAATCATCCTCACATTCTCAAAGATAATTGCTAATGTTTCCAAGATTGCTTCAATTAGTTCCTTAAGTATCCTAGTATGAAGTTCATCAAGCTATGCCAAACTCAATATATCCAACTTATCTAAATATTCTTTACCCTACTCTTTTCCTATTTTGTCTTTGTTATAGGGAACTTTGCAGAAGATGTTTCTAATAGACAGTGTAGTGATGCTTGCAGCCTTTCCCATGGGAATGACCTTTCCATGAACTGTTTTCTGGGCTGTCTGCCCAGAAAGATTGTACCAGGGTCTGCCTATGTTTTTGCTTTAACAGGTGTTTAGGCTTGTTTTTGCTCACTGTATGTTATTTTGTGCCTTTGCATTTTTGTGCCCTTCAGAGCCAGCTTGGCTGGTCCAAGCCTGTTCAGGAACAGTGGGCCTGATCCCCTCACCCCCTCTGAATAGTGCTATATGTTAGCACAGCCCCTATGATTGCTGGATCTCGCCAAATGGACCGTATGAAAATGGTGCCTTGGAAACCTCCTTGAGTTCATCCACAGCAATATAAAGGGTCCCCAGCTGCTGAAAGGATGTAAGCTCTTGCCACTTTATATTTTGCTTTGCTTTGCCTAAGGTGACTTATTCAGTACACTGCCCTGGCATTTAATAAATATCAACCTTCTTTTAAGCAGTCTTTGTCTGTCTGGTGAATCCACAAACGAACCTCCCCTTTCGAGACATAGTCTTGCATTCCTTCTCCCTTGTGGCTAATAGTATGTTAAGCAGTTGGTCACCATTAACATTTTTTGTGAAAACTAAACTAAAATAGACATTAAACACCTCAGCCTTTTTGATGTTATCAGTTATTAGCTGTTCTTTCCAGCACGTAGAGAACCTACACTTTTCTTTCTTTCTCTTGTTCTGCATAAAGAAGCTCTTCTAATACTTTTTATGTCCCTTGATAGCTGTAGCTTATTTTGTGCCTGTATATTTCTGATTTTGCTTCCAATATTTGGGCTATTCTTTTGTACTCATCCTTTATAGTTTTGCTTCTTTCTCTGGCTTAATGCTTGGGAAGCCTTGTAGGGTAGTACTTTACTCATTCCCCACTCTATTTAGCATTCAATTTTCTGTCTGTTTGCATGCTGTTGCCTTCTCTTTTCAGCTGGTGTCAGCCAGAGTGTCACAAACAATTTATTTAATCTTGTATATACGAAAAGTCCCCTGCTTGCTTTGTGTATATGGTGGTTCCCTCCATCCTTTTATTTTTTCTTGTCTGAAAACTTCTCTTAATTATTTCTCTTTCCCCAATGACTTCATATGATCCCATATGCAGAGAATTTTTCCTTTATGTTTTTCTCGACAGTACTTATTTATCTTTCCATTTTGTTTACCTACTTTGCTTTGCATTTGTGCATTTGCTTTTGGGACATATTTTGATGTATTTTTCTTTTCTTTTCTTGCTTTCCCTGTGTTTCTTGAGTGAATTATCTATGTCTGCTCCACTTAATATCCAAATGCAGAGCATGAGGTTGTTTGGCGTTGCACATTCCTATGACTCTTAGTAGAGTTAGTAGGGGGTCTCTGAGCACTCTGATTTGAATTCCTGCATCTTTTTCTCCCCTTATGAATCTATTACAGATTTAACTCATTTTTTAAGATTTGAAAATCACATGAATCAGCCTTTTTATACAATTTGGCAAAATACTGATCTTTTGCTTCTCCAGTTCTTGATTATAGTTGCTGAAAAGGTATCTTTTGTATATAATTTTAGTGCACTGAAAATACTTTTGGAGAGCATCTAGAATTTCGCATGTGCTTTCCCAGTCTACAGCCGACATATCCAGTTGCTGTTGAAGCGTACAGCATGAGCCTATTACAGTTAATAGTGTAGCTGCTCTTACTTTGTCTTACTTTTTATCTGACCCCATGGAAGTTTTGAAATTTCCCAAGTGTAAAATAAAGTATGTCCAAGTGCTAAAAACATTCTCTTTCTGGTCCATCTGTTCAGGGACCAAAATGTGGGAAGCTGCCATGACTGCTTTCTCTTGGTATATGTCTATTTTATTCCCAATATTCATCATTTCTGACTACATATACTTGCAGGGACTGCCTCACTTCTAACACCATGTTTAGTGTTCCAGCATAAGGAGTGAGAAAGCCAAGTCACTGCAACATTCAGCCTTTATTCATTCCTCCATATAGACTGCCCTCTCTCATCAAGCACTTTTCATAGTTCTTGACATTACCCTACGCATAAACATGCTATCATATTATAGTGCCCCCTTTGGGAAGCTGTTTATGGTAACAGTCACATCCCCTGTAGATCTCTCTCTATCTCTTTATCCTAAGGCATTCTATAGTGCCCCTCACTGCAATGCTTCCCAGATAAATCAAATCTGCATGGTGAGGTTTCGACTAGACTTCAGGGAACTTTTTTTCTTTTCTCTCCTACTTCTGATAGTGGAGCAATATTATTTTAAAATCATTACCAGGTTAGTTATAATGGAAATGCCTTGTCCAAGAGGGTCTTGCAGCATGCTATAAAAGTGGTCAGATTCTGGATTATATCTGATTTCCTCAGAAGTTGATTCCATGGCTGAATCCCTACTAATACGTGCATCTGCAAAACTTCCTGTAAAATTAGAGGTTGAATTGAATCTCCTTTGCGAGTCTGGTCCTTATGGTCTTCTTGTGACTAAAGCACTGGACTGGAACTTTGAACAGTTGGGTTCAGTTTTTGGCTGTGCTTCAGATCTCCTGTAGAACTCTGAATGAATTAATCTCTCTGGTTCAGATCCCAAGTTGTTAAGTGAGTGGCAGATAAACTTCCTTCTTCCCATCCTTTGTCTGTCTTAGCTATTTAGGCCGTAAGCTTTCTCAGGTAGGGACTATCTCTTGGCATATACTTGTATGGTGCCTCACACAATGGCCCTCTGCTGATAATATATTTCTGGTTGAATTAATCCTTTTCCACTTTCAAAGTATTTGTTGCTCCATAATGAAAGATGGACTTAGAACTAGTCTGTAGGTTCTAAGAACGCCCTTTGCTGTAGGCCCTCATATATATGTGTTGGAGCTAGGAATCTTAGGAGTGCTGTCATATGCTGTGGCTTGAAGTGATTCCCTACACATACAGGATGTAGTTTGGTTCAATAACTTTCAGCACTACCACTGTACAAATTGATCTAGCACCCCTGCTCTGATATGGAAGAAGTAAACATTTATAAGAGAATCTCTGCTTTCATTATTTACAAACTAACTTTTTGGTCCCTTCCCTTGTGAAGAGATCCTTGGAAACAAACTGATATTAACCAATCATCAGAATTTAAAGATGCAGCAAATGATCTTCATTTATTCATGAAGAAGCTGGGAGATGGATTAAGATCCCCACAGCCACATGTTTTTTTTTCTTTTGTAAAATTATTCTGTTAAAGTTGGGGTGTATCCCAAAGAATCATCATTCACTAAGACCATTTACCCTTCTATTTTCCAGCCATCAGCCACCAAAACCCTATCCTGCAAAAGAGGCATCAATGTACAGAGAACTTTCCTACCTGAATGCAGAGCTTTCAGTCTTACAACAGCAATAAAGGCATGACTGATTATTTTAGACAGTGGTTGTTTAATCTTTCTTCTCCTCATATAGTGTAACTTATCATATAACTAAAAGCTTCAGTTTCAATCTAATGTTTATTCACAAAAGCCATTTAATACCTTGCATTTTCCTTCTCATCAACTTTGTCCCTGTAATTTACAGCTAAACTAATATAATGGCATTCAAACTACTTGAGCCAAATTCATCACTCCACAAGAAAATCAAAGAACACCAAGGCAAAAAAATAACTTCCTTACCTTTATAACATATTCATGCTTTAGATGATGCCATTGGAGACAACCAGAAACTTGGAATGTTGCAGCACTAATTGCTAGGAATAGAATGTTCAGCTTATTAAAAATATCATTCTATAAGGCTAGTAATAGGAAGGCCATAACATTAATATTGTTACTTTCTCTTCTGGGCCAGTCTCCTTTGACCCATCACCAATAAGAACCACAGGAAAGACTGTACTATAGTCTGCCTTTTCTTTTTCCTACATACTGTTGTTGTGTATGCTTGTAACTCTGGTGCTAGGGCTGATATATTTTCTGCATTTCCATAACTGATTCTGTGTCTAACAGATAACAAATTACTTGCTGAAGTTGAACTATAGGAAAGTGGACTGGTTGCTCAGCAACCATATTTGCAATGCACTAAGCTTGGGGTTTTGACCTACTGTACTCAAACCTCTTTTAGAAAAGGAATAAGATGGAAGTTTGGGATAGGCTACTTAAAGAACTGACTCTGCTGAAAACAAAAAAGGTACACCCTGATTTATTTAGTTAATTCAAGGGTTAATGCAGAGCATTGCAAGCAGAAAAAAAGTACCCTGAACTGTGTTAGCAACAAAGCTCTCAAAAGCAAAATGACAGTTCTTTGGCCCTTTTTCTTCTTTGTGCTGCCTGCCTGTGGAACAAATTAGGTATGGAAAGAATGTGAGAATTAATGTCATAAAATGTGCAAAACTTGGAATATTGTGGTAAATTGAAATGTCCATCATGTGAGCACCAGGCCTACACATATTAAGGAAAAGCAAATTGTGTGTAATGTGTTTTTTCTCCCAGTAAATGTCATAGCAAGAAAGTCTCCCATTCTGTTCAAGTCTTGCACTGCATGATGCCACTGCTGTATGTGCCCTCTCAGAAGATGAAAAGCTCTTTCCCTGGCTTCAGAAGTTGGAAGAATTTTTCATGTTATACAATCAAGCAAAACATCTAACTTCATGGTGACTCCTCACCTTTCTATCCTTTCTCTCCCCAAAGCCCAGCCACTTGTTGTCTTGGTGAATAATGCCAACAAAACCTTAACTAGCCCAGTAATACATATTTTATCTTTGAAATTCATCATGTAATTCATCTTTACTAAATAAGTGCTTCCCAGATTCAACTAGCTAACAGGTTAATTTTGGCATTACTTGTCTATTTATGAATTGCTCAGTTTAATTATTAAATACACTTTATCCACTACCCCTTATTTTGGCTCATCTTGTAGTCTTGTTCACTTCTGCACATCTGAAGTTGCCTGATAGAATTCTTACCCCTAGTTATGTCTGTAGCCAAGGCAGTTCTCTCTGAATTTGCAAGCCAACAGCAACATTCAGTGGTGTCCTAAAACATTTGCATGGATGTATTTTAAAAAACAGAACTCCTCATGCTTACCAGAAGCAGCCACATGTTTAGATCTAAATTTCAGTTGGCTTCTCCCCCACTCTGAGCTTTCAAGTCCAAATCTGTCCATTTTACTGTTTATATTTATTGTGCTTTTAAGAAAGCTCTTAAAAACATTAAGGTAATAATGGTTTTGCTGAGACTGAAACTCTTTGGATTTTGCATTTTTTTTTCATTATTAAAATTCACCCTTTTGGGAAGAATCCTAATATTTCAAATCACAGTGTTGATGTGTTTAAAATGTGGGTTAAAATGTTTATCATTGTTTCCTCCAAAATGTAATTTTCTGATAATTGATGTCCTCCAGTAATATCTGGTCTACACAAATTAATCCCTCTCCTAAACCTCACACACTTCTCAGTCTCAGTTATGTAAAGTAGCCTGTTAAACTCCTGAATCACCCTGATTTTTAGCTCCCATTTTCTAATGGTTAACCAACAAGTCCTTGCAAAGTAAAGATCCTCACAGTGGCAAGTTTCAAAGGGCTGGCTGTGTTAGTCTAGTTCAGCCAAACAAACAAGGAGTCTGGGGGCACTTTTAAAGACTAACAGATTTATTTATTGCATAAGCTTTCATGGGAAAAAATCCTACTTTGTCAAATGCTTGAAGATGGGGCTCTTCAAGCATCTGACAAAGCGGGATTTTCTCCCACCAACATTTATGTAATAAACAAATTTGTTAGTCTTTAAAAGTGCCACCAGACCCTTTGTTTGTTTCACAATGTCAAAGAGATTCAAATGACCTATTACATACTCTAGGTTTCAATTCCACATTCATAATACAATGTAGAGTTCTGCTACCATTCATAAATTGCTAAATCTCCACTCAGTATGACCAGTAAATCTGCTGAAAGCACATGCTATTTTTCTAACAGGTTTAACTCTTCAGGGGGATGACAATATTTCTGGTGTTATTTACATATTCTGAGAGATGAATTGATTGGTGCACTTTATACTTATATATAGCGGGAAATCAAAGGATAGTATCATAAGAGCGGACTAGCATCTATATGAACTTGTGGCTCGGCCACTTGTGAATAATATGTCTATACTAAACACACCACTGAAGAGCCCGGTCTTCCATGCTAATGCAACAAAACCTCTCACTGGTTTCAGTGGGAGTTTTGATTATGCTGAGAGAGCATCATCAGTTTCCAAACCTTTGTACCAACACAGATGACAATATTCTCTCCCACTTCTACATTTTTCAGGGCAAAGGAGCCTGTAGTGGAGAATGATGTTAGACATGATGGGTCAGATCCTTAATTCCAGGTGAATTAAGCTCAACCAAGACCAAAGTCTGATTAAGGCAATCCAGGCTCCAAGTATAGCATAACAAGTAGACACACATGGCAGACAGATTCAGTTTACAGCTCCCATTTTGAAGATGCAGAGGTGGTGAAACTCCCTTGGGAGTAGTGGCAAAATCCACCATCCCAGACAATCTGCTACACGGAGTCCTCTACTGTGGTGATGTTTTGTATGGCCCATGAAAGTATTGGATCTTTGAATTAACACTCTATTGAGATGCATGAGGGCTGTTCACATACTCATTCACACACGTCCCAGAACTGTTGTTCTTTGAGTGCTGCTTGGATACATTCAGTGTTAAGTGTCTACATGCCACAGTGGTCAGAAGCTTTTTGCCCTAGCCTGTCAGAGCAGGGTCAGCGACGAGGGCCCCTCCAGCCACTCCCACAGCTATATATACAGCCCCGATCCTGACCCTCCCCAGTTCCTTTTTCCTCCCTGAGCGATGGTCTCGGAACAGCCCTTCCCTTGTGAACACAAGGGCCTGTCATTTTTCCATTATATGAGTCACTCATTTAGATCAGAGGACATGTTCACAGATAGTGTTCAACCAAGAACTGGCACTTCTATGGAACATGCAAGTTTGGAACCAGAAGATTGCCCCATCAGCTGCCAAAGATGCCAGGCTTCAAATGTTATGCTTCTTGCAGCAAGGCCTTCCTGCAAGATGATCCCCACGAGGAGTGCCTTCAGTGCCTGGGTGAGTCTCACCAGGCCACCAACTGTTCCATCAGTCCTTCAAACTGAGGACTCTGAAAGACAGGGAGTAAAGGTGCAGTGCATTGGCCCTGGAGTAAGCATGGCAGCCTACTCCCGAAGTACTGGGGTTGCCTTTGGTGCCGGCACCATGTGCCAGGTTGGCATCAGAACCCTCTTGGCGCCACTCCCTTTGGGAGCAGAAGGTGATGTGGTTGGCACCAACATTAGTGGCGAGGTGCGCCCACCGGCCCAGCTCTCCTCTCCTGGGCCCTTCTCGGCACAGGAGACAGGAAACGGTGCAGATCCCCACCACCCCAGAGGCTTTTGAGACAACAAAGGCTCTGCTGCTTTTGCCTACACCTATTCCTCCAAAGCCCCCTAAGCAAAGAGGAAAGCCTGCTTTCCTTTCAGGGAAATGGACTTCTGTTGAATGGCACTGCTCTCTGGCGCCTAGCATGGTGCTGAGCTCCCTGGAGCTGCAGGGCAAAGCCCCCCTAAGGACATTGGGTGGTAACGCCCCAGGCCGTTCTCTAAAGCGCCCTAGATCACACTCCACTTCTCCCCAGCACCCCATGAATGGTCGGTACCGAAAGAAGTCCCATTATAGAAGGCTCACCGCAGTACCGAAGAGCCCACACTTTTAAACCTGGACAGAGAGCTAAACCCCAAGCCAGGGTCATATAGGGAGGACACCACAGCACACTTTGACCTTCTATGCGAGGTAATTGCCCGCACGGGCCTAGAGGCTTAACCCATAAAGGGGAACCAGGATCTCTTATTCGATCCCGGTTTATCATCTCCCATGGACGCTACAGCAGTGCCATTGCACCCCAGTGTGCATGACAACGCCAGATCTCACTGGCAATGTCCCACCTCCATCCCCCTGGTATTGGACATAGCAGCACACAAGTCCCGGGTCCCACCAGAAGGTTTTACCTTCCTCATCTGTCACCCAATTCTGAGTCCCTGGGTGATCGGAGCTGCCCTACAGCATGGGATACAACCCTGCCCCCCACCCCCGGATCCCATGCCAAGGTCCAGAGGGGCTAGACAGCTGGAAGTTCTAGGCAGGAAAGTGTACTCAACCTCGGCCTTCCAGAGCCGCATAGCTAACCACCAGGCGCTGGTGGCTAGATACACTTTAGATATATAGGACTCTTTAAAAAGATTTAGAGACCTACTTCCCCAGGCTCATATGGAAGATTATGAATCCCTCCTAGAGGAAGGGTTGCTGGCATCCCAAGACTTGCTTCTAGCAACATGGGATGCCTCAGACACAGCAAGCTGAGGGGTAGCCTTAGCTATCATTATGAGGTGCATGGCATGGCTTCAGGAGGCAAGCCTGCCTCAAGACACTCAATAGGCCTTCCAGGACCTCCCTTTTGAGGAACAGTCCTTATCTGTGGAGGATACAGACCTCCTGTTAAGTGGCACCAAGGACCCCAGATCAGATCTTCGATCCTTGGGCATGCTCCCATCCCAAACACCTAGTCATCCCCCTAGCCCTCACCATCATAGGGAACATCAGCCTGTCAGCCAGGTGGGGAGCAAGATCAGCTCCTCAGGGACCTGGAACTCTTATTTCGACAGGGCTCCCCTCCTTAGATTACCAGGCCCATAAATGATAACTGCGCCAGGTGCACACCACCATAAATTCCCTCCACCACCGTCTTTAGCCTGCCAAAAACCACTCAGAACTTAGCAGAGGTGTCCACATATATGGTCCCCCCACCTCCACTAAGGGGAGTGGGAAACATCTTCTCTGTTTTCTTCATACACCTCCTCCCTAAGCTAGAGAGCCAGATAACTGATCATAGTTGTCCATATTCCTATGCATCAGGGCTCTTTTCATAGCATACCTTTGCCTCACAGTGAAATACCTGCAGACTATCCTGCATGCTTGTGACACATTGCTCCCTCTACTGTCTGGGGTTTTATTCTGCCTCTGCAGCCTCCCTCAAGGGTAAATAAGGGCCGTCTTATTTCAAAAGCGTCCCTATTTATCTCCCTTCCTCCTTTTCTCACAGTCTCAATTTCCGAGGTCAAGAACTATTGTCTCATCCAGATCCAAACTCTCGCCAAAGCGCGGGTTAGTTATTATTGAAAAGGCCAGGATAAGAACATATGTCCAACTGGAGAGTCACAGCTTGCCCTCCTGATCCTTAGGGTCAACCTACTATGGCTCCAACACATGAGCAATGGGGCCCTTATAGAGGTGGGATCTCCCCCCCCTTTTTTTAGGTATTCTTCCCACTATCATTTTTCCTGCAAGAAAAACCCAGATAGCCCTAAATCACCTTCACGGATCTATGGGGCCACCCACCACCATGTTATTAGGTGAGCATTGTCCATTGTCTCTCTTGACAGGGTGCATGATGTACATTCCCCTCCCCACTTCCCTTTTCACCCAGCAATCTCCTCAAGTTCCTGGGACACAGGGACTGGACCACATTACTGATCAGTCGGCACCCCTGGTGTCGCTTCCATTCAGGGAATTCCCCCACCTCCTTCCCTTCAGCGAGACCTCCCCATAAGAGCCCCGGGGGGTTTTCTGCTCCCTGCAGTTTGCAAAAAGTAAGGATGCCTTGATGGCACTCCCCAATCTTTACTCCTTTTATGGTGTACCATCTGGATAAGTCCACCTGACTACTTCTGCCCTCCAGTAGGGGTTTATCCCCTTGGTTTTGGGCAGAAGCATAAATCCCTGAGTCAGGGCCACCGTCTTCCTCTTCCTGTGGGACACCCATGGGGAAATGGTGGACAGGAGCCCTCCCCTCAGTTAGAAGCAGAAGGGCATTCCTGCCCTCAGGGTTTCCCATGAGCAGGCATCTTCCCATCCTGTATGCTATTCCATTGCTTTCTGGGTAAGCATGTTTGAACATGACAGGTGAGATTCCCCAGATGCTCATGAGCTACACATCCTCGACCATACAACTCTGATATGGTCACCCTCCTTTTCCTTGGAGATACCCCTCCCTCACCTCTCCTCATCTGCTGAAGGGGTCCCTCGATACTTCCTCTCCTCCATTCTGCCTACTTAAGGCCTATCAGGGCAATATTGACCTTTGCAAATCGGGCAAGGAGAGAAAGAGGCTCTCACTTCCTCTCAGGGGTTTTTGCTATAGGGAGACATTTGATCCATTTCACTTCCTACAATAGAAGTGAATGACCAATGGTAAAGGTATTCCCACACATGCCCAGCAGACTCCCCAAAATACTCCTGGGTCACCTTGTGATTGAGTCCTGGCCCAGGTATAAGTGCATTACCTTACGTTCTCCAGTTTTTTCCCTTCAAACCCTGGACTGCTTCCTATCTTAACTGATAGAAGTGTTCTGGGAACCCTGAGCCCCTTTATGTTCAGCCAGAGGCCTAAGGAGGCCAGTTGCTTCCCAGTGGAGCTTGGACCTCCCCTCCTATATGGTGCAAAGGAGTCTTAGTATACGAGAAGGCCAACCTTGAGCCACTTGCCATATTTCCTCCTTACTCTTTGGGCCTTTTATCCTTGCTACCTGGGACCACGATCTTAGTGTCCTTGGATCCGCTTGCACCTTTCCATTGGAAAAGAAAAGGATTTGAGGTGGAAGACTTTCCCCTCCCTTTTCCCGCTTTCTCAGGGTTTTCTTGTGATTCCTCCTTCAACACTCTGCTCTCATGCCTACCCTAAGGGAGGGACCAACCCTAAGTTTATATACAGGGACCCTATGGGAATTATCCCTAAAGGTCATGAATACCGCCCTCCCCCATCACCTTAGCAACATGGGGCAGTGCAGACCACAGCTACCCAGCCTACAGGGGGAACTAAGGGGTCGCCTTTGTCTGGGAGTTCCAGACTGATGTCCATAAACCCCTGGGTCCCTGAGGTTACCCCTTTGCTGCCCTGAGGTAACCCTTCTCCCATGAGAACCACCCCACTAGATCCCTTCATCAGGGTTTTTTCCACCTGGCTTAGTGACATTCAGAGGTCATGGTGCAACCCCCCCCACCTTTCCCCAAGATGGGTAAGGTGGGTCTTTGCCCAACCCTCTCTGTGGAGGTGCGAGTCAGTCTTTTGACTCAGAGTACATGGCCCATCTTTGAAACTTCCCACTATCCGCAGTGGGGATTGAAGGCCTGAAGATATTTAAATAGAACCAAGGATTAGATCCCACCCTTTTACACAGGTGGCAGACTTCTTTTACAAGCCTCACCAGTGGAAGCCTCCCCATCTCCTGATGGCTCACGCAATGCCTATTAGCTAGAGGCTGTCCTAAAGCAGTGGGTATGGCCCAGTTTGTTCGGGCCAAACTACCATTTCCCTCTGGCGTACAGGGGATAACCTGGCCAGTATCTATGCCATCCTTCAGAAGGGGTGACTCACTTCCCTCCAGTGTTTTCTGGGAAGTGTTCATAGAACAATTGAGAGGTATGATGTTATCACTACAGAGGCTAACAAGCCTCCAGCCCATCAGATTCTCTCTCAATTCCCACAGTTGGGGACTTCCCAACCCGACACATGGTTTTTATTGGGTCCCCTTGCTCAACATTTTTCCTGGAACTCTGGAGAGTTAAAAGATATCACCACCATGTAGGCTAAACAGCCTGCTTTTTAGGCGCCCTTCCAGGTTTTGGAGCTTGCCTTAAGGGGATAGCCGTGCTGAAGGCGGAAGACTCCAACTCTGCCCACCGTCCACGGTACAGCTAGTAGTCACCTAACACTGAATGTATCCGAGCAGTAACCGTCCTTCTTCGAGATGGGCTGCTCGCATACATGCAGGATTCCCCCACCATCCCCGCTATCTGGAGTTGGCGACTTAAAGGGGACTGGGGAGGGTTAGTGTTGGGGCCGTATATCTAACTACAGATGAGGCTTCTATCTCTCTATGTATGCAGGTGGAGTTAGCTTCTAGCTGTCAAATCTCCATCAACTTCAACAGAACAGTGCTGATTTTCACCAGCTCAGTATTTGGCCATAAATGGCCCAAGGTAAGTAAATTTTTAATAGGTACATAAAATATCATTAGTTTTGCCTCCAAATTATCAAAATCTATAGGACCTTGTATTAATAATCAATTCAACCTGATCCAGGATATAAACATTTTTCATGGTATAATAGAACCTAGAGATGACAAAGACCTTTTAATACATCTTTATCCTCCCACTACGTATTCAGGATTGTTCCTTGCAGCCTACATTTCACCAACATCATATTTAACATAAATTTTCCAGTATTTCAGTGGATTACAATTCTTTACAGTGGCTACTTTTTGCATAAATGTATGTTTTAATTATATGTAAAAAATTTCTATTTCATAATTCAGTTTAGACCGTTTGAACTGTGAGACTTAGTTCTTTCCCCAGAAGCAGTAAAACGCATATGGCAAAGGAGATTGTGGAAGCTTCCAGTTTGTATTTTTCATTCAGTAAAACCATGCTAGGTTTCTTATTTTGCTGGAATATTTGGAAGTTAGAGCTAACACTTGTAAATCAAAACAGTGCTTGCAAACCTATTTGCCATAAAGACGAGAGGCCTCTTCAAACACAGAAAATATGACAAGAATGCCATTATCCTTCTGTTTCTGAAGAAAAACAGTGAAGCAAGTTGGTGCCAAGATGCTTAAGGAAAGTAATATATGACTAGAAGCAATGAGATGTGTCACTGAGTACCCACGTTGGGAAAATTATAAGCATCGATGTGGCCTATTGCTCTCCTTGACTGTGATTTGTGGACCTGGAAGGCAGCAAGATGAGAAAATAGTCAGGATTTGAAATGTGGTGCCAGTGGTGAATATTAATAGCCAGCTCCTCAAGCCAACCATTTGCTCCTGTACAACTCGGGGACACCAACAGTTCAGCTGCAAGGTACAATTTAGCACTGCTTCAAAGTGGCTCTAAGTTGTGCCTGTTGCACTGGCCCCTAAACAATTGTTCTGGCAGCTGATAATCAACAGAGAACTGGAAAATTTCAGCCATATCCCTTTTCCTCAGCCATTGTCTATCCCAAAGACTTTTAAGTGGCTGATTTATTGTCCCTCTCCTAAGGAAATCAGCTGGCCATCTAAGCTGATTTCATTTACTGTCCACTCCCAGAGTGATGCAGAGATTTCAAAGCGCTGAGGTTATAACCTTGAGCATCACAGAAAGAAAGCTAGACCAACAACTTGGCCCTGAAACCTTATAATGGGAAACTCATGGCTATAAAAGAAAACCAATACATTAAAGTAGGTATTTTCTGGGCACACAATATATCAAAATGTAGAGAAACAAATAATAGTAGTATGTCTTAAATCCTGTTGCATTTGTCACATGTGTGATCTATCTAAATTTTTTAAGTGTGCATATCCCCATAGATTCTGAGTGAGTACCTGAAGAGAAGGACTTTGGTTGAGCCCATAAAATAAAATACTTGTCTTTTCATTCACAGCAGCCTGGCATGATAGCAGAGTGTTCTGCTGTAGTCACTGCCCATTTAAAGCTGAGTATTCCAACTACAGTACAATACACATGCTGACTCAGGTTGTCTTGAAATTTGTCTCGCCTCATACAGCTGTGGAGTAGGATGTAGTAGTGCAAATTTGGAGACATTTGTGCATAAGACTCCAAAATATAGCTTTCCTACAGAGTCATGTTTACAAAATCACTTGAAACATATAACATTATTTGTGCTCAAACAATGATTTTAATCTTACCCAACACAAACTCAGTTACTCAGCATTTCCCTTTTGGGAGAGAAATACTGAAAAGGTTTTGAGGGTAAAGTTTACAGGCCCGGGTCTCCCTGAGCCTAGTGGACAAGCCAGAGTGAAATGCACATCTGTGGCAAGAGTAGAGCTCTGTTGAAGCCAGCTGGTTTGCAGGAAGTTTGTTTCCACAGAAGGTTGATGGCATGTGATTGATATGCTTGTCACTCAACATTCTCTACAGCCGTGCACTGGGGAGGTTTAACCTTCCCCTTGGCGGTTTTCAAATCACTTTTTGTATATGTAGCTTGTTCTCTGCCTACCTTCTGCAAAATTCTTTTTGGAAGTTTTGCCCTGAGACTAAAATTTCTGGCTGAAGAGGATATCTTAATGTGTTCTATAAACCCGCATGCAGAGTCTGATTGTACTGTAGAAGTAGTATATAAGAATGAGCATTAATCAGATAGAAGGAAAATGAAAGACTCTAGTAAGCATTTAGCTTAGTGTAATCATGACTCCTGCTCTTCACAGGTTCTCTGAACAATGAACGGTGCATGATCAAAGAAAAAAAATAACTGTATCACTTGGTCAAGCTTTTCCTGATACAGTGCTCCTGTAATATAAGTTGCTCATAAGGCTTCAGATTCTTACATCTGTTTGTGGTGCAGAAGCAGGGAATACAGGGAAAGAGGGTCAGAGCAGAGGTGGGGGGAAAGAAATGTGAGGGATGTTGCAGCCATGCAGGGGCAAAATGGGAAAGTGCAGGGGTATCTGCCCTTTTGCCAGCCTTCACCTCTCAGAACTGTGTTCTGGCACAATAATGCAAAGGACCTTTGCTCTCTAAGTCAGGAGTCTCAAACACGTGGCCTGCCGATCACATGCGGCCCCTAAAGCTATTTCCTGCAGTCCACAATGATACTATTGTTACCGATATTTGCAATATTGTTGTATCAAAAGGTTTCAGTGGTGCAGCCATCAGGCTAATGTACTAGTCCTCCTGTGGACCTGGGCATGATTTGAGTTTGAGACCCATGCTGTAGGTGCTCAGAGGAACTGACAGAGAACTTCAGTGGGAGGTAGGGAAAGAGTAGTGGGGAATGTTTCCCTAAGTAATATACTTTGGGGCAAGGGAAGTGGAGGTATTTGTACCCTCCATTTCCCTCTATGGTACAAACATCCTCCATCCCCCATAATTCCTCCCTATGGTTGCTCCCCCACACCAAGAGTTTTAAGGATCCATGGTTCCCCTTCGTATCCCTGCTCCTTGTTCTGGGAAGGGAAAACAGAACTCTCCAACATAAAGTTTTCAGATTCAGTTCAAAACAGCAATATTTTTCATTGTTTTCATTTTAACTGACAGGGAACTGAAAATTTTGTTTTTCATTTCATCCTGTCTGTCAGGGACATCACTTGTTTTAGCATCAAATGTACCCACGTTTCACACAGTCGCACCTCATTTTTATGGGTGAAAATTATTTACATAGGAGTTAAAGAGCCATGAGACAAAGCTTAGGGAAAGAGTCATTGACAGTAAGGAAGCAAAAGCCACAGCTTTAGATGCTTCTTCTTTTAAAGGGGTTTTGAGCCCCTCATTTGTGGGCTTCAGACTATCCTGTATTCAAGCCTTGGCAGGATGAGATGTATGGATGAAGCTTTAAATATTTGAGATTTATTAGTGAATACGGTAACCTAGAGCAAATGCTAAATCACTTCATGGATTGCGTTCTTTTGTAAGTATTTGTATTAAAACTGGCTTGTCATTTGGGTCCTTTTTGCTGGTTCTTATGGGGTTAATCTACAGGAGGCCAGGTGGAAACAGTTATATTGAAGTTACATATAAAATATTAAAGATTAGCAATATCTTTCTTACACAGACACAGTGCTTTCTTGTTCCTACATTATTATACTCAATCCAGAAGGATTGGCTGGGAGCTCAGAATTGAAATCCCAGTAATACTCCCCCAAAGCTTCTATCTCAATATACTAGGAGGCTTGGGATCTATGTGATGCTTTCTGTCCAAGAGGTGAGAAAGATGACAGGTGTTCCAGAGATGCTGTATTTCATAAGTTCCATTATTCAAAACCTTGAAATGTTAGAACAAAATCCTCAAATTCTTTTTATTTCTTTCCTGCTTTTTTCAGTATGAACCCTTTCAATTTTCTAGAATCTTATCCCCTGAACATAAGGTGTGAACCTTTGTAATCCTTTTATACAAGAAAGGAGAGTGCTTGGATTTTTAAAAAATAAAGACATGGAGTTATTAAGTAATTAAGAATAAATTGAACACCCTTGGGGACCATTTTGGCTGACATGCAGTCAAAGATCAACCATGTGTTTTTTGCATTTTTATCCAAACTATCTATATATGGTGCAATAATTACATGCTCCACTGAATACACTTGGGATAGTGAAAGCCTACGTGGACAGTGCCTAGAGGAAATGAAAGCCACTCTAAGGTTGCAGTTTGCCTGAGAGTAGCTGCTTAAATCTCGAATCTTGTGAAGAGTTGGGCTAAGAGGGCTGAGAACCATCAACAGTGAATGAAGACAATGGTAAATAAAGAGGGATCAGTAACTCAAAGCAGGTGTTCCAGCCCACACTGGATCAAGCCCTAACTGATGAAAGATGGAAATCTTGGGGAATATGAAGAAATCTTTCTTTTGTTCCTTTCCAAGTAAAGTGTAAAAAAACAGATAAATATTACAATGCCTTGTGCACACAGTCTACAATCCTGCAGCCATGTAAGATTTTTTCCATTAACTACAAAATGCGCAGGAACAGCAGAAGTCTTTAGTTATCATCTGTCCTTCCTACTTCCATTCCACTTGTACATTCCTTTTTTTAGAGAGACAGAGAAACGTAAAGGCAACTAACACCTGTGTTATGAAAGTATAATAACTGTGGCAAAGCAGCCCCTCTAATAGGCCAGATAACCGTAGTCTCCCATGGCAAAGGAAGGCCTTTGGTAAATCTACCCTTTCACAAAAATAAAGTCCTCCTCTTCTCCCAAAGAAGAGAGATAATTCTCCTGGGTTTGGGGGCAACCTTTCCTCCTTCTCCTGATAGCCTGCTTCTCTGTCCCTGCTTTTTTTTTTTCCCTGCTTCCAGCACAGGTGGGGCTTTTAATAGGGCTAGGCTAACCTTTGTCTGGCCTCAGCTATGCCCACAAAGGGTAATATAAACTAAAAGTGACATCAGCATTTCAGGAGAATACTATATGAGCCATTCGTATTTCCAGTTTGTATCCCTGCAGTTCCAAGAGCTAAAATCAAAATAAATTAAGCAACATAAATTTCAGACCTCAGAGGTGAAAGGTTATTGCTATTGTTTTAACCAGTAGCTAAGAAACCACCATCGCACAGGCAGTAATCATGAGGTTACATGCCAGTGGGCTTATTACATTTGTCGGCATATTTCTGTTCTTTTTGTGCCCAGACTGATCAGCATGTTAGCATGTTTTTGTTCTACAAATTTCCACCTTCTTGACTGTGATTTTCAAGAATTGTCACTTGTGGCTCAGTCATTTCAAGAAAATGCAATTATAGCTCTTTGTAATGAAAGAAGACAGACTGAGGGAATCAATGAAACCCTCCACTTCCTTAAAACCACATAGATATTTTCTATGATTTCAGCAAAGAAATGTGTGCAGGTCAGTTGCACAAAGTAAAACAGTGAGTAAAATATCTGCATGAAATGCTGGTCATAGTAGGAGGGCACTAGTTAATGACAAAAGATTTGAAAAACAAAAGAAAATTTTGGCATCTACAGATGATCACAAGCTTTTGTTTAGCATGTCAGTTTATCCTGATGTATCTTGATCAATGTATTTAAATTTAAAAAAAAATCCATGGAAACCAAGGCAGCAAGGTACACTATTGCAATTATCAATATTAGGTTCTATAAGAAGTTTCAGTCCATTTGTCTATACTGAGCATATTCCATCATTATTTTGTTTTAATTTGCATTTTGTATGTTCCTTTCACACTCTATTTTATAACTGTTGTTGCATAGAAGGGTGCATTATAGGAGAAAAGGGTGTGACAGAGAAAAAAGCAAAGAGAGACAGAAAGAAGCCTTGTTCTGCTAGGCAGTTCCAAGCTGATATATTGTACCCTAGGGTCCATAGTCTGCAGCCCCTACATGGCTCTATCTTACACCAGAGACAAGAATTAGAGCAATGGGAGAATCTTGGAGCCCTGACTAATCTCTCTTCTCTCTAGCACTAGACATATCTAAGCCTAGGGTAGATTCTGTCCCATTGGTAGATTATTTAGATCATGAAATCTTCAAGGCCTAGACCTTGTGTTTTGCGAAATGTCCAGTGATATCAGAATTCAGATTCAACAATATAAAACTCTGTATATATCTCACTTTGTGGTACCCACCCCAGTAATATTCTGTTCAGTTTACTCTATGGTGTATGCATATTTAGTGAACTAAAATTCTGACACTGTGTTCTGATAGATTTCAAACCCTTTCTCTCTACTACTGTTAAGTGAATAATTATTTCCTCAAACAGCTTGTTTCCCAAATCTAGAATTTTTCCACTTTAGGATCTTAGACTACTTTAATGAGGGCTAGTGGACTAGAAGCCTGAATTCATGAGTTCTAATCCAATCTCTACCACTCATTCACTGAGTGGATTCCCAGAATAAGTCACGTGGGCTATGTCTACACTGGGAATTTAGTTCAAATTAAGGAGGATGAATTCGAACTAAATTAGTGCACATCCACACTGGCTTTCATCAGTTCGAACTAAGGAATTCCTTAGTTTGAACTAAGGAAAGCTTACTTCAAAATAGTAAAACCTGCTTTTAATTCAAACTAATGGTCAGTTTGAACTTATTGGATTGAACTAACCCAGTATAGACACATTAGTTCAAACCAACGCTTAGTTTGAATTAAACGTGGTTCAGCCTTCTTCCTCACAGGGTGCATGGCACCAGGGAAGACATGCCTTCCTCTTTTTATGGGATTGGATGGGAGGATGGCCCTTCTCAGTTGCCATGTTGCCACAATTCCCATGGTGCCCCCCCCCCACCAAGCCGAACTAGCAAATACTATGCATGGACATGCTAGTTCATTTTAGTTTTCTAGCATGGACATGCTAGTTCAAACTAAGTTAGTTTGAATTAATCAAAATTAGCTTACACTGATTAATTTGAACTAACGTACTTCAAACTAGTGTTCTTAAGTGTAGACATAGCCATGCAGCCTTATCCAAAGCCCATTCAAGTCAAGATAAGTCTTTCCATTCGCTTTGGTGAATTTTGGATCAGGCCTTTAACTTGACTTCACCTAAATTTTCCTCTCCATATAATAAGATTATAATTAATTTATTGGCCTAGCAGGGATATAAGAGGAAAAAAATTCATTCAGTGTTCTTAATAATTAAGCAGTTTTGTTCAGGACTTTGAAGACGTAAAGTGCTGCTTATTAATATTTTAACGATTTGCCTATCTCCCTTTTAGCAAGCTTTGTGAGTCCAGATTTGATTAGTCACTCATATAACTCTGACCCCAATGGACTGATCATTATGCCTTCTGCCACATCCTTCTTCCTTTTGCAATGTCCCTCCTAACTTATACCACACAGCATAGCACACAATAATCCTAATGAGGTCTCTTGTGTTATATAAAGCGCTATAACTTCAGCAGACATCTTGTAAACTACAGATACTTCAAGACCTTCTCTGTCTTTTTTTACTACTGCCAGTCAGATACTGGGTGGATGTTTTAAGCATGGCATTAAACAAGCAAGCTTCTCTTACGATTTTTGTTCTTTTCTACAATATTAACCTTTGGCAGATTTTGTTCTCAATGGCTCTCATAACTTGTATTGATTTTTATAAAGCAAATCCGTGAAGGAGGTTCTGAATGCAAATGTACACTTGCTATGTATCACTATTAAAATGAGACCCATGTTATGCTGGAAGCAAATTGAGTTGTCTAAAAATGGAGCCAGCAGAAAGCAAATGTGCTAGATATACCCTCCTCTTCTGCAATTTCTATGTGTTTCCTTTCTGTGTGCTATAAATCAGGTGGAGCTGTGAAAAATGGAAAGGATGCAAAAGTATGAGAGGACTGCAGTGGAAGATTTACCCTCAAGATTTATCTGTAGTAGCTGTATTGTAAAACCACCTGGAGAAACAGGGAAATTTTGACCTTAGATCTGATACGCATGGAAGGAACTTAATGAACTCAGGCTACTTATCAGTAACCTGTGCATCTGAGAGTCTTCATTACGAAAGTCCAAGAGACAAGCCTATCCATGAATGAGAAGTTTCCATCCAATTTTTTTGTCCTCAGCACATGTAATTATTTTTTCCAATTGTACTTTATAAACCACACTAAACAAAACTTTTTTTAGGTAAGTACTTTATGAAAGGAAATTTGATCACTTAACAGACCTAACTCCCTGGCATATTTCATCTAAACATACCTAATCTAAACCCAAATCATTTCCTGAAGATTTGGGCAACAAAACTATCTCCAAATGTGGATCTCTTCCTTTCCATGTGGAGGGAGGAGCATCCTTTCGTTGGCTTCATGCTCCCTCCGTGGTCCTCACGGCATGTTCCCCAGAGATGAAAGAATTTGGATCAAAAGAGGCACTGCTCTCCATAGCATCCTGCCCCTACTATGTACCTTTATTTCCAAGCACAAGATAAAATATCTTGTAGCTCTCCCTCTGGGTCCCCTCCAGAATAACAGGTCCCAGACAATGACAAGACTCCCAGGAAAAAGGGGCTAGTGGAACACACTGTCCTTGCAGGACAGTTGTTCCCTGCAGTGAAAGGGGGAGTCTATTTCCTGCTGATCACTTTGAACAGAAAAATCTTGTCAAAGCAAATCTCACAGATGCTTCACTAATCCATTAGTCCCATGCTAAGAGGTTTTTCATGGGAAGACAATGATCTGGCCCCTACTTAGAAACTTCACACCATACAGACAAACTTGACTTGATTGCTATGATATTGAACCAATCTGTGGGACTACAGTATAGAATCAAGTAGGCAGAACAAGGAATCAAGCTTCTTAGTACAGATAATTTCTATAGCTTAATAAGATTGCAAAAAAAAAAAACCCACAGAAACTGATGATGAGACAGTGAATATTGTGTTTAAATACACAGATAGTTTTAAAAGGAATGGAGTAACTGGAAATTAGAGATTTATATTAACTGCTACACTTAGAAGCTGCATCATATTAATCTTCAAGGAACTGAATACTTTCTACTACTTTTGAATTTGAACATTTTCACTGGTGATGTTTTTAGTTGGCTCAAATACAACCAAGACTGGTTTTGGATTATTAATCTCTATTTTATTAACCTCACTAGGAAAAAATGGACATTGAAATATTGTGTTAACTTTTATTTGTCTTCCTCTAAAGTGCATGTAGTGCTCAGGTAATAACAACATCAGAGACTAAAGAAGTTCTGTGTTCATCCATGGATTCCAAAGTGGCACAGCAGATCCCTTCCATCATCCCACCAAGGTGTTTCAAAACTGATCTGAAAGGAACACTTTGATTTCTGAACCAGACCAGTCCACAGCTACGAGATGGGCCTGTTGGATGGTAGTTTTTGTGAGGTGGAATTGCAACCATATGTTCCGGGTTCTGACTGAACCCATCAACTCAATTCACATAGAGCATATTACAGTTATCAGACTGTAACAACTGGGTTTTAAACCACAGTTTTGGGTTCCATCACCCAAGCCATCCAGTTCCTGCTGATGTTTTACTTTCTTGCACTGTTTGCATTATATTAACTGTGTGTACAGTACAGCAAAGCATACTAGGTATTGTTAAAATTTTGTAAAGTTAAACTACAATATAGCCAACCTCACTTGGCAGTTTGTGTGCTGGCCTGAGCAGAGACAAAGTCTACAGGGGCTCTATTAAATGGGATGCATTTTTCTTCTTCATTTTACTGTTAGATGGATTTTATTTATTAGCAAAATTATAGGAAAATATATATTCCAGACCCAATTCTTTGGTCTTCTGTAGCCATGTTGTATTGCTTTGCAGGCACAAAAGGGTTGTAGAATTGGTGGGTCTAGCCAGCTGAGAATTTCCTGCACATAAAGATAATCCCCAGGTGGTATGAAGCCAGCATAACAGCTCTTTGTTGCAATCCTCACACCATTCCAATGACAATCGTAGCCAGACGACACCATCAATAGGCTCTGGTTATTCCTAGATATCTGTTTATTTCTGGAACCAGTGCTACAAACTGAGAGTTTTCTTTTATTTTGTTTTCATACAGTCTTTTCCCACTGACTTAGGTCAGAGCAGGATCAGTCCTGTAGCCCATACATAACTCAAGTGAAAAACATGCTGCAGTTCTGAGTAAACTATGGCCAGTTGTTGTAGAGTGGAGCTCATTCCATAACTGGCTTGATTTTAATTAGAGCTGCCATGTTTTTCACCTGAAAGCCCCTCTCTTCATCCCACTTTTCTGACTTGTTCCTGAGGCCTCTGCAAACTGAGGAGAAGATTGTGCTTGGCCTTATGCACAATAGCCTGGAGATACACAAGAAGACTCCTTCTCCCTAGCCACCCCCATGGGGGCCGAGCACAGTGACTCCTCTAGTGGGGCCCTGAAGACAAGATTGCATGAGGCTCTGCCACTATCTCCAAAGTGAGTCTGAAGGGCCTCTTATCACAGTGTCTCCCCTACCCACACCAGTCAAATGTGAAAGAAAACACAGAGCATGTTATGACTGTGCTCCTCTTGCACCTCCTGGAACACCACATGGCCTATGTTTGTCCAAGTCACGATGAATCCCAGAGCCTCTCCCAGGGCTGTTTTCTGGGAGGCACAATATAGCCATGAGATGGCAGAGACCTAAGAGGTATTTACAAAAAAGGCATTGCTAGCACCCCTGGATATTACTTATTCTTTGTATTAAATCATAATGGGCAATGCTGTTTATGATGATGGCTTTTTTTTCCTTTTTCCTCTCTGCCACTAAATTCTAGGCAGGAACATAGGTTTTTACTTTGTAGCTCCCAACAGTTTATAAGCATTTTACATTTGGACTGGTTTTTGCTTTAACCTTTTTCTTCAGAGGTCTCATAAAGGGAATAATGCAAATTGGATGGATACCAGGTTTCCATAGAGTATGGGAAATGGCTTGGGTTTGTATATGTTCACACCATTTGCCCTCATTTTTAATGTTTATTGGCTTAATATTTTCAACTATTCAGAAAAAAGTTACTGATCTGAAGGGTCCCCTTACTGTGAGGGCTCATTATGAGTTTGCAGTGATGAAATAAAATAAAAATTATTTGATCCTGGCCATCGATGGTGGGCTCTGGTACCCAGTTAAAAATAAAAGCCCCAGCAGTGCATGTGAAGGTTTTCTTTTAGCCTCAAAAATATAATGCTCTTTTATAGAAGAGGAGAGGATTTTATAGATAGTCCCAAGTGGACTCTGGCTTGGTTGAACATGGATTAGGTATGGGGTACAAAAAACAGATGATTTGGGGGAGGGTGGGACGGAAGGAAAAGAAAGAGAATTCCCTCAAGACATTGGGCAGGTTTGGGAATTTAATATCTGATATAATTGCTATTTGAGGATTACATCTTGACTTGGCAGGAGGACTGGTTCAACGATATAATAAGTTTGCATTTCTATCTACTCCAGAGATACCCAAACTGTGGGGTGCACCATCCTAAGGAGGTGCAGAGGAACATTCAGGGGCTGTGTCACAGGGCAACCTGAGCCAGCTGCCACGGGGGAGCGGGGAGGGAGTGCCACCCAGCTCTGCTCTGCCACCAGTTCTACTCTGGCTTCTCTCCCAGCCATGGCTCTGCTCGGGGTGTGTGGTGAGAGTCCAAGGGACTATCAGAAATCAAGTTGTGCTGGAACACCCAGGAATTCAGAATCAAAAAATTCAGTAAATTACCAAATGTCAGGCTGATTCAAATTAACAGGAGGTCAGCTTCAAGTAATAGAATAAGGAATTAAATATGGGTCTGGATAGGGCTATGGTGAGCATTCCAAGCAGGATTACACCTTCATTAACATGTGTGATATGATCCCTTTTTCCAGACACTCGAATTTGAGGACTAATAAAAATAGTCATATCTGTGTCTCTACACAACTGGAAGTGCAGCAGACTGACTTTTTCTTCTATCTATAGATGAAAAGGGGTTCAGACAGTTCTCCAGGCTGCTCCATCATAACCCTGAAATCTATATGAAGGAGATATACCAGTGGGTGAGCCCTTTAAGAGAAACTAAAGGTTTGTCTCTTGATAGAAGGACACAGGGAAAGGAAGTATTATATAAAGATAAGACAAACAGCTTGTATCCTGATACAAGGAAGTCAGGTTTGTCTCTGGATATAAGAAACACTGCATAATTAAGGACTATACCAAGAGGAGGCAAAGAATGGCAGTGGGCTCTCCACTGAGAGAGGCAAGGGTTGGCCTACCACAGGAGAAGTCCAAAGTGAGGACATATCAGCTATGTCTACATCTACAATTTTAGTTTGGACTTGGTAGTCTGAACTAAAGAAGTTTGAGGTTAGTCCAAACTAACCTCAGGTCAGTTCAAACTAACTGGGAACTTTTTAGTTCAAACTAACCATGCATTCTAGTTTGAACTAACTTAGTAAGTCCAAACTAAACCTCAGTTCATGTCTTGCCCATGCTTAGTTCAAACTAAAGTTTGAACTAAGCGTGGAAGTCAGAACTAAGCTTAGTACCAACTAGTTCAGACTAAGCTTTCCCTAGTCCAAACTAAGAAATTTCTTAGTTCAGACTAGGGAATGCCTAGTGTAGCCATGGGCTAAATTAGTCCAGACTACGCCTCCATAGTCTGGACTGATTTGCCAATGTATACATAGCCATCTATACTACAATGTAAGCCAAGGGCTAGTAGAACCCAAGTTAACCAGGTTTGTTGGCCTATGACTTGAGAGTCTACTCTCATTTGTAACCCCAGATTAAGAATTGTTGAACCCTAGGCCCCCTATGTGGGGCTCCAGCATCTACACTTCATTAAGTGGGCTTGAGCCCAACCACCGATATACCTGACTTCCTTGCACATTACCAAAACTTAACCACTCTAAATTTTGTTTGTGGTGCATTGTGGGAAAATTTGACTGTCCATCAAACTTCACTGTCCAGAGGACAAAGAAGGTAGGCCTATTGAATTGTGGGATATTTTCAGCAGTCTCTCAAAGCATGAGTCCAGTGGAGCTGTGTTGACACTGCAGAGCAATAGAGCTTGAACTTTGGGTCTCAGTTTGACTCTGGCTAAGACTCTCCAACCTCCATGGAGTCTTGAGACATTGGGTTCATGTCCTGTGATATATTGCAATTTGTGTGTTGATGGAAGAGGGACTAGGCTTGAGCCTGAGTTCAGACCCTGAGCTTACATTGCAACAGACATGCCTTACGTGATAGAAAATATCTGGGTCAATCCAATAGCAGCGTGGCTTTTAAGACCCAGTGTTTGCACCTATTCTTGTTTGGAGTCCCCACATTAGGGCTTCCAGAGACGGTGGGAGGAAGTCCCCCTTTCATTCCCCTGCATCAATAAAAAAAGAACCAAGGCAGAGACAAGAGAATCCTATTAACTGTTTAGTCTGAGATTAGTGAGAAATTTCCTGACTGAGGGCGAGCAAAAATGTGCCGGTATCAGCTCTGTATAAACAATGGTGAATCATGCACCAAGGGGAGAAGAAGCACCTCTCTCCAATGGCTGAGTGATTTTGATGACTTGGTTCTCCTAGACAAAGGGATGTTTAAACTTTGAAAAATTCCTAGAATGATGTTCTCCAAATGGGTGTCTAAAGATAAGTACCTCAAATAATAGTTATGGTAGGTATATCCATAAAAGTGGCTTGGTTTTGAGCTCCTCCAGAAGAAGAGTTATAGATAGATGAAAGTGCTCAGCACCTAAAAATCAGGCCACCTTTATTTACATGCCTAAAGCTTAGCTGTGGCAGTTTATGTTTAGGCACCCAAAATGAAAATATTGGACTTCCGCAAAAATGTTAGGATTCCCTTCTCACTACTGCCCACTCACTTGAAGAAAATAAAATTAGAAATAGCTCCACCTGAATCTGAGTAAGACTGCATTAAAAAAAAACTTTCATTTCCAGGAAAAGCCTTGACAGATGTGCTGAAATTACCTCTAATAATTGTAACTGAGTGGAAGCTTTTAAATTTTGATTGCACCAAAATGTAAAGCATAGTACTTATTAGGCTTTTACATCTGACAGTCAGTCTGTTACCTGACGACACCCTTCTAGCAATCTGGGTATCATTCAGCTAATGCAGTTGGAAAAAGCAGAACTAGATATGGTGGAAAGTCTTTAAACTTGAAATTAAATAGGCTCTCTTGGTTCTAAGATGTAATGCTTTAAACATATGGAGAACCGCCTCCGCAAAAGTCAGCAAAGAGCTCCTGGTTTACCTGACTGCACTTTTTTTCTTCCTCCTTGAATAGAGACAATTAACTATTTGTCACATCAGTGTGTCAGATTTAAAAGGAACTGAGTGATTTGCATTTATGATTTAGTACCTGATCCTGCAAACACCCATTAAAATTGAAGATCAGGCTCTTTTGGTACAAAAATTAGCTAGGGCTTCTGTCCCTGTCTCAGCTTGAGTTCTTTTAACCTGATTTCAAAGATTAAATAAAATGCAGTGCAATGTAAGTGTTCTGAATCCCCAGCAAATTGTCAACTATTTTCTACCTGCAGGCTCTTTAAGAAGGAATATCAAATGATACATTATAAAACTCCAAGGGATTCCTTTTTGGGCAGTTGGAAGATGTGGGTAGGGGTCAATAAAATATTACTTATAGGTTTTGAAATATAAAAAGTAAGCATAAAAAACCTGGCAATGCAATACCTCTAAAATGTGTAGGCCAAATTAAATTGCTTACAAATGCTCTGAACACAGCGTTGCCATGGTTTCATGTGCCAGCAAAATGCTGTAGAGGCTAAATCTCCTTTTGAAGCAGTGATTCCTGAAAAACCCTATACACAAACACATGCAGGCCACACAGAATGATTTGGGGTTCCTAAATCATTTGGCTTCTTAAACTAATAGATAAAAGTGGTGTTTGTTTAGTCTGGAGAAGACTAAGGGAAGGAAATGATAAAGGACTAAAGAGGAGGGTGATCATTTTTTTCCTTGACCACAGAGAACAGGATTAAAAGAAATGTGTTAAAATTGCAGAAAGGGACATTCAGAAACACTTCATAACTAGGGGTAGTTAAGCACTGAAACAAATTATGTAGGTGGAATTCCCATCACTAGAGGTTTTTAAGAACAGATTAGACAAACCTTTCTCAGGTATGGTCTAGATAATGTTTAGTCCTACTTCACTGCAGAGGACTGAACTACATCATGTACTGAGACCCTTCCAGTTCCGTGTTTCTTTCATTTTAAGAATGATGAGTAACAACAATTACATGTGACTTTTAGGCCAACCTGATAGTTTGATCACCATCCCCTCTATTGCTATGCAGGATTTCCAGGACTTTGTCCAGGGCGCTGTAATTCAGGCATACCGCAGAGGCACTGTTATTTGGTTTTTGAAAGAGGAAAGTGCTATTCTGGGAACTGGCTTCAGGAAATCTTATAAGATGAATCTCAGACTAGTGCTAGATGAGGGACTGACAGGGGGTCACACATATGCCCTAGAAAGAGTCACCACTCAGTGCAGGGTTTGAATAAATAAAATGGCAAAGACTACAAATATGCACAAGCTCTGCTGACATTCACCCTAGGCAATATGTCTGGGATACAGGGTAACTAAAAATGAATGTAAAAGGTAGGAGATATCTGGGGCACACAGAAGGAGCAGCCATACAAAGGACTCCTACCTTCCCACTCTGATATGAGCACCGCTCACTGCCTTACTTAGGCTGTAGTGGAGAAAAACCCTCCCTAACCCAGCAATATTTAACTTTCAAATTAAGTTGTAACCTCCTTAAGGCAGAGACCCCCCAGCAACTTCTGTGCTTGTGAACCAACTGAAACAATGAGTCTTTGATCCTGCTTGGAGACTTTGTGCATGCATTACTGCCCTATAAATAACAATCAATGCAATTTAATATGTATAAAGTTTAAATTGAAGAAAGGACTGCTGGCCTTGTGCTATGTCAGAACACTGAGCTGAACACTGCACTTCTTTTAAATATAAATTTGTGGGGGTAATATTATATCACATAGTAACTCACAAGACATTCAGCCAGGCTCAGCCTGGTGATCTGACAGATAACGGCACTGTTCTTTCTATAGATTGAGAAATAATAAAAAATACTAATGGGGTAGGTACCTTGACTTGTCAGATAGCCTGTTTTCCATTAGTCAGGTAAGTTGCTATTGTGTGGCACTTTCCAGAAAATCCTTGTTCTAACTGTATTAGTGTCCTTATTTACCTAAGCATATGTGTTTTGTAGTTCATTAAGGAGGTACTAATCTCTGGGTGCGGATAAATGCATTTCATGATAGTTTAAAATGCTATATGGCTGCCAACTATATGGCCTCAGTTAACAGCCTCAAGGCTGAAAGTAGGCACCACAGAAGATAATTCAAATGTATTATAAAAATAATAATTCCTCTCAAAATAACAATAAAGTTGAGTGATAATAAAAACAAAGCAATTACAGTTCACTCGCTCCTTTGTATTATATTGCTCCACATATGGTGTAACAGATCACCCACTGTTCTAATGTCTGCCGTAAAGGGTCATACCAGCATAGGAAGAAATAACTCATAGAAAGACTTCCTTGTCTTTATTGTGCTTATCTTGCAACCTCATCTAATTTGATCTAGAATTTATCCAAATAAGGTGTTCAGAGAACTGACCCACCTTGTTACAAAATAACAGTCCGATTTTCCAGGGGAAAAAAGTTAGATTTTTGCATGTGAACCAAATTCCAATCCCCAATCAAAAATCTCACACCTTCATGAAGGTGATAGACTAATGTAGTTTGCTTATTTCCCTATCTAATGGCAGAAAATGGCAATTTTAAAACAATATTTCAATCAACGCATTTCGTCTTTAGCGTTCACCCATCTCATGTCCCCTTGTGAACATTTTTTTCTTTCAATGGATAGTAATAGATAAGGGCAGAAGCTGCAGAATACTGAACCATGTGTTGGCCTTTGCAAAAGATATAAGGCTTGGATCTGAAAATATGGCTCAAGCTTTTCTCCAGTGCTGAAGGCACTGTGGTCCTGATTCAGATAAGTGACATTATAAGTGAAAATACTACCATAAATCCATTTTACACAATATTTGCTATATATGGCCCTAATTCTTCAGTGCCTAGAGCAGTGGTTTGCAAACATTTTTCCTCAGGACAGAGTTGAAAAAAATCACTTATGCCCGTGACCCAACAATTACATCATTGAGCAATGCATTCCAGTCTTGCAGCCCACGGCAGCAAGGGGCGCTGAGACCCAATATCTGAGGGTCTGCAACCCCGTAGTGGGTCCTGACCCATGGTTTGAAAACCACTTCCCTAGAGCCTTCCATTTTTTACTAAGCATGTTGCATACAACCCTAATTCTCCAAAATGCCAAGTGCTCACTGTGAAACACCTGGTAAGTTGGTGAGGATGGGCACAGAGTTCCCTTTAAACCACTCTGTGCTCCCCAACTTCCTGAGCCATTGGCTCTAACGGGTCATTGTAACACCAGGGAAGTGTCAAGGATGAGGGACACACCAATGATGCCCCTTTCCATGGACTGATGCCTGTGCTGACAACAGGGAGTAAGTGTCGTAAGAGCTATTACACCAACTCAGTGTCCTTAGATACACCCCCCCCCCAACACTGATGTGATACGAGGGTCAGATTAATGTAACCTGGTTCCCTAAGTGCTTAGTGACATTGGTCCCCTTATGGCTACAAGACTTACCCTTACAGAGTATCCCCTCTCCCCACTTGGAGTAGGGCAAAAGAGTCAGTTCTAGAAGGAGGGAATCCCACTTCCACACTGTGGCCTTGTATCTTCAAGAGTAGTGCAGGCTCTCGACTCTCCTCAGCAGCAATCGGAGAAGCAATAGAGGCCCTCTCTCTTCCCCAACCCCTGGAGAAATAGAGTGCAGGTGGGAGCTCCCTCAGATATAGCCCAGTACCTGGGGGGATATCTTTTCACATGATTGGGCCAGGCCTATTGTATGCTTCTCCTGCCACGCAAGGAATTCCTCTGCTTCTTTAGTATTAGCAAGGCCTCCTAGAACAGTGAGTTCTTGGAGTTGACACCTAGGTACCTAGGGTAGTTCAGTCATCTCAGAACTATTGGTCCAGGCTCTCTGCAGGTTCAAGCAGATGTTGCTGTTTTGATTACAATGGGATCACAATATAAAGCTTTATCTTTGCATTTGTAAGGGCTATCCACAAGCAACCTTAGTTCTGGAGTTCCTTAATATTAGAAAATGTTAAATGCACACTTGGAAAGTGTATTCTGTGCTCACAGCTCTCAGTACCCCCTCTTCCATGGTGGAGATCCCATTTAACAAGAGTTCTCTGAGACAGCTACCTGCTGCAGAAGTCCAACCTGCATAGTGCCATTGGGACAAGAGGCCATTTTGGAGGTGGCTGTGGCTTCTTGCTGAGCCTTTGGGACACACCATTTGCTTAGAGCCTGAGGCCGTATCTTTTTGTGTGGGAAGGCACACCCCAAGGCAATCAGGTTCAAGCACCTCACCAAGATTTCCTCAGCTTTCTGCAAGAGAGGATAATTGAGTCTTAAGACAACAAGATGTGCAGTGTTGCTCCACAGCAAGAAAGAATAGTCTTATGCAAAAGTGTCCAAAGAGCCTCAGTGAGGAGTAAAGTCTAAGAACATAAATAAACTGATTAGACTGAAATGTGAGGCATTTTCAGATCCCACGTTTCAGTTATATCTGGTAACAGTGACTTTCAGTCTATTGAGCTGAACTGAACTTCAACCATTAACCTAGCAATGAAAATTCAACCTGTCCCATCACAATTTCCCTGAGTTATCTGCTCTTTTGGGTACCTTTTTAAAGGATAGCAAGTCTCTCATATTCACTCTCTCACATAGTATAGGAGAAATAATTTAAATGGCATATGTGTAAAGTATAATTCAAGTTATGCAACAGTGGATAGCAATTTATATTTATAAATAGTCCCATGCCCATAAGATTTCACACCTTCATGTTTTACATTTAATTACTTTGCTTTTCTTTATGATATTTCCCTTATAGATGACTATGACACAAAGTGACCTGCACAGGAAAACAAACAAGGAGTCCCATGGCACTTTTAAAGACTAACAAATATATTTATTGCATGAGCTTTCGTGGGATAAAATCCCACTCTGACAGATGCCTGAAGATGGGAAATTTACAGAATGCAAAGGAAGCATGTTGGTCATCTCAGCCAACATGTCTCTGTCAGCATACCAGTGAAGTTTTACTCAGTATATCACTTCCTCTGCATTCAAAATATTGTTCCTTAAAATTAACTTAACATTTTGGCAAACATTTTCAGACTGGTATCATCATTGCAGCTTCTCAATTTGCACAACCGGGGCAAACAATTTTGGATGTCTACATTTCTGAATTCCCCAAAGTCCAGGCTGAACACGTCAATACCAGGAACAAATCTGACCTTGAGATGGATGAATTTTGAGGCTAGTCTAAACACAGATATGCAGATTTAAAGGCTGCTTTTGAAAATCTGCCTCAATTGCTTTAAAAATCACTACTACTTCTTGAGACAAAAACAGTTTTAGCAATTAATGATTTAAGACAGAGCTTTCCAAACCACCTCTCAATTTGGATACCAAACCCCATTAAATTTAACAGTTATTGTATCTCCCAGTCGGTTTTGAAAGTCTGAGCCTAAAATTTAACATTCCTTGTCATAGTGAGGCCTACAGGCTGATTATTCATTATGGTGCAACTCCAGCCCTCCCCTTCACAGATGAGGAAGCTCAAGGTGGAGCTGAGTGTACGCTGGCCTCATAGGGGATGAGCTGCATCCTCCCACCTAGGTGGTCCCCTACTCCGTATGAACTTCCACTTTATAAATTTGCTTAACTCGCACTACAGCTACTTGAGCAAGGTAATGAGCTTGCAAATTTGAAAGAAATACATAAGAAGTGTTTGATTGTATTTATTTTAAGTTTATCAGCCATTAATACCCTTGAATATGCCCTTGTTCTCATATGAAATGGACATATTGATCAGTTTTTGAAGTTTGCTTTGTAACTTTGAAACCCTCATTCTAATTCTATCTAACTTTTCTACAATGCAAAGCCTGCACGAAAATATCACCACGCCTGATTTATACAGGATAAAATCTATTATTTAGCTATTAACAAACTTGCACTTGTTAATCCATTAATCAAAAGTGATTGGTTTACAACCACAGAGAATTTTCACTGTGAATCATCAGGAAAGAAATTGCTCACATTTTACCTGTCTCTGTTTTACAGCAACTGGGCAACTGATATTTGTGAGGCTGATGCAGTGCGATAAGTTGAAAGGCTGTAGAGTGCTACAAGGGTCTCAGGTAGCAACAGAGCTAGAAAATTCAAAAGCAGTAGGCCAGCAATAGAAAACTTACAAAGGCAATGAATGGGGTAGATTAACTGTAGATATAGTTATAAATAACTATCAAAGGAAAATTATTATTAGTCTTCCACAATGAAAGAAATGGAGCTGTCTATTATAACAAAGGTTGTTTGAAGTTCCACTGTTTAGAAGCCCATTCATAATTGTTAGTTATGAAAACTGTGAGCCTAGTTATAAAAAGCCATACTCAAACACGGAGCCTTTTCTTATGTTAGTAATATTGTCATTGAAGGCTATAGAGGGGGTAAGAGCTACTAGAATGAGTAACGAATACTTAGGTGAGTCAGGGATTGCAGGTTCATTACTTGGGCTTGGTGCAAAGTGCTGGACATATGACTAGTATATGTGCATGACTGAAAATTCCCCATTTTTTTGGTTGGCTGTTGAGTGTCATTGAATCCCAAAATCTGATAAAGTGAGACTGATTCAATACAATTCTACCTCTGTTTGACTTCCATGGACTTAACTAATGTAAAACTTGAGTGTTGCCAACATTTGGTATTCTTCTTTTTTAAGAATACCTGAGAACCATGGTTGCAAAGAAAAGATTGAAATTATGCACCTAGAAGGCAAATTAAGAGAACCACAAATGAATTAATTTTTTAAAATCTCATTATTTTTAAGCCACTTTCATATTTTTGAGACCTTAATCATGATTTTTGAATGCTTGGGGTGGGAAAGTAGTTTGTGAGTCAGGATCAGTGTTTTAGTGTGTGGCTTTAAACAAGTTCTTGGCCTCTTTGCCTCAATTTCCCAGTCTATAAAATAAGCATAAAAGGGAGATGCTGTGTGGATTCATTCATTTTACAAACATGAATTAATTCCCACAGCATTCATAACCATATTTATATAAACATCTACTAAGTATCTCATTACCAAATGCCAAGTTTCCAAGAAGTATGGAGCAAACACAAATTTCATTTTTAACATGTTCATCAATCATGGACCCTGTCTCTGAAGGCGCATAGAATTATTGGGGAACCTGGTATGACCATATAGTCCCAAAACCATGTTGATGATAGACAGGACCAAAGGTCACAGTGCTAGCCCATAACACATTTCTATAACATGATTAAAACATGGTGCAGCTCTGTCTGCCAAAGGAAGACCAAAGTGTATTGTTAACATAGGCCCAACTGCACACGAAAACATAAACGCTTTAAAAGCCTCACCCACTTAAAACTGCCTACACCTCACATGATACAACCACATTTATATAGATGATTTTATAATATATAGATATCTTAATATCAGCTCAATTAATATATAAGCAATTGTGTTTTCCCTCTTATTGAATTCTTTTGAATACTGCCTGGCTATTGGCACTGGAGACTAAAGTCTTCTAGCTAAAAAATGTTTCTCTCTCACAGCAGCAGTGCATACCTCCTCATTTCAAGGCCTCTGTCAATGTGCCTCAACACTCCCCTCGAAGGGCCACCAGCAGAGGTTACCTATCAGAAATCCACGAGCCCCCTGGCTGGTTAGGCCTTGCCTCCACATGGCCAGTACCACCCTTGCATGGGTCTAAAAGCAGTTGCTGAAGGATGTGGTTCAACTGGCCTCACTAATCTGTCAAGTCCAGTTGCTAGATATAAAAAGAGGAGGGATTTGTCTGATAGGGAGACACTACATTTGAGGGTGGATGGCATGTTGTGCCTCTCTTCAAGGCTCAAAAGGGACAAGACTCTATTTTAAACCTTTGAATAAGTCTTGAAAGGGTGAAAAAATTCAGTTGTATTGTTGAATCTATGCTGCTTAGATCCTGATTCTCCCCTCCCTTACTCTAGTGTAAATTGTTAATTCCTTTAAAAGCAATAGAGTTGTAACATTTTGTGGAAAATTAACCCTTTACTCTATTTTGTTTGCATGTAAACAGCTTCTGGGGTGCAAGAGCTCATCCAGCGATAGATGGATTTCAATTGCCACACTCAGTCTTGGCCTTTCTACTGAGATTCTCACAAAGCATTAAGCAAAGCGGGTGACTGTAGCTTGGACACTTGCTCGATAAATCTTTATTCTCATAGGACATTGAACATGCATTAAATAGTAATAACTTTCAGCACCTACTAACTGGAGCTTATTAGAGCAGTACTTGAAGGGTGATATGTTCCACACCTTGTCAATATTCTAAACCGTTCTATGCCTCTTCCGTCCACCCTCCTATGGATTGTTTGTGTCACTCCCTCACATACACATAAAATGCTTTTGACTATTGGGAAAAGCAAACAGTAAAGAATCTTGCACAGACATTATTAGATGCGTTGTGAACTATTGTTTGTTTATTCCCATACACTTCTCTAATCGCCAACTAATCAGACAGCTTTATTTTATATGAACATAGTGCATAAATTAGAGAATGACATTAGCTTTTCATGTACAGCCAAATTCTTTATGTCATAATGTGTTCTACAAACAATAAAGGAAATAATACGTTGTAAGTGACTTCCATGAAAATCAATTACAGTTCTCTAGTGTTACATTCTAAAACATTTTCAAGAAGCAAAAGTCTCAGCTGTGCATGGAAGACATGGCTCTGTGTTAGGGGTCGAGTGTGGCCATCCAAATTCAGGGGAAGCCCTGGAGCCATCCTGTCTTAGGATGCACACTGAAGCTCACAGGCATGCACAGATGGTGCTTGACATCTCAGCTCCTTTGACATCAATGGCAAAGCTCCCATTGACTTCAGTGAGGGCAAGATTTTACAAAGGGTGTCCACTACTGTTTCATTTTATGCAGTGCATCTTGCTCCCTTGCAGGCAGGCAGGCAGCCACAGGTAACATGGAGCTCTGGGCTTTCTCTCACCTGCCCAACTTGGGGAGCTATGAGCTTCTGGAGAAGGAGTTGGGTAGCAGCCTTATTGGCTCCCATGAGCACAGCAACAGAGGTTGTGACTGATACTTTATAAACTGTAAATGTTAGCACTTAGAGGCAGCACACACTGCCTGTGAAGAGTAGCGCTTTCTGTATAACACTGTAGCACTTGCAAACAGCACCGTGATTGGCTCAGTAGAATCATATCCAGGATACCGCGGCCAGAGGGAAGTTCATGGCAACTTGGATTATTTGACTAGAGAAAGGAATAAAAGTGAATAAATGGGCTGCAAAGGCTCTTCGGTATAGGCTTAGCTCAGCCTTAAAAAATACCAAATACCAGGGCAAAACTGAGTATTTTACTCATCAAGGAAAAAAGTAATACTTTGTACAAAGGACCAATTAGAATTTCATGAGGTTGGTTCCCCCTGGCTAACCTAACTTGAGTCAGGTAGTATGATTTGTTTCTTTAATTTGCTGCTGTAAATGGGCTCTAAACACAGCTATACTGAGATGGGAAGGCAGCATTTTAGGTTCAAGGCTAAGTCAAATGTCATGCATGGACATACAAACCATGTTTAAATATGTCAGCAGCTATCATAAGAACGTAAGATCATAAAAATATCCTTCCTGGGTCAGACCAATGATCCATCTAGCCCATATTCTATCTTGCTACTGTGGCTGATGCTAGATGCTTCAGAGGGAATGACTAGAACAGGGCAATCACTGATTGATCAGTCCCGTTTCCCACTCCCAGCCTCTGGCAATTAACAGTGAGGGTACCCAGATCTTTAGGTTGCTCATCATCATGGCTTACAGACGTTGATGGACCTATCCTCCATGAATTTACCTATTTATTTTTTGGAGCCCCAGTATAGTTTTGGACTTCACAACGTCCCCTGGCATTGAATTCCCCAAGGTTGGCAGCATTGGGTGAAGAAGTATTTTCTTTTGCTTGTTTTAAACCTGACGCCTATTAATTTTATTGGGTCACCCACGGTTCTTGTCTTATGTGAAGGAGCAAATAACACCACCTTATTCACTTTCTCCACACCAGTCATAATATTATAGATCTCTGTCATATCATCTCTTAATCATCTCTTTTCCAAGTTGAAAAGTCCCAGTTTTTTAATCTTGCCTCATTTGGAATCTCTTCCAGACCCTTAATCATTTTTGTTGTCCTTTTCTGTATCTTTTCCATTTCTAATGTATCTGTTTTTAGATGGGATGACCAGAAGTACCAGCAGTACTCAAACGTGGACACAATATGAATTTATATAGTGGCATTGTAATATGTTCCCTCTTTTAATCTATCCCTCTCCTAATGGTTCCTAATACTGTTAGCTTTTTTTGACTGCTGCTGCGCATCGAGTGGATGTTTTCAGAGAACTATCCACAATGACCCCAAGGTCTTTTTTTTTTCTTTTGACTGGTAACAGCTAATTTAGATCTTGTCATTTTACAAGTATAGTTGGGATTATGTGTTCCAAGGTACATTACTTTGCATTTATCAACACTGAATTTCATCTGCCATTTTGTTGCCCAGTCACCCAGTTTTGCAAGATCCCTTTACAACTTTTCACAGTCTTCTTTGCACTTACCTGTCTGGAGTAGTTTTGTACTGCCTGCAAATTTTGTCACCTCACAGTTTACCCCTAAAAGCATATAACCAACCAGATAACATGGTTTCAGTGATGTGGGTAAGGCTGTGGTGTTAATTTTACATATTTGCTGTCACCAAATTTTAAGAACATGGGTAAGAGGTGAGAAAACACTGAAACACACATTTAGCATCAAAATTGTCTAGCCAGTTTTATTTTAGCCAGATTTACAATTTGAAGATAGTAAATTACTGGACAATAAATATTTTTGTGCAAAATTGAGTGTCCCAATTAAAGTGGATACAACTATTTTCTTTAAAAACTCTTGAGCTTAATCCAGATCTGTTAAAATAATGTGGAAAAAATTAGTAAATTAGGTGATTTTATATTCTTTTTTCCTTGATGCCTAAATTGGAACTATACAGGATTATGGATTTTTCCTGCTTTGATCAAGGTTATTTTGCCCTGATTCACCCTCTCCTGACAGAACCAAATCCATATGCTACTGTAATTTAATTGGAGTACAGTCACTGCCCAAGGTAAATATTTTAAAAGGAAGAATTACACAGCATGAGGAAAAATGCTGTGCAAGCTGGCATAACATGGTAAGAAGTATGAAAGCTTCTAAGAAACAGAACTAGAGGCAGTCAGAACTCTGTTTCATTTGCCACCAACCACAAGCAGTCAATGGGGTTTGCCCATCTTGAGGCTCATTAGTGGAACACAGCTGTTGTCTCAGCAAAATCATCACACTCTTGATATAATGTTGACTTAGTGACTGGTGACTGCCTTGGTGATTGACTGCTTTAGTTGACTTTAGTTTATATTGACTGCTTTAGTTAACACTTAGAAATAAATGGCTAACACCTGGAAGTGCAACAGGGGAAAGTGTAAGGTTCCTAATTCCTTAGTTGTGGAAAATAAAATTTTATGTATCTGTGTTTGGTGCAAAGTCTGGTGGGAATAATGGATGTGCACTAGAACTGATTGATGCAGAAAAAAATTTACACATCAACTGTCAGAGAAAGAGCTCTACGCTTAAGGGGGCAGGCAACTCAAACACAGCTCACAAATTTCCACAGTGCAGGTCTTGGCACACTTCTCTTTCATGTGGTGATGTAGACAGTAGCTCTCTTCTGTTGGTGGTACATGGAGAGCTGGCTGGTCATATAGCATGCTGGCCTCCTCATTGCTTCAATCTGCCAAGGATATGAAGCCAAGAGGAATAGTTGGATGGACTTTATTTCATAAAGGACAAAACAGTTAGTGCTCTATCATCTCCTGAAAGTTCTTCAATGACAGGTGCGGCGGGGTGAGGTGGTAGGTTTCACAGTAACAGTTTGGAGTAGAGGTGATCCACAAAGCCTTATCTCTCCCAGATGTGGCCCATAAAAAAGTGTGAGAAACACTCACTCACCTCTCCTGGGATGGGGTCTACAAACCCCTCAGCAGTCAGGAAGGTGCTAAAGAACAGCTTTGAGTTCAAACAGCCATTCCCCACTGCACCTACAAGATAGTCCAGGCTTGGAGAAGGAACCTTAAAAGAGAGAAGCCCAATTCAGAAGGGCTTAGTGCTTGATGGTGAACGGACCTCTCCCCATTAGGTCTCAGAAAGTGGCGCTGTAGAAAGGAAAGCTGTGGGTTCTAGTGAATAGTGCAATACCTGAAGAGCCCATCTTAGCATGCCAAGGGCTATCTCCTAAAAGAAGTGAGCTTAATGATGCATTTAGATTATTTTTTGTATTACACCATTCCTTTGTTACTGTTTCTTTAACATCTGAAAAAGGACTGGGGAAGAAGGTCTAAAGACAGGCAGAAGTCTAGGGAAGAAGCAGGAGGTCTGGAAAAGCAAATCTCAATAACTTGATGGGAATCTAGGCTTGGAACCCAGAGAGAAGGAGTTGGAACTGGGTTACAGCCATCAAGTAAAGACCTGGTGAAGCCCCAAACAAGGGTTATAAGGACTAGTGAGCTGCGAGTTGGGCTGGAAACCTGGTATAAGGCTGTCGAACTGTTTTGGTCTGGACCTAGCCTACCCCAAAAGGGGTGAAACTAAACATGACCTAGCAGGAGGGCTGAGTCACAAAATGAAGAGGACCAACAGCAGACAAGAATGGCCAGTGTGTGGGGCTACAGAGAGGGGGGAAAAAACCTTACCATGCTGCACCTAGCAAAAATGGAGGTTCATTTTACATATAAGCAGACCAATAAATAAAATTGGGACTATAAGTGAGAAAAGGAGCAAAAACCAAAGAGAAACTGTCAAGTAGATTTTCATGATCTCCTAGGCAGTAAATTATTCCCAATACAACCTCGCTCCTATTCCCATGTATATGCTATACCATGTGAAAAGGCGCTGGGGGTGAACCCCTAAGTCAGCCCCCTGCCACACTAGTGGAGCTAGCATAGGGGTAGAGAACAGGGAGCTGGGCTAAATTTGATTACCTGGTGGGAGGCAGCTGTGCAGAGACACAGACTGAGCAGCCTCCTAGGAGTTGGTAAGTGCATGATCTGCTTCTGTCTTAGAGGCCAAAGAGGTCTTATAAACCAAGCACTAGAGAACGTGGGAGGCAAGAAGGGAAAGGAGTCAAGAGAAATACTGTCTGTCTCCCTCTCTGTCTGACCCTGACCAGGCCCTTCAATGACTGACCTGAGCAAATCACTCTATAGGAGATTTTAATACAAGCTATAGATAAATCTCTGGTACTGCAGGTCTCTGGATCCTCTCTGGTCCAGAGGAGGACAGAGGAACAGAGTAGTGGGCAGATGCCCAGCTACATACCAGATGAATGGATCTGTTTTCTAAGTTCATAGGTCTTAAGAGCAATGCAAATTTCATTGGATACATAGTACAACATTTTTATTGCAGCACTGAAGAGGTTTTGGAGCTCTCTAAATTTTTTCTCACATGCTTCCCCATATAAAATATGACAAGGTAGCAAACAACATACTGCTTTCAAAACAGACATCTAGTACCTGAACAGCCATAGTCTGGAAACAAGCTCATATCCTGGTGTGAGATCTATCATTACTGAGTGGCTGTGCAATACTATGGTAGGTGCCAAACACCTAGAAAGTACCAAACAGAGATCTGAAGGAAAACATAACACCAAAAATATGGGGAAAAGAATATGGTTCACCTTCTTAAACAGTTACTTGTATTCCAAGTGAAGAAATTACACCTCCTGTTAGCAGGCATAGAATTTACTTTTGATGGAAAGCATAAAAAAGGCAACTATGGTTTTGGGAACAGAGGGAATTGTATGTATATGAGGCCACACCCTGAAGCCCTGGAGATTTTGCATAGAAATAAGACCCCTCCCTTAAAGGGATGTCTCCTCTGTATGTAAATAATTCACTCTCCTAAGGCCTGTCTACTCTTTATGTAAATAACAACCTTGCAGGCCTGTCAATATTACACAAAAATGAGGCCATAAAATCATTGCTTCTCTAATTTGGTTTGGCAGTGTAGGGGCTTTCTCATTTTACCATACATTTATAAAATAAATCATAATCCCCAACTTGAAAAACACTGATATCATATACACAGCAGTATACACAAGCTATTGTCTGGATGAAATTTTAGTTTGTACTGATTTTGCTAGTGCTTTTCTAGATAGTTTGTTGTAAAACTAGGCAAATATCTAGATGAGTTGATGTACTTCCTGGAAGACCTCTGCATATCCCCAGAGGTACGTAGACCTTTGGTTGAGGACCACTGCTCTTTCAGACAAGATGATCTATGACAAATGGCAGCTACAAAATGAGTTGGTATTGCACAGTATTTTATATAGTGAAGCCTCACATGTTTTTCAGCAGTCATGTATTTCTAGTTGCAATATCACAGAATGCTGTTGCCTTCACAACAGCATTAGGAAGAATGAAGTATTTAAGGGACATCAAAATACATGCTTCAGCAGAAGTGCTGGAAGACAAGCAGTTTTTTTTTTCCTTGCTAAAGAAACCAATGATTAAAAGTACAAAACGGTAAATGACTTACAGCTTTCTTCAAAACTGAACTTGATAAATTTATGAGGGGCTGTTATGATGGAACAGCCTAGCTTTGTAATTGACTGATCTTTGACTACTTGTGGTAGATATGCCAACGGGCTGTGGTGGGACATTTGATGTGGGTTCTGAGGTATTACAGAGAATTCCTTCTTGACTCTCTGGCTGGTGAGTCTTGCCCATATGCTCAGAATTTAACTGATCACCCCATTTGGGGTTGGGAAGGAATTTTCCCGCAGGATGGATTGGCAAAGGCTCTGGAAGGTTTTTGCCTTCTTTAATAACATAAGGCACAGTTCACTTGGTGGTGGATTCTCTTTACCGTAAAGTTTTTAAACCATGACTTAAGGACTTCAATAATTCAGTTATAGGGTAGGACTTTACTAAAGGAGTGGGTGAGTGAGGTTCTGTGGCCTGCATTATGCAGAAGGTCTGACTAGATGATCATATTGGTCCCCTCTGACCTTAGAGTCTAGTGCTATGTCTGCATTAGCCAATTAGTCTGAACTAATTAAGCTTAGTCCAGACTAATTTGGCCCATGTCTACACTAGCCTTTGGCTAGTTCAAACTCAGAAACTTCTTAGTTCGGACTAGCCAAAGCTTAGTCCGAACTAATAAGTTCAAATGGTCAGTTCAGACTCGGTGCTTAGCTCGAACTTTTAAGTTCAAACTAGTGTGATGCAGACACAGACTGAGGGCTTCATTCAACCTTTTTTAGTTTGAACTAAGCCATTAGTTTGAATTAGCTGCTTGGCTTAGTTTGAACTAACTTTTTAGTTTGAACTAAGCCAGACAGCTAGTACGGACTAAAAAGCCATGGTAGTCCAAACTAATTCAGACTTATTTAGTTCAGACTTGCAAGTCTGAACTAAATTTTTAGATGTAGACATAGCCCATGAGTCTATGTGTTTCCAAACACCCTATGCTTCTTAGGGTCTCCAACAGAATGATACAGTTTTACACCTTGTCAAAACTGCAAGACCAGGCCATAAAAAAACAGACAATACTACAAAACCAAACAGCTTGGGGGGATTACAGTAGTGAAACAGACTTTATACGTATGTGAACAGAGAGAGGAGGAAAGGAGGGGACTGGGAGCATGGAAAAGGAGTGGGATTAGGAGAAATGGAGGTCTGGCTTTCTTTCAGACATCTTGGTGGTTTTTTTTCAAATGGGTCTGATCTTTTTTTCTTTAAAACTGTACTTTGAACTACAGTCAGAGCTGCAGCTGCAGGCAGTGGCATAAGTCCCATTTACTTCAGTGGAGTTCCACCATCTTACACCACCTGAGGCTCTGGCTTTGCTACATTAAGCAGCCAAGATAAACTAAGATTAGTTAAGGTTCCAGACATGCTGCCTGGTTATTCAGCCTGCGATCTTGCTCCTGAAAATCCCTGTGAAGTGGACAATAAGGACCACAGCTGCTGTTTGAGGATACTTAGAGGAAGAGCAGGGTGTGAGCTAGCGTAAACAGGCTTAATTCTGAGCATGGTCCTGAGCACTGAAGCAGCAGGAAATTTCCAGCCCTTGCATACTTGCTCCTTGCTGATCGGTGTTCAGCGTAACAATGGACAAAGATGGGCATATCAGATATGGGCTTGAGCATAAGCCTCATAATGCTTAGCTATGCATTTCCCTCTTGACCTCACTCCTGCTTCTAAGCAGAAGAAAGTTGATGACCATGCAGCAGCACTCACCTTAGTGCAGGATTATGTGCCCTTGCACCCCTGCCTTGCCCATCACTTATTGCCTTGTGCTTACACATGTAATGCTCCGTATCTGTATGAAGCATGATCAAGCCTTGTGATAAAATTGGATTAAGAACACTAAAATATGGCGTATCACCCATAAGTTCCAGATGTCCCCTTTACATTCCATATTTTAGATGTTTTACCAGTAAGTGCTTATTCCTCTTCTTGTTTCCTGTGTTTTACAGGCATCTAGTTGGGAAGCATTTATTTTTTTGGCACACTGGTTTGGACAGGATAGGATAGGATATTCCAAGCCCACTGCCTGGCAGAATTTCTGGAGGAGATTTTCTTGGCTAAAGATTTGATGGATGAAAGCCGCTGGATTTGTTCTTTTTTTCTGATGGGCATCTCACACTGCTTAGATCAGGATTTTGAAAGGGTTTTCTTGTGGTGTTAGTCACTGAATGAGAACTTCACTGCTGCATAAACATGTTCTTTGGAGTAATGCCCAATTTAAAAAGAAGCAAATAAAGTTTCAGAGGAAATCTGTGTTGGATTTTTGTTCAAAATAAGTGTAATCTAAATAAAAAATGTATCCAACCTTGTTTATACCAGCTATGCAGAAGGGCATGTCCTTATTGCTTACACATTTCTTCTTCCACAGTATGCAGAATTCAATTTGTCAACGCTGACACAGGAATGATTTTCCAAGTATATGGGAATACAGATAGAGAAATGTGTAAGGCTTATGTGTAATATGCATGTTAAGCCAGAAACCAGAAATTCAGCTGTATGGTATCTGGCTCCCTCTTGTGTTTCCTGACAGTCAAACAAAGTGTTCCCAGAGCTTTCCAGTCTACCTCTTATTTGCCATGTTGCTCCCCTAAATGGCTGTATTCCTTCATAATGAGAAGCACCGAAAATACAGGACAAATTCAGCCCTGCTGTAACCAGCAATGGGGTTGCACACGATTACTGGCAAAAAGAGTGTGTCTACACCATGCCAAAAATGAAATAATAGATATGAACTACCATGATATATATATGAGTAAAATTCAGTATTATGTATTCCTATACCTGTGACCCATGTCAGAAGAGACTGTAACTTTGAAGCACAAGAGCAACATCACTGCATGGTGAGAGATTGCACCTTGCCAAAGATGCCCTATCCAGCCCTGTATGCATGTACAATAAATTTAACAGTCTCAAATGCTAATTTCCAAAACCTGCTGGGGGACTCTCTCTAGCAGTGTAAATGAGTCAGAATCATGCTAGGGATAAAGTGCTAGCATTGGCTCCCCTGGGCCGACCCTCCCTCCCCAAGACCCCCTTACCTGGCCTCTTTGGCAGATAGGCACAGGCTGGGGCCCCCCCTCTGAGCATGCTCTGAACATGTTTAGGGCAGGAGATTTAAAACTCCTGGGCTGGGGCTGCTTTCCTAAACTGATTTGCTGATGTTCTTCTGTGAGCCGTACTTCTTCATTCAAGAGCTGCATGCAGCTCCTGAACTGCAGTTTGGCAGCACCTGCTCTATATTTTATTATTGTTTCACATGCATTGAAATGGGACCTGCATGGTGAATAGAGATAATACAGGACTGTTTGGTCCTGTATTACTGAGCAACAGTAATAGCATCCCCAACTGGAGTGCTATTTTGCATTGTCCACTGTTGGAAGAGAGGATACAGGGCTACCCAGGCCATTGGTGAGACCCAGCATGACCATTTTCATATTATCAGTTTAACAGCCACACTCACCCACTGTGCAGTTGAACCGACCCCATCCTACCCTATCTCAGTTGTGCTGGGGGCTTTTCTGACCCTTACTATCAGGGTGCATTTCATTCCCAGTGTTTTAGTTTCTTTGTCTCAGCTAATTGCATACCTTTTACTGTCTATTCAAAAGTTTCAATTTATATTTTAAAATCTACAGAAAGAAAAAGACAGCCTTATTGTACGTAACTGTAATAATATGCCATATAGCCACTGAGAGATCATAAAGACAACCGTATGGACTATGCAACTATTTATAAATCGTATTTCAAATGGCATCTGATTTGCAAAGGAGCCAGAATCACTGATATTGTTTGGATTTGGTCCACAACTAGTTGAAGTAACAATTTTTATAAAAGTCTTTGTTCTTTTCAAAGTGAAGACGTTCAATGCAATGAAAATAACACAATAATGCTCCACAAACAATGAACTGAAATAAGAAACAATAATTCCACAAAGAGAAAAAGCTCTCATTTCAATACAGTATAGATTTTCTATATAAATTACGGTAGAGTAATAAAGGAATGGATTAAAAATTATGTACAAAGAGAAAAACAAGTACAATCTGCATACTGGAAATGAGCACCAAAAAAAAAAAATCTGTAATTTCCTATCCATACTGAAGATGTGATGCAGCAAAGTACTTAAGCTCATTCTTAACCTTGTCTTCCTTGACTGTAAATTTTCATGTACAACAGTGGCACTGTTTAAGCAAAATTAATAACGTGACCTTCCATTTTCATAATAATTAAAGGTGATAATTTGCCATGGAGAAAAAATGCCAAAAGCAACAAAGCTAGTTTGTTTTTTGCTTCTTTTAAAGAAAAAAGAAATCCTACAGGATTTTAAATAATTTTATTATCCATTTAAAAAGTGTTCAGTTACTGTCTTTTATCATTTATCTGCAGATAGCTGCATCCCCAAAATGAAATAAGATACAAAATACTGGTAGTTTTGTATTGTTTTAACTTACATAAATTCCTACATTACATGGTATAAAACCACTGAAAAAAACCTAACTCTTTCCCCCTTCCTTCTCTGCTACAGTGGATACTGAGAGAACCAAATTTGTAAAAGATCATTAAATCACATTCGGTGACAAAGTCCATTAATCCTTTATGACAAAAGCCATAAAAGATGGGTTTAGGAATGGTGCTAATAGTTTTACCTCAGGCTCACAATTACACTCAAATACCAAGGTGACAGGCATCATAAAACAAGGTAGCTGGACAACATTCATACAAGCTCCTTCAACTATCTGATGAAGTGGAATTTTCTCCCATGAAAGCTCATGTGATAAATAAATTTGTTAGTCTTTAAAGTCCCCCTAGACTCTTTGGTTGTTTAACACTCGTACAGTTTTTTACATTCAAAGAACTATACAAACATGGTAATTATTGTTAATTACATACACTGATAACTATCAGCATCAGATCCCCTTTTGCTGGGAATGTACAAATGCAGAGAGAGAGAAAGCTTCTGCTCCAAGTATCGTATGGCTGAGAAAGTCTTTAGCTAAAAGTTAGTATTAAGTAATTTTCTGTTGGATTGTGGAGTTATTTTCTTAGAAATGTGGAAGAAACCCCACTATTTAAAACAGGAGTGGCCAAACATGGAACTCGAGAGCCACACAAGTTAAACCTTCAAGAGCACACTGAGGCATATAGCAATATTTTACCTACTCCAAAATTACTAAATTTAAAATTCATTGCCCACTTTAATTTTATTGTAAAAAGAGGGCAAATATTAATCCTACTAATGTCAGAGTCTAATAATTACTTAAGGTTACCATGAAAACTAGGCCTACACAGTAAATGATCTTCTTTGTATTTCCGTTTCTTAGTATTCGATGTCATATTTAGAGGGACTTGTAAAACACAATTTTATTTTAACGAGTAAACTGCATTAGGGCCTATGAGAAAATCTAAACATGCTGTGCTTCTCTACTGTCCCGACCATGCCACTGCTTCTCCTTGCTGCCCTGACACGGGCTCCCCCGGGCTGACTGCCCTCCCAAGGGCCTCCTTACCTGGGTGCTCTGGTGGCTAGGCACAGGCTGGGGCTCATTCCCCCAGCTTTAAGTCCTGCTGGGCTAAGCATCCAATATGGCCACTCCGGCAGCTAGGCACAGGCTGTGGCTTCCCCCCTGCGAATGCTCTGAGCATGCTAAGGGTTGGAGATTTAAAACGCAGGCTGGGGCTGCTTTCCTCTCTGACCCATGAATAAGCCGAGTTCTTCCATGAGCTGCACTTTTTCATTCAAGAGCTGCGTGCGGTTTCTGAGCTACAGTTTGGCCACGCCTGATTTAAAACACAAAATGAGACTGTAAAAAATCCCAGAAACAATCAGGCATTGTCAGGAGGGATGACAGACAATAGGACATAAGGGTCTTTTCCATCCCTAGTTTCTGTAATTATTAGATGGTTTTTCAGTACATCTTCAAGGTTGCTTACATTTGTACAGGAAATTGTTACTCCTCTCTCGTTCCCAAGATTCATTGCTACATGTGATGACTTGCTATGGAAACATGCTTCCATTTAACTGCATTGTCAGTAATAACTGTGTAAGAAGCCACAAAGTCAGAAGTCTAAATGTAGTGACCAACATTTTCACTCCAAAACTTGGAGACACTCAAATAACTGGTCTGATTTTAAGAGATGCCTGAGCAGCTCCAGAGTTCCAGTGAGAGGCCAAGAGTCTAGTGGAAATAAAGCCAGTTACAATTTACTGTATTTGGCTATGTCTACACTAGAGGGCTCAGGTAAGTTAACTTAGAGAGGACCCATTTGTTAAAGTCGCCTTTAAATGGGTCCCCTGGTTTAAGTCAACTTTATTAAGTCGACTTTAATGGCCACATTTTGTTAAGTTGACTTAATAAAGTCACCTTACCCCTTAAAGTTGACTTTAAGGGTGAGAGTTATTAAGTCTACTTAAGCAAATTCTTAAGTCGACTTAATGGACCCCAAATGCAGCCCTGGAGTTGCTTAAGTTGACTTAAGCCTGGTTAAGTCAACTTAAGCCTCCAATGTAGACATACCCACTGTATCTACCATGCATTTTGAATGTGGGAGGCTGGAGAAAAAACCAGGAAAGATTTCTACAAAATTGCTACCAATTCCTGAACTATATTTCCAGGGTCAGTCGTCATGTCCCCTTCCCAGGTAATTATACCTTTGTGGTGCATCTATCACAAGGAGCTTCCCCAGGTAGGAAGATACCAAAGGCAGGCAACGATGTTCCAGCACTGAGAAGCTACCCTCCAGTAATAACCAAATATACAGTATCCCAAGTTCCTTTTTTGACAATCAATACCTAGTTGGTTTACCCTATAATATAGGAATGGCCTATTATTTATTCCTTAGAAACTTAAAGTCCCACTTCCCTTTCCCCTTCCTCCTTCTCGCTCTCACACACGCACACACACTAATCCATGCATCAAGTAGGGCAGATTATTCTAAAGCAAAGTTATTTAAATCACCAAGGACATCTTGATTTAATATGCGGGGTTTTTGCATGTGTACCTCTAAGTTATTTTCCTAAAGAAAAATTTTCATTGAGTGGAAACTATGAAAATATGCTGATTTGCAACTAATGACAACCTTTATGCCAAATTTGCTACTATTTTTTGCTAAGCAGGAAGATACACCATATCTTTACACAATTATTTAGTGAATTATGTGGATTTTTTGCCTTCCTTTGCAGCAAGGGCACGGGCCACTTACAGGTTTAAACCAGTGTAGATGGTGGATTCTCTGGAACTTGAGGTCTTTTTAAAACATGAATTGAGGACTTCAGTAACTCAGTCAGAGGTTAGGAGTCTATTGAAGGAGTTGGTGGGTGCATGGGTGAAATTCTGTGGCCAGCAGTACGCAGATTAGACTAGATGAACGCAATGATCCCTTCTGGCCTTAAAGTCCATGAGTCAATAAATCTATAGTAAGTAAACCATTTATTCAGATTCCTAATTTGCACAACTTTTTGTTAAAAATTGTGATTTATCAGATTATGATTAATTTTTACTCACAATTTGGGTCCAACTATTAAGAAGGAAATCAGAATTAAAAAATTCATAAAAACAGCATTTGCTTTTTTGTTTAAGAGAAACTACCTTATCTTTGCTGTCTACACTATAGAAAGAAAAAGTTTATCAAAACATGTTTTACATTTAAAACTAAGTAATTTATTAAACAAAACTTGCATAAACAGAGAATATGGTAATACAACCACAAGAGGCATTTGTTTGTGATGTACAGAGACCATAAAATAGGAAGGTCCAGTCACCATGAAAACTAACTTCTACCTACTTTAATTCCACCAGATGCACATAGAGGACATTTGCTACCTGTCTGAAATTTCAGTTAGTATTTAGGGCTCTTGTCTTAATGTCCAGGCTTCCTGTACTGTGAAAATGCCTGTACACATAGGGTAGAATGGGTATCAGCAGTGATGTAGAGGAGCCTACATTTTCCTTTAATGATAGAGAAATGCACCACAACATATAAAATGAAGCTACTAATACTGTTAGGACATTGTGTGGTGTAAGGAACTGATCCCACTGAACGCAATGGCAAAACTCTAATGGGAGCAGGATTAGGCCCTAAATAACTAATGTTTGCAAAGTGCTTTGAAATCCTCAGATGGAAGTTACAGAAGTATAAAACATCTTGAACACCAAAAGTCCCAGGTAACAGGGCTTCCACCACCTCCCTGCAGAGACTGTACTTTGGTCTAGGAGCTGTCTCTCTCTCGAGATCTAATTCACATGCTTCATTTACAGAACCTAAAAACTCCTACCTCCTGAACCTCTTTTGGAATTGGGCTTTTACCATTCTATTCACTTCTTGGGTAAACTCATAAGTGTCAGAGGAACTTCCTATCACATCAACATGAGTATCAGAAGAAATAACCAGAACTTCAGGGAACTGGGCTTTTACAATCTCACATGCCTTTTTATATTTCTGACGTTCAGATTTGGTTTTGCCATCAAGAGAAAATCTTTCTTTACGTAATCTGCAATGAAGTTTTGCGGAAAAATCTTCAATTCTCTCTTTGGCTCTTTCTAATTCTCTAGGATCAGAATTAGCAATGGGATTTTGTAGATATATTGTGGTGACTTCACCATCTGTGACTTCATGACGTACAACATTGTATTTTGCCAAACTTTCCTTGTATAAAATTTTTTTCATGTAGTAGTATATATCTGTGTCAAGAACAACCATCTTTTCTTCCTTGCTTACATTATGGACAACATTATCTGGTGCCATAGCTAGTCCATGCTTTTGGGTCCCGCTGTTAAGTCTCTGATCCGGCTTACTCTCTCGCCTCCTGTCTTTCAATGAAAGGCAATTTGCTTTTAATAACAGATTGTCTTTTAATAACTTGATTGCAGGGAACGAACCTTGAACAGAAATTTGCCCATTGGATTGCAAAGGACTGAAGCTCAAGTCTGTGATATTCTTCTGAAGTTCCCGTACCAGATCTTCCAAAACGTATTCATCCCCAAAAATAGACAAATCAAGGACAGATGAGACACAGGTGAAGATCTGTACATGTAAAATAGAAGTAATTAATAAATGCAGCACAGCAGTGAATGCAACATTAGGATACTATCATGGGAGCACTTACATGTTCACTGCAGAGAGATATTTTCAGAGGAAAATACCTGCCCAATCTTTTGTCCTCTAGTCTGTGTTCATCTTTCTTGAGAACATTCTCTGCAACTGAGAGGAAAATTCAGACTCATTTTCTTTTGCAAGAGCATGATAATATTCTATTTCCTGTCTGATTAATGGAATATTTCATAGGTGCTTTTCTCTTGATGGTTTCCCTAGTGATTTCTCTACTGTTCAATATCCTTGCCTGATATTTTATGCATTACTTAAAATTGTTCAGAGGAGAAAGAGAGCATCTCCTTAGAACATCAACTGGCACAAATTTATTCCCCAAGGTTTGACTACAAAAATCTCATCTTCTATGCAGGTTATAGATTTATTCATTTACTAGTCTTAAAGTCACAAATACACTGCATCTAGCCTGTTCACATTCCTGCCTTTAATGAATAGTATGAAATCCTAAAATCTGGAATTAAAATGAAGCTATTAAATCCCAACATTAGCAAATTATTGAACATACAGTATGTTTTAAATTTAATGTTCTAAATTTCATCGTTTTATTTCACAGGAATAATAATGTTATTTGTTAATATAAATACCCTCTTGATCTTCAAAGATAATGTATGCAACTCCTTTTACTGTTGTTGGATAAACCACATCTGCCACATCTCCACCCCGATTCTTCGCCTTTTGGAAATGAATCATCAGTATGTCAGCCATGATATCATCTTTCACAACACCATCTGGAATACCAGAGACCATAATTGTTCTCTCTGACTTGGCAGCTTGTCCAGTGGCCTGCAAATGGAGACATGGCACAATGGAGATACAATCATACTTGCAATGATTTATGCCTGTTTCCCAGAGACTTCCCAGAACTGTCTGATAGCCACTCTCACATTATCCCTCCTGTGCACAACACACCTCTTCCAATTCCTGCAGAAGGAAGACGATTCAATCAACTTTTGATTCTCTCCATAGAACTTTTTACCAAAGAATTCTGGGCTTACTTCTTATTACATTAAGGGTATGTCCACACTACAGCAGCACAACTATGCTATGATGCAGCTGCGTCACTGCAGCTCAGAAGTGTAGATGCTTTCTACATCAAAGGAAGGGAATTTTCTGACAATGTACATAATCCATCTTGCCAAAAGGGCAGAGGTAGGTTGATTGAAGAACTCTTTATTGGCGTGGCTGCATCAACACCGGGGGGTACGTCAACCTACCCATACTGCACGGGGCATGAAATTTTTGACAGCCCTAAGAGATGTTGTAAGGTCAATATAAGTTTCACATGTAGACTGGTCCTAAGCACTGTTCCTTCTAAGCTGTGTGCATGTGTGCGCGCACACAGGCCATGAAACCTGCGCACACAACAAAATAAAGTGTGCACAAAAAAATTCAATAGTGCTAATATCGGTGCTCACAAAGAAATGTTTTTGCGCACACAAAGAAATTGTCTGTGCACACAGTCTATGAGTAATTAGAGCGAACATTGGTCCTAGGGCCTCTCTGAGGCCATTTTCCACTCTTGCAGTGGTAAAACATGGATCTGAATATAATTTATACCCCCTTCAAGTGCTAGAGCAGTACAAGTGAAAAGCAGACTTCTAGATTTTAGGTCTTCTACAATAAGCAGCAGTTGCTGTGATATTAATAACACTTTTGTTCTGTTTTCTGATTCTAACACTGGGAATGTGAATAGAATTGGAAAGTATTTCTATATATTGGTTAGTACAGATACATCTGACTGCAATTTTTAGGCTCAGAATCAAATTACTCCAAACTTCAGAAGAGCTAAGATACATGATTACAGTGGAAAACTGCAACCCCAGTCACCTAAGATTTGCAACATGCAAAATAACTTAACCCACAGAAGATTTTTATTAGAACCCAGCCTCCCTTTTTCTTTGAACATGAAACTCGTCACAAGACTTACATCAATGTCTCCTTATGAAAAGCATATTCTCCTTCCATGCTGATTATAAAGAAATAAACAGTAATGTTTCAGTGGGAATATTGTAACAAAATTCTTGTAAATTGTTAGTATATGGAGTGAGTTTTGTAACAGCTCATTAACTTTAAGAAAAAGAAAGCAAATAATTTAGTCTTTCATCATGGAGTCACATGTGGGAATGAAGTGTCAGTAATTTGAATGGCTGGCTGCAAAGTCAGCTTTCCATGACATTCTTTACACTACTCTTTTCCGGATCTATACTGCAGAAGGTAGAGCCAGAGCCAGCATACACCTTACAAAGCCTGCAAAACATGCCACAGGATGAGAATTCTTTACTGACATATTCAGAGCTATGTGGAACACCAGTCTATTACTTCTGAAGGGAGTGAGAGACAGATTCAATCAGACAACACTGCAGTGCACTCTGCAAGCATTTTATGTGAGAGGACATGAGTACCATCTTGATCAGGCTTCACGTTACAGAGCTAGAAATTTTATTTATGAAATGGTGACTTTTCTTGAGAAGTGATTTGTTATTTGTTCATCTTGGTAACAGTGTGGGGCAGATTTTTACCCCACTCTCAGACAATAAATGGGAATGAATACTGGCATCTCTCCATCTAGAGGGAGTCCCCAGAAAGCAAAGAGCTGCCAAAACTGGCCTCCTCTACACAGCCTCTAGCATACAATGGGAAGGAGGGGAAAAGGCCTAGCTAGAACAGTCAGCTAGTCCTTTATGGGGCCTTGCCAGCTGGCACACAGAAGCAGTCCTAAGGCTGCTCTAACCCAGAGGTTCCCAACCATTTTGGCTCGAGGGTCAGATTGGATATCACTTTTACAACCCTAAAGGGCCACCAGTCTCCAGCAGCAGGGCCTTTGCCCCCCCCACACACTGCAGCCAGATGGAAGCAGTTCAGCAAGGAAGCTGACTCTCCTCACTAACCACTCATCCCCCTGGCTGCAGCAGGGAAACTGCACCCATCCTGTAGCCCTTTGCACTGCACTTAGGCCAGGGGTCTCAAGCTGAAATTACCATGAGGGCCACATGGGGCTGCACCACTGAAAACTTTTCACACAATGATATTGCAAATATTAGTAACAACAGTGTCGTTGTGGGCTGCAGGAAATAGCTTTAGGGGCTGTATGTGGCCTGCGGGCCGTGTGTTTGAGACCCCTGATTTAGGCAGTGGCTCCCTTCTGCAGCCAGGGGCATGGCAGAGCAGTGCTAGAGCAGCACCCTGGGACCCAAATGGAGCACTTTGCCCTGCCAGGGAGGAGGATGTGACAGGCCCACTCCCAGAATCCAGCCCTGTGTGCTACTGTGACCCCCCAATCTCCACTCCTGAACCCTGACTTACCCCGCTTGACCAGGTGACCACTCACTACTGAGTCCACACCAGCCTCCTGCATGTAATCAGTCCCGAGCAGTGAGGGTGCACCCCCTAAGTGTCTATGGGGCAGTCTCCAAGCGAGCACTCTCAGTCCCCAGACCCCACCCCAGGAGTTCCTGTCCTACAGAGATTGAGAACCATCCCCAGCCTCCATGGACACACAGTCTATTCAGCACTGAAATGGATTGGCCCAGCCTTCCTCATTCACACCCCCTGAAGTCCACACAGCTCTAGGTAATACAAATACTAGTTTATTGATTAGCACATGATTTTAAGTGAGTATAGAGCAAATCAATGCACAATCATTTAATATAGCAGTCAGGAGTTGGCACAATCAAAAAAAAAAGACTTGAACCACATACTGATCTAATGGCACTATCTAGCATCACACTTTAGCTTATTCTCTTTGTTCTTACCCACAAGTCTGGCTGTTTGGTGGAGTTCAGCCACCGGAGGCCCACATGGCCATGTGAGTAGGCTCAGGATCTTGCAGCTACATTTAAGATGGGGTTTTTCTGGCTCAAGTCAGCAGCTTCTCTCCCCTTCCAAGTGTCTGTATTTGTTTTTAGTCTCCTATCAGCCCCTCCCTCTCTGTGCTGTGTAACCTGCTTTGCATGGACACACATATATGATGCTGCAGAAAACATGATACCCGATTAGAATGCGCCCCTTGCAATGAGCTGCACTTGGGGCCAACACCACAAAACGTGCCTTATAATAGCACGGCTCTATTGAGCCACTGTGGTGCACCCCGGCCAAAGCCCCATTCACCCTGCCGCAGTTATGGCTCTGATGATACCCTAGCAATCATGTAGAATATGTTATGAACATTCATAAACGAACCTTGCCTGGCATAAGTGGCATCTAATCATACAATCACAGTGCAAAAGTGAACAGAAAAATCACATACATCGTAGCCCAGGAGTGCACAATTGTGCATCCAATGACAGAGGGGAGCCCTGCTCTCCTGTCCCTAGGCTCTTTGCTGCAGCTAGCACCAGTCTTTTAGCCTTCCGTTACTGTGCCCTGTCCAGGTCCTTAGGCAGTGGCTACCCATACAGATATCAGGAGGAGAACAATGGACCACCCTGAAAGCCCCCATGACCCACAATTTGGGAACTACTGCTCTAACCTGTGCTCCATGCTGGAGCTAAAAGAAGATCAAGGAGGTATAACTGACTTTCTCTACCTGATAAAGAATCTGTAAGAAAACCTGGCCACTCCAGCTACCAAAGATATATATGGGCTCACAAAAAGAATAGTGTTATCTAGTGATATGACTGTAAGAAAGGGAGAAGAAAACTCCCAAGTCCAACACTGACTTCTTCTGTGCCATGGGATCCTTAACATCTAGTCCTCCAACTCCCACACAGCTAACAATACTAAATTATCTACCTAACAAGGAGATATGAGGATGAATGAATCTGATAATGTTTCTAAAGTGATGTATAAGAGTTTAAAGGTAGTGTTAAGTTTCTTCCATCCAAGCAACACTATTAATAGATTGTTTGTACCGCCATAATGATGTACTGCTGCCAAGAGGAACACTGAGAGGAAGGTGATGTTTAAAGGGCACAAACATGGATCCCATTAGTTAACTGTATATCTTTATTGTCCACTATTTGAAAATGTTACTTGCATTAGAAAAAAACTGTAGACCCTATTTGTATTATAAGCTGAAGAAGTGAGATGAGTGAATAATAATGAAATACGATAGAGAATTATACTTTGATGTTATATTTTTTTCAGTTGAGGAATTAATTTCAAAAGACAATACGAGGCCATTTCAGTTACAGATGCTAGATCTTTTAATGCACTTACTGTTTTTGACAAAAAAAAATCCAAGACAAAGATGCTTTTGTTTTATGTAACACATATTGGACTAGCACATAGAAAGAATGCTCCCTGACTGTGTGAACAGAAGGAAATATTGTCACAATTCTAATCTCCTAGTTTTGCATAAATGCCAAAATACAGTAGAAGAATCAATGGAAAATAAAAGTCCAGATTCATCGCTGGCATAAATTATATCAGTTCTACTGCACTTGTGTCAATTTACACCAGCAGAGAACTCGGCCCTGAATATCAAGAGAAAGTGGAGATATGCATATGCAAGACTGAAATAATTGCTCCTCTGATACCCTTCTACAGCATTGGCATTGCCTCATCATACAACCTGAATGAAACAGATTTAAGCCTTGATCATGCAACTGGATCTGCAAGCAATGACTTCTAGTGAGATCCCATTTAAATCAATGGGGCTACATTAGACCTTGACAAATGTACATTTCTGTTTGCCATGGTGACCATTTTTAGTAGCCTGTCACCTAGCTCCACTGCAGAAATGTAACAGAGGAGCACCCTCAGGGAACCAAAGGTACAATTGCTGGCACCTAGCTATAAGCCAGTTTTCTCCACCCCAGGGCTACACACACATGCGTGCATGCTTCCAAATAGATTCCATTCATCCTTAGTTGTTCAGGTGATGAATACTAGCACAGTAAAGTAACAGTTGTTTACTGTGGCTTATTGCACTCTGATTGTCTTGAGAACAGATCTTCTATTTTTGTTAATCAGAGAGCAGCTTATCAACAGCAATACATTTTTTAAAAAGAACACAGTGACTGTATGAACATGCTGCTTTCTGATTGGCTGAAGTACACAGACGGTTACCTGGTTTTTAGCTGAGTAGCTAGCGGAAATTCAGGGCTCTGAAGGTTGTTTCTATTAGAAGGGGAAATTGATGATCGACCCAGGTATCTTTAATGCAGTCCTGTTTGTTTTCAAAGACATATGCAAATCCTCTTTCCCTGAACAGAGCAGGAATCAAGCAGCAGGAGACAGTTTCTTTTCTCACAGTCCCAACGCTCTTCCAGCCCGGATATGGCCCAAATGCTCTCTCTCAGTTCTGTCTCAGGACTGTGCTACCACCGCTGCTGGGGTTGGTCCCATGCTGCCTTCCTCTGTTTCTCTGGTCTCTCTCCTGTTTCCCTCACTATCCATACTGCCCCTCATCCCCAATCCTCAGCCTCTACTGGTGGCCTCTCTGCCCAAACAAAAATTGGCCACCACCTGAAAATTCAGCAGTGGTCATGGCTGGAGGGGGGGGTCTCTTTACACAACACAGATAGATGGAAAGGCACATCCTAGCCACTGCAGAAAGGAGCCGCTCCCCGCAGCTTCTTTCCATGGCATGTCTGGGGATCTCTATCCCAAACAAGCCACTCCAGGGGGCTTCTTCAGCAGCAGGAGCACTTTGAGGACACCATGTGCCACTCCAAATGGGCTTGCATCCCACTGTTTACAAATGTACCCGATATACACCGCACCATACAGTTCCACTAAACAATGTCCTGACCCCTATGAGAGGTGTTTGCTATACCTGTTCTAGGGAAATCCTTGGTCACACAGTTCAGTTTTTACTCAAGCCTTGCCACGTGCCTGTGTGTTGTGTGATGCTCCTGTTACTTAAGCTCAGTGTTTCCCAACCACGGTGCCAAGGCACCGTCAGGCCTGTTCAGGGGTGCCAAGGAACTTTTTAAAAAAGTGTCAGAGTTCTGGATTGGCTCATGAATATTCATAAGTTCATTTGGAGACTAAATGGTGCTGCGCCTCAAAATAATTAAAGGTATCAAGGTGTGCCACAGCAGAGGAAAGGTTGAGAACTACTGCTTTAAGTTCCTCTGTGTAACCAGGCAGCTAACAGCTTCTTTACATTTAGCCTGAATGAAAGAGGGCTCTTGCACCCACCAGATTTTGATACAGTGTAATGCAATTCACAAGAGTTTACTTTGGTTGAGGAACATGAAGCGGCCAGGACTTTGACTGGCCATTCCCATTCCATTTGGGAATGTCTGATTTGATTACTATTTAATTTCGGTGAGTTTTCATGAATTACAAATAAATAAGAGTGTTTCTCTAGCAAGTTAACTGGCCTGGAGCAATTCCATTTTCTGCTATCAATTCAAACTACACAATGTTTCAGTGTATAAAACAGATGGATATTGTCCCAGTACTGGAAGGGAAAGGAGAAGGGGATTTAGCCAAGAAAGACAATTCAGCCTCTCCTTTTCCAAGCCAGTAGGATGGGTAAATCCAGGGGCCACATACCTGACAATGAGGCCCTATGGGGTGGGCAACACAAAAGCTAAAAAGAGCCATTTTTTAAAATGTCTTCAATAACCAAGTGCTTTGAGAGCTGCAACGGGTGTTGACTCCTGATGGGGGGTAGAGGGACCTGGGCCAGAGTGCCTGCAAGTGGGGGGCAGCCCAGAAGCAGGAACAGACCCTCCCACTGAGCCCACCAGTTGCAAGGGAGAGCCTGGAGCAAGTCCAAGAGCCACATGTGGCTCCAGAGCAGCAGGTTGCAGACCCCTGCAACTGAGCATTGCCTGGAGCTGTGCTGGGGGGACTCAGAGCCAGTGCAGACTACCCACAGGGCTTCTGCAGAGCTGGCCTGGACCTCCTACTGCTACGCTCGCAAACAGCAAAATTTTGTGGCAGGCCCCTGTGTGGCAAACAGTCCCAGTTTGCAATTCCCAGCCTCCCTGGGCAGGGTAGCCTGGGGGAGCTGTGGCACATCTGGGTAGAGTTACCAGATATCAAAGAACGGAAAGGAGGACAGGGAAGTACAAAAAGGAGGACGTTGAAGGATACATGGATAAAATGTAGTATTAATATAATATTCTTCTATTTTTAGGGGGCCCTGGAGCAGTTCCCCCTAAGAAATAGGGTGTACCAAGACATTCCACCATACTTTAACCCCTGCAAGTAAAAAGCCAGACAAAATCATGTATTTTTAAAATACCTCCCAGATGGAGGACTTGAAGGTAACAAGGAGGACTTGTCCTCCTTTTGCCTGACATCTGGTAACCCTACGCCTGAGGGAAACATCAGGAGTGAAACCAGGGCCTCCCCATGGGGAGGAAAAAGGATCCAGCCCAGGCTGTGTATCCCCTCAATCCGACTGCAGGATGAGCTGATTTTTGACCAGTGATATTTCACAGGCTACAGCTACCTACTTGTAAAATGCTCATTGAGTTTTTGCACCCAGCACTAATAACTGCAGTGCCATTTTCCAGCTTCAGCTCATTGCAAACGCAGTGTTGCATAGGCACCATGCAGCACCCCATCACACGCCCCTCGAGCAACTCTCCCTTTGCAACCCAGTTCAAAGCCCCGCTACTCCTCCATCAGAAAGAAACAAAAAGGTAAGTCACTTGCCATGATTGGGAGGCTTGCTCTAGAAAAGCCAAACGTTCAGAGTTTTTACTTTCACTTCGGAATTGGTTTCCCTGACAGCTTGCAAGTCACCAGCCCGGCTCAGTGCCGTGCTTGCTGGGAAGTGTAGTACTCAGCCTCCCATACCGTGGGAGAGCAGGGCAGGGTAAAAGCTACAGCTTCAACTACAAGTCCCAGATTGCAAATCCCAGCCTCCACTCGGGGAGCTTCGCTTCGCTTCGCTTCGCTTCGCATGGTGTGTGAGTGGGTTTACACGGCGCCGGACAGCCTGACCCTGAATTCTAAGGAGAAAAGGGATCTGCCCTAGGGGATGGGCTTAGATTTCCTCTCTCCAGCCTGTGCCAGGTTTTTCTTTTTTTTTTGTTATTGGTATGGTTTGCTTATAACTAAAAGGATGAACCCTATAATCCCAAACTGATAACAGATGTGTGTCATAGCCGGTGAATCCTGAGACTTACACAGCACATGCCTTGTAGGAACAGATTTTAACACTTTATTAAGAAAATGTTATAAAGCAGGCGTGGTCAAACTGTGGCTCAGGAGCCACATGCAGCTCTTCATTGAAAAAGTGTGGCTCCCCAAGAATGTCAGCAAATCAATTTAGGAAAGCAGCCCCAGCCTAGGAGTTCAGGAGGGGGTCAGGACGGTGGAGAGAAGCATAGCATGATTGGGGATGGCGAGGAGAAGCGCGGCAAGTTTGGGATTTTAAAAAGCGTGCCACTAGCCTGCAGTCTTCTACATCGAGCAGCAGCTAAGTTTTTACTGTATAGGCCTAATTTTCATGGTAACTTTAAGTAATTATTAGAATCTGACAAGTAGAAGCAATATTTGCCCTCTTTTTATGATAAAATTAAAGAGTGCAATGAATTTTAAACTTAATAATTTTGGAGTAGGTAAAAGTATATGGATATATGCCTCAGTGCGGCTCTGCAAGGTTTAATAATCAACTTGTGTGGCTCTTCAGTTCCATAAGTTTGGCCACCCATCTTATAAAGGAACAGGTGATCACAGTGTTAAACATAGGGAGTCAGTGGGCATCCAGGGTCACAGTACGGGTCATTGGGAAGGACATGGCCATCCCTAGGGTAAGGCAAAGGGGCAGCTGCCCAGGGCCCGGTGGGGCCCACACCACCGCCCCCCCCCCACCAGGGACCGGGTGAGACGACCAAAAGCGGCAGCCCAGTTCAGCGTTTCCAGTCTACCTCCCGCGCCATGTGCGCTGCTTCCAACTCTGTGCTGGAGCAGCAAGGAGGGGCTGGGAGGCAGCGCGGGGCCTGTATTGCTGACCCCCTGCCCTGGTGGCACTACCTCCCGCCCTCTCCCTACTGCTCCAGCAGAGCTGAGAGCAGTGCACGTGACGGGGGGGGGGGGCGGCAGTGCCAAACCGGGCCTTCCTTTTGGCTGGGTCACCTGGTCCCCGGCATGAGACAACCAGTGCAGGGGCCTGGGCCTGCCCCTGCCCCTCCCCTGGGCCAGCCAGCCCTCCCCTCCCAGTGCTGGGGGATGAGTGGTGGGCCCCGCAGAGGGCAATTCTCCCCCAGGGACGGCCCTGGGAAACAACATTTTGCAGTAAAGAAGGCAAGTACATGAGCTACAGTATTCTGGATTGAAAAAGAAGACTGTGAGGTTGTAATACAAAAGAATTAAGAAATTCAGGAACATTGCCTTTATAGACATTGCAGAGGGTGTACAAGGCATGGTGAAATAGTACACCTTAATAAAAGTTTGGTCATCAAGAATTGTTAGTATTATTATGGTGTCTAGAGTCCATTAGAAGATACCTTTCCTGTTGTAAGGAGGGAGATTTGTAAGCCTTTTTGGTGGCAGTTCATATAGGTGGTCCTGCTTATGCCCAGTGATATGTTCAGTGTAGATCCAGCAGCCATTTAATGGGCATAGAGATGTGAAAATATATCCCAGAGCAAATTGTCAGACAAGCACTTTTGCTCATCTTGATCTATTGGGATGGCCAGATAGCAAGTGTGAAAAGTCCAGACAGGGAGTGTGGGGTTAATAGGCACTTATTTAAGACAACAAAGCCCTGAATATTGGGATTGTCCCTATAAAACCGAGACCTGTTCACCTAAGAGCTATCTATCTGCACATAAACCTACCAACCGGGGCGGGGGGGGGCCCCCCCCGATATGATGAGGAGAAGTGTAGGACAGTAGTTTTCAACCAGTGTGCAGTGGCACTCTGGTGTGCAGTGAGAACTATCCAAGTGTATGTGAAATTTTATACAAAGATTACGCGAATCAATGTAAACCAAATTAAATAATATTATTTCCAACCAAAACTGCATCTCATAAAACTTGCGAAAATTAATCATCAAATTAAAGGTGAGGTATTCGTCTTTTGATTCTAAAATGTGAACACTTTAAATGCAGGTGGCCAAAGGCAAAATTGAGATGATGTGTACTTTTTTCTGGAGGATTTGAAACATTCATTTGATCCTTCTTTAGCTTGTTGTATGCACTATGTTGCAAACTTCTCTAGTAAGACCATAATCGTAGTAAATGTTAAATAAATATGATGTTTAAGAGCAATCAATTCAGCTGAAAAATATGGGTGTGCTGTGGGATTGTTTGCAGTGGTTAATGTACAATTTGAGGGCCCAATTCTGGAATCTGGGCCCTGGAACCTTGGCAGGCCCCAGAATGCATTCTGGCGTACTTTAACCCCTGATTGTCTTGCTGAAGTGTGCCATGTTATTGTAAAGGTTGGAAACCACTGGTGTAGGGTGTGGATAGGCACAGGGAGGTGAAGGAAGAGAGAAAGGATCAGAGGATGGGTACAGGTGACATGAAAAAACAAAGGCAAGTGTGTTAAATCAGTTGGGCATAAAGTACTTTATAAATCAAGTGAGCTTGAAGTGAATGCAATGGCAGAAGAGACACAGATTGTGCGTATTATTCATCTCCCAAAGGGAATTGCAGGAAGCAAAGATGCTCCAATGTCAAGTAGGTGACCATTCAGTGACACTCTGCTGTAGCTTTTATATGTGAAAGAAAAAGAAAGTAATGAGAGGAAAGTGAAGGAAAAGCCTTGAAAAGAAAGTGAAGGAGCAACGTTTAGAGCGAAATTTGGAGTGAGTGAATTGCTGACTGTGTGTTTGTGTCTTTCAAGTGATTTCAGTTACCATGTGAATTGGGATTGTGATTGATTGTATGTCCACACACAGTTTAAAACGAAATAACACTGGTTATTTCGATTTTAAAAATGGTAGGTCCACATGACATTCCCTTATTTTGAAATGAGGAGCTCCCTCATTTTGATATAAGGAAAGTTATATCGATATAATAAAACCTAGTATTATATCGATATGACAGTTAAATCGAAATTGTTATTTCAAAATAACACAGTTCGGACATGTTATTTTGCTTTAACTGTTAAATCAATTTAACACTTCTTTGCCATTTTCCTTCCCAGGTGCTTTCCTTTTTCTATATATTGGGTGGGGGCATGGCCCGTGAGGGGGCCATGATGCCACACCTCCCACGGTGCCCCTCTCCTGAATCGAAATAGCAAGGCCTGTGTCTGGACATGGTATTTGGATTTGGGGTTTTTTGGTGTGAACCTGTTAAATCGATTTAACTTAAATCGAATTAATGATTTTTATTTTGATTTTGTTAAATCGATTTAACTGCCCATGTGTGGACATAGGCTGTGTGTCTGGGGACTGTTTGTGCCATTGTTCCCTGATCACCCCTGATCAGCCTCAATCAGCCTTGTGATCACCCTTCCCCTGTGTGCTTAATGACGGGGCAAGGGCTGACCGAGGAGAAGAAGGCCTTAAAAGTGTTAGAAAAATTATATGTAATCTCTTCTGTAGGACAGTGAGAAAGGTGCTAAAGTGTAGGCCTCGTTGGAGCCGTGGGTTGCTATGGTAGTGGGGTCGTTTCTCTGGCAAGTCATGTATCTAAGTTTCTTTAACAAGCGGCCTAGAGTTGATAGTTAAAGTGTGTTATCTCCCCTTTCTCATGCTTTTTCTCCTGACCATCTGGACAAGAAATGTAAGCTAGACTGTCCGTCTTTGTTCTAACTGAAAAGGGAGTATTGCCTCCTATCTCCTGCTCACCCTTCTTGGCACCATAGCTTCACAAGAATGTAAGGTCAGCATCTCTAGGCAGAAATTAATGAGTTTGCAGGTACTGCGGCTGCCCAGGATAATGCAAATAATGTCAACAGTAAACAGAGGCGGGGATAATTGTATGCATTCTTTAATCATTAATATGTATTTAATAATGTTAATGTAACCATATAAGGGTCTCTAAAACATTGTCAATCATGTAAGCATTATCATAGCATTATCATACTGTACTGAATAAAAGTGTTGTGATGCTGCCCCTCGGGGCTCTCTCTTGCACTCGAGTTGTTGGGGGGGCCTGCTCAGAGGGGCTAGCACTTCTTTGCTGCCCTCTGATGCAGTTCCTTTTGTTATTCAGCTGAATAATAAATCCTGAACCACACCTCGTTCTCTGCTAATTTGAGTCTCAGCTGGGAACGGGCCTTCATCACTGGGGAGGATCGGTGGTCTCTCTTTCCAGGTTGAGAGCCCTGATTAATTTGTCCCCCACAAAAGCCAGAGACTAAGTGGCCAGGGGAGCTCATAACCAGGAGAGTTTGAGAGGAGCGGGTACTGTAGGGATCGGTTCTGGGTCCAGTTCTGTTCAATATTTTCATCGGTGGTTTAGATGATGGCATAGAAAGTACACGCAAAAAGTTTGCCGATGATACGAAGCTGGGAAAGGTTGCAAGTATTTGGAGGATAGGATAATAATTCAAAAAGATTTGGACAAGCTGGTGAAATGGTCTGTGGTAAACAGAATGAAATTCAATAAAGACAAGTGTAAAGTACTTCACCTAGGAAAGAACAGTCTATCGCACATATACAAAATGGGCAGTGACCACCTAGGAAGGAGTACTGCAGAAAGGGATCTGGATGTCATAGTGGACCACAAGCTAAATATGAGTCAACAGTGTAACACTGTTGCGCAAAAAAAAAAATCATCATTCTGGGATATATTAACAAGAGTGTTGTAAGTAAGACACAAGAAGTAATTTTTCTGCTCTACTCTGCCCTGATTAGGCCTCAGCTGGAGTACTGAGTCCAGTTCTGGGTGCCTCATTTCAGGAAAGATGGGGACAAATTGGAGAAGGTCCAGAGAAGAGCAACACGAATGATTAGTGGTCTGGAACACTTGATTTGTGAGGGAAGGTTTGTTTAGTCTAATAGAGGAGACTGAGAGGGGACATGATAAGTTTTCAACTATCGAGGGGTTGTCATAAGGAGGAGGGAGGAAAACTGTTCTCCTTAGCTGCCACTGATAGGACAAGAAGCAATGGACTTAAATTACAACAAGGAAGGTTTAGTTTGGGCATTGGGGAAAAAATTCCTGTCAGGGTGATTAACAACTGGAATAAGTTGCCTAGGGCGGTTGTGGAATCTCCATCTGTGGAAGTGTTTAACCACAGGTTAGACACGCACCTGTCAGGGATAGTTTGAGGTATTTGGTCCTGCCACAAGTGCAGCGGCCTGGACTCAGTGACCTCTCATGGTTCTTTCCAGTTTCTATGAATCAGGCCCCAGGGAGGGTTGTCAGTGCTATGTGAGCTAATCTCAGGGTGACAGGCCCACCTTCCATCCCTCAACTAGTACCAGTGGCACCCTCCACTGGAAGAAAAAAAAAAAAACAGCCTGCAAATTTGGCAGTGGCTACAACTGGAAAGCCACTCCAGGCAGTACTGACTGGGGGAGCGGGTGTTCCCCAGGCATGCCACCAGAAGCCACTCCAGGTGGCCTTTTTTGGTGGTGGCTGAGGAGCTGTCCCCAGCCAGACTGCCAAAACAAGCTGCCCAGTGTGGCTGTTTGTGATGTGCTTGAGGACTCACCCCTCCCCTCCAGCCACCAAAAGAAGCTACCTGAAGCAGCTTTAGGTGGCAGAAGTGGCAATTTGGCAGCACGGCAGAGGGCACTGTAGGTTGCACTGAACTGGCTCACATGCTACTCTTGGCACAAGGCCATGTGGTTTTCAGGCCATTTTATCCCTCACCTTGTCTGGGCTCTGCAGTACTATTGTTGGCCTTAAATTATGCAAGTAGAAAAGACTCTCAAGACTTGATTTGAAACTGTCGCACCAAAGTGTGAACTTGAAAATAAAAATGAAGACTCCCATCTCAAGGTGTCGGTGTATGACATGGTGGTTGAGGAATGTAAGTTTTGCTCCCTGCTAAAGGCTGCATTGGTGACAGTTGCTTGAAGGTGAGAACAAACCCTGGGCCTGATCCAAAACCAGGCAATTGTTCAGGCCTCTGGAGTGAAGTGCAGGCAACATACTTGCCTCAGGTAAAGAACTATCACATGATAGCATACGTCACATTGATGCATGAGCAGGTGACTGAGCCTCTGATGGAGTAGCTGATTTTATTAGGTCCTATGATAGTCTGATTTGAGTAGGTATGTAGGCAAGTTAGGCAACCAAGGTTGTTACAGGGCTAGTTGTCTGCCTTAGTGTTTCTGTTGCATGGCGTGTAGTTGCTGGTGAGTATCTGCTTAAGGTTGGAGAGTTGTCTCTAAGTGAGGAGAAGCCTGTCTCCCAAGGCTTGAGAGTGAGGGATCATCTTGCAGGATGTGATGGAACAATGTTCCTCTGCCTTATACATTGGCCAAACTCGACTGTCTCTCCGCAAAAGATTATATAGACACAAATCAAATACCAAGAATGGTAATATTAAAAAACCAGTAGAGGAACACTTCAACCTCCCAACACATTCTGTGAAAAAAGACGTGACAGGTACAGTGCTTCAACAGACACACTTTAAACCAAGAATTCAAAAGGAAACTGCAGAGCTAGAATTCATATGCAAATCTGACACCATTAAATTAGGTCAAGATGTGGGCTGGTTCATTCATTACAAAAGGTGATTTCCCCCCCCCCTTCTGTTAACCATCCCACCTTATCCATTGTTCCACATTGTTTGAATTAAAACACTTTGGCTGGTTTGCTGGAAAAGTCTGAACTGACATTGTGACTTACCTAGCCTTCTCTGTATTTATATATCCCCTTCCATACTGTAAATTTCCATTTTATGTGTCTGATGAAGTAGGATTTTACCTACAACAGCTCATGTGATAAATTTGTTAATGTTTAAAAATGCCAGAGGACTCCTGGTTTGTTTTTGCTGAACTGAACTAACACAGCTACCCTTCTGGAATTTTTTCTGAAAAAGGTCTTCCTTTTTGTTTGAAACTGATCTCCAGTTGTCTTTATACAAAATCACTACTCTAGTTTTCAGTTTAACATTTAGACTGGACAAGCGATTAAACAGAAAAGTGAAAAATTCACAAATATTACCTAGTTGTTAAGTTGTATTATTTAAAAGCTCTTGATTATACTGTACTTTTTCTACTAGCCTCACTATTGTTAGAATTTCCATTTAAACCTTCATTCTTCAAATTTTACCTCTCCTTCTCTAAGAGACAAGTTTTACATTGTTGATCTTCATGCACTTTCTCTTTACAGTTTGGAGTATCTTCTCTAAATAGGAAGAAATTTTTAAAGCTAACTGCAAAGTACTGCACACAATCCTCCCAATCATTTCATAGTTTCACATGCCTTTATTTGTTATTCACTTCGTGTTTGTTTAATGTAATCAATGTAAGCTTTCTCCCTGCATCAAACAGTTAGAGGAGCTTTAACTACATAAGTTTCCTTTTTTTGTTCTAAGCAGAAGGAAAACAGCTTCAAAACCAACTTTGGCACCTGACCTTTTGTTTTCTATATACAGCACTTTGTATTTTGTGATTAATTTGTTAAGCTTGGGTAGTCTAAATGTAATTTTTTTTATACAAAAAGCTACAACTGATGTCTGATGTACATTTTTCAGTATCATCCTAAGTAACATATAATACAAAATCTCTTTTGTACAGTAAGGTCTTTTTATACAACTGAATCAATGATGTTCACATAAACCCCTCCCTCCATGTTAAATGATGGAAGACTTCTGCTGTCATGAGAGATTGCCAAATGATTCCAGCCCAAGGGTGGAGAAGGAAAAAGGGAGAGAGGCAAGAAAGCCCCCCTTGGGAAGACTGGAGACACTCCTTTTGCAAGTCCAATTCAGTTCAAATAACTTTTAATAATTTTAAGACATGAATGAAGACAAACTCTGCCTTTTGTCCCTGGTTCAAGGCTGTGAATGAAATCTATGCTGCCCTCCAAATGCCTGTTTCTAACTGACCATCTCCATCCATAAAGCCCTCCTTCTGCAGGCAGCAGCATGGCCATCAGACAAAATAAAACCCTGAGACAAGACATTCATAACCAAAGGGTTGCTTCAGTACAATTACAAAATTATCTGTGCCTTACATTGTTTTAAGCCACTTGAATTCTTAGCTAGAATCAGCACGTTTTAAAATTGGCATAATAATGGGTGTAACTGAGGAACAAGGTAACTATTGATACAAATAGCCAAGAAAAACACCTCTTATAAATAACACATCGTTCCTAGAGAGAGACCTGATATTAACTTACTACGAATTTCTTAGATATTGGATCAGGCCCCAGAAGAGGCATTTACATGCCAACAGGGTCAACAGACATGCAGATTACTTCAGTGCCATTCTCTACCAGGTATCAGCTGTTCCTTAAAGACACAATGTAGCTAACCAGATGCCAATCTGTTGAGTAAACTGGTGCCATTTTTGCACACTCCCCTTCTGTTCATAAACACACTTGAAAAACTGTGTATCACTTCTTTCATTATTTGCATTCTGTAGATAATCTGATCATTATTCCATAATTTCATAAGATTATATTATCAGGTGCTTGCATTGTAGTAGCACTCAAGGACCTAAAAGGAACTGGAGTCCGATGGGGCTATACACAGAGCCACTTTAGAAGAGCTTACAAGCTGAAATCACTTTTGAGCAGTTGTGTCATGCGTTCCCAACAAAAAACACCAGAAAAAAAATTAACTCAGATATGATTTGCAGAAAGCAATCTTAGTCAAGTTTCAGGTATTGGTAAGGGACTTATGGGTTTGGTGGACCCATATAAATTAGGCAGACTCTACGGTCCAGGCTAGTTTTGCACAGAGATCTTGGCTTTGTGTGAAATTTTCTAGAACTATGCAAGGAACCTCTACAAGCCAGCACCAATGTGTTTCACACAGCTGTGCTCTCAAGACCATAAGGGTATGTATACAGCAGTTACACCCCTGAGGTTAGGCTGGCTTGGCTGACTCAGACTAAGGGGCTATAAAATTTCAGTGTACATATCTCTCTGTAGATACTCCTACCTCACAGGGTCCCAGATGCCAACCTCAGCCTGAACATCCAAATCACACTTTTACAGCCCTGGAACACAAGCCATGCAAGGTTCAGTCAGCTGACTGAGGTCAGCCACAGGTGTTTAACCACTGTGTAGCCATACCCTGAGTATCTTGTCATCATGAAAACAACAGGAAGGAAAGAAAGCTCTCTTTTCAAGTGTAAATTTTGAAGATTAAAAACTAAAGATGTTAAAGCTAAAAGTCTGCAACATTTTTCCATTATACTATGACACACTGCGCAAAGTGAAAGCTCCAGCTGAAACACTTCAGGCCCCATTCTCAGTATCTTCCTCCAAACAGGCTAGTTTGGTTCCTGTTGCTACATATTTGATGTTCTCGATTTCTCCACCCTCATTGCTAGGCTTCTGAAAATGAATTTCAATCATGTCCTGCATGCTCTCCTCATCCTCCTCAACCTTTTGGATTCCCGACAGTAGTATGGTCCTCTTGGAAATCCCAAGAAATATCTTGTAAGGAAAGAAAAATGCATTACAGGTCAGATATTGTATGTTCAGCTTAAGGAACCGGTAAGTTGCAAAGTTAAAATGTCAGCATGAAGGTAACACTGCAAATTTGCCTTTTGTCATAGGATTTCTGCTATGGTACAGATCAGTGGTGTCAGACTCATTCAATGCAAGGGGGGGCGGGTGGCCAGTGGAAGGCAGGCCACTTGTCGCAGGCCACATGGCCACCCAGGTTTCCCAACCATTTCCCCTTTCATCTTCAGAATGGCGTGGGCTCCCTTTTCCCCTCCCCAACCCTCCAAGCTATCTTGACACCTTTCCTTACCCCTGCCCTTTGAGCTCTCCTTCCCAATGCTGGCTCCCAGACCCCCCTCCCCCATCCCTTTCCTTACCTCCTTGTGGCAGGCAAAAAAATCACTTAGTCACAGGGAGCCAGGCTGGGCTCTGCCCTCTCACCCTCTCACCCCCCCCACCACCACCACTGTCAGTCATTCAGAATGCTGGCCTTTGGCACATCCTGGCTGGCCTTGATTGGCTTGTTCCCACATGGACCCCAGCCACTTTATTTGTGACTCATGCAATGTATTGTCAGTCAAATCCGTATGCTGAATGATTGACAGTGAACAGTTGGGGAGGCAGTGCAGTGGCTCTCTGGAGCCAGCCTAGGCTGCTGTGACAGAGACTGATTGGTTGGCAGACCACAGGAGAGCTGAGCGGGGGTGGCTGGAGCACTTCCTTTGTTCCCCTGTGCTGTGACTTGGATCATCTGAGTGAATTAGTGAATCAGAAGCAGGCTCTGCTGTGCCAGAAGCCTGTCTCCGGAGTTCACTTCTGCAGACAGCTTCCAGGCACAGTCCAGGCAGCCACTTCACAGGCTGGATCAGCACCTTGGTGGGCCTGATCTGGCCCACGGGCTGAGAGTTTGACACCCCTGGTGTAGATGTACCACTGAATTCAGTGAGAGGCTTGAATTCTACAGTTGGACTACTGACTTTAGTAGAAGCAAGATCTGGCTTCCTTAGCTCACATGTCCTGAACTATATACTAGAAACATAATGAGCCAGGTTCTCAGCTGGTGTAAATCAACATAACACCATTTAAGTTAATACAGATACAGCAATTTGCACCAGCAAAAGATCTGAGCAATCATTTGTAATCATACATCTTCTAGACATGCACACTAGTCTTTGTTTTAGTTCACAAATGTGTTTATGGAGAAGACATAATGGCCTCTGTGTGCTGATTACACACCATTCATGGAAAATAAACCCTCCATCACTGCAGCGTGAGTCTTTTGGTTAGATCTACCACTGATATACTCAAACTGTAGGATTTAAAAGAAAATTTATTGTTTGTAAAATCTTTGTGGATGGTTTTTTATTAGTTTTGGGAATACTTGAATAATATAACCATCACCCATAGCACAGGCAATGAGGGGTGTAAGGAGCAGGAGATATGGCCACCCTCAGAGGGTGGGCCAATCCCTTGCTGTGCAGGCAGGACCAGGAACTCCAACACCACCTAACCAGAAGCAAGGATGCGAGGGGGTGGGTCAGGAAGGGGAGACAATAAAAGGGCGGCCCTTTCCCTCAGTTAGGCTCTGGCAGCTGTAGGGAAAGCCTTGTCCCAGGGCCTCAGGCTCCACCAGCCTTACAAGGGAGCCTGGCCAGAACTCACTACAGCCTGGAGGCTGGACAACCACCCTGACTGGCCCACATCCAGGGGCCTGAGGACACCCAGCTCTTTGTTCTAGAGGAGCGGCTCTCTGAGGACCCTGCCCACTGATGCACAGCTGCCTGAACCAGAGGAGCCAGCTGGACACCAAGACCTGTACGAGCTGCCATCCGCTGAGAACCTGGGAGAACTGTGAGCTGATTCAGTGTCTTGGGGACCCACTGAGCTGGCTGGACCCTGCAACCTGGACGAGCTGCCCTCACAGACAGCCTGGGGGAACTTGCCCAACCTACCACTGCCTGATGTGGTGGAAGGCTTCTGGAGCATCCTAATAGCCGTGTACCCAGACAAGCCCTTGGATCCAAGCAGACCAGATACCCCAGTGAAAGGGAAGGGAGGAGGTGGCCCAGGGAAGCCAGACACCTGTCCAGCAGTAGTGCAGCATGTTTCAGCCAGAGCCCTGCTGCCTCTGCAACAGGATGTCCCATCACTACTGGGGCCCTGGGCTGGGATGCAGTGGAGAGATGGGTGAGCCTGCACCCCCCTGCTCCCCCACCCTCCAGGGTGACTGCACCTGGGCTACCTACTCCCCAAGACCAGTGACTTACCTGATCCCTGAAAGAGCTTCTCTGCCAAGCCCTGACTGTTGTGTTCACCTGCCCTGCCCCAAGGACCAGATACTATTGTGCTGGTCTGCCTTGCCCTGCCAGAGGGCTGGGAGGCTTTCTATTTAGGTAGACTCGCCCTAACCAGGGCTAGAGACTGCTTCCTGCCCTGCCCTACCAGAGGGCGGGAGAGATCCCATTTACAGAGGTTAAATTGGTACTAGATTTAATAGTGCTTTTATGAGATGAACATGGTTTACCAATAGTGTGTAACTTAAATGACCATAATGAAGACATAGATCACCAGATGGAACTAATCTGCTGACTGAAGCACAGACATGACTACTGTAACATGTAGTGTAGCACATGGCTAGTGCTGTGACCTGAAATGACCAAAAAAGCATTTGCATGTAATTTGAGTGAATTACAACCCTCATACTGTAGGTCATAAGATCAAAAAGAAACCTTCATACTGTAGGTCATAAGATCAAAAAGGAGTAGGCTATGGAAGACTCTCTGCTTTGAGTAGACAACTGCACCCTACCCTCCCAAGTTGCAAAGCACACAACTCTTGTGTCCGCAGGCAGAAGGGGAGCACTGGGTTACAAATTAACATCTACAGCAATGTGAATTCACCAACATGTGAACACACACACATTAGAATGAGGGAGAAACAGGAGCTGTTTTCCTGCCAGTCTGATATAAAGGGAAGATTCTGTTCACAATCCACCCTCCTAGACTACCTATTATTTACTCTGATTTAGGATGCATCTTCAGTAAGGTTTATTTACCTGAAATTTTTCCAAGTGTGTTTCTATGCTTGGGGAAACAGAAAGCATAAAGCACTTTTCACTTGTGCAGAAAGGATACTTTGTATGTCTCACCAAGTTGCCAGCAACTAGAATCAAAAATTCAAAAGTGAGAATTAAAATAAATACAATCTAAGGAGTATTTTGTAAGCACATCAGAAACAAGACCAATCTTTCTAACATATATTAGGAACTAACAAAGTCCACTTGTAGATTTGTGAATGTAGTTTTTAAAAGTTTACTATTTGGAAATTAGAATTATGAGACAACAGATAAATGTCCAATTAAAGCTTAAGGACCAAACCTACTGCCAAAATAACCCACTGCACATCCTCTGCTCTCAGGGAAGTTTCATCTAATGACACCAGCTGAGAATCTGGCCAACTTTCACTGACATGTCAAGTATATTTTTCCCACTTTTCTTTTTCCAGTAGACTGAAATCCAGTAATGTAAAGGAAGAAGAATAAATTCTGAATACTATAACATGAGGGGAGCATTAGCAAAGCTTACAAGCAGTTTATGAATTCATATTTGAATTCACATTCCAAAAGGAATGTGGTTAAAGACAGTTCTGGTTAAAGAATATGGGCCTGAGTCTTTTCATTTACAATGGAATAAATAAGGAATAATTCAACTGAAGTCCATGCTGTTCCACCAATGTAAAAACAATACAGATGAGTGGAGAATCAGGATCTGTAACTCTAGCTAACAATCTATTGCATAAAATACCTTCAGGTCTGAGAAATGTAATAACAGCTGTCCCAGATCTTCTGTCATATGTCACATCCTTTACTTCTCCTCCTCCATGTTTGGATTTGCAGAAATTCAATTCTAATTTGTCTTTTACCCATTCATCAGGTATTGGTAAGTTTGGTACTTCATGAACATTGATTTTCTCTCCAGAAATTGTTACACAGAGCTAATAAAAAATGGATTTTATTTGGTTTACATACAGTAGCACCTGTTACAAATGCAGTTTTTGAAAACAAAAATGTGCATATTCTTGAATGTCTCAAAAGTTTTCATATATTCACTTACCTCAAATTTGACTCCAATTTCCGGTGTAACTGGCATTGCTTCCATATCTATCTTTTGATTATCCAAACTCACAGGATGCTTACCTCTTCTTATCAGCTTCTGGGCAACTAAAAGGGAATTAAAAAGTTTTTCAGACAGCCTTTCACTAAAGAAAAGTATTCCCAAGTGCCTTTTAGCCAAAAATCATGTTAGCATCATTAAAGATTAAATAAATGGAAGTATGCTGCCTATGTGCTTTGAAAATTCCACTGGCCAGCTATCTGCATCTCAGATGTCTAAATACTTTGAAAAATCTGACCATTTTATGTCAGGATAAAATATGTTATCTCTATGTAAAATATTAACATACTGGCTAAATCACTATCAATAAGAAACATTTTGATTCCAGCTGACTTAATTGACAAGTGAAGCAGACTCCTGCCTTACATGAAATTTTATGTGCTAGTTTGTGAACAAACTGTTCTGTTTAACTTAAATAGTAAAACTGGATCAACTAAGCTCCAAGCTCTAACTCCACTGTAGCCTCAGGTTGCCCGGGTAGAAAGGAGGTTGATATAGGGGAAAACTGTCCAGTATCAATTGGCAGGAATGTACTAATATTGACCATAAGTCTATATATTAATTTTGTGAAAGAAACATTGTCTATAGGTCTGATTCAAAGGCCACTGAAGTCTGCAGAAAAACTCTGCATTGATCTCTATGGCTATGTCTACACTATGGGCTTAACTCGACTTAAGGAGGCCTAAGTTGACTTAAGCAAAGCCCTGTCGATTTAAGGGCTTCCCTGAGTCGACTTAATAACTCCTGCCCTTAAAGTCGACTTCAGGGATTAAGTCAACTTAAAAGAATGTGGACATTAAAGTCAACTTAATAAAGTTGACTTGGTGCAGAGTGGCCATGTAAGTCAACTTTATAAAGTTGACTTAAGCCAGGGGACCCATTTAAAGTCAACTTTATTAAGTCTACTTTAAGTTGGTCCCCAGGCTTAAGTCGACTTAATGCAGTGTGGACTCACTAAGTCGACTTAATAAGGTCTATTTAAAGTTGACTTTAAGTAGACTTCATTAAGTCGACTTAATAAAGTCGAATTAGCTTTTATAGCGTAGACAGAGTCTGCGGGATTAGGTCTCCTCCCTCCGTAAGGTAGGATCTGTGTAACTGTGGGGGAGACTGTTGTTATTCTGTGAATAACAGTTCAACTTTAATTGGACTAGAGCTGGTACTACTATAGTTGGCAAACTACTACTCCACTGTCACATGGGTGCAGTTGTCTAACTCCGTGCATCCATCTGAATGAGTACAAGATCAGGCCCTGCATGTAGAGAAAGTGGATGTGATTAACTAATCATCTTAATGTTGTCTTCAACTTTGTGATATCATGAAAATGTGCATGTAGGCTGAGAGCTTTCACTCACTGTAAACAGGTTCCCCACCCAGTCCTGGAAACACAGGCTAGTAAGCGCTGATGGTAATTAATTAAATTGTTGTTTAACCCCACATCCCTCACTGTTAAAGAAATACATCAATCTTTGTATTTAAAATACAGCTCATACCATCCTCATCTTCAAAAGTGAGAAGAGCTTGTCTTTGCTGCAATCTGAATGGAATTTTTGCAACTGCATGAACGAGGCAGCAAGTATTCAATGATGTGGCGTTGTCCTCAGCCTTTTCCATCCCAGTAAACTTCATTTTCTTTTTAGGTATCTCTCTTTTAATCTAATATTGTAGAATCAAGACAGGAAATAACGACATTTTAAAAAATGATTATAGAACTAAAAAAATGTGCAGCAAGTGTCATCCCTAACTCTGTAGCATTTTTTTAAAAAGCTAATGTATAGATGGGCAGACTTCACCATGGATGTAACTGGTTCCAACCCTACTGACTTCGGTATAGTTTTATCTGTTACGTAATCATAGAAATGTAGGAATTGAAGGGATTTCAAGAAATCAAGTCCTGCCCACTGCACAGGAAAAGGACCGAGTAAAGATAGACCACCCCTAACATGTATTTGTTCAATCTGCATCACTTAAAAGCTTCCAATGATGGGGATTTCACAATCTCACTTGGGAGCCTATGTCCCTGAGATATTTAATCCATAACCATTTACTTTTCCTTTCCAATAAATGTTGAGCCCAAACTTGTCCTTACATAGCAAAACTCCAATTGAAATACACAGGGCTTCTGCCTGCAGAATCATGATGTATAGCCCTTTTAACACCAAAGGCAGTACAGAACATTGTGCATAACCAGTTTATCACAAAGCAGTTTAGGTTACTGTTTGTGCTGCATTTACTATTGCTCTCTGGTAACAGGAATCCTGCTAAAATTGCTTGCATGTTATTAACACGGTAAAATAAACACGTTACAGTGTTTTATAACATTGGAAGCACCGTAACCAAAGAGGGACCCTGTGATTATGCTTCACTGCATTTCTCTTTCCCTCCCATCATGTAAGTTTTCCATTTTTCTAGCATCTGACAAAGTGGGATTTCTCCTACGAAAGCTTATGCAAAAAATAAATGTGTTAGTCTTTAAAGTGTAAACTAAAGAAAATGGTATTTTTTTAATTTTTATTCTGATTTTTTCCATTTAAACATGTCCTGATCTTTTCTTGTATCTCCCAATTTTACATTTCCCTTTATTTCTCCACACTGTCAAGTCATTTATTAACTTTGGTAGATAGAGAATGGAAAGTAAAGCAATAGCTGAATCTCATAATGAAGTCTACACAGATTTATAAAACCTGATGATCTGGCCTACAGAGTTTAGAAAAGGAAAAGTACAACATGTCCATTTGAAAGTTGCATTGTAAAATTTTTCAAATAGAGATTACCTGAAATTCCTGTGAAAGCTTTGAACTCTTCTCTGCAAGATCATCTTTGAGCTTTTGAATCTCCTTCTGAAGCTCGATATTTTGCTGTTCTACTACAAGTCTTTTCTGTATGGGACAATAAATAAAGCATAACAACATGTAGAAGAGTCAAACATGGAATAACATGTAGAAGAGTCAAAACTTTGGATATCAGTAAAAAGGTGTAGGCACTAGAAACTGGAAAATGAATGTCCATTTTTAATCTTTTGCTATAAACAACCAGCCAGCCAATCATCAATGGCATGAATAATTATGACATCAATAAAGTAATGGTACAAATTATCCTCTAAGTTTGCTGTCCAAGAAATAGGTCCATTCAACATATATACAAAAAGATTTCAGACACATTTATGTAGCACCATAAGCTTACACTGTACTTGTAAGTTTAAATTTTGTAAGTTCCGCCATCTTCGAAGCATCTGACGAAGTGGGATTTGCTCCCATGAAAGCCCATGTGAAAAATAAATCTGTTAGTCTTTAAGTGCCACACAACTCCTTGTTTTTTTGCTTGTAAATTTACAAACTGAGGGCCAACTCCTCACCCTTTATACCAAGCAAAAGTTGAAAAGGGAGCAGACACCAGCTGCAGTTACATTGCTGGGAACTTCCTAGGTGTAGGGGAATCCAGTGTTGAGTAAACAGCCAATGTAATCAATTCCTATGCTAATTTTCCTGCAGTCCCTGGCATACGCAGCATATCAAGATTAGACGGGGGACACAGCAGAAACTCCGGCTATCTTGAATTGGTAGGTTTCTTCATTAGAGTCCTTATCAGCTCATGGCAGTTAGGTCACTTCCCAGACTGCTCTAAGCTCCAGTGTGGATGGTGAAAACAGAAGTTGTGAGCTTGGTGTATAAATTGAAGGGTAAAGATCTATGCCCTGTGTTGTACAAGGCAGACTAGAAGATGATCATACTGGTCCCTTCTGACCATAAAAACCTATGAATCCCTAATCAAAGAGCCACAGTAGCTCTCTGAGACTATCCAAAAGGCAGAATGAGTACACCAGATGTTTTGGGCTTCAAAGCCTCATTTGGCAAATGTACATCTGCGTGACTTTACACGTGAATAATCCCACTGATTTTAGCTGGGAAATATGTACATGTGTAAAATTACTCCCATGTATAAAATGTTTTCAGAATTAGGCTCCAAGTAAGATAAGACACAGGGGGTATGTCTACATTTAGATTGTTAAATTGATTTAACTTAAATCAATCTAATTGAATTGAAATAAAATTAATTAAATCAATTTAAATTAAATAGATTTAACATGTCCCCACTAGAAATCCAAATCAAATTAGCATGTCCATGGACAGGACTTGCTAGTTCGATTTGGGGGAGGGACACCATGGGAGGTGTGGCAAGATGGTCCCCAAGAAGGGTCATGCACCACCCAATATAAAGAGGAAGGCACCCTGGGAAGAAAAAGGCAAAAACTGTTAAATCGAAATAACGCGGCTACACTGCAATGTTCCCTCTAAGTGGAGCGGGCAGCTGAGCAACTCCTGTTGCTCGCTGTGCTCCCCCCCGCTCCCGGCGGCATCCCCCCTGCTCCCGCTCGTCCCCCTGCTCCTGGCAGCACCCCCCCCGCTCGCTCCCCCCCCACTCCCGGCGGCCCCCCCAACCCCCACAAACTTACCTTGGGGCTGGATTGGAGCTGGATGGCCCAGCCATAACTCCTGGGGCAGAGAAGCACTACGGAGCATGCTCAGATTTTCTGGCATGCTCCCTTAGAGCTTCTCTGGGTGGGAGTTTTGAAAACTCCCTGCTCCACAGGAGCTCTGTGTAAGGACTCTGGCTGCCAGCCGTGCGCTGCCGGCAGCCTTCTCTGCGCTGGCGGCTGCAGTGGGCTGCGCTGCAGCGCGCCAGTGCAGCTTAGAGGGAACATTGCTACACTGCATTATTTCAAAATAATAATTTTGATTTAACAGTCATTTTGATATAAGGTGAGGTTTTATTATTTCAAAATGACCATTCCTTATTTTGAAATGAGGGAGCTCCTCATTTCAAAATAAGGAAAGCTAGTGTAGACATGCACTACTTTAAATCGAAATAATCATTATTTTGATTTAAAGTATAAAGTGAGGACATAGCCAGGATGATGACAATGCAGAGAGGACACAGATTACTGACACAAGAAAGAAAGGGTTGCTTGAAAGGGTAGGTTTTACAGAGGAATCTGAGAGAGGAGGAAGGCAGCACCTGTAGGATGAGGACAGGATGTTTCAGATGTTAGAAGTACAAAGGTGAGAGGAGAAAAAAGATAGGGGCCATATGAAAGTGAGAGAATTGGGAGGAACACAAGGAATAAGGAGTTATGAGGGAAGTACTGGTCCCTTCTGACCTTGGAGTCTATGGCTATGTCTACACTAGAAAAGTAGTCCGGATTAAGGAGGCTTAATTTGGACTAATTTGGCCCTTGTCTACACTAGTAGACACTAGTTTGAACTAAAAAAATTTTTAGTTTGGCTGGTCAGTCCAAACAAACTGCTTAGTTGGAACTTATTTGCATATTTAGTTTGAACTAGCACAACGTAGACATGCTAGTTCAAACTAAATAAATCTGAACTAGCAGTTAGCTCAAACTAAGCACAGTTTTTTAGTTCGACCTTAATTTTAGTTCGAACTAACCATCCTCTTTTAGTTCAAACTAAAAAGTTCATTCAAACTAAAAAAGAGCATGGCTAGTTTGAACTAAAAGTTAGTTCAAACTAAAAAAACATGCTTAGTTCAAACTAACTTTCAAACCACTTAGTTCGGACTAACCAAGTCCGAACTAAGACTTTAGGTGTAGACATAGCCTATGAGTCTAAGTAACACCAAAAATGCAGAAGGGGGAAAAACTGTATAAAACTGTGAACATGAGTAGGAGGACTTTGACTTTTGTGTGTTTTGCTGATTAAGCTATACTGTGTTTGAAGGTATCCCTGTAAATTAAGAACGTACTAGCAAAACAAATTAAATCTTTCCACTTACGGGTTTGACCATCATCTGCTGTAAATCATTCTTAAAAATACCTTAGGATACTGAGTTAATAACCTCTGACTTACAATTCATAGATTAAATCTATAACTATTGCAAATCTTTATCTCTCCAAAGACAGAGGTCCCAGATAAACCGCAGCCAGCAGCCTCTAACAATCTAGGAAGAGTTAACTGCCTATGACTCCTGTTCCAAATGCCTAAATTACCAAGGACAACTACCAACTAATTGGAAGCAGAGGACAACTTTGCTATCCTTGGTAAGTAGACTGCTCTGTCTTTATGCAACTGTGTTAGCTCTCTGCACTTATATATAAGTCACTGCCTCTCCTGGAGACTGTAAGATTTTATGAGAAATATTAGGAACTTTTAAAATATTCTTGATGTAATTGAATAGAGCAGTTTAATAACCCAACTCAACACAATGTGGACCACAGCAAATTATAAGACTGTGAGGTTAGTTGGAGCACTGGACCAGGTTAAGGTTAATTCTGTTAGCTCTCACTTTCTGCCTGTAATGCAGAAAGTCTTGTCTTTTTTGTCTTCATGCTTTAAAAAATTATTGCAAGTTGTTTTTTTTTTAATCATTTAACTTCTGAATTGTTTTTTAAAAGCTCCCTGGCCCTATGAAATGTAACTCTGATAGAGCTGCTTGGATTGAAAGGAGAAAGTACTCCAAGCTACAAAGAACACTTCAACTTCTCTTCTCCCAATATTGATATCTATGAGTAAATTCTCTCATTACCTCCATGTTTTTATTAATTAAAATGCTTTCATTATACTGCTGTTTTTCCAAATCCATTAGCTTTGTCATTTCATCTTCAGCCTGCTTTCTCTCTTCATCAGCACGTTGCTTCAAACAGAGGACGACAGCTTTTTGTTTTTCAGCTTTTTCAAGACTTTCCTTAAGATTGAAAGCAACAAGTACTTCAGTATATTTTCATAGAACAAACAAAACAGTTCATTAAAAGCACTTTTGGGGCACATTTTTTCTCTTAGACCCATGTATGCTGCTGCTGACTTCAGTGGAAACCTGCATATGAACTGTGTGGTATTTACCTTCCATTTTGCTAGTTCTTCTTTAAGACTATTAACTGCATCAATCTGTATGCCCGAATGGTCCATACCTTTCATGTTCTAGAAAGACAAGAAAATGCACAGTATTATTTTTTCACATTAGAATATCACTAGATATGTCATGCTAGAGAGACTATTCACTTTTTAAATCCTTCCCTGTAGAAATCATACTAACAGTTCGAACTATACTAGGAAACTGAAAAGCATGCTCACTTTACACTAATCAAAAATATTTTACCACTGCAGTTCTCAGTTTCAGCGCAAATGACAATCCAGTTCTTAGCTAAGAATTTTTTGTTTGTCCTCTGCAACAGTGCCAATCCATGATGGGGATGATGGGGAGAAGTTCTGATTAAACAAATCTGACAGAGCCATGGAGTTCTTGAATTAAATATTCCCAATATTGCCATGTAAGGGGATATAACTAGCGATCAGGAACAGTCAGCAAGGATTCACTAAGGGCAAACTGTGCCTGACCAACCTGATTGCCTCCTATAATGAGATGACTGGATATGTGGATGCGGGAATATCTGTCAATGGCTATGTCTACACTAGAAAAGCTAAGTCGACTTAATAAAGTCTACTTAAAGTCGACTTTAAGTAGACCTTATTAAGTCGACTTAGTGAGTCCACACTACATTGTTGACTTTATAAAGTCGACTTTAAATGGGTGCCCTGGCTTAAGTCGACTTTATAAAGTTGAATTAATGGCCCCACTGCACTAAGTTGACTTAATATTAAGTCGACTTAGTGAGTCCACATTGCCTTAAGTCGACTTATAAAATCGACTTTACTGTTAAGTCGACTTTATTAAGTGAACCTTATAAAGTCGACTTTACTGGACCCTAAAGTTGACTTTCTTGCCCTGCAGTGTAGACAGGGCTCTGTTTAAGTCGATTTAAGGGCCCTTAAGTTGACTTAAACACATAGTATAGATGTACCCAATGTGATATACCTCGACTTTACCAAAGCTTTTGATATGATTTTCCACAGCATTCTTGTCAGCAAGTTAAGAAAATACGGTTTGAATGAATGGACCATAAGGTGTCTAGAAAGCTGGCTAGATCATCGGGCTCAGTGGTTAGGGATCAATGGCTAAGTGTCCAATTGGCAACAATTAACTAGTGGCTTGCCCCAGGGGTCAGTCCTGGGGCCGATTCTGTTCAACATCTTCATTAATGATCTGGATGATAGGATAGATCAGTAAATTTGCGAACAACACCAAGCTGGGTGGAATGGTAAACACACTGGAGGGCAGGGATAGGATTCAGGGAGACCTAGACAAATTGGAGCTTTCAGCCAAACAAAATTGCATGAGGTTCAACAAGGACAAGTGCAAAGTCCTGCACTTAGGATGAAAAAATCCCATGTACTGCTACAGGCTGGGGACTGATCAGCTAAGTAGTAGCTCTGTAGAAAAGGAGCTGGAGGTTACGGTGGATGGTAAACTGGATATGAGTCAACAATGTACTTTTGTTGCCTAAAAGGCCAATGGCATATTGGGCTGCATCAGTAGGAGTGTTGCAGCAGCTCAAGAGATGTAATTATTCAGCGTTGGTGAGGCCACATCTGGAATATTGTGTCCAGTTTTGGGCTCCGCACTACAAAAAGGATGTTGACAAATTAGAAAGAGTCCAGCGGAGGGCAAGAAAAATGATTAGGGGATTATAGCACATGACTTATGAGGAGAGACTGAAGGAGGTAGGCTAATTTAATCTGCCGAAGAGAGGGGATTTGATAGCAACCTTCAACTACTTGAAGGGGTGCTCCAGAGAGGAGGGAGGTAGGCTGTTCTCAGTAGTAACAGAGGACAGAACAAGGAACAATGATTTCAAGCAACAGCTGGGGTTGTCGAGGTTGTATGCTATGAAAAACCTTCTCACTAGAAGGGTGGTGAAGCATTAGAATGGGTTACCCAGTGAGGTGGTGGAATCTCCATCTTTGGAAACACTTAAGGCCTTGTTAGACATAACCCTAGCTGGGATGATTTAGTAGGAGTGGTCCTGCTTTTAGCAGGGGGTTGGACTATATGACCTCATGACGTTCCTTCGAACCCTATGATTCGATAACAGATGCATGATAACAAGTTTCTCATTTTTATGCTTCTACTTTAATTAGTCTTGACATTTAGGTAGAAATCACTAAACCATTTCTGTGGCTAGAGAGACTATAAAAAAAAATCAGAAAATAGATTTTGGTCATGAAACATGGGGACCTAATAGGAACTATTATCCAACTGCAAACTAAGGCTAATAGTTCTGACATACTTCAGAAGCCAACTGCCTCCATGTTCTTCCAAGAAGACCTAAGATCAATGGGATCAATTGAGATCAGTGAGTTTATGCACAGTGTATAAAGTTGTACATAAACTTGACAGAATTTGATGTTTTAATATATAATTTCAATGGACAATATTAATGTTTATATTTAAGCTTTCGTCCCCAATTTTTATCATTTTAAATTTTCATAGTTGTGGAAAATTATGGGGGAATAGAACAGCAGATGCTGAAATTCGAAAAATGAAAGCTTTATAACTATTAAAATATAAACTGAATACAAAGTAAATATCCTTCAATCAACAAACCATGCCTTTTGTTTTGCTATTGACTCACTAGTCCATTTGTAACAAGCCTAATACAAAAGTCTATTTCATTATATTTTCATTCTGGTAAGTTCTCTTGGGCAGCATTTTTCTTACATTGCCTATTTGTAAACTTCAGTTATTACAAATGGAAAAAAATTTTGGTCAGTTCGTGTGTGAACAGTAAAATCAACATTTACAAACAAAATTCTAATCATTCCCAGCCTAGTTATATATGAAGGCCATAGATGTTTAAATTGCCAAAAATAATAAAGGAGGAGAAAATAAAATAAAAATATTTCAGAATAAAAGTTTAGAATGCCAAGGTTCACACAGAAGAAGCTTGTTGCTGGTTCTAGCACCTTCTTGCTTCATTTTATATCTATGGTTGAAATATTCTGGGAGGAAAAATTCCAAAAAAATTGCAGAAAAACCCACTTGCGTAATTTTAATACTGGAATGTGAATCACAGGCATGAAAACCACCTATTAGGTAATTCAGTCAATTCCCCTGCCAATCTGGATATTCCACAAAATATTTCCTACAAAATGTTTCCAGGGCTTTGTCCAATTTTGTGTTAAATGTATTAAACAATAGGAAAATCCACATCAATATGTAACTTAGAATTTAAAAAAGGATTTTTTTAAGTGAATGGAATAGAGAGATAAAAGATACAGGCTGTAACCAGAAACTGTTCAGAAAGAAAAGATGCCCATTTATTCCTGAAAAATGTCCTAAAGCTCCTGCTAAATATCTTCATTCAGAGATAGCACCATCTCAAATAATGATTCTTATAGGATGGGATTGTCATGAGGGAACATCTGTGCACCTTGAGTTATCACCTATATGATTTTTCTGTTCACTTGTACACTGTGATTGTATGATCTGTCATCAGTTATACCATGCAATGTTTGTTTGTGGATGCTCATAACCTATTCTACATTAGTATATCATGATTCTTATAGCTTCATGCATGTGTTCAGATGTGTAGCACGTTTAGCATGGCTCAAGGGGTAGAGTGACCACAGAGCTCTGCTAGCAGCAGTGAGCCTAATAGAGACAAAGGTATGCTAACAGAGGTGGCTGAGAAGAGACAAAGGCATCACCTCTGCTGTAAGGGGAAGAGTGAGAGGAGTGTTGGAAACAAAGACAGAGAGCTAGAAGATGGGGGGGGGGGGCTTTGGCTTGGGACTCTCCACCTGGAAACAACGCTAAGCAAGATCTGGACCCTGTCTGGCCTCAGGCAGATACTAGCTGTGCACCGCTGGCCGTTATCTTTCAAAACTCATGGAGAACGGGGGAGGTGCCAAAGGATTGGAAAAAAACAAATGTAGTGCCTATTTTCAAGAAAGGGAAAAAGGAGGATCCGGGGAATTACAGACCAGTCAGCCTCACCTCAATCCCTCGAAAAATTATGGAGCAGATTCTCAAAGAATCCATCCTCAAACACTTAGAGGAAAATAAAGTGATCAGGAACAGTCAGCATGGATTTACCAAGGGTAAATCATGCCTGACCAATCTCATCTCCTTCTGTGATCAGATGACTCGTTTTCTGGATGCAGGAAGAACCGTTGATGTGATATACCTTGATTTTAGCAAGGCTTTTGATACAGTTTCCCACAGCATTCTCACTGGCAAATTAAGGAAGTATGGGTTGGATAGGTGGACTATAGGGTGGATAGAAAACTGGCTAGATCAACGGTTTCAGCGTGTAGGAATCAATGAACCCATGTCTAGCTGGCAGCCAGTCACAAGTGGTGTGCCCCAGGGGTCGGTCCCGGGGCCGTTTCTGTTCAACATTTCCATCAATGATCTGGATGATGGAATAGACTGCATTCTCAGTAAGTTTGCGGATGACACCAAGCTGGGGGGACCGATAGACACGTTGGAGGGCAAGGACAGGATTCAGGGAGACCTAGATAAATTGGAACAGTGGGCCAATAGAAATCTTATGAGGTTCAGTAAGGACAAGTGTAAAATCCTGCACGTGGGACGAACAAACCCCATGCACCGCTACAGGCTGGGAAACATTCAGCTAAGTAGCAGCAGTGTAGAAAAGGACCTGGGGGTCATGGTGGATGGGAAGCTAGATATGAGTCAGCAGTGTGCTCCTGCTGCCAAAAAGGCCAATGGCATACTGGGCTGCATCAAAAGAAGTATTACCAGCAGATCAAGGGATGTGATCATTCCCCTCTATTCTGCACTGGTGAGGCTGCATCTGGAATACTGTGTTCAGTTTTGGGCTCCCCAAGACAAAAAGGACAGGGACATGCTAGAGAGAGTTCAGAGGAGGGCAACCAAAATGATTAAAGGGCTGGAGCACAAGCCCTATGAGGACAGACTGAAAGCATTAGGCTTATTTAGTCTGCAGAAGAGAAGATTGAGGGGGGATTTGATAGCAATCTTCAACTACTTGAAGGGATGCTCTAAGGAGGATGGAGCTCGACTGTTCTCGGTAATAACAGAGGACAGAACGAGGAGCAATGGTCTCAAGTTGCAGTTAGGGAGGTTGAGGCTGGATGTTAGAAAAAACTTTTTTACTAGGAGAGTGGTGAAGCCTTGGAATGAGCTGCCTAGGGAGGTGGTGAAGTCTCCATCTTTGGAGGTGTTTAAGGCCCGGCTGCACAAAACCATGACTGGGATGGTTTAGTGGGAGTGGTCCTGCCTCTGGCAGGGGGTTGGACTAGATGACCTATGGGGTCCCTTCCAACCCTATGATTCTATGAAACATCTAACAGCCCAACACCTTGAGCATAAACTTGTTTGGACTATGAGGTTAGTTTAAGTAGAAATATTAGGCTCACATGCTTATTTTACCTTTTATTTCCTTGTGGTCTTTTCTGACTCATTTATATTGTGATTCTGCCATGACTGGCCATATTCTCATTTAGAATTATAACCTGATCAATAAGCTTGTAGTTGCTTTATCTAAAGCTGTGTGATCTTTAGAGGGTATGAGTGAAGGAGGCTGGGCACAATCCATTTCTTTGTTAAACGGAGTGGTTCGCAGTCTCTGTAGACAGTGGCTCCTGATGTAGTAACTGGGGCCAGGCTGCTTGCGGGGGGACTATCCCTCCAGTAGCCGGAGAGCATACAGCCACTTCCTGGCACCTATTATATGCAAGAGGCTGAAGTGGACTGACTCAGGAGTGAGTGGTCACTTGGCAAAGCAAGGCAACAGGAGTGGGAACTGGGAGGTCACAGCGGCACAACTGACTGAATCAGGGGAGTGGCTTGTCACAGGGATACAAAAGAAAATACTTACAGTAAAATCATCTTTTAAGGAAAATGGCTCACTTGTTAAATCCATTGGCTCCTGAGGAAATAGAACACAAGACTTTCACACTATGCTGGATATAGTATAATCGCCTGAGAGCAAGACATGCTAAGATTTCTACAGTAAACAACTTTAAGGCTTTGATACTGTAAACACATATGTATGTGTTTAAATTTATTCAGTGTACATAAAGTTAAGTATTGCAGGATTAGGATTTATGGAAATAATCTGCATGTATCATGCTTATGCTCAAATTTGTTCTAGTCATTTTGAGGAAATTAACATTAATCTAATAAAACTTCAGACTAACTTAATTGAGGCCCATAGTGAAAATTTGCTCCATGCCTGGCATTGGTATTATTGGCACTTGGAATTTTTGCCTGGCATTGGTATTATTGGCACTTGGAATTTTTGCACAAAAATGAAACATGGTCTTTTCTTTTTCTTAATACATTATTTGTATTAAAGTAGTAGCTAGATGCCCTGTTTAGGGTCAGGATTCTAAATAACACTTGTCATTACATTAAATGCAGACATTTATGCTGATGATTGCAGTATAATAATATCTTGTCAGAGAATCAATGTACAAAAAACATTTTGTTATCATGGCAGGACTCAATGTCACAAAGATAAAATAGAATAGAACAGAACCATAGGATTGGAAGAGACCTCATGAGATCATTGAGTCCAACCCCCCGGGGCTTGAACCCAGGACCTTCTGCATACTAAGCAGAGGTGCTAGCCACTACACTAAAATACTAACAAACTGACTACAACAGTCTTGTAAAGAAAGTAAAGTATCTTATTTGCATGCCAGAGATGAGGAAACTGCACCAATGAATTAAACATCTGTGGGTTAGTTCACTATATAACACCTACAGCACACAATTTTAAAAATAAGTATTTTACCAGAATAATAGCATCCTAAATCAATACCAGTTAGATTTTTTCCATATAGTAAACGATTGCTTTTTATTCCACAAAATAGAAACAAAGATTTAAAAAAGAAACACTTCCTCTTCATTCTGAATTAAGGCCAGTGTTCTTTGATTATACTTAATATATTAAATTAATATTAGGCTGTTTATAAACATAGTAATGAATACACTGGGAAACGTTTATCCTGGAGACAGTGAAGCCCCAAACAAGAGCAAGGATTCACTAATAAGCACATGTGACATCAGGACATTTGGGGGGGGGGGTTAAGGCTACAGTTTTTCAAAGTCACCCCCTGATCTTTCAACAACTTATGCACATGCTTAATTTTATACATGTGCATAAGTTTTAGCATATTCTGGGCGTTGTCAATTTTTGCCTGTAGGACAAACAGTTACTAATGTGTTTATTTTGTTGGATCTGGGCACCACCTTCCTTCCTGCAGCATTGCCAACCCCGGATGCTCCAAAAATCAAGAGGCAGCATAAAATGCATCGATTTCCTGCTCCCACCTCCCTCTAAAGAGGATGGTTTTATGCACTTTCTGGTTTCCAACTTTCAAGCACACTTGGGTTATGTTTTCAGGCTTCTCTGTGCAACCAGGAAGTTGCGTTTCTTTTTCTGCTTTTCTTTTAATTGAAAGCTGAGATTCTCACACATTCACGTCTCTCTGGGGCTTGAAATAAAACAACTTCTTGCAAGCCTTCCAGTCAAATTAGAAGAGTTGGCAGCCTGGCGCCTGCTTGGCAAGCACCTAGAAGCCTGTAAAGGCCACCAAAGAGAAATGCTACAGGTAACATGCCCTATAATTAGAAACCACGCAGTCAAGAGCATTGTATAATGAAGAAAAAGGAGATGGTTTTCTTTTTATTTGCATCTTACAAAGCAACCCCTTTTTTCATGCCAAACCACAGCTGTGAGGAAACAACCTTTTAACCCCAGGCCGGTCCCTAATGCTACTTTTTAAAGCCTCGGTGACCCACTGTCCCCGGTCCCCATGGTGTGTGTTGGGTGTAAATAACCCACAGCTGGTTGAAGGAGCCACAGCCACGCACTCCACCCGTGGGAAGCCAGCGGGGCCCCGGGCTCGCATCCGCCCGGCAAAGCCACCCGCCCCAAAGCGAAGCGGGGCCCGGAGCGGGAGCGGTGTGAACGCGGCCATCCGCGGCCGGCTCCTTTCGCTTTCGCTTCGGGAGCAGGGCCCCGGCGGGGCAGCGGGGGCCGGGGCCGGGGCCGGGCAGGAACCAGCGGCGGCGGCGGCGGCGGCACTTACGGGAGCGGCGGCTCCGTCCTGCGCCTCCGGATCGGGGCCGGGATCGGGGCCCCCGGCGCGCTGCATCCCCCGCACCCCGGCGCGGCTCTCCGCGCTCCCGGCAATCACGTGGGTGGGGAGGAGTCTGAGCTGGAAACCCCCCCGCCGCACCGGGGTGTGTCTGCTTCACACCCCTCAATTCCCCGCCGGCAGCTAGTCACACTCTTAGAGCACCGCCCTGGACACCCCGGCTGGCAGCTAGGAGCCGTGCTACACCAATTTAGGGAGCACCCC
>ML681984.1:27611439-27667092 GCA_007922195.1 Podocnemis expansa
CCTGAATTTCCCAACACTCCCCCCAGCTGGCAGCTAGGAACAGTGTTGTCCTAATTTAGTGAGAAGCAGTTGTGTGGCACTTTAAGACTAACAGATTTATTTTTTGCATGAGCTTTCCTGGGAGAAGATCCTCAGATGCTTCGAAGATGGGTGAACTTACAGAAAGGAATGAAAGCATCTGAGGAAGTGGGATCTTCTCCCACGAAAGCTCATGCAAAAAATAAATCTGTTAGTCTTAAAGTGCCACACAACTGCTTGTTGTTTTTTTACTGGACTAGACTAACACGGCTAGCCCTTTGGAAACTAATTTAGTGAGCACACCAACACCCCCTACACCTCCCTCCACACCCCCTGAATTTCCCAACACCTCCCATTGGCAGCTAGTGACAGTGTTATACTAAATTAGTGAGCACCCCAATACCCCCTACATCCCCTCTACACCTCTGAATTTCCCAACACCTGCACAGTTCTCAGCTAGTAACAGTTATACCAATTTAGTGAGTGCCCCAACACTCCGCTCTACACCTCTGAATATCCCAGCACCCCCCCAGTTGTCAGCTAGTAACAATGCTATACCAATTTAGTGAGTGCCCCTACACGCCTCTCTGTACCCCCTGAATCTCCCAATACCCTCCCAGTTGTCAGCTAAGAACAGTGTTATACCAAATTAGTGAGTACCCCAGCACCCCTCTACACCCCTGAGTTTCCCAACAACCCCCCAGCTGTCAGCTAGGAACAGTGTTACACCAATTTAGTGAGCACCTCAATACCCTCTACGCCCCCCCATTTCAAGTCCCAGGGAGGATAGTGAGCATGACACTGGTGGCCACACAGGGCTGGGCTTGGTGTGCAGCAGCTACACCTTTGGCAACATGCAGGGAAACTTCGGAGCGGAGCGTGGCACTGGCTGGCAGCATGCCACGGGTGAGGGGTGAGAACACCACACCAAACGGGCTTGGTTGACCCCACAGCAGCTCCAGGCCATTTTCTGCAACACACCCCTTTCCCACCTGGCCACCTAGCCCTCTTCTGCCTGATGGCCTCTGGCCAGGACACAGCATCAGTGATGCTGCGGTCCCTCAGGTAGGCCTTAGCGACACCCCGTCTGGATCCTGATCCCTTTCCCCCACTGGAGCAGGCTGGGGTGCAGCAATGCAGGAGCTACCCCCTGGCTACGTAGAGTAACTGCCCCAGAGGAAGGCTGTCTGCAGCCAGCAGTAGCCATGTGAGTCCCAGGGTATTAGAGAGAGGAGGTGAAGTGATTTTTTTTCCTCGAGCAGCTTCCACTGGTGAGAGGGACAAGCTTGGGAGCTACACAAAGCCTTTCTTCAAGGCTAGGGAAGTTCCAGAGAAGCAGCCCTGTTAGTCTAGTTCAGCAAAAGAAACAAGGAGTCCAATGGTACTTTTAAAAACTAACAAACATTTATTGCAGAGCTTTCCTGACAGAAATCCTACTTCACTCCAAAGCTCTGCAATAAATAAGCTTGTTAGCAGGGGTGTCGCTGGCCTGGCACACAGGACCCGTGTCCTGAATCCCAGCACCAGTGCCCCAGGTCCTTGCAGGGCCTCTGCCTCTCCCAGTGTCCAGCCGGATCGGGCTGGAGATCCAGGGCCTGGCTGCCTGCAGTGGCGGTAGCCACTTCCAGACCCTTCCTAGGCCGGGCGGCCCTGCGGCCACGGCTGCTGCTCCCTGCCCTGTCCCCGGCTGGGGGCATGGCCTGCGGTCAGGGGACGGGGCCTGGGCTGGTGCCCCAGGTCCTTCCCCAGGGCAATGACACTCCTGCTTGTTAGAGTGGGCTTTCTCCCACAAAAGCTCACACAATTCAAAAATTTGTTAGCCTTTGAAAGTGCTATAGGACTCCTTATTTGTATGGCTAGGAAAGACACATGCAAAGTGTAATGAGCACAAGTAGTTACATGCTGTAAGGCAGTGGTTTTCAGACTTAGGGTCAGGACCCAGTACTGGGTTATAGACCCTCAGGCACTGAGTTGCGGCGATGCCTGCTGCCTGCACCAAAAGACTGGAATGCATTGCTTAAAGATGTGATTATTGGGTCATGAGCATAAATGTTTGGCGGGTTTTTCAGCTGGGGCCCAGGGAAAAAGTTGAAAAGCACTGCTGTAAGGGACCATTCAAGGTGGAGCAGCCCATAAAAACTGCAACAATCAGGCCAGAGAATATGTCTGTGGAGGAGCTACCTAACCCAGACTTGGGGGAGATTTCCTCTCCCCAACTCCTGTGTCTTTCCGTGCATCAAGAATATTTACCTTTGCTCTGTGAACAATGAGTGCTTCATCAATCCACTTAAAAATATAACTTGTGTGACTGGAGAAAACTTACCTGGATAAAGAAAAGAGTGAGGAGGTGATAAAAGGTAGCTTAGATACAAGGAGCTATATAAATCTGAAAATTTCCCTGACAAATCTGGATTGATGGTGAATTGGTTCTTCAATGTGATAAACCCTCACGGTATAGCTATAGAAGTTAGTGGTGGAAAAGACATTAAATATTTCAGCTGAGCTGTGGCCCTTCACATTTCTGAACAGCCCAGGATCAGACATGGGTCACTCAAAGGTAGCTTAATATGAGCTTTGTGCTCTGCTCCTGCATTGCCACTGAGCTGTGCCCAGTACAGCTTGACCATAGCTCAGGATCTTGAAAACAATAATTAAAGATTCCAGGGAAGTGTTGCACAAGCAAAGTTTTCTGATAGCCATCGTCAATTCATCCTTATTCACTTAATTCTTCTGAAACTAGAGGCAGAAATACAGCTGAGTGGGAGAATCTCATACTTTGATGCCACATAGCTCTCTCCCGTAAGTATAATATAAAGAAGTAGGATTGAAATAATCCATTTTCTACCCCAAAATGGTTACGAGTTCAACAGACAATACTGATTTGCATTATTTACAGGAAAACTTCTGACATATGTCCTAACAGTTTTCGGAATGAGGCCCCAAAGCATTACTGTGAAGAGCTGCTGTGTGTTAGTCCAGCAGCCCCAGCACTGCCACTAGAAAGAAAACAATGAAAAAAAAATAAGAAAAAAGATGCATTATTGTCTCTGAACTAAATCCTGGTTATTTAGCTACAAATCTGACAACTCCCTCAGTCACACAAAGAAACACTGTTTTCACAGAAAGCTTCTGTAGTTTCCTAGAATTATTTAGTTTCTAGGTGGAAGAACAAATCTTAACAGGAGCACCAAAATACACACTAGGGACCATGTTAGCAAATTGCTGTGACCTCAAAAATCACATCTAATGTTCATATAAATATACATAATTTTTAAAAAATGTGTCCCCACCCATAGTATTTGTTTGTGCTTTTGTCTTTTTTGCCAGATGGAGAGAATTCGCTTGATGTTTGAATTCACCAAAGAAAAAAATCCTCCAGCTCAATTGTTTTGTCCCCAGCACACAGCTACAGGGATAGAGCAGTCAGTGGACTTATTTTAGAATTCTGCAGTCCATGCATTGCCTCTTGGAACTAGTTTGAATCCTGAATTATAGGATTCAAAAGCCATCATTATGAAAATGTTTGGGTTTGGTCTCCTGTTTCTGCCAAACCCTGTAGTCAGCAAGATGTCCCTGTACCTCGGATGACTATATCCATTCTCTAGGCAGCACTTTTTAGGGTATGGTCTCAACCAGCTGCTCCAGGATAGGTTGTGTTTTCTCCAAATTGCATCTCATAAGAAGTCAGGAAGAGGCTTTCCTTTCAGAAAGGTAAAACAGTCCATTTTACCCTAAAAACCATTTAAAACTCATTTGGTTTCCTTGAAAACAAGGTTTAGCAGATGAAAAAATAAGATTTAAAAGTTGACATGCATAACTTGCCTAGTCTTACACTCCACAACTGCAGAATCTGTATTTTACACAGTTGTCCTTTTGGGCCAGCCAGCCACAATGTAGAAGTGAGAACTTGACAGCGCAATTTCTCTCTCTCTCCAGTTTCTTTTTTTTTTCTTGACCATTTTGACAGACCACAAGACATAGAACCTAGATTCTAGTCTGTAACCAGGCATTACAGGTCATCCTTTCTCCCTAGCTGATCCAATTTCCCCCTGACCTTTTTGTCAAGAAACCTGACTACACTGCAGTTGAAGCCCTGCACCTACCTTGGGCTTGTGGGGCTCAGACATGCTGGACTGTTTGATTGAGGCATAGATATGCAGGCTCTGGTTGCAGCCTAAGCTTTGGGACCCTCTCACCTTGCAGTGAATTGCATTAAAGCTCAAATTTTCATGTTTCCCCCAGCGGTTGTCAGTGATTTTTAGTCATTTTAAAAGTAGGCAGCTTGCTCTTTGGGGCGTATGAAATCAGAGAAAAATATAAACCAGTGATATATAAAAGAGCAGGCACTAATGCAGATAGAGGCTTATGGCATTCTGGGGTGAAATCCAAACCAGTGAGGACTGTGTCATCACTTGCTCTGCCACCTGGGATGCCTGATGGTTTGCTGCTGCAGCTCCCAATCTGGACTTCTCACAAACAGCATCCCTGAGTGTCTTTTTATAGCCACAGACCCACTATGGTAGTTCTGACACCAACAGCCTGATTGATAGCAAACACCAACAACACTCTAGCTTCCAGCATTCTTGGTTACCACTTGGAGAGTCTCCCAGAAGTGTGTATTCTGCACTGTCCATCACTCTTCTGGGCAGTCCAGATATAATAGGCCCTTTGCCTTCTTAAGGAGTTCAGGGTTTGCCATTTGGCCAGTTTGCAGACTCAGATGGAGTAGCCCAGATAGTTACAACACTGGATTAGTTTCAATTAAAGAATAAATCAAGTTTAACTACAAAGGGATTTTAAGTGAGTGCAAGGCACTAAAATCAGAAATGATTACAAAAAAAAAATAAAGATAAAATATTATCCAAACTTAACAAACTTGACTTGATTTAAAGTACAGTCCTTTAACACATTTACAGTAATATTGCTGACCACTGTCTTAGGACAAGATCTGCTCGTGAGTCCAACAGCTGTGTTTGTGTCGTCTTAAGTGAAAAGGGAGGGAAAGATAAAGTGGTGATTTTGCCCCTCACTTTTATAGTTCAGTTACATTTTAAGATGCATTTTCCTGTCGATTACTCCTCAAAGCAAAAGTTATTCAAACAGCAAAAAGGCAACACAGTAATTAATAGTGAAATAAGTTCTATGCTGCTTTTTTCTCCTATATGCTGAAATGCAGATTTTTCTTGTCTCCTGTCTTGCCCTCTTGCTGTCTAAAGGATCATGTTTACAATGTATACATAAACGGAAGTACATGCACATTCCTTTGTTTAGAACCTTATTGACCAGCTCTGTCTAATCAGGGCTATGTGGATTTGAATGTATGCCACCAACATCATTCAGGAGGAATTCATAACTTTACATATAGTGTTGCTACCTAGATTCTACCATGATATTATTGACCAGCAAGTTAATAGTTTTCAAATAATATCTTACAAAGCATATTTTGCACAAAGATTATTGCAATAATGTGTAGGATGTGAATACAGAGGTGCATTCTGTCACGAAGATATAAGGGCAACAGCTGTGGTAATATCAGAATCATGAAGAATGTGTTACAGGAATTCAGTGACATACACAATGAGCTAATACATGCATTGCTAATGCTTTGCGTAAGATGCTTCTCTTTTATACAACACTAGATCATCATTGCTTGTATGCTTCTTGGAGTAAGTAGGTCTTCAAAATCTGTCTGAAGGAGATATTTTTCCTTATAGTAATTGTTTGTTAGGAGGCTATTGGAGTATAATGGTTGCGTGACAGAAGAACAAAGTTGGGAGCTAGCAAAGAGCTCAGAAGCATGGGAGGCGCGTAGGCAGTTTGTTCAGAAATATTGTAGAACAGTGGTTCCCAACCTGGGGTCAGGGCTCCCCAGATGTATTCCAGGGGGCCTGTGGTGCTGCTCCCTGCTGAGGCTGGAACCCAGCTGCGGCCTCCGACGCTCCCCACTGGGGCTGGATCCCAGTGGCGGGGGAGGCGGTGCCGCAGGTCGCCAGTGCCAGCAGCAGCTCGGCTCGGCTCTGCTTCCCTGAAGGGGCTGGCTGGGGGCCATTGCGGCGGTACTGCCACTCACTGCCTGGCAGCCCAGCTTTGCTCCCCTGCACGGGCTGGCTGGCCACAGTGGCTCCAGTCCCCGGCAGGGGTAGGGGAAGGGGCCATAGCCACAGTGGCCCCATTCCCAGGGGCCATGGCCACAGCAGCCTCACTCGCTGGCTGGTCTCAGCAGCACAGCCAAAGGGGGCCACAAAAAAATTTTAAAGCAAAAAGGGGTCCCCAACCTTGACAAGTTTGGTAACCACTGCTGTAGAAAGCTGGAATTTTGAGAGGCAGAGTTGCTTTTCTTGATAAAGATTAAAAATAATAGAAAAATAAGAAATACTATAAAAATGTGATTTGAAATGACAAAGTCAGCCAATGATCTCAATACCACCAATGTAACATCCTTTAAAAAGAGGGGGAGAACCAGACAGCAGTCAAATCACAAAGGGAAAATAGTGAGAGCTTAACAGAGGGACAGAATATACTAGTAAAAGAAATGCTTTCACTTTCCCAGTGTTAATTAGTAAAACTAGATAAAATGGAAACAGTGTGACCAATGGCATACTGAGGCTATCTGGTGCCTGGGAGCCAAGTCACATTTGTTCCCCCCTATCCCTCCGACCTGTGCAGCCCCTCCGTGCACAGGGCAGGAAGGGTCCCAACAGCTGAGACAGAGGCAAATGTGACAGCCCACAGGCACCAGACAACCTCTGCTGGGCAGAAGGGGGGCACCTGGCCAGCCCCACACAAGGGACAAATTAGAGGGTTCCAGGCCCCGGCTGCCTAGTTTTGGGGTGCCAGGACTACCACTGCTCTCCCACTACAGGAGCCAGAGGTGGCAGGGCAGCTACAATGTGGCCCCCAGCAATGAAGTAGCAGACCAGGGTCAAAGGCTGTGCTGCCCTCCTTCCTCTGTGGGGCACCATTCCCGGCTGCCCTGACCCTACCTGGCCACCTGCCCCACCCAACTGGTGTGGGGCTACTGCTTTTGGGGGCAGGGCCCTGGAGAGGGCCTGTTCAGCAGAGTTTGGGCTGCTTCTTCCCGGGGCCCCCCAGTGCTGAACAGAGGCCACCTCACCCCCAGGCTCTGGAGACAGGCCATTCGGTGCTGGGGAGAGCTGGGGGCAAAGCACCCCAGACTTTGCTGTACAGGCCCCTCCAGGACCCTGCCCCTGAAAGCAACAGCCCCATGCCAGCCAGTGGGGCATCTGGCCAGGGGCAGGGCAGCCAGGAACGCTGCTCAGCAGCCCAGGGTGGGTGTGTGGCAGAGCTTTTGGCCCTACCCTGCAGAGCCAGGGGCCACAGTGTGGCCACCCGGCTGCCTCTGGCACTTGCAGTGGGAGGGCGGTGTGGGCATCCCAAATCTGATCTTCCTTGGCTGGGACCTTTCTGGCACCCCACCACTCCGTGGATCCATAGCCCCCATGCAACAGAAGGAAACAAAGCAAGAGGTTTAGTAGTCACACAAATCTGTGAATCAAAAAAAGGTAAGAGAGATAAAACGGCAAAACAAGTTAGGATTTTGCTTGGAAAAGGGACAGCAGGGGACACTTCTAGTCCCAAAACAAAACAAAACAAAATAAAAAGTAAGTGTTTCTGAAAGACAAGGAACTGTTTATTAGCTAACATACAATACTTTAAGAAAGGAAAGTGGAGGGAGAGAAAGCAAGCAATAAAATCTGGCATGAGTATCTGACATTGTGTGGAATAAAATTATGAAGCACACATATATACGCACACACATGCACACCCAGAGATGCTGGAACAATTTTTACAGTGGGCATGCTAAAAGCTATTGAACCAAACTATAAACCTTATATTTTATGGAAACCACTTCAAGTCTGGGGGTTAGGAGGCAGTGCAGTAGCACCCTTAGTTCCAGCAGCTGTGGGCACACACTCTTTCACACATAAGGCTGATACAAATATTGAGTTGCTATAGACTTAATTAATAATGTCTCAAACATCTCTCTAGGTGGGAGTTAAGACAGACAGCAGGAGGGTGGAGAAGGAAATGAATATGTGGTAGAAAATGAAACAAGTAAGACAGGCTAATAGGAAGATCTTAAGCAAGTCTGCTGTGTCTGTTCCACTGGACATTATCCACGTAGTCATCTTTTTGGGCTTCAAGTAGAAGTTTGGCTTATCACTGCAGGAAAGACTAATGGCAATGATTAGTATTTATGGAATGGGAGGCACTGTTGTTAAGTAATAAAATAAGTGGTTTGGAAACCAAAGGCAGATTGCAACAGTTCTGTGAAAATTTGATTCATAGAAGGGAAAGTGATGACTGGTTTAGCACAGTCTCTTTTCTAGTCTGTAACAGGAAGGTCCTATCCGTGGGAGGCATAGTCTTTGAGATAAAGCAAAATGAAGTGAATCATAAGGAGGGAAAGGAGATGGATTTTTTGCAAAACATGGAGAGAGTGAGAAAAAGTGAAGGCAGTTGCTCTTGATTTTATGTTGCAATATGTTTGGGATTATGAAAACTGAGGTCAAGAGTGCAGAATGTGTATAGTAAATAGGCACAGTCAATAGGAAGACACAAAACCGTGATAGGACCAGATTTTTAAAGGTATTTAAGAACCTAAAATTGCAGATCACACTTTTGAAAATCCCAGTAGGTGAATGTTTAGCTTGAGAAATACCTTTATAAATTGTCCCTTTAGTATCTTTTGTATCTATTGTCAGGCAAACAAGTACTGTTCACTCTAAGCTGTGCACATGTGCACACACACCCAGGTTGTGAAACCTGCACACACTAAAAAATAAAGCACACACAAAAAAATTCAACAGTGCTAATATTAGCGCACACAAAGAAATTTTTGTGCACACAAGGCATGTCTACATTGCCCAGGATTTTTGAAAAAACATTTTTTGGGATAAGTATTTCAAAATAATTATCTCGAAAAAACTTTTTTCCAAAAATGCTATTTCGGGACAACAGTCCGTTGTCCCGAAATACCATGGCTTTTTTAATTTCAAAAAGGAAAGTCTACACCAGACTTTCTTTTTCGAAAAAAAGCAAGGCAATTTTTCATAAAAAAGTCTTCTGCATGTCCCACAATGGCTTTTTTCAAAAAAGCTAGCTTGAAAAAGGCTTTTATTTCAAAAAAGCTGGTGGGTTCAGCTTTTTTGGGATTGTTAAATCTCATTTAATATAGAAAAATAGCCTTTTTCAAGCTAGCTTTTTCAAAAAAAGCCATCGCAGGATACAGAAAAGGCTTTTTTTCAAAAAACCTCTCTCTCTCTCTCTTCCATTGCCTTGCTTTTTTGGAAAAAGGAAGTCTGATGTAGACTTTCCTTTTTGGAAAAAAAAAAAGCCGTGATATTTTGGGACAATGAGCTGTCCCCAGTCTGTTGTCCCAAAATAGTGTTTCTTGAAAAAACGTTTATTCAAGATAATTATTTTGAAATACTTATCCCGAAAAAAAAATTTCGAAAATGCTGAGTAATGTAGACAAAGCCACAAAGTTTTTGCACACACAGCCTATGAAAAATTACAGGGAACATTGCAAACAAGATGGTGAAATGGACAAGTAGAATCATGAAACACAAAAATTGTCTTTGGGGATTATATGCTGTATTGCATTAGTTTATTCCTTGTACACCTCTGGAGCTATGGCTTCAGATTAGGGACCTAAACTGCAGAATGTGAGTTTAATGGTCTCACCCCACTCTCTAATGAACCTAATTTCCTAGGACCTGACCCAAAGTCCACTGAAGTCAGGGGGAATCAGTCTGTTGATTTTAAAGTGTTGGAACAGTTCCTTATATAGCATTTACTGTCCCTCCAAATACATCCTAGATTTGTTTTTATAATTTCTGTTATCCGAGTGCTTAGGAGTCCTAGTTATAAAATAGGACCCTAAAGTGTTTAGTAGTCTACAAAGACAGGACAAACAGTCCATGGCCCAAAGAGCTTACAATATTATGTTAAATAAAATAAATAATGAAATGACAAAAACATAGCAAGTTAAAAAAAGCTGCAGTGAAAGCCCAGTTATTATAGCTTTAAAAACACCCTATAATTTTAAAAAAAGAAAATGAAACAACAGAGCACACCTATATACCATTATGATTTATATTATGCTACTATTGTTTTAAAATTGTGCAATATTTCAGTGGAAATGTAGTGTAATGATTTTTCAAGTGTTTTTTTCTATTTTCTGATTAAAGATTGAGTGTTGGAAAGGCACATTCTTGTTTTAGTTTGTAATGTTTCAGCATTTGGCAGGGGAGGGATCCTTCTGGTTTATGGTACATAAAAACTGAATAGTTGAATAACTGGTATAGAGATGTAAACTATGGGAAAGAGAAAAGATTCCTACACTTCTGCATCAGTAATTATTCACTGAAGAGTATATAATACATCCGAGAATGGCAAACTATGGCCTGCGTGTTAGATGTGGCCTGCAGGAGCCTTTCATCCAGCCCTCAGGCTGGGCTGGGCCAGAGCACAGCAGCCACTTCGCTCTCCTATCCACTCCCCTCTCCCACCACATCAGGCCAGTGACGTCCTGGCTGGAGCATGGTGCTTGCTCTCCCCTCCTGGCCCTTCCTCCTCCCACTATGTGAAGTGGCAGCACCCTGGCTGGCATACAGCGGCTGCACCTCTCTCACCAAGTGGGTCCAGCGGCCGTGCCTTGGCTGGAACATGGCAGTAGAACTCCCTCTGCATGGATACAAATGTGAGGATCTGGATCCAGTCCTCATCCATTCAGTGGCAGTATCTAGCCAATCCACAAGCCGCATGCTCACTCCACTTTTACCCTCTTTCATCAGGGATAACTCCCATGAATGCTTCATCCACTGGAGGAAGCATGTATTCTTGACAGTTGCATTTTTTTGTTGACAAATTATAATCTGGTCTGATTTTTGTAGCAAGCATGGTTTCCCATTAAGTGCACTTATATTACTGATCACTCTTCCCAAAAATTGAGTACACGTTGCTCAGTGATCACTGCAGCCTACCTCAGATATCCTTTGCCTCTGTTTTGCATTGATGCAACACCACTGAAGTGATTTACACTGATTTAAGTGATATCAGTCGCCGACCTATCAACCTCTGCCCTTCTGCAGATACCTGGGAAAAATCTTACCCTTGGATATGTGCATGATATTCTAGTGATTTCGTTAGAATTGTAGGTGTGTATCTAAGAGTAACATTTAGCTCTAAAGCAGTGAATGTGCTGCTAATTAGGTTTGGTCTGAAAATACTTTGGACCATGTTCTCACCTATGGCCAAGGAGCAACCAAGACAACAGATGGGAGGGTGACACCCCAAGACAAGCTTCAGTGGTAACTTTGGCTGTGTTCACACAGCCCTCTTATTTCGAAACAACAGAAGTTGTTTCGAAATAAGATTTAGGCTCTTCACATGACGCACAGTTGTTTCGAAACAACGGGTCCCGATGTTTCGAAACAACAGTGTTGTTTCGAAACAAGTTAAACCCCATGAGGGGATGAAACAACGCCGGGCGAACATGTTTTGAAACAACGGTGACTTGTTTCAAAATAACTGTTGCCTGAATCTGCTATTTCGCTTTGAGCTTTTTTCCTTAATTTGAATTAACAAACTGTTAATTCGAATTAAGTTATTTCAAAATAAGGCGTTATTTCAATACAAGTTGTTTCGAAACAACCATATCAAAATAACCCCCTGTGTGTGAACACAGCCTTTGACAGAGTGGTGCAAGATTTTACCCCATTATCTATTAAGTTGCTATTATAACTGAAAAATGCATATAATTTGGGAACTAACACATAAAGATTAAAATCTTTGTAAGTTAAATCAAGCTACCATCTATTTCAAAGTGTATCAAATCCTTATGTTTTCTATGGCACAAGTTAAGATATAGAGTAAATGAACAAGAACTTTAACAGACTATGTATGTTCCTCAGGATCCAGAGAAAATACTGTACAACATGCTTTTCTGGCCTTTGTCAGCACCAGTCCCTTCATTTCAGCAATAATATGCCAGTATTGCCCACATGAAGATCTGACTCTTTATGCCATTAGTTAGTTTGCATTCTTCCTTACTCTCACAGGGTATGTCTACACTTACAATTTAGTTCGAATTAAGGATGCTTAATTCAAACTAAATTAGTGCATGTCCACACTAGCTTTCTTTAGTTCAAAATAAGGAGTTCCCTTAGTTCAAACTAAGGAAGGTGTAGTTTGAATTTATAAAACCTCCCTTAAGTTCGACCTAAGGGTTAGTTTGAACTCATTAGATTGAATTAAACCAATGGAGCCACGTTAATTCAAACTTAACATTAGTTTGAATTAAGGCTATGTGACCTTCCTCCCAGGGTGCACGGCACCCTGGAAGGATGCGCCTGCCAGCCAGTGCCTGGGGCAAGCAGCCCCAAAGGCGTCTGCCCCACCCTGCCAATCCAGCTAGGTGAGGGGGTCCCAGTCCCTGGCCAGGCGGCAGGGTGGGGACTCCTGTGCCCGGCTCTGCAGCACTGGCCGTGCGGAGGGAGACACTCCCGCACCCAGCTCCAGCCCCACTGGCTGGGTGCAGGGAAGCAACCCCTGCGCCTGACACCAGCCCTGCTGCACAGGCAGGGGAGGGAGTCTCAAGCCCAGCTGGAGCCATGGGGGCTGGAGCAGGGGGAATGCAAACAAGCTGTGAGCTAGGTGCAAGAGTCCCTTCCCCACACCAAGACAGCATGGCATGTTCCCTGTGCCCGGGCAGTGCAGCTGGAGCCAGGCACAGGGCTGTGTTCCCCCTGTACCCAGCAAGCGCTCCAGGAACCGGGTGTGGGGGTGCATTCCCCGCCGCCCCGCAAGTGCTGTAAGAGCTGGGCAGGGGGAATCCCTTCTCCCCCCACTCAGCCAACAGTATTAGAGCCAGGCGGGGGGAATCCCTTCCTGGTGCCTAGCCCAGTATGTCCAAGGCCAGACGGGGGGAAGGAGGGGGGGGTGCCCTGGCCACAGAGAGCCCAGCGAAGAGAAAACATTCCCTGCCAGGCTCTATCCTTCTGAGCCCAATGTGGCGAAAAGCATCTCCTGCCCAGCTCTAACAGCACCATGGCTAGACCTGGGCAGAGGGATGCTTTTTCCTGCGCTGGGCTCAGAGGGCTGGAGCCTGGCAGGAGATTGGGCAGGACCGTGGCCCTTACTGGGGGCCATGTTACCACACCCTCCCATGGTGCCCCTCTTCCAATTCGAACTAGAAAGTCCCATCCATGGACATGCTAATTTGAATTGGTTTCCTAGTGACACAATGTTAGTTCGAATTAACTGAATTTGAACTAATAATTAGTAGTTCAATTTAATTAGTTCAAATTAAGTAAATTTGAACTAACCTTCTAAGTGTAGACATAGTCACACAGAATTACCTGATCCAATAACTTCTGCACAATTTTAAAGAGTTTCATAGAATGTATGTTAGTCAAGTAATTTATGTACAACTGATTCTGAGCCTTAGCCCTGAAATTTTAGGAGAAAACATCAATTGAGGTTGAACATTTGCAATTCGCTCTTGAATTTCTTTACATTTTGTTAGCAATAAAAGGGAAATTCAGTGAGTAACATATCTCTGCAGATGGGCAGTGAAATTTGGGAAATGTTCGAAGTTACTGCTGACTTTTATAGCATTATACTGAGTTAATAAAATGCAGGTGTACTTCTTTTAATATGATATGTGTGAAAGGATATTATATTAGGATCACAAATGAATAATATAAATTATTGCCATATAAGAACCAAGTATTTCATATATGTGTGCCAAGCTCCATGCTCTTTTTGGCCACATTTACTAAAAGCATCGCATGATTCTTCTAACCCTCTGAGTAATATAATTTTAAAAGTCTTGTTGCATAAATGTGACAGAAATGATCGTTTGCAGACTTCTGAAACACTACAGGCTGTGATAATTTGATGAGACTCTGGTTTGGCCCTGCAGTTAATTCCATTAGATGTGCATTTACAGTGTGAAGAATTCTGACTGAGACCAACTACCTTTTAAATGAAATGCTGCACAAGACCCAACAGACAGTCAATTATTGTCTCATTATGTGGTGAATCAAGCCAAAATACCAGGATTAAAACCAGAGTAATGTTGTTTTGTTCAATATTAGTTTGTTGCCATTGTAGGTTTTTTCTAGATCCTGTGGCAGTGAGCACACAGTAAATGCCTAGATGGATGGATAAGACTTAGCATTTTGGTTGGCATGTTTTGTCCTGGGAGCCAAAAAATTTACATGTGAAGTAGGATATGGCTTAAGTCTTATCAGCTGCAGAAATATAACACCTTTGCCATATTTTAGAACTATGTTTTGTCAGGCCCTTTAAAAACTATGGAAGGATTGATGATAGCTAATCACGTGCACATAAAAGGAGTGTGTTTTACATCTGAAAGAGCACAACTAGTGCCTAATTTTGCCAGGCCTGAGCCCTGGCAAGTCTGGACTTGGCAGTTCATAGCCCTGGCACCCCTGGGCTTGCAGCATCAGTTACAAATATAAAAAAATTGCTTGAGCCCCAGCATCTCTTTCATTATAGATGAAGCACTGGGCAGCACTGTTGTATGATAGCTCAGCTGACATATCAGAATTCCTACATCTTCTTTAAGTGACATCTCAGATGCCATTTCCAAAGGTTAGTCTAGTTCAGCAAAATGACCAAGGAGTCCTGCGACACTTTTAAAAGCTAACAAATTTATTTGTCTCATGAACTTTCATGGGAGAAAATGCCACTTTGTCAGATTCTTTGACAATGCAGATGCAGAGGCTCTTGCCCATCTCCTACCAGAATTTTCAGTCATGACAGAACTGTGAAAGGATGAGTCCACATGCTATTTCTGAGGTAACTGGCTCTTTCTTCCTTCTTCTGGTTCATCTGAGATCTTGCCTGATGGTGTCATTGCTCAAAGTGAGTTGATCTGCAATTGGCGAGCTATGTATCCACAAAAAGATGTTATTCTTTTATCTAGTTTCTCACATAATGGTGCTCTTTTTAAATTCATCCTTCTCATCACCTCTTCATTTGTAGTTTTGGTTATTTGGCTAATTTTTAACATTCTTCTATAACATCAGAACTAGAATGCTCAGCATCTTCTCTCTGCCCTTCTTAAATGTCCAGCTCCCACATCCATACAATTTAGCCCAGATCAAGGCTGGATCAACATAGGGTCTATAGAGGCTGCATCCCTGGTCCCTGGCCTAAAGGGGAGCCCTGAACTGCAGCCCCTAAGGCCCCTGTGTCATCTAGCCCTGCCACCCCACTCAAGCTGGCACAGCAGCAGCGGGACCTGGGGGTACGGTTAGGGTGTAGCCCTGGAGCCAAAGGCCATGCTGTGCAGCACTCCTGTCCTGCTCCCAAGCTGGCTGGTCTGTTTCTGGGGCAGGCTGAGCTGGCATATGTCTGCTGCACGCACTCTAGGGGCAGAACAGCTAAACCGGGGCGATGGGTGGAAGCACTGCAGAGCACGGCCTTTTGGCCCCATGGTCTCCCCAGTGCTGGCCCACCTCCAGACTGCTGTGTTGAGAGACCAGTGCCCCAAGTGAGGAGGCTGAACTTTCAGGCCAACAGGAGCCACAGTGGTGAGCAGCCCGGGGCTCCATAATCCAGCCCTGGCACAGATGTCCAGTTTAAACTTGACAGCATAGATGACTTTGGAAGATATTTAATAGATTTTTTGTAAGTTATATCCTTCTTTTGATTTTTCTGATGAAGAAGTAAATTCTTACATAGGGGAAAGAAATTGCTTCCATGACTCTTACAGTGACTGTTTAAAAAGAGAACTTGCCTTGTCTTTAAATGGAAATTAATGAATTGACTGGACAGAAAGGGAAGCCCTCAGCATTTTGCAATAGTTGGATTGTTAGCCCTCACCTCCAACCAACTTCCAGCTCAGGTAATTACACCATCTCCCTAACTTTCTCCTACAGATTCATTTGGCTGCACTGATTGGCTCTTCCTATCCACACTAATCTCTGTATATACTATGTTGTGTGCAGTTCCATCCCAAAGGTGGAGCATTTCACAATATCTGTCTATAGTTTATACATGCGATTAAGTTTGTAAAGCACTTTGGGAAGAAAGGCACTATATATAATAAATAAAAAATATTACAATAATTTATTTTAAAGCATGTGTGTGTTTATAAAAAGTGACCATTAAGTCAGGGTTTTACCTGTATATAAATTCTGTATGGAATATATGGCTAAGCAAATACAAAGGTCAGATTCTGCTCTAATTTATTTTCATTGGTATAAATTCACAGTAACTCCAATGGAGATAACTGAGCTATTGAAATGTGTATCTGTGAACTTACCCAAATGTAAATGTAGTCAGACTATGGTCAAAAATATTAAAATACATCATCTCTTATTGTATAGGTTAACTGTGCAACCAGATATGTAAGTGGACCCACAGATCTATTGCTTTCATTTTACTTTTGCCTTGCTGTAGCTCCTTTGAGGTGTTTCACTTTGAGGAATATTATACTAGCCTTCAAGATTTGTTTGCTTTGCAGCATATGTTTTTCAAGATTATTACACATTCTTTTGGATTATATCGTAAAAACTGTTTATATTATTTTGGAAATGTGTTTATTTCACAAAATGTAAATGAGGAATATGTCAATGAGATACTTGTTGAATTGTGCGCCTGCATTTGAAAGGCACAGCTGGAATATGTCCATTTTTTTATCCGTAATTACTATATTTTAGAATTGCCTGTTAACAAATATCTTACCTTGGCAATTGTTCAGTTTTTTAGTAAATGACTCCATTATCCTCTCCTAACATCTGTTCTTCATAATCTCAAATGCTTTTGGTTTATTCTAGTTTTTATAAGAAGTTGCTTTTAAACTAAAACCACCACAGAAAGACCGATTCTGGTTTCCTTGAAGTCACTGATAAAATTGCTATAGACTTCAGTGGGAGCTGGGGGTTAAGGTCAGAAAACAAAGAAGGGTAACTTTTAAAATGAACATTTAAAAATACCAGCACTATGCTTTGTAAAGGATAAGTTAGACACTGGTACAATAAAGAATGGGAAAGCAAATTATAATTTTGATCCTCACCCATAAAATTTTATTAGCAGAAACTTATATAAGACTGAGAAAGCAATTACTAAACTTCATAATTAATCCAACTATAAGTTTGAATGTATTTTTTAAACTATTCTATAATTACCCAAACTTGTTGTTGAAAAAGTACATTTACCTTTTAGTCTCTAGGGAAATAGTATCAAACTAACTAAAGTTATATTTAAAACAAGTTTGTGATGCACATCACTAAATTTCCACACAAACTGGTGTCTTCTAACACAGCCAGTAGGTATGCCAAAGAAAATCCCAACTCTAACGTGTTGTCAGGTACACTGGCCAATTGTATTGTTTTCAGGCAGGCCTGCCAAGTCAACTTGGTTTGAGCTGCAGGAATCCTTTGCTTTGGGTGATTCTTACACTTCTTGCAAAGAAGGATTTTGCTGTGTGCATGCCTATATGAAAGATCATGACTGGCTGAAGCTCATCGTTCTGTCAAGATATATATTGTTAGCATGGATGAAGTTATGAGATTTGGCTATATGGCTGTAACTGAATTATGTTATGAGTTTGGGAGTCGCCCATTGCTAGTTCTCTAGGGACAACAAAGGAGGTGACCCATACCCAGGTGGCATTAAGACACCATTGATCATTGCTGGATCTACAGTTCAATACGAGACAGTTGTGCAAGCACCAAATAATGGGGAATTACTCAGTCCTATGATTCAGTTGTACAAGCATCACATCATGGGTATTGCTCAAGTCTGTGACTCAGCAAAGCCCACCAGGACATGCCTGAGCCAATATCCTTCCAGGAACTTTGAAAATGATTATTTTTTAATTATTTAAATAAATATTAAATTTGTGTTAAATAAAGCAGTGGTTTTCAAACTTTTTTTCTTGGGGCCTCAATGAAAAATAAATTTATGTCCATGACCCAACAATTACATTTTTGAGCAATGCATTTCAGTCTTTCAGCAGCAGCTGCAGGGAGCCTTGCGGCCCAGTATCTGAGGGCCTGTGATCCAGTACTGTGGCCCCAACCTGCATTTTGAAAACCTCTGAAATAAAGGAGAGGCGCATCATGGCTATGTCTACATCCACAATTTTAGTTTGGACTTGTTAGTCCGAACCAAGAAGTTCAAGATTAGTTCAAACTAACCTCATGCTTCTAAGTTCCAACTAATGGCACATTCTAGTTCGAACTAACACTTAGAATGTGTGGTTGTTTCGAAATAATAGGCTTAGTTTGGACTTCTTAAATCTGAACTAATCGTTAGTCTGCGACTACATCACACCTAGTTTGAACTAAAGTGTGAACTAAGCACATAAGTCCAGACTAACCAGGGATACTAACCAGTTCGAACTAAGAAATTTCTTAGTTCAAACTAGGGAAAGCCTAGTGTAGCCATAGGCATTGCTAAATTAATCTGGACTAAGTCTCCTTAGTCCAGACTAACTTGACAGTGTAGACATAGCTCATAGGACTACCTTGTCCCCTGCCCCCACCAATGCTGAAGATGACAAGAATGCTGGGAAGACAAAGACTTGAACTGAGGAGACTGGTCCCATGCCAACTAGGGTTGGACTAGATGACCTCATGAGGTCCCTTCTAATTCTATGATTCCATCATTCTATAAACTGGAACCCCTTGAGCTGGCACTGTACACATCACAACATTTCTTTACCAAATAAGATTGCTCTATCATTTTCCAAGCAGCAGTACATGAGATTCACATCAGAATGCCTAGTACAGTGGTTCTCAACATTTTATGGGTTGCGACATGCTTGGTGGCATTTCATAACCCTACAGGATACACCAGTCCACTCCTCCCAAGGCAAATCCAGCCATCTCCCCAAATCTTCGTAGCACACTTACTGTTGTCTGGTGACACCGTAATGTGTCCCAACTCAGTGGTTGAGAACCACAGCCAATTTCCAAAGGGGCAGCCATGTTAATCTAGTCCAGTTGAAGACTAACAGATTTATTTTTCGCATGAGCTTTCATGGGAGAAATCTGACAAAGTAGGATTTTCTCCCATGAAAGCTCATGTGAAAAATAAATCTGTTAGTCTTTGAGAACCACTGACCTAGGACATGCATATTATGGAAGTGATGTTCTCAGTTTCATATAATAGTGGGGGTGGGGAGAAAATGGCACTGAGTAAATTACTCTAGAGCACCTCTTATTGGCTGAAGGAAACTGCAAGACTTGGTTGTTTGGTTTGGGCTGTGACCCATGATGTATCGTTGCATGTGGGGTAGGGACCTAGAAATGACAGTGGGAGTGGAAGGACAAACCATTGGATGATGCAAGTTCAACAACATCTATGGTATGTGTGTGATGGGATCCCTGAGGTAGATCCTGAAATTGTGGGACCACTGCCCCCACTTTAACACTCCAGGTTGGGCTGTCTCACAGTGCTTTGCCAGTGACAAGCAGCAAGTCTTCCAAGTGCTGTTACCACTCAGCCACCAGCATACAGAGGCACACTCAGCTAAGTTGCAGAAATATTCTCTAAGCCATTCTTGAGCTATAAACGGGAAAACATCAGCAAAGTTCCAAAGCCCCCAGCCTTGCACAGCAGAAATTAACCATGTTATGTTGCTCAAGACCACCTCTTGAACAGTGCAAGTTCATTAATTAGTTTGCCACTTTGTCAAAGAAAAGTGGAAATGCTCCAGTCTTTATAACCTGAGCAGATTTCACAAGAACTTTAGAAAAACTTACTGGTAAGGACAAAACAGTAAAAAAGTTTATTAGCAACAGAAAGATAGGTTTTAAGTGATTATATATGGTAAGCATGACAGGCCAGATAGTTACTGAAAAAAATAATTTATGACTGCAACCCAACAACCACATTTTTGAGCAATGCACTCCAGTCTTTTGCTGGCAGCAGAAGGGGGCTCCGCAACCCGGTGCCTGAGCATCTGTGACCCAGTACTAGGTCCTGACCCATGGTCTGAAAACCACTGATATAGATCATAACCCAGGGTGCACAGATGTGCATCCCATGACAGCAGGGTACCGCACAAAAGGAAAGACAGGCAGCCCCTGTTCCAAAGAACTTACAGGCTAACCAACAAAGGTATAGAGAAAGGAAGTGATGCATCAAAAGTCCCATAGGAGGTGAGAGAGAGAGCTGGTCTGAAGCCCAGGATGTGGCCTCAGTTTTTAAGATCTCAGCTAAAAGATTACTGCACAGTAAATTGCTGAGAATTCCACCTGGCTTCCTCATAGGGAGAGCAAGCCAAGGAGACCATGGTATAGTTTAAACCTGCAGGAGTCAAACCTGATCCCTAAACTCTTCCCTCCTGATGACAAATTCGAAAGCAGTTGCCGTGTTAATCTACCATAGTCCAGCAAAACAAACAAGGAGTCTTGTGGCACATTAGCAGGGCCATCCTTAGATGAGTGCAGGGCCCTGGGCAAATTGCCCTCTGAAGGGCCCCCATTCACCCTCCCAGCACTGGGGTTCGTGGTGCCCCCAGCCAGATTTTGCTCTGGAGCCCCCCCATTTCATTCATGTAAGCTGAAAAAGATTTTACAAATTGAATGTTAGGTTGTAAATACAAATAACAAGATCAATTCATTCCTTTAATCAACTCTTGCTTAGTCTAAATGTTAAGATTTAGACTACATTCATTCAAACCATGGGTCGGGACCCAGTACTGGGTCACAGACCCTCAGGTACTGGGTTGAGGAGCCCCCCTTCTGCCAGCAAAAGACTGCAATGCATTGCTCAAAAATGTAGTTGTTGTGTCGCAGTCATAAATTACTTTTTTCAGTTGGGTCCCAAGAAAAAAAGTTTGAAAACCACTGATCTATATCATGATTTTCCTGTTCACTTGTGTAAGGTAGGCTTAGAAGCTGTGCTTAACAGCTTCTGAGAGGGGCATCTAATCTGCATGGGTCCTGTATTAGCATGAACACAAAGAGCACAATTTTGGGTGCGGGGCAGAGTAGGTAATGGTATTTGGGGCTAATCCGATCACAACTCTGTTGATATCTGTAATTCTACTGAGTGGAAATATGAAATACTGTCTTTTTGTGAATTGCTACTGTCTGTTTGTTTCAAATCTGTCTGGGTTAGTTAAAGGGTAAAAACTACCCTTAATTAAAAAGAGATTTGTAGGAAAGGCGATCGCATGTTTCAGCCTGAAAGAAGGGGGGGGGGTGTCTCTTTTATTACACTTAGACTTGTGCTTGCAAGTGGGGAAGCCTTTCCCCTTTTGGGGGGTGCCCAGAGAACAGTGCAGGATTTCCCAGAAATCTGGGTGGATGTATGAGCTGGTTGGTGGTGTTACATTATTGGGAAACCCCTAGGTATAGAACCTGGCCCTTGTTCTGCCAGTCTATCCTGGCAGGAGGGTTACACTTTTACATTGTGATTGTATGATTTGTTGCCAGTTACACCATGCAATGTTTCTTTATGGATGCTCATAACCTATTTCACATGATTATATTTAGGTGGATCAGAAGAGATAATGGGATCACTTCCACCCAGAAAAAGTCAAAGGGGAGGGAAGTTTTGGAGCAGAAGCAAACAAGGAGTCCTGTTGCACAAATCTATTTTTTGCCTGAGCTTTCATGGGAGAAAATCTCACTTCGGCAGATGCTTTGGATTGAGTCTATCCAAGTGTTTCTTTTTGTTCCAAAATTCCCCCCCCCCCCAGCCCCCTTTCTGGGCAGAGGCGATCCCATTGTCTCTTCTGATAGACTTCAATTACTACATCTTCGATGCTTCCCTCCAGGTACTTGCTTGCTGCTGGGAGAGAGGGCTCTATCTCCCTCCCATTCCCCCAAGCCATGCTAAACATGCTACATGCTGTGAAACAGCTTTCACCTCCCCAGAAATGGCTGCATTCCACAAAAGGAGGAAACAAATTATGGGCCACCGGGCTGACGCCATGTGTAACAACTACTATGTGATTCTTTCTGCCCTCTGTACTAACACTTGGGGAGAATTAAATGCAGGAGAGACGACAGAAAGATGCCGCATGAAAGATGTGGCTGTAGGAGTTGAAAATGTGATTAAAATATTAAAATACGGCTTGCTAAAGCCCTGGGAATAGACTGTCTTGCCCTGGGCTTCAAGGGAAGATGGGGGCAGAATGGGATGTGGTGGCATTTTTTTTCACCTCAGGTCCCCATCAGTTTATAAGGTAGAATGGTCTAGTGGCTAGATCACTGAACTGGGATTCAAGGCGCTTAGGTTCTATTCCCAGCTCTGCCTTTGATGTGGGGGATTACCCCGGGCAAGTCATTTCTCCACCCTGTGTCCCCACCATAGGGGAAATGATCCTGCTGTCCTATGTAAAGTGTGTTGAGATCTGCTGATAAACTCTAGGGCAGGGGTCTCAAACTCAAATCACCACAAGGGGCTGCATGAGGACCAGTACATTAGCCCAAGGGCCGCACCACGCATGAAGACTAGTAGGGTAGCCCAAGGGCTGTACCACTGAAACTTTTTCATACAGTGGTATTGTAAATATTGATAGTGTCATTGCAGTCTGCAAGAAATAACTTTAGGGACTGCATGCAGCCCTTGGGTCATGAGTTTGAGACCCCTGCTCTAGGAATACTTATTAAGAAGTGCCTTAACACTTCATGTGCCAATGTGTGACAAATATGGTAGTGCCGGGTAATTAAGCAACCAGTGTAATTTATGATGCAAATTTAAATTCATTTGTTCATGAGGTTTCCAAAATACAGATGTTCCCCTCCTTACAGGGACCTATTTTTTTTAAATAATAAGTCATAGCTATAAAAGTGGGGGGGAGAACTCAACATTAATAGTGTAGTGGCTAGCACCTCCACTTAACATGCGGAAGGTCCTGGGTTCAATTCCCAGGGGGTTGGACTCGATGATCTCATGAGGTCCCTTCCAGCCCTATGATTGATTGATTGAATTTGAATTATCAATTAAATGCAGTGTATCTGTATCAAGATCAAGCACCCAGTCAATATGAAATTATTATGACTGTAGAGCAGTAGCTCCCACTCCTTCCTCTGCTGTGGTACACCTTGATACCTTTAATTAGTTTGAGGCACACCACCATATAGTCCCCAATGGCCTCATGAATACTCATAAACCAATCCAGAACTCTGAGTAGTTTTTCAAAAAATTTCTGTGGCACACCTGCTCAAGCCTCAGGGAACACCTGCGTGCCATGGCACACTGGTTGGGAAATGCTGCTGTACAGGGTGGTCCATATTCTGAATCCTGGCTACCATTCTCAGTGGGAGAAGAGAGAGAAAGATATGAATGTGAGAGAGCACAATGCATGTCTCCCTGATAAAGTACTCATTAGGGCAGGGGTCTCAAACACGCTGCCTATGGGCCGCATGCAGCTCCTAAAGCTATTTCCTGCGGTCCACAATGACATTATCATTACCAATATTTGCAATACCGTTGTATGAAAAGGTTTCAGTGGTGCGGCCTCAGGCTAATGTACTGCTCTTCATATTGCCCTTGTGTTGATTTGAATTTGAGGTCCCCAGCATCAGGGGAATATGCAGGTGGCTGACATGCTCCAAGAGCTGTAGTATCTTTATCAATAGACTGTTTGATATGTGCACTTCACAACCTTAATTATTGACCATGGCCTAATATTATACATGTGGCAAGAAGCAACAAGCATTCTCCTTCATTTTACAGATAAGATATGAGGTAACATAAAGTCAGAAATAAAGACTTACAATATCCCTCTCTGGATGAGGCAAAGTAAGCCAAGAATGCTGCACAGTCATATCCGAAGACCTAACTAATCAGTTTTTCTTTGAGTGCTGCTCAGATGCATTCAGTATCAGGTGTGTCCGTGCCGCAGCACACGATTGGCCAGAAACTTTTTAGCCCTAGCCTGTCATGACAGGGCTGGCAGCCACTGCCCCCTGGCCACCCTGTGGCTATATATATGGCCCCAGCCCTGCTCCTCCCCAGTTCCTTTATTTCCACCCTCAGCGGCGGTTACAATACAGCCTGTTTCTTGCTTTTTGCAAGTGCCTGTCTGTCCACTCTGTCTTACAAGTGTTTTCACTGGAAGACCTGTTTGCAGAGATCGCCAGCGTTCCTACTGAGTCCTTCCAACCGAAACCTGAACCCGAGGGACAACCCCCATGAGAGGTATCTTAAATGCCTGGGTGAGCTTCACCAGGTGGATTATGCTCCATTTCCAGACCTTTTAAACAAAGGACTCAGGAAGATAGGGAGCAAAGACTGCATAATATTGCCCAAGAACGGGCCCTGCAGCTGGCGCCGGGTACATTCATCCCACCCAAGGATTCACCAGCACCGAGTGCTGGGCTGGCACTGGAGTCCTCTTGGCACCGCTCTCGGCCTATGAATAAAAGCCACAATTGGCCTCTAACTCATCACCGTATGCTCGGTGGGCACCAGAGCCCTCTCATCACTGCTCTCTGGCTGTGAATAAATGGCTGCGAGTGGCATTTGGCTTGGCACCATCTCGGTGCCATGTGACCTTATCCCCAGCACCTTCTCTCCGAAGAAAAGGGCCGGAGCATCTGAGCACCATGCGTTGGTGGCAGATCCTCATGTCAGTTGGCACCAAGGCCCTCTCAGCACTGCTCCCCAGCAGAGCGTAAGTAAGCGTGCTTGGCATCAATTTTGGCACTGAAGTGCCGGTGCCATTCTGACTCTCCCTTCTGGGGGGTGAGGGCCCAGAGCCTATCATGGTGCCATCCACACCAGAGGCCTTTGAAGTGGCGGAGGCTCTTCGGCTCCTAAAATCACCACCAGGCTACCGAAACAAATGGTAAGTCCGCCTTCCTTTCATTTTACCCAGCACTAGGGGAAGCCGCTCACTCCTTGACCACGTCACTGTGGAACTAAGGGCTCCAACCCCTACAGCACCACCACCTTGCCTCGGCACCGCAAGAGGTCCAACAGTGCATGCCTCGGGCCTGGCCTCCTCCTGAAAGGTCCCCAGCACTGGGTTCTTCTTGGTACTGCACTTGAAGCTGGTTACCTCCCACTGAGACTTTGGAAGGAGAGTTCCAAGTCGGTACCACAGCCCTGGGAGAGGGCACCCTGGTACTGGGGTTGTCCCTTCTCCCGGCTACAGTCATGAAGCCAGGGCCAGGGTCTTACAGGGAAGACCCTACCACTCTTCAACCCCTTTCACCGGGTCACCACCTACCTGGAGGTCAGGGTCACGCCCCTCAAAGGGAACCAAGACCCCTTATTCGACCTGGGGTTTGCATCCTCTCAAGTCTCCATTACGATCCCTCTTCATGTTCGTGTCCTCAATATCACTGGGACACTCTGGCCTGAGCTGCCCTGATTTACCCTGGGCTCCCAGGGGTCCAGGAGGTTTGACCTTGTGGGTCCAAGGCCTATTCAACTTCAGCCTCTCAGCTGATTGCTAACCATCCGGCCTTGTTTAACAGATATTCCCTAGATCTGTGTAATGCTATGAAGGGTTTTAGCAGCGTCCTCCCACAAAAACACTTGGAGGATTAGGATGCCTTCATTGAGAAAAGTGCCGTGGCCTCATGCAAAGCCTTTACAATGGCGTGGGACACCTCGGACATGGCCAGCTGCAGCATTGCTACAGCCATGATTATGCACCGAGTGGCTTCTCCCAGGATTTACAGTAGTCCATATTAGACCTTCCCTTTTGAGGGACAGTCTCTCTTTGCCCCAGCCCCTGACTCCCTGATCTACAGCAACTGTGACCCTAAGTAAGCCCTCAGAGCCCTGGGTATGCTTACTCCTCAGGTGCTTCAACGTTCTCCCAGCTCACCGTGACCCCACAAACATTTTGGGAGAGGGGCCCTCACAGTAGTCTCCCCCCCACAAGCGAAACAGCTACCTTTTAGGGGCCCTTTGACCGCAGGTTGATGGCCCGCTTTCTCCCATTGAAGGTGATCAACCCCAATATGGTCGCCTCTCCCTCCAGCAAACCCAACCCTTGAAGTTCAGGGCAGCACCCTAAATCGCTTATGTTAAACTCCCTGCGGCTGTAAGAGCCTGTTGCTCTGGATCACAACTGCCTTTCTCAGGAGTCGATTCTACTAAGGAAGGGCAACCCTCTTATTTTAGATGGTCTTTCTGGTGACAAGGATGCTCTTTTGCTATTATGATTTAGCAAGTTCCCCAGTAATGAACCAGGGACTCCCCCTGTTGTAGTTCTGGTCTCCTGACAGAGTGGCAAATGACCCTTCAGCACTCTCATGCACGTCTTCTCTTGAAGATCTTACACTTGGTGGTGTGTCTGTAGGCATTCTCCTGGCAGCCCACTGCTTCTTCACCCCATTTTGGGTGCTGTGCCATTTGTGGGTAGCTGTGCTGACAGCGGATAAGGTTCTAACTCCACCCACCTTCCACAGTATGTCTAGCAGTCACCTGATATTGAATGTATCCGAGCGGCGCTCGAAGAAGAACGGTGGGTTACTTACCAGTAACTGTCCTTCTTCGAGATGGGCTGCTTGGATTCATTCAGATTGCTCCCGTCACTCAGAGTTAGCAATTAGTAGGGACTGGGGAGGAGCAGGCCTTCGTCCATATATATTGCCACAGGGTGGCCAGGCGGCAGTGGCCACAAGCCCTGTCCTGACAGGCTAAAGCTAAAAAGTTCCCAGGCAATAATGCACTGCACTACACAGACAGACCTAATAATGAATCCGAGCAGCCCATCTCGAAGAAGGACAGTTACTGGTAAGTAACCCACCAATCCTGCTCTTAGAGCTATACTCCATCCTGCAACAGAGCTCAGCCCCTATAAACACCTCCAAGCTAGAAATGAAGAGGCACAGACACAGTGAGACACCAAACTGAAACTTTACCTGCATGGAGACCTGGGCACCAGCTCTCCTGGGGCCCCGATCCCTTCCTTAAGCTAACCTACCCACTGGCTCCCTGCCGAGTTACTGATCCTCCCCCCAACCACGGATTTCCCTAACGCCCCACTATATGTCCCCTACACCCGCCTGAATTTCCCAACACCCCCCAGTTGTCAGCCACTAACAGTGTTATACCAATTCCACTATACCCCCCTACACCTCCCTCTACACCCCTGAATTTCCAAACACCCCCTGTAGTAGGGAGGCACAGCCCCCCTTGGGGATGGCCCAGGAGGAGCTGCCTGACTGCTGGAAGGCAGAGCCAAGAACAGCCTGTCAGTCAGGCCAGAAGCAGAGGGGCAGGACAGTAAGTATAAGAAGAGAGGCATGGAGCTCAGTCAAGCTCAAGCCTCAGAGGGGGAAGTACACACTTCCACTCCCTCTCGAGCCGAGGCCATACCTCTGGGCAGCAGAGCTATGGCCTACAGACCCGGGCCCAGACTTCTGGCAGGGGCTGCCTGCAGCCAGAGACTGGGAGGTGATGCCAGAACCCCGGGCTGCCCCAAGCTCTGAGGAACGGCTGGTAGCTGGAAGACCTGCCAGGGCCCTTGAGTAGCTCCCGCCAGGGATCCAGAGCCCCTGCCCCTCCTTGTGACCTGGAGGAACTACCTTTGGCTGGTGACGACCCCCCGACTCCTGGGACTTGCGACCTGGAGGAATTACCGTCCATGGATGGACTCCTCCAGTTCATCTTTTGAAGGTAGTGTGCAAGTTTTGATGGAGGACAGGTACTGAAAGGTCAGATATGGAGCGATCACTTTGTGAAGTTTTCACAAAATGGGTGATACCATGTTTTTTGTCTTATCGTTTTTCACTGTGAGTTTATTCAAGAGCCTAATGATTGTCTAGTTCAGGTGTCTGCAACCGGTGGCTCTGGAGCTACATGCAGCTCTTTGGTTGCCCCCTTGCAGCGTCAGGCTCTGGGCTTCCCCCTGTCACTGGGGGCCCCTACAGGTGGCCTGTACCAGGCTTCCCACCCCCCACTAGGGGATTGTGCAGGGGGCTGGTTTCAGGCTCCCAAATTCCACCCACCCAAATGAGGTGGCAGGGAGTTCAATTCCCAGTTCATGCCCCTGGAGTCTACATGGATTCTGGGTCTCAAAGCACTTGGTTACTGATGGCATTTTTTAAAATGGCTCTTCTTGTGGGTTGCTGACCCCTGCTCCAGTTTCACCCAGAAAATTACTGGGGCCTTTGATACACTGGAGGAGGTATACTACATGTTATGTTAAGCACATGTAAGACCCATGAATCTTAAAAGGTCATTGTATCACTCACTGTAGCAGTGGAGCTATGTCTGCAAATTTTGCATCTGTTCTGGCAGGCTTTGGTGACACTTTGGATTGGTGTCTCCTGGTCTGGAGAGAGCTTGCTTTTGATGATGAATTTAGTCACATTAGGATTTTGGGGATATTTTTAAGGCCAGAAGAGGGAGTTCCTGAAAGAATGCGTTCAGATGTCATCCTCATCAAATGAGTTGTAATTGATGATAAGTGACAATTAAAGGCATGCAGTTAGTGTGGGGTTTTTTCCACTGTATTCTGATCCTTTAGAACTTGTACTCAAAGGTAACCTTCATCTAAAACAGTGACTTATATAAGGAAAAAGTGAATGGGTTGTATGTGCACTTCATCTCCTTTTATGTTTCAGGAACTGTGGGGCTGGCAGAGTAAAGGTGTATGTGTTAACAAGGCATGACTAGGGCATTGCTGAAAGAAGCCAGAATAATGGTTGTCCATGCATTTCCTTGTTTTCAGGCATTTGTGTTTTGCTCAGCTCTGCGTTCTGCAAGGAGCCGACATATCACTGAGAATAATCTTATTTCTGCTTTAATGTAATTTTTTGCCTCTGGATATCATTAGGAATAGATCCAGGAGTTAACATGGGTGGGAGTGTGTATCTCTCTCTCCTCTGCAAAAAGAGAAGGGAGAGCTCTCCATCCTTCTTGCTCCTCTAACACTCTCCCTTCTGCTGGGCAGAGGTATATAACATGAGACATGTATTAATGCCAACGGACAGACATTCAATAATATTTAAGAATCTTCTCCTCTTGATGCAACAGAGATTTATTTCAAACTGCAATCTGACTGTGAAGTTAGCTTTAGTGCCCCCCCCTTCATTTCTGGTTTTCATTTATTTTAACTTCTGAGGTCACAGCAGATGAATACATCTTTAGCTGTAATTTCTGACGCCAGCCTCAAGGGTGTTATCAAAACAATATGCACAAGTCTCTTGTGCCACCAAAGGAGCCTGGACTCCACCTTAGACTCTTCAGGAGGAAGAGGTAGCCTAAGAGAAATTTTTCCACACTATATCATTTTTTCCCTTTTTCGTTCCAACATAGTCCTGCCCACAAGGAGCAGCTGCTTAGGCAGCACTCACACTGCAGCCAGAAGGGAAGACATGCAAACAGATGTTATGCCAGGAATCAGATTCTAAGGTGTGATTAGGAAAGGTTCATTCGCCACTCTCTGAACCAGCAGCATCACTTTTTTTTGGTCATATTTAGATTTATGCTAATCCTGAGGGAGTTCTTGGTTGATTGTGAATGAGACATGTTATGAGACATTATTTAAGTGAAATATCTCATAGGATCTGAGGTCAGAAGGCAAAGCATCAGCTGCACTGCTTTTTATTAACAGGTCCATGAGAAATTCCAGCACATCAGACCTTTAAGTGTTTAAATGACACTATTCATTGTATTGTAGTGTAACTGACTCTGTCTTTAATTGTGTAAGTAGAATCATCAGCTAATAGGTTTGCTACATTGTTTTAGCACAGGAACATATTTGAAGCCAGTGACAGCTAAAGAACAGAACAAATTCTGGCACATAAAATTTTTCATGTGTGCTTTGGTAGTTTTAGATAAGATTGGGGGGTGGACACATAAGCAAGAGAGCCATAAAGTGAGTAAGACCAACCAACTCAGACATTACATTTAATCTTGTAACTATACTACAGAAAGTTCAATTGGAGCAGGCTTGCTGACCTCACTGGGAAAAGCACTATTTAAGATCAGGTTACCAGACTTTTCAAGAGCATTTAGGCAGTTGCTGGCAGGGGTTACTCTGAATGTTTTAGCAGAGAGCATTTACAACCTAGTATCTCAGACAGAAGACATGATCGTGTTAGTTTTCTTCTGTGCCTTGCTGTGGGATGAGACTCAAAGCTGGGGATTCAAGAATGGAGTACTACATAACTCTATTTGGTTAGGTAAGAAAAAATTCATTCATAAACACTGTACTCTGGAAATAACCACAGCTCTTTAAAAAGACATAAAAATGTACCGTACATCAATAGGGGCAAAATCTTGTATTGAAATCAGTAGAAATTCTACCTGAGTAATGAATACAATTTTGCCCAGTTTTCTTAATGTTTTCAGAGGTATTCGTTAACTTAAGTCTGTCCAGAAAAAATAATATCCATGAATTATGCAAATTGAATATATTATGAATTATGTACATTGAATCTAAAAGCAGGTGCTGAAGTAAAAACTATTTGTGTTTAAATGACAATTCAGTTAATGAATGAAAAATATGAGAGCATAAAAGGAGCCTACTAGCTTTTGCATGAACATAAAACAAACACATGGTATCCTACGTGTGAAATTAACAGATGCTGGACTAATACCTCTCTCCACAGATATCATACTTTCTAAATTCCAGTAAAAATTTTTTTGAAAGTGTGTATTTTTTGTTATGGTTTGCTGGCATCTTTATACAGCTGAGTAATAATTATGAAGGAATGAAGCATGTGAAAAATACTGTGGCAGCAGTCTCCTATTTCGTTTGTGGGTCACAGAGCTTTTGAAATTACTTTCAAGTGCAGAGAAAAGAACAGTAATACAAAACACATTAACATTAAATAAATCGAAGCAAATGTGTACCTGAGATAGCTGATTTATGGAGTAGCAGATATACAGTATTGCATCTTCTATAGTGCATTATGCATCTCTTAAAATTTTTCTAGCTATTTTAATTCCTGTCATTATTAGTTATTGCATAGTGCCAGATTTCAGTCCTGGGCCACTTTGCATTAGGTGCCATACAAACACAAATCTAGTTCCTGTCCTAAAAATGCTTACTATCTAAATGACAAGTAATATATGAAGAATGGGTAGGTGAAAGGAAACAACTCTCTCTCTCTCTCGTTTTGTTTTCTGTACAAGTGCACTTTTTAACTGATTCCCCTTCCCACCAAGTCTTGAACATAGCCATGCTTTCTTAGATATGTTTGAGAAATCACAGTGGAAGAGGACTATGAAGGAGGAGAGGGTAGTGTCATCACAGATCCCCTTCGAGGTGGGCATACTGTACCTAAAGAGCAACATGAAGAACACTTGGGTGAGACGCAGTCAAGGCTGGTCTTGCTGGCATTGCTGGTGATGGAAGATGACATGATTAGGTGCCAGGGTAAGTAGGCTTAGAGCAGGAATGGACAAAAGTGGCTCACAACTAGGTGCCAGCACTTTTACTTTTGGTTGCCAGAGGGTGCTCCTCATTACATTTCTGCAGTGGAGCTAGGCAACAGGCTACTAAACTGGTTGCCATAGCGATCAGAAGCATTCATTTGTCCAGGCCTTGCTTAGAGACCTGTGAAGGGCCTTGCAGGTGAGAACAAAAAGCTTGAACTTAACAGGATGGATCCACTAAACAGATGATGTGGTTAGAGCAATAGGCAAAGGGGCTCTTTACATCAGAGTCTGCCATTTGTTTGTACAGCACTTAGCATGATGGGGTCCACCTTGGTTGTGACCTTTATATGCTTCCACAATATAAATGTTAAATCATAATGATGATAGCAGTTGCATTTCATATGGATTGAGTGAGAAAGTTGTACTCTATTCACCTGTGAAAAATACCCTAGTTTTGCTTCACCTTTCTTTAAAAGGAAGAAGCAGAGGGTTAACTGGATTAAATAATAGCAACATGAAATGCTGCTCTTCCTGTTATTAAGCCAAAACACTAGTGTCAGCACCACTTGCACTAAAAGGCTTTATAATGAAAGTGAAGATGAATGAAAGCCAATAAAGCATTCATTTACCAAAACCAAACAAACAAACAAAAATCCCCCAAACTCCAGCAACATGGAGTGCAACACATCATAAATTTAAAATATTTTGCTCTGATGGCCTAATTTCACACTTCTAGAACATAGCACTAAACCGAGGGTCTCCATGTACACTATTGCAAAAAAGTAATGCTACCGGGGCAACCAAAACACAATGAAGTGAACTGAACTGAAAATGGAGAGAAATTTGGCATCAATGGACACATTTTTAAACAATCATCAAAGTATGTTTCAAATGTAATGTAAAGAATAAGTAATCACATATATTGACTAGGAAAAAATACCACATCTAATAAAACAACAGTGATGATTTAATGAGGTCATAACATATCTAGAAAAGAAAGGAACCAATCCTACTGGGATACATTGAAGCATCTCTAAAACAGGGCATAGTCACACTTGAACTTTCTTTTGCTTCCCCTCTTCTAGCAAAGCAAGATTCAAAACAATGAGAACTTTTTTCAGTAAAATAATGCACTACAGCAATGACACAGAGCTATCAGGTCTTGATTTTGGGACAGACTAGAAATATACATTCCGTTCATCTTACTTCTGTGCTACACAATATATGTTGTTCAGATTTACTAAACATGGATACTTAGCATAGCTGAATATTAGTTTTATCCTTGCACCTTATTTATTTGAGCCAAGTTCCACTGAAATCTGCTTTTGCAACACACACATTCTGGCATGTTCCAAAATTTGTTATTGTAAAATTAATAAATATCAGAGTAATTTGGCACAAATGTTTTATTGTATTATACAGGGCTGAATTTTGGACATGGGGAAGATAATTTGTTCTAATCATCTTGCAGTAATGAAAGCAGAAAATAATCTAGAGAAGTGTATGTTTTTCATTTTAAATTAAGTTCATCATAAGCAAGTTGATTCAATCAAAGGGAAAAAGGAATAAATAAACACTGAATCTCACAAATACTAAACTATTTGATCTTTTGCTTGTTATCTTTACAAGGAAATGTGTAACTAAAGAACATACTTTATAGAAACAGTGAATCACTCAGCCTAGCACAAATTGTTAGCAAATGATTTAAAGAGGGCAATTAAAATCAATTCTTAGGGCAACGATCAGTGGGCTGAAAACTATGGAGATTAGACATTAGATGAATTGTGAAACTAACAAGCAGACTAAACTATCAAGGGCAAGTGAAATGGTACATTATGGTTTTGGAGGGTATATGTGTAGCAAGGGGTTCTGTAAAACTCAAACGATAAATCTTAAAACACTAGGGCACTGATTCTAGCTGTTCTGATCCTGAACCACACACTGGCTATGTCTACTACACTATGGGCTTAAATCAACTTAAGCCAAGCCCAGTCTATATTTAGAAATTAAGTCGACTTAAGCAATTGCTTAAGTCAACTTAATAACTCCTGCCCTGTAAGTCGACTTAAGCATTTAAGTTGACTTTACATGGCAGGCACTGCCCCAGGGTATGATCGGGCTCCAGGGTCCTGATCTAGCCCTAGGATCCTTATCTGACTCCTGCTGTGCAGTGAGGAACTGAGCCTGATCTGGCTCCCAGCCTCTCTCCATGGCCAGTGGGGGCTGGCAGCCAGTTCCCGCAGCCTGTAGAGAGAGGCTGGAAGCCGGATCCAACTCCCAGCTACTTGCCTGTGGCCCAGGAGCCAGATTGGGCTCCAGGAGCCTGGCTGGAAATGGAGGTGGGGCAGGGCAGGGGGCGGGGTGGCCCTGGGTATGTCTGTGCAGCCATATCACTGTGTGCGGGCACGCCCTGAAGTCAACTTAACAAGGTCAACTTAAAGTCAACCTTATTATGTTGACTTCCAAGGCCTCCCCCCAAGTATAGACTTAGCCACTGGGACGTCATCATGCTACCCTTATACCCAGTGGTTAAAGTATAATTTGGTGGGCCCCAGAACCCTCCTAATCTCCGGGTCCCATTCCCATATTGCCTAGGCTCCTTTCATGCATGTGCAGGCCCCAGCCCAGGTAGGCATCTATAACCACTTGTCAGTACCACATACATTTGTTATTGCTCCATTAAAATACTGGCCCTGATCCTGGCCTCACATGCTGCCCTCTTTGCCCCTCTATCCCCTTGAAGGACTGGCCTGGACCATCACCCCCACCCCCATCACTGTCCCCTGCTGCAGCTGGGACCCCAGTCCTGAGCTGGAGCTGAGTAACCTCATCCCCTCCTCACCTGAGGAGTGGAGGGGTGGTGTCAGCCTTTCATAACCCATGGCAGGGGTGCAGGTGAGGATGTTGAGGCAACTTGAGAGGTCCCTTGGATCAGACCCACATAGTTTCCCTCACTTTCCTTTCCTGTAGGGGCCCCAGTGCTGTGCTGCAGTTAGATGCCACCTCCTGCGTCCTCGTGCTGGAAGAATTTCATTTCTACGTAGGCTGGGCAGCCCAGCCCACACAGAGAAGGAACCCTGCCAGCATTAGCACCCAGGAGGCAGCTCCCAACTGGCTTAGCTTGAGGCTGATCCTCCACGAAGGAAACGCAGCTCCTGGACCAGGGCAGAGCAGAACGCTGCCTTCCACCTGCTTTTTCTATTTTTAGGAACCCCTCAAATTTGTGGGCCCCCAAATGCTGTTCCAGGGCATTCTGGCTTACTTTAACCCCTGTTCGTACCTCAAGGATTCTAGGATTACTTTGACAGTTTGGCTCCTGGAATAAGCTAGAGCAGTCTTAGGGGCTTCTGTAATTTCCACATGTCATTCAACAGATTCCAAGGGCCCATTAGCAGACCAGAATATCCGGGATACAGGGTGCTCCACTCCAGTCACACATCAGGGACAAAATAAGAAAAGAAAAGTACAGGAGTAGGGCTATTTAGATACTTGATGACCTTATTTCATCTGAGGGCATAAAAGGACCAGAACCCAGCTTGGAATCAGGATATATGTCCATATTCCATGGTCTTATGCAATGTTCTCCCTAAGCTGCTGATGCAGCTGAGCAATTTATGGTGCTTGCTGTGCGGCAATTTTTAAAGCTATCCCCTCCTGCTAGCCCGTTCCTTAAGCCAGCCCTCGTCCCCCATTCTCCTGGTCATCCCACACCTCAGCTGGCCCGATCCCGTCCTCCCACACTAACCCAACACCCCCCGGTCTCCCACTCAGCCCCCCCAGCAGGCCCAACCCAGTCTTCCCCCAACCCTTGGCACCCTTATCTGGACACCAGCTGCTCCTCCAGCCCAGAGGAAGCACTGACTGAGCATGCTCAGAGGTTCTGAGCATGCTTAGTCAGAGCTTCTTCCAGCGGGAGTTTTAAAAACTCCCAGCTCATGGGAAGCTGTTAGCTGGCCAGAAGACTCTGTGTGCTGCCAGCAGCATTCCTGCATGGGTCAGTGGCGGGTACTGTGCCCTCGCAGCTTATGGGGAACGCTGGTCTTATCTATCTGAAATTTGGGCGGGGGGAGGGAAATCTGGGAAACCATTAAAAATTCTTTTTTTATTTGACACATTTTGGATTCACTGAACCCCTATAGAAAGTTGTAGTGAAAAGATTTCTCTTCCTAATATCCTATATTGTTTTTTTGTCTTTATTCACACACTGAATGTCACTGAAATTTAAGAGGAATATTGCCTCAGTAAGGACTGCTGTATTTGATCCTGGGAGAGAACAAAATCGGCAATTTAGCTTTGTGAATTAACAGCAAAAGTTGTGATTCATGGGCAGAAAAGCAATGTGTGCTTCCTTTTTCTTCTTCTTCTTCTTCTTCACATCTTAATAAAAGGACATAGTGTAAAATATTAATCTGCACCTTAATGTATTACTATTTTTTTAACTGACCACTCATAACGAAGTTAAAAAATTACATTTTGTGCTTCCCCTTTGATTTTTGTTTTCAGTTTACTCTATCCTGTCACTCATTTTAATGGAACTTCACTGGGTCACTCTAGCTGTCCATAGCTTCGTACACAGAAGACCCTTCTACCTTCAGATCTCACAAGCTGCTACTGAAATGTTTGTGGAAGATCAAACACCTCTGCAGCATCATGCTCCATCCCTGGACTCCAGGGAGAGCTAGAGAGGGCCAGTGGTTGAAGGAAATATACACTGTCAGATTTACAGTCCAGTGGGCAGCGGGTGGATGGAGGAATCCCAGTGAGAATGGCTCCATTATACAGTGTGTCAAATACAAGGAAAATTATTTTAGTATATAGCATATGTAAAGGATTCTTATCTTGCCTTATCTGTAGCAACCCTCTAAGGCAGGGGCATCAAACTCATTTGCTATGGTGGGCCAGATTTGACTTAAATATACTTCAAGTATGAGAAATTGCACTCTGCAATACCACACTTTCTGTTATGGAGGGAGTATGGTCTTGCAGAGCGCAGACTTGCTTACCCATCATTCCTTGATGTCACAAGACCTGACGCTCTCACAGAATAGTGGAGCACTGGGTATGCAAAACCTCTCTCTCAGGGAAAGAGTTTGGTCCATCGAGTGCAGTCATGGGCTGGATGGACGAGGTTCACAGGTAACATTCAGCCTGTAGGCTGCATGTTTGACACCCCTGCTGTAAGCCTCACCATAGGCAAGCATAAAAAATTCTACATTAAGCAGACCTTTTGACTTTTTAGAACACCTCACTGCAGCTGAAGAAGAGTTCCTTGCTAGGCACGTAGGGAGAATATATTTCTCTCAGCCATCCCTCTCCTTCTGCAGAGGGCTGCCTTTATATCTACTGTAATCAATTGAAGCTGGAGTGCTTCCAGTTCCATAGTGCCAGTATTAAACTAGTCCCTTGGGATGCATAAACAGCATCAGACAAGTCTGTGGCTACAATAGAACTTGATTCAACTTTAAATACAGAGTCATGATGGGGTGCCCATAAGCATGTGTGTGTATCCATCAATATGTATTATGTTATCTAGTGTGGCTCATGATTGTGAATGTCCACTTTAGAACAGACATCAAAAGCAGAGCAGACACCCCAAGCAGGCAATTTGTTTTATAATTGGATTTCACAAAGCCAGTGACAAATGTGAGCTCCTGGATCACTTTAACAGTCTTAACATGGAGTCACAGACCATCCCCTTAGCTTCTCCAGTTTATCATGCCACACAGTCATAGCGGACTTAGTGAAAAATGGTCACTTATACTAAAAAAATCACACCCCATTCAGGGTCTTCCAGCCCCAAGAGATCAGTCACTTATCCTCAGATCAATTGGTACCCTAGATCTTATGCCAAAGACATCGCCTATAACCAATCCCACAATAAACTATGTGAAATTTTATTAAGTGCTAGGAAAAAGGAATACCAAAGTTACTGCTAGGTTGAAGCAGACAAACACATACATACCAATAAGCTACCATCTAAATGCTAAGAGCAATAGAGTTGTAGTGACCTTTCTATTCAAAGGGTCTTTCAGGGCATAGGGAGGAGCAGCCCTGGGGAACCTCTGGCTTCAGTTCTGCCCTTTGGAGCATAAACAGTCAAAAAGATGCAGTTTCTTCTTGTCAAAGATCATTATTTCCTTCTCCCAGAGTTCAAGATGATAGTCAAGTTCATGTGTATGTCGCCTCATGGTTTGTTGGGAGGAAACAATCAACAAAGTCTTTTGTCCTCTGATGTTGCACAATGGTTTGTCTGGTGCCTTCTTTTGCTGGGCGGGAGACCACAACTCCTTTGGCAAACTGGTATTTCACATTTGCTAATGTTGCTTTCCCAAGTGTTGGCATTTACAGTTTTAGAGTAAAGACTTATAAGATGGGCTATAGACATTACAAGTGAGATTAATACAGGCAGAAACATACAAGCATTTCACAGAGTCTAAATACATTCTTAGAAGACTAATATCCATTGTAAGCAAAACTAACGTAGAGCTCTGGTCTCCACCTATGAGATTGTCAGTTTTTAACTAATGTCAGCAGCCTCCACAAAAGCTGACAATCCGGCCTACCAGCATCACGGTATGTATGATAACTTATCAAAAGGATGTTTTGCTGGTATATTGCATCATAGTTCTGCAAAGTCTTGGATGTATTTAAAAAAAAAAAACCCCTCTGAAAGATGTGATGAATAAATACAGATACTATAATAGACCATTCCAGGGCGTTCAAAAAGTGACATATGGAATCAGCAGCAAACTTCAAAGTTCAGTGGTATATAAGGGCGGAGAGGGAGAGGCTACACAGCAAAAGGCTATCAACATAGCTGTATAAAAGAGTAACAGAGATGTCAGTTGGTTATAGTCATAGCAGGACAAGCCCAAACTCACATACAACTAATGAACACAGAAAAGCAAAGAGGTGCTACTAATAATATGTCACCTTTCACAAAAATTGCAAAGCAGGAACCTTTCCAATAAAAGCCTGAACAAAACTGTTATTAATGTCCTGTTTACAATGAGATTTTTATCACACATATAGAATGGGTAAAACCCCATTGATCGGTGTAGGAGAGTGATTTCCCCACTCCAGAAGAAAAGGGCTAAAAGCCCTGCAGAAAGAAAGCAGCCAATGGGAGCAGGTGGCTGCAAAGCCAATCAGGGAACAGGGCCTATTATATAAGATGGCTGCAGCCACAGCTTGAAGGTAGTCTTGTTCTAGCCTTTGAGGAGGAATGGGAGTGCTGGAAACCTAGTTTTAGGAGCTAGGACTAGAGACATTACACTGCAGGCTGCTGGGGTTCAGGAGAAACATGGGCCCTGATACAGATGTGGAAGACACCTGGGCAGGGCTGGATTTTGGTGTTTGTAGGCCCTAGGTAGGCACTTCACTCCAAAATGTGCAAAAAGAGGAATAAACTCCAATTGAATTACATCGATTGACATGATAAACTTTAAACTATTCTAATGCTAAACCATGTGACTTTTTCCTTATTTTTCTCTGCTCTTTTAATTTTTTTCCTCCTTCATAGGCCCTAGGCACTGTGCCTACAGTGCCTAATGGGAAATCTGGCACTGTACTTGGGAGGCAAAGCCATGGCCTTAGGGGAGCTAATACCATGGCCCAAACTAGAGGAAGGATTGAGGCAGTGCTCAGTAGAGGTGCAGAGGGTCCCTCGCACTTCACCCAGGCTGCTGGTAGGTGGTTAGTGGACTAGGGGTGGCTCCTGAGGTCAAGTGGACCTGCCTAGGACTGGACTGTACCCAAGAAGGAAGGAACTGAGAGGAATTGGCTGGAGGGCTGTGGCCCTAGAACCAGACTTGGGACTAGAGTTTGTGGAGAGATGGACTGCAGGTCTTGGGTGGGGGTGCAGCTTGTGCAAATTCTCCAGTACCATTGGCAGGAGGTGCCTATCTAGTGGATCACATACTGCAGCCCAGGGGCATTGCTGGCACCTGGCACATTGGGGCCTGTGCCCCAAATGCTGGCGCCAGTGCCCCGGGTCCTGGCAGGGCCCTGCCTCCCCTGGTCTCCAGTCGGATCAGTCCAGAGATCTGGGGCCTGGGTGGCTGCTTCTGGCCCCTTCTTGGGCCAGGCAGCCCCGTGGCCGCGGCTGCCGCCCCCCGCCCTGTCCCTGGCCAGGGGGGTAGCCTGTGGGTGGGGGGGGCCTGGGCCTGGGCCAGTGCCCTGGGTCATTCCCCAGGGCAGCAATGCCCCTGCTGCAACCCATCTACACTAGGCAACTGCAAACTATAAATTCTTAGTGGTGCCACTATCAGGGGTGAAAGGGATAAGTCCAAAGACAGTGATCTGACCAGAACCTCACAGTGCTGCTATTTTTGTCCTTGTTAGAAGTTACTAGAATACACAAATTAGAATAGTCCTGAGATTGCGCTAACTTACCCTGGGGGCTAGTCGCCTAGTGCTAACTGAAGGTCTTGGAAGTCAGACAGCTTTTGCCCCAACATCCCAAACTTGGATCCCACTCGGAGCATGACTCATGAGACACCAGGATGGAAGCCTGTGGTTTTTTTAGATTAATTTATGCGCTTACTTGTGAGACATGGTGACTGATTACCTCATTTCTTAGATTGTTACATGGAAGTACTGTAAAATTGTCCATCTCTTTTCTGTATTAATCAGATTGTCAATCAATACATAACTGTATTAAATGCACTTAAGGACTGGTTAAAGTGCCTGGATATACATGTTAAAAATATGACTGATGGCAATCATGGCTTCAAAAACTCTTTCCTACAAGAAGAATTTGCCAGAGAAAGGTGGGTTAAAATATTTTGAATGGAGAATACATGTTATACTATAATAGCTGTTTGCTAGCATATATTATGATCTATTAGGTTTTTGCATTGTGTGAATGCCAACTAAATAAAATGTATATTAGCCTTGTCTACACCAGGGAAATCTTTGAGTACATATGCATAAGCAGCCCACAATCTGCTGATGCTTTTTTCAGCAACATGTTGGGAGCAAGTCTATTTGACATGAGTCCAAAAACTGTATTGGCAGCCAATGAGGCTGTCTGTATGATTGTTAAACACCAATCAATGAAGGGTTTTTTAAATAAATATTTCCCTAATACCGGCAAAGCCAATGAATCAAAGTAACCCCTTCAAACCCTTTTTCTTGTGGTGCTGTATTACCATTGTGTAAAATGGCTTTATATTTGACAATTTTGGGGAGTTATGTTGAAAAAAGTTACATACACTAATACATAAATATTTTCATTTTTGATGCAATGAACTCCTAAAATACTTGAACTTAAGTAAATTAACTTCATTCAATAAGGTTTGTCAAGATAAAGCAGGAAATTTCCATATCTGACATAATTATATTCAGAAGTCCAGTGTGAAACCAGTCAGGAAAGATCACTTCTTAGCTTAAGCAGACTATCCCAGGCTCATTGTTTCTGACAAGAATTCATTACTGTGGGAGCTGATGCTCTCCAAGTAGTAGTTCTTTGGGAATTATTTCAAAAGTAAGTTGACTCAGTGTGATTAAAAAAGGCCCCTTCATGCAGGACTCTAAAATACATTTGTGTTGAGCAAACACAGATCTTCCTGAAGCTTTCTAAATAACATAAAGTTTAGGTATTCATCTGGGCAATGGCCCAAGCTGCAGTGCTTGATAAACTGTTGGCAGCAAGATCTGATATCCTCTGATAGGGGAGGCCAGCTGGGCTACTATATTCTGCACTCCTAATGAAGGAAATTCTGCTCTTAAATACCTGTTTTTGTCAAACCACAAACAACACCCCCCCCTTCTCAGTCTAAGCAACTTGTTAAGTCAGTCTGTCAGTTAAACCACAAGTTTCCGTAAACAAACTAGGTATAAAAGACCCCCACAGGAGGAGTACGCAGGCTTAATAAGCTTATAAATATTTACTTGCACACCCAGGGGAGGCATAATTATTGCTTTGTGCAACATGCAATGTATGTAACAGGGGGGGGCACATGTTAAGGAAAACATAAAGTAGGCGGAACGGGAAGTCTGTCCCTCCTGACTACCCTAGCCAATGGGGAAAGGGAGAGGGAACCCTGCGGCCGGTATTAGGGAATAAAAGAGCTGCTAGGCTAAACACTGGCTGAGTTCACTGAGTGGCTCCCCCACTCTGTGTGCTCCCTTTATTCGAATAAAGTTGCTTATAAACAGGCCTCCTCTGCCTCTGTGAATTTTATCACCTCAAGGAACCTCAGGTCCCATTCGCTACAATTGGGGGCTCGTCCGGGATCCTTCCGCCCTTCGGACGTCTCGCTGGGGAACAGGAGTCGATGGCGCGCCTCGCCCACTTGGGCGATCGACCCCCCTTCAACAGCGGGGAGATCCGAATGGAGACTGGACACCCGAGACTAAGACAGAGGCAGACGAGTAGGAGGTGGCAAGGGGCCACCTGAAGGCAGGGAATAAGACGGTACCGCAACACCTGGTCACGGGGGAAGACCTTTGGATAAAGAGGTAAGGAACATGAGAAATATATGTGGAAAGGGAAAATCGTCCAGAGGGGACGATAAAAAAAAACAAACAGGGACTGCAGCCCTGATATTCCCCCAGATAGTCCATTGGGTAGGACGTTAAGGTTTTGGAATTCATTAAGAATTCCCAAGGAAATTACTAAGGCTACCATGACTAATTTGTGTTATTTTATCTGGCCAAGGTATAAACTGGATAAGGGATTTTGGTGACCCCCTACAGGGTCAAATAATGTCTACATATGACAGGTTTTAAATTTTTATGTAAATGATTTCAAGAAGGGAAAAGGGAATTGGATTCCCAGGTAAAAGGGAGTTGGACTCCCAAGGGAAAAGGGAATTGGATTCCCAGGTAAAAGGGAGTTGGACTCCCAAGGGAAAAGGGAATTGGATTTCCAGGCAAAAGGGAGTTGGACTCCCAAGGGAAAAGGGAGTTGGATTGCCAGGTAACAGGGAGTTGGACTCCCAAGTAAAAGGAAATTTCCCTAAGTAAAGAGGAAGTTGGACTTCCAGATATAGGGAAAATGGGAAATTTGGTGCCTAGGAAAAAGGAGAAGGATGTCAAGGACGTCCCGAGTATACCCCCTGACAGTCCTTTGGGGTTGATACTTAAATAGTGGAGAAATATGAGTAGAACTAAAAAAAAAAAAAAAAAGGAAGAAAAAGAAAATGATTCAATATTGTGTCATTGAATGGACTAAGAAACCGTTGATTCCACGGAGTTCCATTTGGTGGCCAAAATATGGGGCTTTTAAGGACTAACTTTGGCAACATTTACACTCATATGTAAACAACAAGAGACCTTTTAACCCAGAGGAAACTGAGTGTGTTGCCTGCTGGGTGGGAAAAAAATGTAAGTCTGTGTCTTAGTAAAAGTCAGGGACAGGAATGGGATCCTTTAAATTATCTCCTCCTCCTTATTCTCGGAACCAGGGGAACGAGGAAGAGGATGAAGGAAACAACCAGAGGGCTGTGGGAGAGAGAGTACAGGAGGATTCCAATACGGGAGGGAGGATAGGCGGAATAGACGGAACTATAGCAGTGCCGACTGCCCCAGTGAGAAAACAGGAAGTGCAGTCTAACTCAGAAATGATTCTTAAAAAAACAAGTGACAGACAGAATTAGAGAGTTTACAAATAAATGTAAAAAATTTTACTTGTCAAAATCCAAGTCTTCTGGAACAAAGATGGATCCTCCCGGTGTATAAATGGAAAGAAATATAGTGGGTATGCTGTAATAGATGAACAAACTTATAGTGTAATGAACAAAAGAAGGCTGCCTAGTACTTGGTCTGCCCAAAGTTGTGAACTATATGCTCTTAAACAAGCACTACAGTTATTATAAGACCAGGAGGGGACAATTTACACCGATTCAAGATATGCCTTTGGAGTTGTGTATATATTTGGAAAAATCAGGCAGGAAAGGGGATTAATTTACTCTAGGGGAAAGGAGTTGGTACATGAGTATTTAATTACTCAGGTATTGGAAACTTTACAAAAGCCCAAACATATAGCAGTAGTCCATGTCTTGGAACATACAAGAAAATAAACCCAAGAAGCCAGGGGCAACCGTGTGGCAGATAAAGAAGCAAAGCAGGCTGCCATGAAAACCGAAACAAAGATACTAGCTCTCATACCTAAACCCATAGTGGTTAATAAAATTCTAATTTTCACACCTAAAGAACAAGCAGAAATACAAAAGTTAGGGGGCGTAAAAACAGAAAAAGGGGATTGGAAGTTACCTAATAAAAGGCCAATGTTAAATAAACAAATAGCCAAGGAAGTGTTAGGAATATTACATGGGCAAACACATTGGGGTTCACAAGCATTGTGTGACCAGTTTTAAGGCATTATGGGTGTATTGGAATATATACAGTGGCAAAACAAACCTGTAACCGTTGTATTATATGTCAAAAGGTAAATAAAAAGGTAATGAAAAAAGCGCCACCTGGGGAAAAGCCCCTGGGCCACTAGGCCTTTCCAGCGGTGCCAGATAAACTTTAGTGAAATGCCCCGGGTTGGACGCCTCCGCTATATCCTGGTCATAATCAGTTAATTCCCAGATATGGTATGATAAAGGCTATTGACTCTGACCAAGGCACACATTTCACTGGAAAAGTTTTATAGGGGGTGGTGTCCGCACTGGGGATCCAGTGGGACCTACACACCCCATGGCACCCACAAAGTTCAGGAAAAGTGGAAAGGATAAATCGGAAAATTAAAAATCATCTGCTAAAATTGGTAATAGAAACCAAGATGCCCTGGCTGCCTTTAGCCTTAGCCAGAATAAGGGCTAAACCCTGAAAAGGTTTGGGTTTATCCCCATTTAAAATCCTGTTCGGAATCCCCTACCCAGGGCAGGCTGGACCTCAGGTTAATGTGGAAATAACTAACCACTATATACACAAATATGTGGCCAGAGTACTGTCCCATGTCACTTCTCTTCGACAGGAAGCTCAATTGACTCAACGTCTACCCCTCAACTTTCCGGTCCACCGGATACAGCCTGGAGACTGGGTCTTAATAAAGGAATGGAAGGACTCTCCTCTAACTGCTAAGTGGTGCAGCCCCTTCCAAGTCCTGTTAACTACTAAGACCTCAGTCAAGACTGCAGAACACGGTTGGACTCACCACACTCGAGCTAAAGCTGTGCTGAAGCCTCAGCACTGGACCTCTGAGCTCAAGGAGAAGGAAACAGGAACAAAAATAATTCTCAGAAAACATTAATGTTGGGACTGGAAAATTATTTCCCCACCCTTTTTATTGTGGGAACAATAATCTTGGCATTCGTTTGGGGTTGTTTCTGTTGTAAAAATAGTCATAATAACAGGGTCCCAGGAGCATCTCTGGTTTGTGAAAGAAGAACTGTGGTAAAAACTCCAACATCCTAAAAAGATTCCCAATGGGTAAGAATTTTCAAGCAATGTTAGTGGCTCTGATTTTAGCAAATATAGCAGTAACATTATCCCCCGGGCTCCACCCCTATCCTGGAAGACCCCGGAGGTAATAGCTACTTCACCTTGGCCGAAGCAATAGCTAAGGCCTTCAACTTAACTGAGTGCTGGGTGTGTGGGGGACCAGGAGGAAGGGATGCATGGCCATGGGTGGCTTATCCTCTGGAGCCCCGTTGGCTGATAAGTAGTAGGTCTGAGGTAACAGTCCAGTCCCCAGCCTGGGATTCTCCAGGTTCTCCATGGCACGTGCAGTATCCCGGGATGGGTCACCTTTGTCTTAATCGAACAGTGGCAACAGGTGTCAGTGTTGGCAAAAGCAAATGCACTTACACATTATCTCCCTACAAAGTGAGTGGGAGCTTAAGCAATAGGGTAAGGGAATACAAAGGACCATACAACCAAAAGCTATGGGGATGGTTTTATGCAAATGGAACTAAGGCAGCACTTCGGTATTTTTGGTCCAGCGATGGAAAGGATCCCTTGTGCTCCAATAGCACCAAAACAAATGGGGCCTTCAAATGCTTTGTCCAGGGAGCGGTAAATGTAAGCCCACTTGGCAAAAATACCACTCTCTATTTTGATTTCCCTGTCAGTTCAGGACAAAACCCCTGGCGGGGGTTTGGTCCTTTCCCGAATGGCACTAAGGCAGCCAAGGGTCATTACTGGATTTGTGGGCACAAGGCATACAGGTGGCTACCGGCTAACTGGAATGGTATTTGTTATATAGGGTATATTAGACCCCTGTTTTTCTTACTTGGGAACTCTCAAGGAAACCAGTTAGGGGTAAGGGTTTACGATAACCTTGGGAAGAGCAAAAGATCAGTTGAAACCTCCCTAGCTGGGGGGAGTGGCCAGGCTTGGGAAAAGGATGAGTGGCCCCTGGAAAGAATCATCCAGCACTATGGCCCTGCAACTTGGAATCCCAATGAACCAATACATGGGGCACGAGAACCAATTTATAACTTAAACCGAATCATCCGGTTGCAAGCAGTTGTCGAAATCATTACCAACCAGACTGCTCGGGCTCTAGATTTATTGGCTGACCAAATAACCCAAATAAGAACTGCAATCTATCAACATCGAGTGGTCTTGGACTACCTCCTAGCGGAGGAGGGAGGAGTATGTGGGAAATTAAATAACTCCAGTTGCTGCCTGCACATTAATGATAATGGAAAAGTGGTAAAGCAAATCACTCAGGAAATTAGGAAACTGGCACATGTGCCAGTGCAAACGTGGAAGGGGTGGGAATTTAATTTCTTTTCTTGGTTACCCGGGGGCCCCTGGCTCAAGCGCATGTTGTTTATGGGCCTTTGTGTAGTGGCTGGCCTTGTTTGTATCCCCTGCTTTATTCCTTGCCTCCATAAGCTTATCACTCGTGTGGTAAAAAGTATGCAGGTAATGGCTATTACTGAGGATTCAAAGCCTCATCAGGTCATGCGGCTTCAGCTTGTCCCCCGAGATAACACCCCTCACGTAGACCAAGTCAGCCTTATGGTATCTAGGGTTTGCCAAAAAGAAACTTTGTAAAAGGAAAAGGGGGGAATTAAAGGAAATTCTGCTCTTAAATACCTGTTTTTGTCAAACCACAAACAACACCCCCCCCTTCTCAGTCTAAGCAACTTGTTAAGTCAGTCTGTCAGTTAAACCACAAGTTTCCGTAAACAAACTAGGTATAAAAGACCCCCACAGGAGGAGTACGCAGGCTTAATAAGCTTATAAATATTTACTTGCACACCCAGGGGAGGCATAATTATTGCTTTGTGCAACATGCAATGTATGTAACAGGGGGGGGCACATGTTAAGGAAAACATAAAGTAGGCGGAACGGAAAGTCTGTACCTCCTAACTACCCTAGCCAATGGGGAAAGGGAGAGGGAACCCTGCGGCCGGTATTAGGGAATAAAAGAGCTGCTAGGCTAAACACTGGCTGAGTTCACTAAGTGGCTCCCCCACTCTGTGTGCTCCCTTTATTCGAATAAAGTTGCTTATAAACAGGCCTCCTCTGCCTCTGTGAATTTTATCACCTCAAGGAACCTCAGGTCCCATTCGCTACACTAAGAAATACTGAAAATCTTAATTGCTTTGATCCCACAGAGCGAGCTGCTGGAGTGTACCACAGGGAGGCACGGGCTGGAAAATATAAGCTTACTTATGGGGAAGCTAAAGCAGTGTGTGAATACGAAGGAGGACAGCTAGCCACATACCAGCAGCTGGAGGCAGCAAGAAAAATAGGTATGAAAGAAGCGCATTTGAATGTACAGTCACTTGACTCTCATATCACACTCTCAATATTGTCAACACTTGTGTTATTGCAAATATCATGGGGGGGCACTTGCAATGTTGTGAGAAAACAAAGGCAGTTCTGGATTTTTGCTTGTATGCATTTTCTCCCATCTATTGCTAGAGGCTGCTATGTGACTTGCATTGAAGATAGGTGTAGTAGCTGTTTGCAGTGCTAGATTGACTCTGTGCTGTATGTGGGACAACAGAGCCAGAAGGTGAATGCAGCATAATGGAGGCAGAGGCATAGCTATTGGTAGGCTTGGATGGGCCCTTTTCCACCTTCTTAGAAAACAGGGCCACCTGATCGCAGCTGTGCGGCTTACTACAGCAACCACAATGTTTCAGGCAGCTTTTGCCTGCTTGTCCGAATGTCCTGCTTCCAGCCATGTGACCAGAAGCCAGACATTCAAGAAGCAGTGGGTTGAAAGCTAACTAGCAACTGCAGTGTCTGCAGTTTTCCAAACTTACATGTCAGTTATATGACTGGAAAGCTGGAAGTGGCCTAGCTCACCTGGCCTGAAAATCAGATCTCGCTACACCCCTGATTATGGAGCAGGCCATTCTTTGAGCTTGGCAGCAGCAACAGCCTTAGCTCCCTCACCTCACCACTGCATTACATGAAGATGGTACTATTGGACACAGGAGCTCAGGCATTCCTCTTCCCTGCATTGTCTTATTAAAGTGACCAGTTCCTCAGGAACTTCTTCTGGAATGTCTCAAATTTTCATTGAGTCAATCCAAATGTGTGGTTTTTATAGTATGTGTTCAAGACATATTGCTAAATTTGCATGTGCACATGCACATGCACATTCTCTCTCTCTCTGTATATATATGAGAACAAACTGCCCAGCAGAAAGAGTGTTCAGTGAGATGACAAATATTTGGAATGAAGAGCTGAATGAGTGCAGACCCTATCAGAGTAATCTTACTCCAGGTGTATGTTAAAATATTTGTTCACTGTTTCATAATCAACTCTTTGAGAACAGGAAGTTTTTGGGGATGGGGGTGGAAATCCCTTTTGATGACTTTGCAAGAGTCACTATTGAATCAAAAGCTGGCAGCAGCCAAACATTAATAGTGTACGTTTTGTTGTTTGACTTTCACCACCTGAAAACCTCCAAAAGAAGTGTTCCAGGTTTTTACTTTGAAAACATGGTCACCTTAGAGCTGCTTTGTATTCAGGATTGAATAACTTTGAATTTATTACTGCTTTTAAACTGTCATAATGTATTAACACATTCTTTTTAATTCAGTAAGCATGTTTTCTGACCTTATCCTATATATACACATTTTTATGCATCCTAAAGAGTCCAGTCCTGGAAACCCTTATTCACATAAATAATGACTGAAGTTGTGGGATTAGGCTCTAAAAAGGAAACAAAGAAAACAGTGTATTATATTTACATGATTAATCTGACATCCAATGGGAATTTAAAGGTTGGTACTGTACTTAATCGTTCTAGGGTGATCAGCTTTACACTCCATCTGCAGCTCATTTTTATTTTTCATAGGGAGGGAGTCTTTATTGTGGAGGACAAGAAATGATTGTATACTCTGCATAGAGAATTTTGAATGCAAAAGGCAGAAATTGCCCCACTACCATAATATGGGTGGCATTAATCTAATTATGCATAAACTAGATTTTGACAATGAGAAAAGTGTTGTTAATGTGAATGAGGCAATAATTTTTTGTTTCTTCTTTAGAGTGAATTTACCAAACAGCCATGATACTTTCTTTCTGTCACAGGTTTCCATATGTGTGCTGCTGGATGGATGGCTAAAGGCAGAGTTGGTTATCCCATAGTGAAAGCTGGATCCAGCTGTGGTTTTGGAAAGACTGGTATTGTTGATTATGGGATTCGCCTCAACAGAAGTGAGAGATGGGATGCCTATTGCTACAACCCTCATGGTATGTCAGAAAAATCCAATATTGCTTAATTATGTGCACTCTTTACTAATTAAAATAGATATTAGAGTTAAAAGACTGACTTTAGCTAGTGAAACAAAAACTTTCCAACTTGGGTGTATACATTTATAAGCCTAAATTTATGATTAAGCCATGGATATTTAGGAGTTACTTTCTATTTAGATGGCACATGAGTTTGAATACTTTTAGGGTGTTTGTTTAGAAAAGTAATGTTGAAAGGAAAATTAAAAATCATATATTATCAACAAACATTTTGCTAGGAGGGAGCAGTCCAATCATCTGTCTGACCTAATTAACTCACATCATAGAGTTGGATTTGAAGTTCAAACTATGGAGTTTGTTTGATCTTACTTTTTTTTTTTTTTTATAAATACTGTCTTGAAGGAAAAGTTTCTGATCGTAACTGCTTTTTCCCCCCACTCATCAGCTCTCAAATATCTACCTAGAGATGAAGTATTAAGTAGAAATATTTTTAGATGTTTTACAAATAGGAAAATTTAGAACTTTTCCTGTTCCCATTAATGGGTGCTTTTTTTCTCATTGTAATAAGTTAAAACACTTAAAACCTAGTAAATACTAAATCTGGAACTGAAATATTTGACCTATCCAACCACAGGTACTATATACATCAACATGATTAAGTGAGTAATAATGCCGTGTAGGTGTCCGCCACATGAAGAAACTACCAGAAAATTACTCAAGGCTTGCACTGGTACCAATAGTATAATGAAGAAGGAAGGAAAGCAAAGGGAAGAGACAAAAAGTGGGCACCAAGAAGAAAACTATTTATTTTTCTATTCTTTCTCTTTCATGCCACTCCAAATGGCCTATCCTGTGTAACTTAGCTATCATTTTGGTTTAGCAGAGAGGTATATACAGCCGTGCATATTTGTGTACACCATGATTCTAGTTTAACTCAGCAATCATCAAGCAAATCACTGCATGGGATGGGAGACACTCACAGTTGTTCAACACATAAAGGAAGTATGAGACTATAGCACTCATGACATATAAACTGTCAGCCTTATGTTATGTGACAGCTCTCTCACTTGAGATGCCAGTTAAATGTGTGCGAAATGCATTCTTTGAACAGTGGGCAGCATGATTAACCAGAGCTGTTTAATCTCAGAGGCTGACTTGATGGAAAATTTTTTTGGATTTGAGGGGAAAGTTGTGCCCCTTCAGGGGGAAGGGACGGCATCTATGGTGACAATGCTAAATCTTCTCTAACTAAGGCATTATCAACAGACCTAAATTCAGAGATCAATGTTGGGAGTACATTGTGCAACAATCTGTGTTTGGGACACATGTCCTTCCTGACAAGTCCCTGTACTGAAGCACTTACAAACTGTTTGGTCTTGCAGGCTTGTGAGCTTTTGAGTCCTCAGCTCCTATTGATGCTAATGGGAATGGGTTCTGATCATCTTGAAAGATAAAATGGGAATGGGTGCTGATCATCTTGAATGATAAAGCCCAAAGGAAGGGTGAACAGGACACAACAGAAAAAGCATCTAACCAAATGAGGGCTAGAGTTTTACAGTCCTTTTTGGATGAGGACCATTTTAAGGAGGGGCTTGAAGGAGGAGAGAACCCAAGCTGGAAGTAGGGTGATTCATACTCACAGTTGAGGCCTATGTATGGACAATCCAAATTTTGTTTATACAGGGCACCTAATGTCTGATTCAAAGCCAAATCAAATCAAGAAGAGCAGTTCCACTGACTTCAGTGGATTTTGGATTAGGCCCCTAGACTAGATGCCAGCATATCAACTCCCATATATCAGTGGTTCCTAACATTTTCTCTGCCGTGGCACACCACCATATAACTTCCAAGTGAACTCATAAATATTCATGAGCCAGAGCTCTCTGAGTAGTTTTTCAAAAAATTCTGTGGTACACCTGCTCAGGCCTGACAGCACACCTGCATGCTGTGGCACACTGCTTGGGAAACACTGTACTACATATTCAGTAAGTCTGTAACCATGGGCACTAGTTAACAAGGATGTTATAGAATATATGACCAGCACTTGAGTTTTAATGCTGTAAATATGAGGTTGATTCTGTGCAATATTCAGTCAGAAGAGCTAACATACAAAATGGTGTGAAGGAACAAAACACATTTAGCATCTATTTTTGTTTTTCTCCTAGCAAAAGAATGTGGCGGTGTCTTCACAGCTGCAAAGCACATCTTTAAGTCACCAGGCTACCCTAACGAATATGAAAATGAACAAATATGCTACTGGCACATTAGACTGAAATATGGCCAACGGATTCACCTACAGTTCTTGGATTTTGATGTTGAAGATGACACTGCTTGCATGGCTGATTTCTTAGAAGTCTATGATAGCTATGATGATGTCACTGGCTTTGTGGGCAGGTAAAAAAAAAATTCCACGTCTTTATACATATTAAAGCAATATAGTTAAAATGTTCAAGATATATTTCATTGACAGAACACCAGAAAGTTCATGTTAACCACATTATATTTACAGGACTGCTCTGCACATCACTCCTGCATCTAATATGTTCTTGAATATATGTGATGTTGCCTAAAGCATATCCTCTGGCATTCTTCTTCATCACTAATAAAGGCAACCTGCAAAGATTTTTTTTTTTAATTAGTAGTTTGCCCTTTTTTTTTTTGCTTCCTTATGAGATATAAAGAGCCAGCACAATCTTCTCAACAACTGCTTATTTTTACCTTTGATGTATTAAGTATGGTCGTCCATGCAGGGGCTTTGGAAGATCTCCTGGAAATCTCAGAGCACAATTTGTGTTTGCTCTAACACCTTAATTGAAGGGCTAGGGGAGAGGAAGTTGAGTCATTAGCACTTAATCCAAAATAACCCAACAACCCAGGGAGTTTTTAAACAATCTGACCAAAAATTGCTTTCTGTCTCACTTGCTCAGTTCTTTACTTATTGCTTTAATGATGTCGTCATTTCATTGGTTTCCTGGCAACCATAGTGTTGTTCCAGGCTGGAACATCTGAATTTCTGTGTGTGTTTTTAATTTAAAAAGAAAAAAATAACCACCCTTAAAATTCTCACTGCTTTTCATGTCGTCTTTGTACACTACCAAGAAGTAGTAATAGGACACCATCCCTTTTGTTCTCCTCTTGACAAATCCTCTTTAACAATTTTCCTAATGTCTAGCCTGTTTGTCCTCCCTCAGCTTCAGGTTATTGTTCTTTATGAAAATGAATAGCTCTTGGAAGAAAGTAAATGAAATAAAAAGGCAATTATTGCAAATTTTGCTTCTTGCAACCTCTCTTCCTTCTTCCCTACTCTCATTTGTAAAGGAATATAAATAAAAGTACTGAAACCAATCACCTAATTGCATCCTAAAATAGACCCCAAACAACTTAGAACAAATGAGCCTTACCACAAAAGGGGAAATCTGTAACCTAATATCCATCCATATCTATTAAGATATCAATGGGTCATGTATGTTGTTTTTTGCATATTTGCTCATTGACATGTAGTCATGAATCATTACAATCCTTTTTCAGATACTGCGGAGATGAACTACCAGATGATATCATTAGCACAGGTAATATCAGCTGTACTGTTCATGGAGGAAAATATCAACCTGCTACATCAGGAGACCAGATATTTGATGATTAAATGCCCATTTGCTAGCTAATATGTCTTAGGCCACCAAACAAACCTTCTAGCATATACTTTAGTCAATATGTTTGTTTAAAAATAAGTGTAAAGGAAGAGACATCCTGGAAAAGTCTAGTTAAAGAACTAGGGACCAGTCCGATAGGCCTTATTCAGGTAAAACTCCCATTTACTTCAAAGTGGCTTCACTGATTTGGGAGTTTTCATAGCATGCAGCTAATCAATGGATTGGTCCTATCCACACACATGAAATTTCATCAACAAATATTCCATCTGGTCAGCTATAAGAATTGCAAGATCAAGCCCAAGACTTGTATGAGAGGGAATGTCTGAAAAGGAGTCTCTGGCATTGGGAAGCACATTGTATCTTCAGTTTTGAATCTTCAAGTTTTTTTTAAACACTGAGTAATGTCAGTTGTTTGAGATTATAAATAGCCACTATTAATATCTTTTATGAGTAAAATAGTAAGTCACTGATCTTTAGGTGAATACAACTGAAAAATAATGTAGTTTTTTCCTCTTCTAAAATGGATGAGAAAGATACTTGGAGAAACAAACTAGAAGAGACAAATTTATTAGCATCAACAGATAGAAAAAGAATATGAAATGAATAAAAACCAGAGGACAAATGAAAAAGCAGTCAGAGAAACAGAATTTGAGAGAGAGATTAGGAGACAACGTAATGCCTGTGCAGAACCAGATTCTCTGTCTCTTGTTCATGTGGATTACAGCCTAACTCCACACACAGTTCTAATGATTTCAGTGGGACTGCCTGATCTGAGCAAAGATGGCAGAATCTGGACCTTAATATCCAAAAAATATTTATTGTGCTCCTGTGATTAAGACACAGGACAAAGAGAGAAGAGACCTGGAAGTTCTTTCCATCTTTAATCCATTTTATCTGTTATACCTTGGACCAGGGTTTAGGTCTGACTTAACCTTGCCCCTCTCTCTCTGCTTTGCAGGAGCTGCACATGATGCAAATCCTTGCATTTGTGGTGTGCTAAGAGTCCAGAGGTCTAGGGCCACTACCAGTCCTAGCCAGTGCAAAAGGAGCAGCCCTGCTGCTCCATCTTGTTTCTGCTTCCTCCATGGTGGCCAAGCAAAGAGGCACAGGTAGAAGGGTAGCTCAGCAGCTTCATCTTTCCTGTGCTCCTCAAATTTCCAGAAGCATTGGTCCAGATTCTCATGGCATGTAGGTGCCTAATTCGCATCAGTTTGAATTGGCTCCTAAATACCTTTGAGAGTTTGGGCTATGTGTCTATTGATTGTATCTAATTAGAAGGTGTCCCTTGTTTACATTAAACTGGTCATAGTGGGCAATGCTGATCCGATGCCTGAAGGTCTTCCTCAGTATTTACACAAGGAAAACTCATATTCATACTTGTGGGTAAACCTTGAGCTCTTGGCTTAGTTTTCAATGAGAGATACTAATATCAATTTCAGTGTCTTCTTGATAAGAAGTAAATAAGGATTTTACTATTTATGGGGAAATACTTTAATGGGGGGGGGGGGAGAAATGCCAAAATAGCATCTTTCATTCAACAGCAGAGACATAACTTTTGTTTCCCCATCTCTTGCTCTAGGAAATCTCATGACCTTGAAGTTTTTGTCAGATGCTTCAGTGACAGCAGGTGGTTTTCAAATTAAATATGTTGCTATAGATCCACCTTCAAAACCCAGTGATGAAAAAAATGCAACGTCCCAAGGAAACACAAACTTCTTGGCTGGAAAATTTGGCATTATGTGAATAAACAGATCAACATTAGAGAACACACAGTTGGAATATAGTTCTCAAATACAAATGCCACTTCAGAACACCTGTCTTGTCCAGTAAGTTATACCTACCATGCTACACTAGGAATAGCAGCAACCGAAGTCACTTTTCATTTTGTCCTTCTTTTTTAATTTCTGCTTTATGTAACTTTCCTGAATAAAGAATATTGGGAAAATAAAATAGAAAGAATTATTTTCCAGATCACAAAGTGTTACTAAGAACATGAGAATGGATATAGTGGATAAGACTACCTGGCCTAGTATCCTGTCTTCTGACAGTAGCCAAAGCCAGGTGCTTCAGCGGAGTGCATGGAACAGGAAATCATCTAGTCATCCAGTCTGTGCTACCCACTCCCAACTTCTGGAAATCAGAGGTGTAGAGACACTTGAAGCACAGGGCTGCATCCCTGATCACCCTCCAAGAACTTATCGGAACTAACCTGAAGGACTCACTGTTACCATAGATTTCCCAACTAGCCATTTTTCTACACAATGCACTCTTTCTCTCACCCCTTACACCCTTTCATCTGACATTTTGGAGGCCTAATATTCAATCCTCCTTCCCTCACTTTCCTTTATTCCTATATATTTATTACATTCCAAATTCTGATTTCTCTGTTCTTGCTGTTTGTTCTATTTTTAAACTAACTCACCTCCGAAACCTTTAAAGTATGTCTTGCCTCATGATAGGTTACTTCAAAGTGGAAATTCATCTTGAGTTGGCCTCTCTGAGAAACCCATACCTCATAAGCTTCTAGAGCCAAAACGTACTGAAGCAGCATGAAAAATACTGAATGTAACTATAGCATCCTGGTGCTTTTATTGTGTTCTGGATCATAAATTAATAGATTTGTATTTGTTCATAGCCCCCTTACCTAGTGTAGTTATTTCTTTTTGAGTCTCATACTACCTTTTTAAAGGACAGAAAGATGCTAGATTCTTTGGTAGTGGGAAAACTGGGAATCTGAAGCACCAACAAACTGTCCAACTGTCAAGAACCCTCCTCCAACCTGCCAGCAGGCTTCATTTTGTTCACACTATTTCTAAGATGACTGTATTATGCTGAACTGATAGATGTGTATCCATTCTTGATATGTCAAACCTCTGACTCCAAGATATCATTAAATCTACCTCTGGAAACTGTGGACCTGATTAAAACAATCTGTGCTGTTCAGTACTTCTAAGGCATTTTTATTGACTTTTGCATTAATAATCTGAATCATTTGAGTGTGTGTGTGTGTGTGTGTGTGTGTGTGTGTGTGTGTGTGTGTGTG
>ML681984.1:27667102-27685078 GCA_007922195.1 Podocnemis expansa
GTGTGTGTGTGTGTGTGTGTGTGTGTGTGTGTGTGTGTGTGTGTGTGCGCGTGCATGTAATAAGAAATCAGTCCAATCCGGTGTCCATTGAAGTCTTTAGGCTATGTCTACACTGCCAAATTAGTCTGGACTAAGGAAGCTTAGTCTGGACTAATTTGGCCCATGGCCACACTAGGCTTTGGTGAGTCTGAACTAAGAAATTTTAGTTCGGACTATGCAAAGGTTAGTCCGAACTAATAGGTAACCCTGCTTAGTTCAGACTAGCTGGCTTAGTTTGAACTTTAATATGAATTAATCACATGCCATATGTGAAACAATGGCTAGATTGAACTTCAAGTTTGAACTAAGTCATTAGTTTGAACTAGCCACGTGTTCTAGTTTGAACGAAAAAGTTAGTTTGAAATAGGATGCTTGGCTAGTTCAAACTAAAAAGCCAGTGTTAGTCTGAACCAGCCCAAGGTTAGTTCAGACTAACTTTGGACTTTTTTAGTTTGGACTAGCAAGTCCAAAGATATAACCTTAGAGTCTTTCCCTTGACTTCAGTAGGTGTTAGAGTGGGACAAAGAAAGTACTTCTATGGAAAAGTTCCCAGCAAGAATGGGAGAACTTTACGGCCAGTTCTCTTGCCAAACAATCTTCAACACTATAGCATTAACAATTTCTGGTACTTTGTGTTCTTACATTTGGAGATTTCATTGGTTTTAACCTTAAAATACAAACTAAAAACATAGAATACATAAATAAGAGTGGAGACAGCATGAAGCTGGATTCACTGGAAAGGACCATTTTCATTTCCAATGTATAACAGCTCTTTTTCTTAACTGTTCCAAAACCACTGTATATTGGCATCCCTTAAAAATCCAGTTATTCTCTACTTCTGCAATCCAAAAAATGTTCCTTTTCCAGCTGCTGAAATGTCTATAAGATGAGTAGCTCCTTTCCTTTGGGAACATGAATTCTACAAAGCTAATGAAAAGTACAGGAGTATTAACTATGTAACCTAGGTGGCCTTCTCCCATCACCACCACTCCTTAAATGTTACATAATTGTGTTTATTTGCCATAGGTTCCTTCATCTCTACATCACCCATCATTCCCAGACATGAACCTATATTTCTAAAATACTTCAAATGCACAAAAGTAGACTAAGATAAAATATAGGCAGTTAACAGAAGAGTTCCTGATGTTTTAAACACTTCTGATACACATCAGTAGCAGTGGGAATGACACAAAAATGGAGTAACCAAGAAAAATGACATCTGAAATCTCTAAAGAGAACAGAATACTTCATATAAACTCATAATTTACATAAAAACATTTCACAACTCTGTTGGGCTAGCCTACAACTGTCCTGTTCCAAATGACTTTGCTGTGAGCAGCCTATTAGTATTGGCAGAAAATAAATTTTGTACTACTATACTTAATTAAATCAAGGTGCACTTATTAAGAACTGAATCAAATTTCACTAAATACTATTTCTCTAAAATCCTGCCATCTGGTGGACTGAATGAGGTCAGATATATATTTCTAAAATTACATGGTCTTTATTTTTCTAAATTCAGCAGTATTTTGTTAATCACAAATTAAGAGTTTTAAGTGGATTTATTGACATTTTATTTAGCATAAATTATTAATCATTTTAACTACCTGACTAATTTGAATTCTTAGACTGATGTTGGCCAGAAACTAAATATCTGCTAAATGTACCCAAGGCTAACAAAACAATCACCAACAATTGCAGGGCAGTCATTGCAGTGATATAAGAAGTACTTTCCAAATTTGAGTTCTGTGGCACTTTCAAAGACTAACAAATTTATTTATTGCATGAACTTACATGGGAGAAAATCCCACTTTGTCAGACACTCTGAAGATCAGGGAACTTACAGAATAGGAGGAAAATAAATGCAGGTAAGTGTAAGTCATGGGATCAGGTCACACTGACAGCAAATTAAAGCAGGTGTTAAGATTCAAACACCAGAGAACAGCACATACAGGAAGATAAGATCAAATCATCCATTGTAATGAGAAGAAAAAGCTGATGTCCTTAGTTAGTCCTGAAGAGAGCCAGAGTCAAATTTGCAAATGAATTCCAATTCTGCCATTTCTCTTTGGAGCCTTAGACCTCTACAGCACTTCATCAAGTATCTTACAGCCTATTCTACAAGACAGTTCCTCACTCTCTCAAGCCTCGGGAGACATACCTCTCCTGGTCTACGGACAGCCCCCCAACCTTAAGCAACTACAGACCTAACAACAGAACCATTAAAGCAGGCACATCTCTCTGCAACAAACTGTCAACTTTTTCCACATATCTACACAAAAGACACCATCAAAAGACCTAATAAAACCAGCACATCCATCAAAGGGTCACTTATCTGTTCATCCATCCATGTGATTTATGCCATCATGTACCAGAAATCCCCCCTGTGCTATACATTGGACAAACAGGAGAGTCTCTGCACAAAAGAATAAAAGGGTACAAAACTAACATCAGAAATCACAACATTCAAAAACCAGTAGCTGAGCACTTCAATCTTCCTGACTGTGCTGTTGATGATTTGCTAATAGCTATGCTCAAGTAATTGAATATCACATCAAGGCTTCAAAGAGAAATGGCAGAATTGGAATTCATATGCAAATTCAACTCTGTCTTTTCAGCACTAAGGACTTTGGGGTTTTTTTCTCATTACAATAGGTAATTTGATCTCATCTTCCTGCATGCTGTTCCCTGGTATTTGAATCTTAATACCTGCTTTGATTTGCTGTCACAGTGTGACCTGATCCCATGACTTACAATTCCCTGCATTTATTTTCCTCCCATTCTGTAAGTTCCCCTATCTTCAAAGTGTCTAATGAAGTAAGACTTTTTTTACACAAAAGCTCATGCAATAAATAAATCTGTTAGTCTTTAAAAGTGCCACAGGAGACCTTGTTTGTTTTCTGAACTAGACTAACACAGCTATCCCTTTGGAACTTTCCAAAATTGGTCACTCGTGAGAATCCTGTCATAGTAGGTCAGATGCCACTATCTTCCTCTGCAGGTGTTTCATTCATGGAGATTCAAATTACAGTGCTACTGAGATCTGTGCTTATCCTTGGGGAACTTACAAGTTTTGCAAAGACTGTGAGGCCAATTGACCTTGTAAGATCAAAATCTGTTTCTGAAGACGGAGTGGGATTCCTAAGAAGAAAGCAAATCAGATATACTCAGATCTCTGTGGTCCAGGAGCCAAATTAGGAGTCAACATAACCCAAAAGAGCCACTGCAGCATGAATTCATTGTTTCATTTACTGAAGTACTATTCATAGTTAAACAATATGACAGGAAATATTCAATTTGTGTAAATAGATCATTATTTTCACAGAAAATAAGCAAATTACTTCATGCAACTTGATAACTGAAATTGATTAATATTATAACAAAAGCATCCTGATTAATTACTTGGATTGTTTAATAATTAAATCACACTGTTTTAATATCCTGTGTGGCAAAGAAAAGCAGAAGGCACACAAGAGTCAATTATAGCTTAAAAGCTGCAGTTTAAATGTCACTGATCTACACTCGTTGTAGGAAAAGTCACTGAGCAACTGTTACAAGCTGTGTCCCTCAGGTGGTTCGAAGTCTACAGTGATGGACACAGAGCTAAGTGAGTCCACTGTAGATAAATGGGAAATCTTTCTTATGTTCATTAGCAAGGTCAGCAGCTTTTATGCAAATAAGTAGCATTACTATCCTGCTGTGGAATGTGCAAACCCCACACTAGCAAGGAAAGGATTAATGAACTGTTGTGGGCTTAATCAGCTCAGTCCTGCAACACGTAGGCTTAAGAGGGAGGCCTTGAAAACTCAGGTGGATGATAGCTGGGAAGGAGAACACACCGTCTGTCCATCAGAAAAGCTTGGCTAGGATCAGCAAATGTTGTTAGCTAGTGTCCATCCCCCCCACCCCCACCCCAAGAAAGTGGTTCTGATGTGGAACTACTCTTCTGATTTGCTCCCCATGCCTTATTGTTGGGAAGCACTGCTGTAGATGTCTTGCCTGAAGGAGGGAAACAACTAAATAAAAATTTTTCTTTTACACCTGACTGGGACCTCAGCAGTGGCTGCCCAGGAGAACGCAGGCAGAGTTATAAACCTGGGAGGAAACCAGAAGAACCTTGTCCTGAAGATATCCATTGGCTTTGGGGGGTGACGTAGCCATTCTGTGGCAATGTAGATCTAGAGTAAATATCAAAGTGATGCCTGAGCGACAGCAGCAGCACCTGATTCAGGAGCAGCAGCACAAACAGTTTTGATTTTCTTGCAGCTTCCAACTAAGTGGTGGGCGATTAACATGTGAAGCCCATGAGCCAGCCATGATGATGCTAACTGTGCTAGTGAGGGTCACCAAGAAGGGCCCAAAGGATGACAGTGAGGCCTTTCTAGAACCTTTCAAATTGATAGTTGTGGTGGCACTGTGGCTGAGTGTGAACTAGGGTATCCTGTTAGCTCCTTATTAGATGCTGGCAATGTGGGCCACATACTCAGGGCTTGGTGCAATGGCTCTCTCTCAGACACCGAGGGAAAATCTGCTTTAGGCAAAGGCGTTTAGCTATGCACAGGCTTGGACACAATAAAGCCAGACAGCTGAGCCCCATCTGGATTACAGACCCTTCCATAGCTAGGACCCACTTTGGCCAGTAAAAAAGCATTGATACCCACTGATTAATCCATCTCCCTATTCTTATGACCCTAGGTGCCCACATTCGGTTACATGGAACCTTGACCGCCAGGTTCCAGTAGTGAAGTACTCCAGATACCAATTTTGTCCTCCAACATTTAGAGCAGGAGTGTGAAACTCAAGCCCTGTAGGCTGGATCTAGCCCACCAAGGGTGCTGATCCAGCCCACAGAGCTGCTGCCTGGACTGTTCCTGGGAACTCTTTGCAGCAGCGGCAGTGAACAGCAAAGACAGGCTGCCAGCAGCAGAGCAGGGCTTAGCATGCTTCTGACTCACTCACATGATCCTAGTCAAAGCACAGGGGAACAAAGGAAGCGCTCCAGCCAATCTTAGCTCAGCTCCACTGTGGTCTACCAACCAACCAGAGTCTCAATCACAGCAGGCTGGGCTGGGCTTCTGAGAGAGCCACTGCACCACCACTCACCCCAACTTTTCACTATCAGTGAGTCAGTCAGCATGCTAATTTGACTGACAGCATCTTGCATGAATCAAAAATAAGAAAGGAAAAAGTAGCAAGGGCTCACACGGGAACAAGTCAATCACAGACCAGTTGGGACTGAGCCCAACCACAGGACAACATATTGAATGACTTGACAGTGATGGGCAGGAGCCCACCCTGCCTGTGGTTGTGACTGTGACAGATTGATTGATTACCTGCCATTACACAATAGTGGAAGTAGAAAGGAAAGGGGTGTCTGGGAGCTGCCAACAGGAGAGGGTCTGAGAGCCAGTGTGGGGAAGAAGAGTCCACGGGGCAGGGAAAAGGGAAGGCGTCTGAGCCTGCACGGTTGGGGAGGGGAAAGGGGAGCCCATGCCACTCTGAACATAGCAGGGGAAAGGGTTGGGGAGCCTGTGACGATACACGGTCCTAGTCAAGTGTCCTGCCCTCCAATGTGGCCGCCAGCACTGAATGAGTTTGACACTCCTCATCTGGAGAGAAAGTTCCAGCAGAATATCAAGAGGCACAGGTGGAGCAGCCAGCATGCCTGCATCCATCTATGGCTTCATTTTCATGCCCAGATCAGTTGTATTGTCCTCTCTTCCTTCTACAGGTAATAAAAGAGCTGTTCAGAAGGAGCTGATGCACCCTTCAGATTCCATTGGAGGAAGTGCAGGACCCAACAAAGGATTGTATTAGACATTTTACAATCAATGGCTTCTGCCAAAGTAGCCTTACCTATGAATTAAGTCATTTTGAACCCAGCTGAGGACATTTGACAGTCATGGGCCACCTTTGTGCCTATCCCAAAAAGAGTTAAAAAGAGATATTTTATAATTGCCTAAAGGGACAGAATAGTTATTTTCTCACACCAATTTATGTGCTGTCCAGAAGGCCATTGCACAGAGTAGAGTCCATTATCCGAAAGCTACCCTCTGTGATAAAGAGGCCAACAGGCTTGAAATACTGAGTCAAAAGAAATTCTCTTCAGCCAGTCTTCTCTTCAAGATAATGAACTATGAAGCCTTTGGGTCTAAGTATGACTTCCTCAATTACAACAGATTGGTAAATTTTCCTAACAAACTGCCCCCAGAGCATAGCAGTGCTTGATGAGGGGAAGCTGCTGGCCAGGTCATTATCACAGTCACCACCTGATCACATGGTATCCTGCTCATTATCGTAGAATCATAGGGTTGGAAGGGACCTCATGTGATCATCTAGTCCAACGCTCTGATAAAAGCAGGACCACGCTCACTAAATCATCCCAGCCAGGTTATTGTCTAACTGGACATTAAATATCTCCAAAGACAGAGATTCCACCACCTCCCTAGGCAACCCATTCCAATGCTTCATCACCCTCATAGTGAGAAAGTTTTTCCTAACTTCCAACCTTGACCTCCCCACCTGCAACTTGAAACCATTGCTCCTTGTTCTATCCTCTGTTACTACTGAGAACAGCTGAGCTCCCTCCTCTCTGGAGCACCCCTTCAAGTAGCTGAAGGTTGCTATCAAATCCCCCCCAGTCTTCTCTTCTGCAGGCTAAATAAGCCTACTTCCTTCAGTCTCTTCTCACAAGTCATGTGCCCCAGCCCCCTAATCATTTTTGTTGCCCTCCGCTGGACTCTTTCTAATTTGTCCATGTCCTTTGTGTAGTGGGGAGCCCAAAACTGGACACAGTATTCCAGATGTGGCCTCACCAGTGCCGAATAGAGAGGAATAATCACATCCCTTGATATGCTGGCAGTGCTCCTACTGATACAGCCCTGTATGCCCTTAGCCTTTATGGCTACAAGAGCACACTGTTGACTCATATCCAGCTTCCCATAACCCCAAGATCCTTTTCTACAATACTGCTGCTTAGCCAATCAGTCCCCAGCCTGTAGCAGTGCATGGGGTTTTGCCATCCTAAGTGCAGGACTTTGTACTTGTCCTTGCTGAACCACATGAGATTTCTTTTGGCCCACTGCTCTAATTTATGTAAATCTCCCTGAATCCTGTCCCTGTCCTCCAGCATATCTACCATTCTTCCCAGCTTGGTGTCATCTGCAAACTTACTGAGCGCGCAATCTATCCCATCATCCAGATCATTAATGAAGATGTTGAACAGAATGGGCCCCAGGACCGACTCCTGGGGCACTCCACTTGTTACTGGTTGCCAGCCAGACACTGAGCCATTGATTCCAACCTGCTGAGCCCATTGATCTAGCCAGTTTTCTATCCACCTTACAGTCCATTCATCCAACTCATACTTCCTTAACTTTCCGACAAGAATGCGGTGGGAAACCATATCAAAAGCCTTGCTAAAGTTGAGGTATATCATGTCAACAGCTATTCCTGCATCCACAAATCCGCTCATCTCATCATAGAAGGCAATCAGATTAGTTGGTCACAATTTGCCCTTGGTGAATCCATGCTGACTTCTGATCACTCTGTTTTCCTCTAAGTGTTTCAGGATGGATTCTCTGAGGACCTGCTCCATGATTTTTCCAGGGACTGAGGTGAGGCTGACTGGTCTGTATTTCCCTGGATCCTCCTTTCTTGAAGATAGGTACTATACTGGCCTTCTTCCAATTCTCCGGGATCTCCCCAATTTGCCATGAGTTTTCAAAGATAGTGGCCAGCGGCTCTGCAATCATATCGGCCAACTCCCGCAGCACCCTTGGATGCAGTTCATTTGACTCCAGGGCTGGCTCAAGGGGCTGTGGCGCCCCAAGCCAGCTTTTGCTTTAGTGACCCTCCGGGGGTGGAACCCAGACTTCACTTCCTGGGGTGGTAGCGGCCAGCCCAGACGCAGGGCAAGAGAGCAGAGCCCCGCTCCCTGGCCAGCCTGGAGTCACTGGTTCAGGGTAGGGAGGGGTGGAACAGGAGTGCAGGGTCTGGTTTCTCAGCTGCCCTTAAGCCAGTGGTTGTCAAACCTTTTTCCTTGGGACCTATTTCTGGACCCCTCTGCCATGTGGTGACCCTCCACTGAAAAAAAAAGCAGCTGCCACCAGAAAATTGAACTGTGACCATGGCTGGCGGGGGGGGGGGGGTCGGGAGTGGCAATCCCTCATGGCTTTCATCCTTTCTCTTGAGGCTTCTATTGCATCTCTGAAATCTACGCATCTAATTTGAGATCACCTACGTGGAACATGCAGAGGGTGATCCTACGTGCCATACTCCTGTCTCATATCAGGAAGTATGTCAGGTCTCTAAAATTGCATGTAGTAGCCTGGAGTGTGCATGTGGGAGCTCCTTGCAAATGGCGGGGGGGGGGGTGGCGACTGGATGAAGAAATGAGATGGAAGTGCTGAGACAGAGGAAGCAGAAGAGAGCCAATGCCAGGCTGGAAAGAAAGGTAATCGAAGATCCTGTCTGTTGCTGAGCCTGTCCAAGTCCCTCCAGGTCCTGCTCCCTTCTCCACTGCCAAATCCCAGGAACTGAAGCAGCCCCTCTGAGTTCTGCTTTCACCTCTGCACTTCATCTGCTCCCTGAGTCTGCAGGAGTTTCCATGAACACACAATTGTCCACAATATTGTGATTGAAGGGGTGCTCGCCCTCTTTGCTTGGTCTCATGACCCCTGTTACTGTCAGTGTGCATAAGGCAGCAACACAATGGGGCTATCCACTCCCCCCTTCAGACTAGGACCTTGTTATAACTTCTCCTTCCAGCAGATACATCCGTGAGTTGGATTTTATTCTGTTACTTGGGCTTTCTCATTGTAGAAAAAATACCATACTTTGTAACACAGGCTCCTTCTAGAACAGTTTGCTTTTCTCTTCTCTTTTTAATTATCAGTCAAAAAATCTCTGGAGTTTTGATTAAAATCTACAAGTTATAACTTTTGTTGCAAGCAAGGGAATTCTCAACCCACTGAAAAAAGAGGCAAGTCCTAATTTGCAAAAACAACTGCAATCCACATATCCCAGAAATGGTGGAATAAGGGGGTGTTCAAAGGGTTTTCTTCTCTTCATTGGGTCTATTGATAAAAAACACAAAGGTTGCTTGCCAGTGACCTCAGTCCTTTTCATATGAATGAGAGAAGCCCATATTGATACTGACTTAGAGAGGAGGCATAGAGGTTGTTTGAACAACAATTAGCACCTCATTCTTAATCCTAATGACTCACCTGTGTTGCAAAGCTCTTTATTGAAGGCTGATACTGTGTTACAACTAACAGGCTGCATGAACTCTCCCTTAAGCAACTTTCACCCTGAACCACTCCTCTCTCTGGCCTCACAGTAGAGCCAGCCCTGTCTGGCCCCATAGACTTGTGCACATCTAACTTCTTAAAGTAATCCCTAACCTGACCTTCTATCACCATGGGCCGCTATCCTTCTCTCCATTCTGCATCACCCCGTGTAGCAGCCTGGGAGCTTACCCCACCTGTGAAGACTGAAGTAAAAAAAGCATTGAGTACTTCAGCCTTTTCTGCATCATTCACCACAGGGATACCTACCCCATTCAGTAAGGGACCTACACCATCCCTGATCCTCTTCTTTTTGCTGACATACTTGCAGAACCCCTTCCTGTTATCCTTCACATCTCTTGCTAGTTTCAACTCCAATTGCCCTTTGGCCTTTCAGATTTTATCCCTGCAGTCCCGAGCAATACCTTTATATGCCTCCCCAATCATCTGTCCAAGTTTCCAGTTCTTATAAGCTTCCCTTTTAAGCTTTAGCTCACCACAGAGTTCTTTCTGTACATTGGTATGCTATTTTCCTGTGCCCTTAGCAGGGTTTCTTTAAAATACAGACAATCTCGGTTGTCATGAGATGAGTCTCCAGGTTACAGACATCTGGGTTTCCTAAGAAAGTTCAGGTGAGAGTGGAGGACCCCTCTTTCAAAGGAAACACCCTCTTTAATGAGAAGACCGATGAGACATGATACTTGCTGAACAATTATCTTGCTTCTCTCTGCTTTTTGGGTATTACACAGGGCCGGCTCAACCCATGAGCAAATAAGGCAGTGGCTTAGGGTGCCACTGCCTTTAGGGGCAGCCACGGTGCCACTTGGGGGTGGAGTGGGCCAGCTCAGATGCTGGAACCATGTTGTCTCCCCTCCCGAGCCGGCCACTCTGCCCCAAGGGGTGGAGCAGGCTAGCCCATGGGATGGGCTCCTCTTTCTCATCCCACCTCTGGGCCAGCCCTCCATACCCCTTGGGAGGAACGGTCAGCCAGGGGAAGGGCAGCAGAGGGGAGCCCCGCTTCTGGGCTGGCCAGCTCCACCCCCAGGCTGGCTGTTCTCCACCCTGGGGGCAGGGCAAGTTGGCTGGAGCAGAGGCCAGTTTCCGCACCCTGAGGCGCAAAACCAAAAGATAGCTCAGGATGTCACAGCCCCTTGAGCCGGCCCTGATTATATACCTCTCCATCATGGAGGAAAATCTCAAGACTACAACAGCAGGGATCCTGGCCGCTGACCAGAGCCATTGTACTATCAATGGGCCTATAAGCAACCAAGAAAGTGCCATAGGCTGCAAAAAGGTAGGTGCACAACTCAGTCATCATCTTCCGTCTAACCTCATCAGTGCCCTGAAAAGACATTTTGACAGCTCAATTAAGAACTGTCAACTAGTTGTTCTATCACCATCTTTGCCATGTGGCAGTTGCCTAGCATATTTCTTTCCATGATGGCAGTCCTTACCTCAGACTTATGGGTTCAGGACATTATTTCTAAGACTATACTACTGAGTTGCAGTCCACCTCACCTCTTAAACCCAGTTCCCTGTCTTTCTTCAAGTAAACCTTTCATAAGAGGATTCTCAAACAAGATGTGCACTCCTTGATCTAGCTAGGAGCTATAGAACCTGTACTTCTCAAATACAGCAGAGAAAGTTTAAGAAGACAGTAGGTGGAAACCAATCTTGATCCTCAAACAGCTGAATGTCTTCATCCATTATATGTTATTCAAGATGGTTACACTGGCTTCCATAATTCCATTGTTGAATGAACAACGGTTGTTTATTGATTTCACTCTGAAGAACTCATTTCCACATCAGTATACATCTAGTGCACATGAGCTTTCAATGCTTTATGGTGGGCACAGACCACTTCCAGTACAAGATACTCTTCTTTCAGCTAACAACAGCTCCAGGCATATTCACGAAAGTTGCAGAAATGGTAGTAACCCACATGTGCAAGCTCAGTTTGTAACCTGTCTGTGTCTAGGGTAGCCCACTTGAAAATGTCAAGGTCATGGAAAGCTGCAAAAAAAGGTGAATAGATTCTCTCAAACTGGTAACTAACAGTTCAGTTAGATTCCACACTAGTTACAAATAATGCTTCTGATTCCCCACACTAGTTATCAAGGAACTAAACATAACAATTACACAACCCCCTTTACTGCATTTCCCTCTCTGGCACCTACTCAGCAACTATGTCCGATAAAGAGATAAGTTATTTAAAACTCTATTCCTGTCACCAAAATCTTGTCCCGACCCCAAAAGTCAGTCACATTAACAGATCAATAAAAGTTTGGATCTTACCCAAAATACCACACTGCCAGCCAATCCTTTAGTAACTAAACTAAAGGTTTATTATAAAAGGAAAGAAACAAATGATAAGGGAAAATGTTAAATGGTCAAAACAATATGAAACAGAGAAATCAGTGAAATGGCTGGGGGGAAAGAGAGAGAGAGAGAGAGAAAGTGTATGTAATACACACACACACACACACACACACACCAGATTCTCAATAGAATTCTGTAGTTTGCAAACTTGCATAGTTTCTCTGCTGTACACCCAGTCCTTTCACAGCTGCAGATGAGTTGATTTAGAGGTAAGAAGCAGAAATGAAGGTGAGATGGGTGCAGCTGCCTTTTATATCCCTTTGCCACCTGGTTTGCCCCAAACTCAGCCACACAGCACATGGTATGAAAAAGCCACTATCTCCCAGCTCTGGGCAGGTTCCATTCCCCCATGTCCTGGTGACTCATGAGGTGTAACCCCTGGATTTTTTTTCACTGGATTCATAGTACCTCTGGCAAAACAAATGAGGAGTCCTATGGTACTTTTAGAGACTAACCCAATTTATTTATCACATAAATTTTTGTAGGAGAAATCCCTGTTTGTCAGATGCTTGAAAATTGAAATGAATTTCCTGGCAGATGTGCTCAGCAAGCATTTCAGTGAGGACAAGTGGGAGCTCCACTTGTCAGTGGTCCAACAAATCTTCCACCAATGCAAATATGCTTCTGGATCCTCTTTGGCAATCAAGAAAACACGAAATCTTCAGTTTGTTGTTCTCACAATGGCAAGGATCCAGACTTAAAGGGGGGCCTTCCTGCTTCCATGGACAGAGACATTAACATATGTCTTCCTTCCCATTCTCCTTATACCTCATGTTTTCCAGAAATACAGAGTGACAGGAACCCTAATAGCATCTTTGCAGCACACTCAGTGTTGGTTCACCTTGGCCCTGTAAATGACTGCCAAGAGATGCATTCACCTACAATTGTTCCCAACAATACTTTCTAAATATAGGGACAGACACAACCATCCCAATCCAACCTCTCTCTGACTCACAGCCAAGATTTTGGTTGAGCAACAGATTTAGAATTAACCCCCTTGAAAGAAGTGCAATCTGGTTCATAGAAGAAAACTTTCCATACATAATTGTTACTGTGGTGAGTGGAAGTGTTTTTCCTTGTGTTGCCAGAAGCACCACCTCTATCCAAAACAGTCAGAACTTCCCTGCTTCCAGAACTACCTCCTCCCCTAAAAACATTTCGACTTTCAATCAGCTCACTGAGCATGCATCTCATGCCTATCAATGTTTCATTCTTCTACAGAGTTTTTCAGTTATTCATGTTTTTATTTTGACTCACCTTGGTTCCTTAAAGGCATTATTAGAACTTCCCCTCTATGTTGACCTATACCTCTCTGGGATTTGAATCTAGTACCAGCAGCCTTATGATGCCACCGAAAGGCGCACAACACTAGAGAGAAGAGGAGATTACACTCTCTAGGGGCCCAGGCTTTTTATTTGGATCAGATAAATCAACACTGAAGATCTCCTTAACTGTTCTTTTTATTTTCCAAAAGAATGAAGGGCAAGGTCATATTTTTTTCAGAGACTACAAGGTGCATTTCTGGCTGCATCCTCCTTTGCTACGCAGCAACTCCTTCTCCATGTGATACCAATGAACACTCAACTAGGACTCAAGCTGTTTCAAAGCATCACCTCAAGCTATTCCTTTTGAAATCCGCTGAGCACTACTTAGAGTTCTGTCCTTATATTCCAGGCTCTATGCTCTGATTTAAGCCTTGGCAGATCATGCATCCTGCATTCAGCAGTCCTGCAGATTGTGGTGCCAAGTACTTCTTCACACTCTCCTCCAGAGTAAGCACATGTTTGGGAATCATCCACAGGGAATACCCTTAGGCCAGGCACGGCCAGACTGCAGCTCAATGTGGCTCTTGAATGAGAAACTGCTGCTCGCAGGAGAAAGCCAGAGGAAAGCAGCCCCAGCCTAGGAGTTTTAAATTTCCTGCCCTGAGCATGCTCAAGGGGGATCCCTAGCCTGTGCCTAGCCACCGAGTGGCCGTATTGGATACTCAACACAGGGCAGCGCTTGAAGCAAGGGGAGCGAGCCTCAGCCTGTGGCTAGCTGCTGGAGCAGCCAGGTAAGGAGGCTGTCAGCCAGGGGGAGCCAGCTTCAGGGCCTGGGGACTAGAGGGGGGTCAGAGAGGGTGGGGAGAAGCAGTGGCATGGTCAGAGAGGGTGGGGAGAAGCTAAGTTTTTACTGTAAAGGTAGGCTTAGTTTTCATGGTAACCTTAAGTAATTATTAGAATCTGACATTAGTAGGATCAATATTTGTTCTCTTTTTACAATAAAATTGAAGTGTGCAATGAATTTTAAACATTGTAATTTTGGAGTAGGTAAAACATAGCTATATGCCTCAGTATGGCTCTCTGTCTTAATAATCAAATTGTGTGGCTCTTGAGTTCCATATGCTTGGCCACTCCTGCCTTAGGTATTGAGGACAAAAAAGAAAGTTACTTATCCTACAGTAACTAGAGTTCCTAGAGATTTCTGATCTCTATGGCTATTTACAACCCTTCATCCACCTTTGCTTTGGATCGTTACATGATACATAGTAGAGCACTATCTTCTGGACTCTGTGAACCACTTATTTTCTTGGTTTTTACAACATGAGGTGGTATAGTCCAACAAACAATGCTACAGTAGGTGCTTGGTTGCAGTAGCACCTTGTAAGAGCAACAGCTGCTTACAAGCAACATTTTGCCTGGGAACACTTCACTTGTTTTGAATTGTCAACACGCTGCCCCATGCCTCCCCCCTCTGTCTCACAAAGCTCAAACTGAAGTTACAATAAGTAATCTTTGTATTTCTTTTTAATGATCAATGTGACTCAGGGATCTCTGGCTGTGTTCTCACACAGCCAGTTATTTCGATATGGTTGTTTCGCAACAACCGTATATCGAAATAATGCTTATTTCGAAACAACTTATTTTGAATTAACAAAATGTTAATTCGAAATGAGGAAAAAGGCGGGAAACGAAATAGCAGGTTCATACTGTGAACTTGCTATTTCACTTCCCCAGGGGGCTGCAGGCACCGGCGGGGTTCAGCGCTGCCCAGCCAGCGCTCCCCCAGCCAGCGACGCCCCTGCCGCCCACATGAATGGTCTCTGCAGGAGGCCTCTGCAACCGCACTGGTACCACCCCTGGCACCGGGCAAAGCCTTAAACCTGGTACCATCCTCTTACACGGGCAATTTGTTGGCGCATCTCAGCCCACATGGGGATGGAGGTCTAATACTCCGAGGCACCCTCCGATGGTTTATTCGGCCCGGTGTTCCCCTTGGCGGAACCAGTCACGGTTCCCCTCCACCCTAGCATCTGGGACCTGGCCTCCTCCCACTGGCAAAACCCAGGTTCCATCTCCCTGGTCCCAGATATGGCAGGTCTCAAGTACAGGGTCCCGGGGTCTGAGTTCCCCTCACTCACCCACCATGTGGTCCCACCTCGTGCTGTGGTGGAGGCAGCCTTAGGGCCGGGTCAGGCTCCCCATGATCCCCTCCCAACATCAAGGGATGCAAGGGAGTTGGAGTTACTGTGACGGAAAGTATACTCTTCCTCGGCCTTCCATTTGCGGGTCGCAAACAATCAGGCCCTAAGAAGCAGATACATGATGGACATGTGGGAGTCAATAAACAAATTCAGACATCTACTCCCACCAGAGGCCAGGGAAGAGTATGATGCCTTCTTGGAGGAAGGTAAAATAGCCTCCCAGGACCTCTTCTTGTCAGCCAGGGACGTGGTGGATACGGCGGCCCACACTATGGCCTCAGTGATAACGCTGTGCCATGCAGCCTGGCTATGGGAAGCCAGAGTGCCCCTGGCCTCTCAGCAGGTGGCCCTCGATCTCCCCTTCGGGGGCAACACCCTCTTCCCACAAGAGACCTCGGATGTCTTGGGGACCGCTCGTGACCCCTGGAGGGAGTTAAAATACCTCGGCCTTCTCTCAACGGGTCCTCTTCCACATCCTCCGGCCCCATAGGACCCCATAATAGACTTACCCCCCCACACCCTCTTCTTATTAGTTACTGGTGAGGTCTTAATCCTCACCACCACAACTTCAGTTCAAAACCCACCTGGGGGATCTTTCTGGCAAAGCCCTCCCCTGCGCAACTCCGGGGAGGGATCCCATCTGGTCAGTCAGCAGTATTGTTGTGATCACAGATGTGCTGTCAACCATCCAAACTCTGCCGTTGAGTGCCCTCTGCCTCGGTACCAGTCCTCCGAGCTGAGAGACAGCCCTGCCCCACCCCCCAGGTGAGGGCGGATGGTTCAGAGGTTAAGTACCCTCTCGTTCTTCAAGTAGGATTAGTGTTGGACACACATCCATACTTCTGCTGTTTATCCTAATACACCCAATACATGAGGGGGCTTTACCTTACCATTACCCAAGCCTCCTTGACTACCATAGCGATCACAATGGGGATCTGTGGTCATAATCCTATGGGCATCCCTTAGAGAACGGGTTTTGCTCCCAGGGTGCTATCACGCCCCATACACAAAGCCCCCCACTCCCTTGGGTGGCAGCTCCTTCACTTTTCGGGACACATAAAGGCTCATGGAACACACTCCAAACATCAAGGAGCGTATCGCCCTGTTGATCCCTGCTCCGAACCAAACAGGGCCCTCCCCTTTACTGTGACTATTTCCACACTGGGGAGTGTCACTCCCTCACGCTTCCCCGTGGCCAAAGACCTACCATTTCAATCACAGCCAGGTGGTCGGAGGCCCCCTTGTTGACCCTTGTTTCCTTCCCATAGAATGCATCGCTCCTCTGTCCCGAAAGTGAGGGGGAGGAACCTCCCCACCCTTCTTACATGCCATTCTAACCAACCCTTTCTGATTGTCACTAATGGGATTAGATTAAACATAGCTTGGGTCTGATTGACCCCACGGTCCTAAGGAGTGTGCCTCCAGCTTGGGATATGTTAACCCCTTCCTGAACCCATAGAGCAGGCATATCGCGTCCGCCTGTCAAGTACCAGACATGCAGGCTAGAACCTGTCTAGTGACACAGGCCTCTGATAACTCACTCACAGCTTCCATGCCAGCGATGAAACCCTTACACTCTCTGTGACCAGCTGGTTCACAGAGTGGTGAATGACTTGTTGAGGGGTTTAACCAACTGGGCCTCCACCTCGTTTTCTGCTTACCCTAATGAACAATGGCTTCTTTTCCCTCTCCAGGCCTGTCGTTCCCAGCTACCTGGAATGTGCCATGAAGCCCGAACATCTGTACACGGGGTTTTCTTTGATGAGGTGGACTGGTATTATCTTTCCCTCCTCTTTCTCCCCACCTCTAATATGCCCTCCCCCCCAACTCAAATTGGGGGGCTCACGGGTCACAGCCATCAGAGGAGATGACAATAATACTGATGTTCCTCTCCCATTTTGCCACTCGGTCAGAGCTGAACACACTTGTCCCTCTGCCTGCCTCACCAAACTTGCAGTCAAAGCTGTTCGTTCAGTTCACTGGGTAGGCAAGATGTCTTTATCCCCAGAGTTAAGGGTCCAAGACCTGTGAAGGGCACCCTTCTGGGCTTCACTGGTATGGCCCACAGACCACTCCCGCAGGCGGGGTACTGGTCTGGTCCCAGTCATCGTCTTCTCTACCCAGCGGGGCCCCTCTCGTAGCTCCTTCCATGGGGATGGCCATAGCGCTGTGGTCATCCTGGTCCAGCTCTGAGACAACCCTGTTCAGGTGTCCCGTGAGTACAGCTCCCTCTTCCTCATCATGCTCCAAGGGTTCTCTAACCCTAGTAGTCACTACTTGGTTTTATGTTTCCATCTTAGGCGACTACTAGGGATCTTTCTCACTGGATAGACCTCATATTATGCCCATCCTGAGATTCCGATCAGCCACTGTGAATTTGGGAGCTAGCTGTCCCCTGATAGTATTCACTCTCAGGCTAGGATCTAATGACAACAGCAGCATGCTCATCGACAATGTATCAGATGATGTGCAAATAGTGCAGTGGCTAGCACCTCTGCTTCACAAGCAGCAGGTCCTGTGTTCAAGCCCCAGGGGGTTGGACTCAATGGCTGTGTTCACACAGCACTTTTGTTTTGAACAAGTTAAACCTCACTTGTGGTCGAAACAACCTTGTCTCGAAACACTTGTTTCAAAACAACTTGTGTGAACATGTTGTTTTGGAACAAGACGTTCCGAAACAACAGGTCAAGGGCTGCCCCCTCAGCACCCTGGCCAGGGAACACTCAGCACCTTGGCCAGGGTGTTGAGGGGTGTCCCCTGGCCAGCGCCTGCACAGCAGGGCTGCAGGCACCGGCGGGGTTCAGC
>ML681984.1:27685478-27701257 GCA_007922195.1 Podocnemis expansa
CTGAGGAAGCGAAATAGCAGGTTCACAGTATGAACCTGCTATTTCGTGTCCTGCTTTTTTTCTTATTTCGAAATAACATTTTGTTAATTCGAAGTATGTTATTTCAAAATAAGGTGTTATTTTGAAACAAGTTGTTTCAACACAACTTGTTTCAAAATAACCATGTGTGTGTGAACACAGCCAATGATCTCATGAGGTCCCTTTCAACCCTACGATTGTGGGAAGAGGAAGAAAAAAAAGACATGCAAAAAAAAACCCCTGAAGTTCCTTAAAGGAGACTGCAGGATGTGCACCTTTGGGGTGGCAGACCTTTGCTCTGCTCCGCAGAGGATGCTGGTCCCTCCTTCTGTATATCCCATTTTCCCCTAGGGGCCCTTCCTTCGGGGAGTCCCAAACCTGACACACATCTCTGTGCATCACCAGGCCTAAGATCAGCGCCATACCGGTTGGGCTCTTTCCAGTGGTATGAGATCATGTAAGCCAATGTGAGCCTAGTCCTGTAGGCCACAGATATCTGGCACCCAGAATTATCATACCTGTGAGCCTACCCTTGGGCACTGCTTCACTGCAATCAACTCTTCGCCTCTATGCTCCTTTGTCTGTTCGCCACCTGCTGAATACAGAAAAGAAAAGGGAGGAAATAACCATAATTCCACTTCCTTGTGTCTTTACAAGGTTATTGATACTGACAGTCCTTTTCAACGGGGACCGCCACAGTGTCATTGTATGCTCACGTAGGCCTGGGATATATTCATCAGGCTCACAGGAAGTTTTTTCCCTGGTCTGCCTTGTATAGGGCCATTGGGTGGGTCAGGGATTTTCCCTTCCCCAGGCCAATCTGGGTGCTTCATTCCCAAATGTGTTGTATCAGGTCGTCAGCTGTACCCTGCCAGCTGTTTGCACCTTCCCCCTTTTTCCATCTAGGATGCAATAACTCTCCTAGTCCCTAACCTATCTCTGGTAGCCCATCCCTTCTATGGATGCCAAGCACGCCAGATTTATGTTCCCGTCAGGCTCATGGGCCACAAATGCTTTACACTGCCAGATCGAAGGAAACACGGCCTACCTCCCCTCCACCGCTTATTGCAGCATCGGTACCCCCCAGTCCCAGCCTGACAATCCTATGGCCTTCTGAATTTCCCCATAGGAGGTAGATTAACTCATGTTGCTGCCAGAACACTAACCCCTCTGGTACTCTCACGCCTCTGCCAATACGCTCTTAGGCAGAGCGGTTAGTCACATTCCTTGACTATAGCCACAATGCGTTGGTATCATGTTTATGCGTAAGGTGACCTCGGGCTCTCTTGCACAAATGTGACAATTGGCGCTTGGACAAATTGGGCCTACTTCTCTCCACTGGGTGAGGTCCTGCAATTCCAGGTTACCCTTGCCTGGATGACAGTCCTTAGGACGATACCTTAGACCTCTCGAGGACCTTGCTCGTTGGACAGCTACCCAAGTCGGAGACATGCCGTGCTGAAGGCGGAAGAGCCAACTCCACCCGCCATCCATCACCATGGCTAGCAGTCACCTATTTCTGAATGTATCCAGGCAGCACCCAAAGAAGAACGGTGGGTTACTTACCAGTAACCGTCCTTCTTCGAGATGGGCTGCTCGGATTCATTCAGATCCCTTCCCCCGTCCCTGCATCTGGAGTTGGTGACTCTTAGGAACTGGGGAGGGGTTGGGTGGCGGCCACATATATAGCCACAGGGTGGTGTGGGGGGCCGTGGCTGCCTGCCCTCCTCTGACAGGCTAGGGCAAAAAGTTCCAACCAATCAGGTGCTCTGGCATGGAGACACCTATTTCTGAATGAATCTGAGCAGCCCATCTTGAAGAAGGACGGTTACTGGCAGGGGTGTCGCTGGTGCTGGGCACCCCGGGGCACATGCCCCAAGTCCCAGCGCCAGTGCCCTGGCTCTCCAGCCCAATTGGGCTGGGGATCCAGGGCCTGGCCAGCTGCCCGTGGCGGCCCTGTCCCTGGCTGGGGATTGGGGGCCTGCCTGCCTGCCCGTGGCTGTGGTGGCGCGGGCACAGGCCCAGCCTCCTGCGGCTGCTTCTGGCCCGGCCCGGCCGCAGCCTGGCCCTATTCCTGGCCAGGGGGTGGGGCCTGCAGGCTGGGGGCAGGGCCTGTGCCTGTGCCCCGGGTCCTTCCCCGCCCCAGCGACGCCCCTGGTTACTGGTAAGTAACCCACTGTTACCAGATGTCAGGCAAAAGGAGGACATGTCCTCCTTTTTTCCTCCCTCCAGCAGGCATTTTAAGAATACATGAGTTTGTCTGGCTTTTTGCTTACAGTATTCTGGTATACCCTAGCACACCCTATTTATAGGGAGAAGTGTTCCAGGGCTCCTGAAACACAGAAGAATATTATATTAATAGTAAATTTTCTCCATGTGTCCTCCAATATCCTCCTTTTTGCACTTCCCTGTCCTTCTTTCCATGCTTTGGTATCCGGTAACCCTATGCTGGGCTCATTCATCAGACTCAGGCATAGGGTATATGGTAGCACCCAGCGTCCTCACCACTGTTCCCTCTAAGCTATGTGCGTGTGCGTGTGTAACCTGCTAGGGTGGGCTCAAATTCATTCAATTGCCCCTCTCCAGTGCCTCACAGAGAAAACCCCTGATGAAAGCAACTGGAGAGCCAGGATCCAGTTGTTAAAAGGACTCACTGCAAAGACTGCTCAGAGTTTCCATCCCACATTAAACTCTTACTCAACAGAAACGTAACAATGAACTTTATTAACTAACTAAACACACCTTATCCTAAAGAACCATAATACATTTAAACAGAACAGTAAGAAACCCAAGAGTCCCAAAGTTCAGGTGGAGTCACCCTTATCTCAATTGCAGTCTTTTAAGTCCTTAGGGCTTGAATGCAGAAGGAAAGCAATCCTCATCCTCTCTAGCTGCAGGAATCTTCAGGCAGATGCCATGCAGTCCTTTCTTCCTCCTGTGCAGCCAGCACCATGCAATCAGGTCACTGGCCATCCAGCTCTCAGTTCTGCTGCAGACAACTCCCCTGCAAAGCAGTCGAAAGCTGGGAGAAAACATCCTACAGGCCACTCCTGCTCAGCTCCTTTCACTGAGTCCCTTAGCAGATGTCCTCTGCAGCTCTCTGTTTGCTCCTCTTCAGGCTGCTCCTCTCAGGCTTCTCCCTGGGCATGCAACTCCAACACAACAATAAAACTTGTGGGGTATGCTCAGTGTGTTCCTTCACCCTCTTACCAGAAGTTTCTGGGCTGCAAAATCTGCCCAGCAACGTAACCCAGCCATAAGGGTCCCTAAAAGAGATTGCACCTATTTAGGCACATGGGTTACACGTGCGCACACAAGTCATGAAACCTGCACACACAACAAAATAAAGTATGTGCAAAAAAAACTCAATAGTGCTAATATTGGTGCTCAGAAAGAAACGTTTTTGTGCACACAAATTGTTTGTGCAGACAGTCTACAAGTAATTAGAGGGAACACTGGTCCTCACCAGGACTTGAAATTGGGAAGGGGCGTGTAGGGGTTGCTCACTAATTTTGTAGAACACTGTGACTAGATGACAACTGGAGCAGTGTTGGGAAATTCACAGGGGGTGCAGAGTGGGATGCAACGGAAATCCCTGCGAGCATCTCTGCAAAGTTATACAGAAACATCTTCTTTTATAGTTGCATTCACTACTCTCTGCATCGCACCGGCTCGGCGCCTGCCGCAGCGCCGCCCAGCTCTGCCCCGGGCACCAGCGGGATCCGATCGATGACTCGGCGCTCCTCGCAGGCACGGCTGCGCGGGGAAAAGCGCGCGAGAGCGAAGGCGCCGCCGCCGCTCGCTCTCTCGGCGCTCGGCCGTGGGCGCCGCTGATTGGCTGGGAGCGCCGCGGCCCGGGCTGTCCGGCGGCGGGTCCCGCGCGCCGCCATCTTAGCCCGGGAGAAGGCGAGGGGTGCGTGAGGGAGCGCGGGCTGAGGCGGCTTCTCCGCTCGTCCCCTCAGCACCATGAGCGCCGCCGCCGGCCCCAGCTTGCCGCCGCTGCTGGAGACCCTGGAGGACGCGGCCGCCGCCGCGGGGGAGCTCACCGACGCGCACCTCACCATCGTCAGGTGAGGCGGGCGGGCGAGGGGGCCTCACTGCCGGGCGGGCGACACGGAGGGGGCGAGGGAAGCAGCCGCGCGTGTGCAACAGGTGTGAGGAGCGGCTGCTTTTCTTTGGGGGCGCCGGCGGGTGTGGAACAGGTGTGAGCGGGGGGAGGGGCGTTGCCTGGTGACAGGGCGGCGGCGTGAGTGTGGCAGCGGGGCCGCGCGCGCCTCACACCCACGTGGCACCCCCAGGCGCCTGGGGGAGGTGTGTGTGCACGCGGTGGTGCCCGCTCACGGTCCCCTTCTGGCCCATCAATGCTGCTCCTAATTTTTCCTAGTCTGTGTGCCCAAAAAAATGTCTTTTGTGCACCTTTTCAGAGCCAGTATCCAAATTTGGGCACCCTCCAGGGAGTGTCTTCAAATTTGTGAGTGCAGCGAGGCGCAGGATGCAAATAAGATCTAGGTTTTATTTTGATAGGGGGATGGAAATGATTTTATAAATGGCAAAACCTTATTTGAAACGTGTTGTTTGAAACTGCCATCTTAAAGTAGCAGAAAAATATTAGCCCTCTTGAACTTTTGGGTGCCTGCTTTATTTTGTTGTGTGCACGGGCTTCACAAGCTGCGTGTGTGCGGACAGCTTAGAGGGGACGTAGTTGCACATTGACAAAGCTGGATTTTTTGCGTGGGGTGGAGGGAGGCAGCTGCAAAATGGAGAGGTGTTTGGCCAGCGGTGACATTCATGAGCCAAATGCTTGAGAAGTGACGATGCAAGGAGGCAAAGCTTTTTGGGACTCGCAGCTGTGTGGGGGAAAATTAGATAGGTCTTAATCCTGCAGGCATCTGTGCTTAGAGCAGTGTTTGCCAAGCTGGGTGCCTTGGCACACAGGTGCGCCCTCGGGCCTGAGCAGGTGTGCTGCGAATTTTTTTGGGAAACCTACTCAAAAGTGCTCTGGAGTGGCTCATGAATATTCATGAGTTTGTTTGAAGGCTATGGGATGGTGTGGCTCAAAATAACTAAAGGGATCAAGGTGTGCCACGTTAGGAAAAAAAAGGTGGGAACCATTGGCTTAGACTGAGTTTTATGCATCTTGATTTTAATGGTATTTGCAGGATTGGGACCATAACAGAGAGAGCAAATGGGATGCTACTAACTTAACTCTTGGCAAGCAAAAGCTTCTGTAGAGTTGCCCCTGGTAATCCTACTTAAGAAAAAAGTTGTTTCCTTTTTTTCTTGAAAACTATTCACAGATGTCTCAAATTGTGAATACTAAAATTTAGCAAAACAAATAAGGAGTCCTGTGGCACTTAAAAACTAACACATTTATTTATTGCTTGAGCTCCCATGAAAGCTCATGCAGTAAATGAATGTTAGTCTTTAAGTGCCACAGGACTTTTTGTTTGTTTTGCTGAGCTAGACTAACACAGCTGTGCTGTAGGAGCATATTAAAATATACTGGCTCACAATCTTACCATATAGCAGGGGTCTCAAACATGTGGCCCCTGAAGCTATTTCCTGCGGCCCGCACTGACACTATCATCACCGATATTTCCAATATTGTTGTATGAAAAGGTTTCAGTGAATCGGGCTAACGTACTAGTCCTCATGCAGCACTCTAGTCGTCTTCATGCGGCCTTCGTGGTGATTTGAGTTTGAGACCCCTGCCATATTGGGTTTGCTCTTCCATTTGGATATGTGGTGGGTATCGCTAGCAATTGAGCATGCATCTTTTTTCTAACACTTGGAGCCCAAATTCAAACTTTGATGTTGACATTTAAAAAAAATTCTAATTTTTCTTTAACCCTTTTTGATTTTATAAATAACTTAGTTCTTTAGTGGCAAGAGTGGCAAAATATAAAATGCACAAATACCCTGTACTCCTAGTTCACTGATGGGATAGGTCATATTCTGTTTGGGTTTTGTGGTCACAGGTTTAAGTATAGACATGTAATGCTTAAAAGCTGATTTTTTTCCCCCTCTTTCTAAACAATTGAGGGCTATATTTTTACTATTTTTTAAAAATAGTAGCATGTGAAACTGTTAAAAAATTAAATAATTGGACAGTTTTAATATAAACAATAGGGATAAAATATTTTATAATTACAAGTATCACTTACTTTTTTTTCTTTGCTTCTTGGAGTCGCCTGACTGGAGAGGAAGGGAAAGAATTCACTGCAGATGTTGGAAAACACTTTCCTCGGCTTTGTAAAGTATTTAAGGTACGTGTGTGGTGTTCACTAGAGTTGATTTTGTTGTAGGAGGCTTAGTAATGGAAGAATCAAAGCTCTGTTTGTATATTCAAGATCTGGGTTCAGTGTGAGGCTGGGTTAATACTGAGCTCATCTGATTTGCAGTCAAACTGGGTAAAGAACTAGCCTAATTTTGATTTTGTGAATTAAGGTGTCCAGTATATTGACAAATTATATTCTCCTGGTTTTTCCTTCGTATTATGGAGATTATATCTTCTTTTGCTACAGTTAGAACAGTTTCTCCGGATCAGTTTTTTTTGACTACAAAACTAGCTTGCAACAAACATTTGTTGGATGCTATGGTCTGGTTGGGTGCAGTTCAGATTTCCCAGTAGAGTTCACTGCCTGTTATGACAATTCTAATCAGTACTTGAAAAGTATTTTTTAAAACTAAAGATCAACTCCTGCAGTTCATGCCACTTCTCTGATGCATCCCACAGTGAGCTGCCATGACTAGAAATCATGAAAACTAAAAACGATATAATTTGGGGTGCCAGTGTGTAATGCATAATGGATGGAATAAAGTCAGAATTTTAAGATTACCGTATCTTTCTATGTAGCAATATCTCTGCAGTCTAATAGTGGGGATCATCAAGACGATAATACTGATGTGATATAAAGTGGTTATTGTCAGGTCATTTTATTCAGACTTCCTCTTGTGATAACCAGTTCATCTCTGTTTTAAGTGTGCATTATGCAGTTTGTTTAAAATACAATAATCGGAGTTACCTCTCCCATTTATTTGAAAATAATTTCCATCAGGTAACTTAAGATGATTTGGAACGCAATTCAATAACAAATATCAAGATTTTTACAGATGCTAGAAGTGTGTTGAAAACCCCAACTAGGTGTTGTAATTTTAGGTGTGACCTTCCCTGTGCAGTAGAAACTAGACACACATTTCAGTTTGCATTTAGGTAAAAGATTTCATCAAGCATAAGTTTTTTATTGTTTGAGGATTTAATTGTAACTCAGGTGAGCAGCTACACAATACATAATCATGCTTTGTAATTTGTGATGTGATTTGGAGTTTTATGTTGTCCTTGTTTTGTTTTGCAGGCACACATTTCTAGTCAAAACTCAGAGCTGAGCAGTGCAGCACTACAAGCTTTAGGATTTTGTGTCTATAATGCCAAGATTACATCTGAATTACCTGGTAAAAAAATATTATTAGAACTCCTTCTGTTATCTTGATCTTGAAATGTCCAGTAATCTTTTTGCTTAATTCTAGATGAAAGTTAGGAATTTTGAAATTATGAGGCAGATATTTGCAGGTAAAATGTTAGAATTCATTGTGGAGTTAGTTCCAGGTGATTGGAGTAGCTTGCCCCCAGTCTAGATAGAGCATAATTAATTCATTGCTCCCAAACAAACTTTATGCGACTTCATGTCATCACGTTAATAATACTGACCATTACCTTTCTTCCACAGTGCTGTACAAACCACTTTCAGCTTTGCTACTGTTAATGGTTAAAACACTCATGTCCAGTTTGGGATTGACGTTTGCCATCAACAAAGCAGTGAAATTGACTATGATTAAAGTGGTGCTAATTGCACAGTGGGTGTTTTAAGACAAACACTTGTTTGTTCTTTGGTGTTTCTTGTAACATGTTTTCCAGAAATAAGTGCGACTTTCAAGTTTATGGTGTTTCAATTTTCTATAGGGCTAATGTAGGTGGCAGGATATGTATGTAGTATTCTGCACCTTTTTGCTTATTGGCAGACTTTTATCCAGTCTTTCTTGGAAAGTTTATTTTATTTATATTTAATATAGTTAAATGTTAATAATTTTTGGTGGGTTTTGGAACTGCACAGCTAATCCCACGTTAGTGTTTGATATGGCCAGTAAAAGATTTTTGTGTGTGACCTCAGGCTTGGTAAGAAAATGAATAGAATGTACACAAACAGAATTCAAGTGCCATATATTCTGTTTGCTTTTTTAGCAACTGAAATACAAGAGTTGCTTTCAACAGTAAACAGTATTGCTGTAAAAACATCAGACAAAAACATACGCACTCGAGCCCTTTGGGTAATCTCTAAGCAGACCTTTCCTCCTGAAATTGTTGGGAAGGAGGTGAGTTTAATTCCCCTACCCAACCCCCCCCCCCGCCCCCTGCCCCCAGGTGTAATTAAGAGACAGTTCATTTAATTGCCTCCCTTTGTTTCTTCAGGTACCCAGTATAATTTCCACACTAGAAACCATACTTACCAAAGGTGATGTACATTCCGTGGCTGTTGAATATGAAGCATTAAATGTTGTCATACGGTATGTGATCTGTACTGGTAAATGTTTAAAACGGGCAATATTTGACCTACTTCAAAATTGAGATATGCCGAGGAATATTCTCAAGATTGCCCTTATATATTTGGAAAAAAAATCAGTATTATAAAGTCAGGTTTTATGAAAACTATGTCATAACTGCTTATGGATTTTTTGGAGCCCACTGGGCCTTTAGTTTTTAGAATATGTCTCTAGAATGATAATGTCATAGCTGATTTTGATGTAGAGAGAGATGCAGTCATAAAAGAAAAATCATTGCTTCTATTTTTAACCACTTGCATTACTAAAGCCAAACCATTTTTAAAAAAAAGTCTAATCTACACAACTGATACTTTTACATCTTTTAATTACCTTGGGAAATGAAGCTAGGTTCAGTGGGATGTTTCCAGCATTGCATGGGAATGTTTGCGTTCAAAAACTTTTTTTGATTAAAAATTTTAAATGGTCATTACAGTATTATTAAGATACTGTTTTGTAATAGCTTTTAATTACAAAGCCTGAATCTTACTGTTAAAACTTATTGAAAGTGGGTTACTCCCATTGGCATTGTTAGAAATAGAGGATTTTATGATTATCAGTGAGTGAATTTAGCATTTGAGAATGAAGTGTTAAGATCGTTTGGCTCATTGCAAAATACACTTTTCTCTACTAATGGACTGTAATTCTAATGTCCTACTCATGGTCTTGTATTTAAGCAGAAACAAATTACATAATTGCATCAAACTGTGGTGGTGTATTTGTACAAATGAGTTCAGTCTTATCATAGTCTTTTACTTGAGACCTCACCAGTTTTGATTTCATTTCTTGAGAACAGTGTTTCTAAGTGGCCAGCCTGAAAATAGGGACCAGTCCCTGAAATATCCATGACACAGGTTATGAAGTCAGCAGTTTGTTCTATGGAATCAAAAATGTTCAGAAACATAGTTTCTAAACTGTCAGGGAGATCCGGGGACTGGCAATGACCTGTCATTGAGCAACACTGCTTTAGGGCCAATTGAGTAGTTCACTTAAGTCACTGTGTTGCTTGGTTGTGCCAAAAATAAAACTTATAAAGCAGAGAATACTACTACCATCCACTAGCTACATTTTCGTGATGTGTGGATTTTCCTGTTTTGGTGTGGAGGATTATGTACTTATTAGAGAGAGGCATTTGACTCAGTTTCTCAATTTGCCTATAGTTATTGTAATAACATGTAAGGTTACTGTACTGTGAAAAGTTAGATTTCATTTTCTTTATTTGTGTTTATATTGTGCATTTGGCAATACTGTGGGCTTTATTAATTTCATTCTGCATAATTCACTTTTCCCTTTTGGTGTATGTATGTCTTTCACCCAACAAAAGAGAGAGCAAAAACATCCCTTAAAAACAGGAGACTGTGACTGTAAAATTGGCAGCTAGCTTCAGAGGTGACATTGCATATGTGTAGTTCCCAACATTAAATACAGCTTCAAAGTAATTGACTAGAAAGTTGATGATGACCTTTTAACAAGGATTCCTGTTCAGAGGCCCTTAAGGCTATCTTGGTTTTCTTTCTAACTAAATGGATAATTACTTCAATTTGCAGCCTCATCTGGTGCTTGAGTTACATCATGAAGAACTAGAACCTCAGCTTGAACAAAACAAGTTCAGAGGAAGTTGTTCAAAATGGAATTTCTTTGCTTTTCAATTAGGCTGTTAAGTCTTTAATAATGTTGTGAAAAAAGATGGGAAGAGGAACAATAAATTTAAAATCACCTTTGACAGACTTTGAGGGAAGTATCCAAATCGGTACTTAGTGAAACTCTACTCTCGGAATATTCAGGGATTGACTGGTGCCTAGTAAAACTACTCTCAGTATATCACTTGTTAGATTATCAAAGTATAAATCAAATTTATTAGAAATCGTTTTGAACAGCATTTTGTTAGTGCATAGTACTTCTGAATTTTAAATGTATATTTTGATTACATTAGTGAGGACTTTAAGTCCAACAGTAAGTGTAGTGGTTCTTTATGTAGTTAATATATGTGTACTTCTTTCCTGAACACAGTTTAATGGAACAGACTCCAAACCAAATGGGAGAAGAGGCGGTGAGGTGGGCAAAGCTGGTCATTCCTATGGTTGTCCATTCAGCTCATAAAGTGCAGCTGCGAGGTGCCACTGCACTGGAGATGGGAATGCCATTGTTACTTCAGAAGCAACAGGAGGTAGCAGTTATCACTGAACATCTTATGACCACTGTAAGTGTAAAGAGCTTTTAAAAAACTTACTATTTTAAAGAAGTTGTCAGAGTTCTCCTAATAATGATTTCTTTTATGGTCTTAAAATGTCTTTTAACTTTGTTAACCTAAAACACTTGTCTCTGCAACCTTGACTGTAAGTCCATTTCATACATAGGTTTTTTTTTCAAAGGATTTCTTAATGTGATAGAACTGAAACCATATTCAGTTTGGCAGTAAGTAGAAGTGTAACCTTTCTTAGTGTCCCCCTTTTGCTTCCACTTAATTTTGGAGGTAACTCTGTCTCTCTACCCATTAATTTTTTAATTTGTCTGCTAAGACCAATGAGTGTGTTAAGAACTGAGACCACTAGCTAACTTTTCCTAACTCAGTAATCAGATGGTGGCAACCTGTTTTGGCTGTTACCAGCATATGCTGGATTTGCTCCATAGATGAATGGCTCTGTATAATATTACCAGTAACCTGTGCCAATCTTGTAGAATTATCTTCCTTCTTTTTGTTAACATTAAAGACTAAAAGACAAGTGAATTAATGTTCAGAGGTTATCATGATGGGTATCTGGGTTAATGACTGGGACTCTAGTCATTGGCACAAAACACAGAAATATTGGAGATTTGTCTGTGAAGTTGTACATTAGAAATGGAAAATGACATATGAGATCTGCTTGTCTGTTCTTCTGGATAGTCAAGAGAACCAGTTTCAAAAGACAAAGGGGCTGAAGTTGCATAAATGGGACCTAAGTCCTGGTTTCAGTTGGGTGGTTTCACCTTCCCTACTCCTCACCCCAGTAGTGCTGTTCTTCAATTACTCCTTTACAAGCTCTGATAATGTAAGAGGTGATGTCTGGACAGTAGGAGCGTGTTGATGTGAAGTCATAGCTTACTTTTCTTGGAGATTCTGGGCAGTACTGTGACCTAGCTGGCTGCTCTAATTTTGATGGACCCATCGGCTTAAGTTGCTGCAGGGACTTCTTCAGTCCCAGAGACACTCAGCATGAGGAGAAAGCAGAGGTGGCTTAAAGCTGCCATGATCCCTTCCGCGTCCCTTGTGGGCTGCAAGTTTTGTGCTGTGCCTCTAACAGGCTTTATGTAAAGAAGTGGCACAGTTAAAGTACACAATATGGTCATTTTCTCCCAATTCTTGTCAATTTAGTGCATCTGTATTTTAGCACTTGTACTGAGGATTTTTAAGCTTAAGTACAACAACTTGTAGCTCATTTTATGTATTTACCATACAAATAAACTATAACAACCTTTTATTTGTCTTCAGAAAGTAATTTCAGAACTCCAGAAGTTATTCTCTGCAAAAAATGAGACCTATGTGTTGAAATTGTGGCCTTTGTTTGTTAAGCTACTTGGAAAGGTAAGCAGAAGACCAATAACTTTCCTTTTTAAGGTTTCATGTCCATAGATACTGACAGTATAAATGCTTCATTGTATAAAAACAGTATTATTTTACCTTTAGACACTTCATCGTAGTGGCAGTTTTATCAACTCATTGTTGCAACTGGAAGAACTTGGATTCCGTAGTGGATCACCAGTGGTAAAGAAAATAGCCTTCATTGCATGGAAGAGTCTGATAGATAATTTTGCTTTGAATCCAGGTAGATAAAAAAAAATATATTAAACAACTTAAGTTTAATGTCAAGCTAACCAGGAGAAAGGAAACCACTTGCTTTATCCCTCTTAATATATTGGTGTTCAATTATGTACAGGTTAAGTATTTTTTTTGTTTAAAAATGCACATTTCAGCTGATTGATGGTTCTTTCTTAGCTCATTCTTGTTGCAGGGTAGAATTGCTAAGTTTTGTTTCATGATAATTTGAGTCAAAACCAAATAGCAACAAAACAGGAGACACAGGGTTATGCTTCAGTTCCTCATTTGTGCTCCATAGATTGATTAGTGGGAATCGTGGTTAAAGCATCTGGAGGCTGAGAAATTACTTCTAAGATATAATCAGTACTGAGACTTAAAGTTCAGGATGCATCCTAACTGCTTTACAAAAGATCCTTTGCAGGGTCAGGCCTTACCGTCCATGATACTTATTCCGAAGGAAAATGAGGAAACAAAAGTGAGAGTTTCTTGAATTAGCCAACTTTCATTTAAATCCTTAATGAAGCATTTGTTTGCCATCCATTTAATTCATCTTGGTAGCAAGCAATTTTTAAAATTTCTGTGGATAATCAGGTTTATTTTAAGCATTTTTTTAAATTGATTTAGATTTTAATAGTTGCAGGAGAGTATGGGGGATCTGATGATGCCCTGGGGGATCAGACTAATTGTGGTAGACATTGAGATTTAAAACTTTAACAGTTAAAGCACAAATTGTAAACATCACACATCAAAATATATAAAGTAAAAATCCTTAAACTCTTAAGTTCTCAAGTAGCATTTTTTCTTATTTTGCTCATCTGTAAGTTTTGATGATCACCAATATTTTTATCAATTTTTGTGCATGGTAAAGTTGACATTTACCAATGAAAATCTAACCCTTCCAACAATGCTTCAGTTCTGCCAAATAAATGGCTGAAAGGATAATTGGTCATAATGTGGCTAAATTTTCCAGTACAAAAAAGAAATCTAAATCCTAGTCCTAGCATTCTGTGGTTCGGTAGCATACAGAATTTATCCCTACTAGTGAAGTCAGTAAATACATCTTATTTACTACATCCAACAAGCATAGATTATCTCCCACCATGCATCTGCTGAAGTAAAGATAGTTTCAGTCCTAGTTTGTGGGGAAACACATGCCATGTCCAGGAGCTCACTAGAAAGCTCTATTTGGCATGATCTACACTAGAGAATTTTGTTGACCCAAGTCAGTTTTGTTTGACAAAACAGGTGATGTGCACGCTGCAACTGATCCCTTTCCTGCCAGTAAAACTGCCCTGTTTTTTCAACAAAATAAAATAACCTCAGCGAGAGTTGTAGAGCAATGATTCCCAACCTGTGATCGGTGGATGCCTGAGGGGCTGCAGAGTTACTTAAAGGGGTCCGTGGACACCCTGGGAGCTGGGGCCAGATGACACCGCTGCCCCCTTGCCACAGCTCTGCCGCTGTGTGGCGTGGGCTGGATTCTCCCAGTGTGGGCCGCCACAGCGGTGACGTGCTATCTCCCTTGCAGCCAGGGGGCTGCGAAGTTTTGTTTTGTTTTTGTTTTTTTTTTTCCCTGTAGAAAAGGGATCACCAGCCTTCAAAAGGTTGGGAACCACTGGTGTAGAGCGTAGTTAGTGTGACGCAGTGACAGTGTAGACGCTGCATCTTCTTACATCAGCTGTGGGGCTGCTGTTGTCAATTTCATCACTCCATTCAGTAGTGGCTACAGGTCAACCTAAATTAAATTGATTTATTTTTTTAAATTTAGACAAGGCCTTTGTTGAACAGCCAGCAATGCAGCACTTTTCTGCTAACCAGTCTTCAAATTAACCTTTACCTATTAGTCAGTGATCTGAAAGGAGTTGCAGTGTTTTTTTACTTCAATATTTAGTTATTCTGGAGCTTGCCCTGGCCTTTTTGTTGTTTACAGTCGTCATGTGGAGGCTCCACACTGTCCTTGTCTTAGCTGAATGGTGGTGGATGGATGGTGAAGCAGCCAATGAATGCCCACTCCAAATACAGTGAGATGCACTCTGCACTGCACTCACAGTATTGTTTATTCTGTATTTGGCAGGTTCTGTATTTCTGAACTTGGTCAGACCTGCACCCTGATGCTGTTTTACCTTTTCTGGCAAGTCTTTTTTTTGCTGTCATTGTTCTGAACATTGCAGTCAAGCTAAGGAGTGAATCCTGTTTCTGTCCCCTAACCCTTCTTCACTGGATGCCAGAGTTGAAGGGTGTGGGTTTCTCTAAAGCAATTCCTTTAGAACCAGTTGCAAATAGGTGCTAGAGTTACTGCAGATTGAATCTATTGCCAAAGCTGCTAGTAAAACAACAAAAACGTGCAGGGCAGTAGCTTGGCAAATCTGGTGATAAAATAGTGGAGTGTTTTTCCAGTGAAAGGTTTTATAGATTCTTACTACCAGGTAATAAAAGCAAACATTTCTAGGGCAGCATAACTTTTTCTTCTCAAGGTGGATGTTCCAGTAGCCTTTTTTGCAAAGGGTAGTAATCTTACCTCATTTTCTAAAAGAAGCACCAGTAAGAGAAGCTTGGGTTTTGACTTTTCAATCCCTATAGCCTTGAGAGGATAGTCATTAATATTATATCAGTGCTAGAGGACAATTTCATGTTCATATTCAAGATCATTTCCTTTTCCAGAGATTCCCTCATTTTTCCCTCTTGATCTGTGAACTCTTAACACCACAAATGGAAGATCTTCAATGACTCTTCCTTTGGAAGAAGACAAGGAGTCAGTGCAGTTCTGCCTTGTGAAAAACTTGCAGTGAGACCCCTGTTTACATAAAAGCTTTAGAAAATAATGGCAAATTACTTAGATAATAGGTGAATCTTTCCAACTGGCTGAGTGTAGATGAAGACAAGAGCAAACTGTGAGGATTTTGGTGCTCATTTGCTTCCTGACAGTATTCTGAAATATGATACTCAAGTTAAACAGGAATGAATTATGGAACCTAACCAGACATAGACAGAAATGAGCACCCATCTTCATCCATAGCCAATTACGACTGGAGGAGTGTCTTAAAATATATCTTCTCATCCAAAGGCCATCTACTACGGACATACATGTTCAGGAATCTCTGTTCTTCTCGTTCTTCCTTCTACAAACTCTTGTATACAGAAATTGTTGGGTTTTCCACCCTTTGTGGAGATCATGGAATAATTATGCTTGCACTGTAGTCTGCCTGTGTATATAGTCTAGAGATAATCTAGTCTTAGTGGTTCTCAACGGTTAGTGAAAGGATGATAGGGTTGGGAGATACCAACAAGGAAGTGAGCTGTAGTTAGAATAAGGTTAGCAGTCATTGGGGGGGGGGGGGGGGGGGGGGGGGGGGGGGGGGGGGGGGGGGGG
>ML681984.1:27701357-27753263 GCA_007922195.1 Podocnemis expansa
CCCAGTTAAGTTCCATGCTGTGAGTCCTGCGTCTTTCAGAAGTTGCCTCATTTGCTTAAGAGATCCCCTTATTGATCAACAGTTTGCATTGTTTCAGTTGAGTGTAGCTATCACCAGATCTCCCAAGTACAGAAAGAGCCATTCTTTCAGGTTGTTAGGCTGGTTTCCATAGAAAGTTTTAAATATCAGGACAGAGATCTTTAACTGGATACTGTCTTTAAGAATGAGCCAGTGCAGGAAGTGGAGCACTAACATTCCATATGATCATGAAATAGAGCCTCGCTTCCATAATTTCAATACCATCTGTCTCCAGATCAGGTATCCACAAATGGACCTATTCACTGAATCTTGCGCAGAAGTTGAGGATGTATTCTGGGGGACATAAGTCCAGCAGTCCTGAACAGTTACATACTTTGTTACCAGATGCTTTGTTGAATAATTCATGTTCCTTTCTCTCATACTGCCTGAATCCAAAATACAGAAGAGCAACTGCACTAGGAACTGGTTGTCTGAAGAGCGTTGAGAACTTAGATTAGCTGTACCAGAGATCTGTAGACAATGTTCTTTTTCATCCAAATTACAGAGGTCAAATAGCTTCAATCCAATAATCCATGTGACTTGGATAATACATCAAGAAAACATATACCAGTTATTGGTAACCCAGCTCAATATTGACCTTTTAGTGTGAGATGAGCTCTTGTTACAGCAGAAAAAATGTGCAAAGCTGTATCTTAGGCCCTGATTGACATCTTCACTAGGCATTATAAATTAGATTTTGTTTTTCACTTATTTCTTCAGGGCACAATTCCTCTAAGCATTTATTAGGTATATTATCTATTAGTCAAACCCTAGTATTTCAGGTTTTCTTTAGAAGCTATAAAACTCCTTTTCTACTTTCCTTGATTTTCTATTACTGTATCCCAGTCTTGCTGAATCCATGATTAAGATTTGTACGGATGATTTTTCCCCCTTTTATTTTTTAATGTAACTTTTTAAAATGAAATTATATTTTAAGTTTTAAGTGCTAAACAATTTCAGAAGTACTTATTTGGGCAGGCTCTAGGTTGAAAATGGAAACTGTTTTGTCCTGCCAGTTATGTCAGTAGGGCTATGCACCTAGAAACTCTGCTGATGGAGAAGACTGACTTTTCTGAATTAGTGATGGTTTTAATTGAAAAAAAAGAACCTAGTAGTTTAGAATTTCCTTTTTTACTGTGCTGCAGAATAATGTAGAATTTTTTTATTGCATCTTTTAAAATATGTTTTTGTTCCTCAAGAGATATTGTGCAGTGCAAAAAGACTGAAATTGCTAATGCAGCCATTGAGCTCTATCCATGTGAGAACAGAAGCATTGGCACTGACAAAACTGGAGGTCTGGTGGTATTTGCTGGTGAGGCTTGGACCTCAGCTGCCTTCCAACTTTGAACAGGTAACAAATGGAAATAGTTTAGGCATAATAGTTGAACCTGTGTTCTGTTTATGTAAAACTGAAACTTGTTTATGGTATCATTTTCTCTGTAGCTGTTCGTTTAGACCCTTTGTAATCATTAGCCCTAAAACAATTACTAAAAGAAAGCTTTCACTCTTGTAGGCACTAAATTTGACATGCTTCCAAAAATTTAAGCTAGTAGGTTAATTGGGGAAAAAAATAATTTTTGCTGTTCAGGACACATTGAGGTTAGGGATGTAAATAACATTTTTAAAAGTACTTATTTAAACTATTAAAATTGTATTGGTTAAGGATTTAACCGATATAATTTTAATAGTTGGGCTGGCTGGAGCAGTGGTGGTTGCTGATGGAATCCAGAGAGTGGCCTCTGCCCCCCACATTTACCATACATTCATAGATTCCAAACAGGAGGGAAGGCAGCATCCCAGGAAGTGCTACCTGATGGTACTAGAGGAGGCCATGAGCCCACAAGGTAGCAGGCCACTCTGCTGCCATTTAAGGGCCAGACTTGCTCTCTGACATTGCTCCGCCTTCATCTCTTTATACGGAGAATAAAAGAATAAAATGGCAAATATTGTCATAGCATTTTCACTCTGTAAATCATCTCTCCCACAAGAGTTCACTTGACCTCTCATTTGAACCAGCAAAAATGAGAATTTGTTGCCGCCATTGTGGACTCACCCAAAGAAGTAACTTCAGCAAATTGGTTACAGAGCATTCTAGTCTTTGTATGATTTCACTTTGTCCAAAGACACTGATGTAAAGCAGATTTGAGACTAAATGTACTCTTTAATTCCTCTTCATGTGTGTAATAGACACTATCCTTGAGGTTTGGTGTCTTTGCAGGTTTGTGTCCCGTTAATCCAGAGCACTTTAAGTCTAGATTCATCTGTTGTGCTCCAAGGAACTTCCTCACGTGCAGCAGCTAATCAGAGTTTAGCCCCAGCAACTCCTGCACAGAAATCAGGTACATAATAAGCTGTGTTCCAAATAGAATTCATGTGCTTAGTTAGACTAAGCTTAAAATAATCTTGTGTTTAATATATCACTAGAGACAAGCGATAGCAAACAGCATGTTGGTATTGCTCATTCATACCAGTCTACTGCCTTGTTCAGAGTAATTTTCCACCTAGTTAAACAATGAAAAGTTTGTCTGCTTTAAGCCTACAAAACCATGCGAATCAGAGAATTCTGGAAAGAATTCCTTGGTACACCACATCATGTGTACGTTTTGCGAGTAATATTCTTTGTTCTGGGGATGTAAACACTAATTTTTATTTATAATTCATTTGTTGGTATTAATTTGTGTACTCTGGTTTGCTTGTCAATCATAAGTGGATTCTTCAGGCACCTGATGAGATTTCTTTCACATGTGCCATTACTGAGAGTTGCCAATGATGGGTTTGCAGTGTGGTCATCAACTCTTCTAATTTGCTGTGTGTGTGGGTGTGATGTGAAGTGTACCATGTGACAGGCCATTGTGATGTCAGAGGTGACTCAACCAGTTATTCCCAGGGAGCCTCTGACATCACAATGGCCTAGGAGTCTTGGCATGGCACGGATATATACTTTATTGGAGCTGCATACCTCATTGTAATTCATAAAGGTGAAATGGCTGAGGATTTAAAAACTGGACTGTAACAGCCAGTGAAACCCAGGGATGGTTCACACTGGTGATACAGCTGCCCCTTTGGAACTTGTCAGAATTATAAAGCTTTCAGCTGTTTCCAGTATTTCACATTGACTGTTCAGACAGTTCTGTATGTGGTGCTCACTCAAGGAAGAAACCATGGAAATCTGAAAGTTTACATGATGCATACGAAGTGCCAAGGAAAAGTTTCAGCTGACAATAGAACTTTTGCAAAAAATGTAATTAAAGAGCTATTAATCAATTAAAATAAATATTTCATAATTCCCTTCTGGTTTTCCCCTGTCGTTTTTGAGGGGTTACAGCTGGTAATGGAATAATGTTCTTAATTACTTTCACTTTGCCATCTAGTTAAGGCAGTCATTTAACATGTACTTCTTTTTAGTGAGGCTTTTTTTGAAAACAAGGTAGACTTTATCATTTATTTAGTGGTGGTAATACTATATTTAGTGGTGGTAAGCTAGTAATTTCAAACAGTGAATGACGTTTACAAGGCCTCTTTCTCAAAGCATGTGAATGATTTGAATTGGGTAACCTTCAGAAGAATGAAAACTAAAATCTCTCTAATCCACAGAAAATAAATAAGATATAACTCAGAGAAAATAAATTGTTGTTAAAAAATCTGTCAAAGTGGGATTTTCTCCCATGAAAGCTCATGTGATAAATGCATTTGTTAGTCTTTAAGTGCCATAGGACTCTTTGGTTGTTATTAAAGAACTAATATATCAAGAGAGGGATGTGACTGTAGAATACATTGGTTGAAATAAATTACTCTGATACCGTTTTCATCCTGCATGGATTATAAAATCATCGACTTGATTCTTTTAACAGATGTTGTTTGTTATTTCTTATGAGAATGTAAGAACCAAACTGTTTGCAGAGTGACAATAAAAATATTGTTACATTTATTATAACTTTATTATTTGTGGTACAGCACCAAGTGCTGGTGTTGGTGGAGCTGTTTTTAACTGGTGGCAATGGGGAGCTGGCAGGCAGCGGGGAAGGGGCCCAGTGGGGGGTGGGGAGCTTGTTCAGCTGCATCCATAACTTACTTGGCTGCGTTGTCAGTTTAGAGGGAACATGGGTAATAAATACTTCAAATTATATCGTCAAAGCTTTTCCATAGTCTTCAAGAGCAGAACCTTTTTTCCTTTTCATATCTGCCCTTTACTTCAGTGATCTAATCACCAGCTTCTTTGAATGGGAAGCCTCTCCATTTCCCAGTATATATTTGGTTGGTGATATTATAACTATGAGTATTAGACTGAAGCTTTCCTTTTATAGTGGTAGGGCAAGTCTAACCTGGAAATGTTGAGGTCTGAATATTGACAATCTTACATCTTGTATGATGGGAAATATATTTACCTATCCACTATAGGCAGACTTTATTCTTCAGCACTGATAAATGGCGTGCGTAATTTTTTTTTTTTTTTTTTTAATCAGCCAGTTTATTGCTTATTGTTAGCGTAGAGTCATACGGAAGGGAAGTGAAACTAAGTATGAGGCTTGGAAGGGAGCAAGTTCTCCTCATAGATAGAACTCTGTGTGGGTACACCGATCTGGATCTGGTCTGCATCCGATCAGCATCACTATGTGTCTGACCTGGGATCTGTGTGCCTAGTTTTATGTGTATCTGCATCCACACTGACCCACCTCGCAGCAGCTCTTGCTTGAGGATAGGAGATAGGAGTGGAGCATTTGCCTGCCTGCCTGTGTACCATAGCATAATTAAGAAAGCAGGGGCTTAATAAATGTTGCCCACACTGTTGTTTTTATTTTAGACAAAGCCATAGGGTCCTGGTGTAACAATCGTTACTTGTGGGATGGGTGCCTGTGATAGCTCTTGGACTGTTAGAGAGCAGCAGCTGCCTCCATAACTGACTTCCACTTCTTCCTGGATGAACTCCCAGATAGCTGCAGATCCGACCCCACACCTCCTAAACAGCTGATGGCCGTCAGCTCCCCGCCCTGCTCTGCCATGGATCAGTGTGGGGAGCGGCTGCATTTGAGCTGATTGATTGGGATGGCTGGGATGACTGGTGGTTGAGTCTGAACACAGCTTTGCAGGGCTCTCATCATAGACCTGGAAAACAAGATAGACAAAAATGCATGTTACCCTTTTGACTGATTTGTCACTGTTATTTGTTTTTTCAATTGGCTAAGAACTTTGAAAAACAGTTTAAAAAAATGGTAAGCAATCCTGAAGAACATTTTTATAGTTACAAATTATAAACTAAGAATATTCTAATGGAAACGGAAACTATCTTAAATAAAACATTACTAGTAGCTACATACTGCAGTGGGAATTTTTTGGTGAGGAAGATTGCTAGGTGTCTGGAGATTTGGGTTTTATTTCTGGCTTGGCCACTATGGTAAGTTTGAAATCATCCTCTCTCCTTAATTTGTAAAATTATGAGGCTTGGCAGATCCAAACAATATATAAAATGTTTCTTTCCATTAAAAAATGGTTCATTTGAAAATAGCTGTGACCTAGTCACAAGAATTTTGTTATTCTTTTCCTTAGGTTCTTACCTGTTTGGAAGTCTAGTAACTCCAAGGATAAGCCTGAATTCTACTGTTGCAGGAATCGTAGTGATCCCCTCAATTCAGCTTCTGGGAATTGAAATGCTGCTTCATTTCCTGATGGGGCCAGAAGTGTTGGCTTTTTCTAAGCAAAACAAACTTGTCCTTAGTTTAGGTATTTGCACTACATTTTTCAAAGCACTCTTGGTACAGATTATAGTTTGAAATGATTACTTTGTATTTTCTATATTTTTTCTAAACCTAGAAATGTACATGCATAATAGATATAAGAATTAATTGCAGAGCCTAATATTAGGAGTTATGTTTATCATGTGGTAATACAGAACACTTAAAGCATACACTCTACTTGATTTTTCTTTTAGGCTGTCTCTTGAAAGCTAACTAAAAATAAATATATATGCGTATCCACATACATTATGGTAGATTTATAGACAATGTTTTCTGTTTTCTTCTAGAGCCTCTCCAGTATCCGTTGATTAGTGGCCCATCTTTTTTTTGTAAGCATGCCAGCACACTCATAAATGCAGTTCAGGAAGGTTTCATTGCAATTGGAAAAGAGGTTCCAGGTAAGAATTTCATGGTGAAACAAGTTTGGGGTTTTGTTTTGTTTTTTTTGTTTGTTTGTTTGTTTGTTTTGTTTGTTTGTTTTTGTTTTTTTTTTAATTTTGTGTAGTTATTTTGAGAAGAAAGGAAATAAAATTTAAAAACTAGGGAAAGAAGCTTTTAAAATGATGAAATTATTAAAACACCATTTCTCTTATCAACATACCCAGTTTTGTATTTGAGGAGTCCATAATTTAACTGTTTTCTATTTGTATTGCTATTTCTTCTGTTCAATACTCTTCACTGGCTTCTATGTGTGAAAATTCAACTTGCTGTTTTGCAGATGCCATGCTAAATATTATATGGAAAGATATGGTTGGTTTTGTGAAAGCAGCTATTGAATCAGGTAATAATGCTTATTTCACATGTATTATTGGTGACAAAGATCGTATGGGGTTTTTAAAGATATGGTCCTAAAAGTATTTGGCTATTCAGTAAAATATTTCCTAAAAACCCCACTATTTTTATGACCTCTACAAGAAGCAATATAATTTTGTAGACTATATGTGATATAGTATATATCCAAATGATGCTAAAATTGTGCCACTTTTGCAGTTAAGTTCACACTATCAAGAGTATGGTTGTGCAGCCTAGCCCTGTAGTCATGGTATGCATCATATGAGTTATACGTCATGTATTAAAAATTGAAAGCATCAAAATATGAGCATACCAGAGTCTCCATGTTGTCTTTATGACAGAAGGTTTTCTCATCTTGCAGTCCACTTCCCACTTTATTCCACTCACTCTTTATAGTAAAGCATCTGACAAAATGGGATTTTCTCCCCTGAAAGCTCATGCAGTAAATACATTTGTTGGTCTTTAAAAGTGCCACAGTTTGTTTTGCTGAACTAGCCTAACATGGCTACCCCTTTGGAATTAAGCAATTTAGGGGTATAAATTGCATCAACTTCATACTGCAAATGCTAATGGAAGGGTTATGTCCTGGACAAAACATTTCAGCTTTCTTTACTTTGTAGAGGTTCAGTATGTAAAAAGTGACAGTGATTGCAAATATGACAGGCCATTATTTTCTTATCAGTTTTTTGTTTAACATTTTGTTGTGCTCACAGTAAAGACAAGGCCTTGGCTGTGTCTTTTTCAACATAGTTGAACATTTAATATGAATTTTTAACTAGAGAAGTCCTTCTGTAAAAATCTGAAATTCGAAAAGGAGACTAAAAGACAAGTGCAAATCATCTACATTAGTAATTTTTAAGGCTTCAGAATGGTAAAGAATTTGTAAATCTGACTTAAATTAAAAATAATGCACTCTGCTCTTCAGGACAGAGACTTTGTCTGTTATTTATTAAAGTACCTAGTATTTATAAAAGTTTAATACAGTATGTTGTATCTGTTCCTGTGAGTAGTTCATTGCATATCTTTATTATAGCAGCAGAGTGAAACAAAGTTGGCACAAGATACTGCTGTTCATGTTATGTATTGATTTTTTTTTTTCAGAAAATGTCCTTGCTTTATGATTCATTTAGTTGCAGTAAAAATAATTTTTAAATGGTGATCAAACTAATCATTGCTTTGTTCTGCCATTTCTTATGTCTTTACATTTTGATTGCTTTTTAGGCAATAAGAAAGAGAGGCAAGGTTCAGAAATGCTAACTGTATTATTACAGGCTTTAAAAAACATTGTTATCTCAGAGGCACTTCCGGTGCAGAAAATATTGGTAAGCTTATTAAACCTGTATTTTTATATTAGGTGTTAAGAAGATACCATTATTAAAAGCTTCTAGATTCTATCAGACTTTTGCAATGGCTGCACCAAAACATCTGATTCTAATTGGCAGAGAATATTTTTAAATTGTCTTTGGCCAAACTAAACAGATAGCTTTCATAGGAACCCTGGGGAATATTTGTCAAATGTCCACATCAATCTCGTGGTTTAAGTCATCTGTATCCTTTTTCTTTCCAAGTTATCATTACTTCAGAGAGCATTGCTTGTAAGGCTGATTTCTTTCTGCCACTAAAGAGAACTTCAAACCAGCTGTTAACATCTGGTTTCTCATTACTTGCTAGTTTTGGCACTTGCACAGAAATAGAAATTTATATGAATTCTGTTCTTTAACGCTTTCCTGTTTTCTTCCCGCCATCAGTCCCTTATAGAAATTGCAGTTAAAGAATTACCTCCAAAAGTATTAGGCTCACCAGCATATCAGGTTGCTGACATGGATCTTTTAAATGTAAGTAAACCCTTAAGGGTGTTTTTTTTTTGTTTGTTTGTTTTTTTTAAAAATTCTGTTAGGATTTGGAGCTTACTGCAAATTGAAGGTACTCTACTGTATGTAAGCCACAAGTTCCATATCTTGATGGAGTAATACAGTTGTCACTGGTTCTTTATTTTAGAATATCTGGAACAAGTTTTGCATACGCTTGTCACAAATAGCTTAACTGCATCAATAAATGAGATTAAAATGAGTTGAAATGCAGTTAGCAATGCCTCATATCTGAAGGATATTCTGAAGAAATTTGTTTATCAGAATAACCTCTTGGTGTTGCTGAGGATACTATTGCAAAGATCAGACAGTACCCAACAAGACTACTACATGGGTGTTTATATAAAGTTTGTTACATGTTGTAGATGGAGCAGTGTGTTGATTGACTTCATGTGTCTGAAGTGGGATTTTACCCATGACAGCTCATGTGATAAATAAATGTGTTTGGTTTTTAAAAGTGCCCACAGTCCTTGTTGTTTTTTTTTTTTTTTGTTTGTTTGTTTTTTTTTTGCTGAACTAGACTGTCAAAGCCACCCCTCTGGTACATGTGTAGTGTGTCATGAAAAATCTCCAGGGACAAGCCAAACTTAGCTTATTTATAGCTTACAATCAATAACAGTATGCTATATGAAAGATTTAATGTGATACCAGTCATTCTGGGAAGCAGATTCTTATAGCAATGTTCAGTTTACCTTACACAGAAGGTTGCCTCCAAAATAGGCCCCCAGACCACTTGTGTTTATGAGACAATTGCCTACAAATAAGATCAGGTCTACACTGACAGTAAAATTTGATGACAGTCAATGCGAGCTACGCAAGTTACACAGAGTAGCTTGTGTAACTCCTCTTCAACATGGTGTCTTCACTGTGCTGTGCATTACTGTCAACACAGTGCTGCGCCAATTGAGGGTGTGCTTTTATTAAGTCTGTTTCTGGATCGACTTATTTGATCTTAACTGACAACAAAGTCAATCTGGAAAGATCGATCTGACAGTGATGAATTTGCCGCCATCTGTGTGGATGTAGCTTTAAGAAGCTGTTCTTAGTCATTTGACGTTCAACTGACCAGTTCTTTAACTTGTTCTGTACCCTCCTTATCATTGTTTTGGAAATAACATTGCCTGTACTGGCCAGGGAAGAGACCTCACAGTTTGTATTAGGGCAGAACATTAAAATATTTTGCCTTTTGACACTTTGCTAGCCACTTATGTGAAATGCTGCGTTGTCCTATTTCCAGGTATTGAGAGAGATACGAGGGAATAAGAGTGAACAGCATTTCAGGGTGACACGATACAATTCAGTTTGTGTAACTGGCCAGCATTCATATACGCAGTGTTCATTCTATATGCTTCATACGTATTAATGTGGTATAGATAACTCATGTTGGCTAACAGGTGGTACTTGTGGTTGGGGCCAGATTACGTGATTGGTGCACTGCTGAAGGTCATATTAGTAATTGACAGTTTGACTAAAGATACACAATGCACTGCCCTCTTGGGAGTTTTTTCTGACACTGCTTGTCATTTAGTATTGCAGGATGCATTTCAGGGACACGAACATTAACCTAAATTATTCTATGAGCAAAGGATAAGCTGTCGCTGGCATGGTTCAGCAGTATCCAGAAGAGACAAGTTTTAGTAGAAGCAAGAAAATCCACTTCATTTTGAATAAATACATGTTGTATGTGTGTGCAGTTCCTTTGCTCACTTGTGTCCAACATATGCTATGTTTTCTTTAATGTCTCACTGGCTGCTATGGGTCCCCAAGAATAAATTTCCACTCAGTTCTCAAAAGGTATTGGTATTTCTGCCCAGTTTCCTGTACCTTGATAGAAAAAGCATGGGGACATTCTCCCCCTCCCTGCAATTATTTGAGACCCTCAAACAATTTTATTCAATTATCACCTGCAAGCACCAGTTAACTATCTGTAATGGGCTCCCAAATACCTTGAAAGTCCTCCATCTCTCAATACAGTACCTCTCTGTCTGTCAGTTCACCACCCTCTCCACTACCCAGCATCTTTGTTGTAGCTTTTCATTTATTTTACAATCCTCACGAAGATAAAGGCACGGCCAGAGGTGAGGATCTTCCTTCAGTGGCCAGAAGGTGAGGTATCTAGTTGGATGACAGTCCTTACGTCACAAGATTTCTCAGAAGTCAATATTAGACTAAATACTGAGAGGAAATTTCACTCTTGCATATTATTGCTTTGATGTGTCCTCTGTGCTTCTGTAGTACTGTTGCCACAACAGTAAGCTCGGGGTTTTATTAATGTGGTTAATTTAGGTTTGTAGAAAACACAGATGTGAGCCTCAGCCGAGTTACGGTGGACTAACAGATCATTATCTGGTTAGATGCCTCAGTAGCAGTGGCTACTTAACAAGCTTGTGTATGGAGGCATGCTAAGAGAGTATACATTTCTCAAAAGGAATCAGAGAAGAGTGCATTTAGGTGAAGAGGGAATCTGCTTCCAAGTCTATAGTAGTTTTAACATGATCATTTTAAAAAGACGATTCTTGCTCTGATTTTATGTATTAGTTGCTGTTACAGGGGTTGATTAATTTTTTAAATAATTGTTAAATACTAAATGTGTTTTGGCAATAATTGGGGAAATACAAAATCTGAATTCAGCTAGTGGTTTGGCAGTTTATGGGAGCCTTCATCCCTGGGTAAAGGTTTTTGTTTGTTTGAAAAAAATTGACTCAGGTTTCTCATCTTTCGTTCTATGAATTTGAATCTCTAGGCATAAGTGACCACTTTTTTGGTACAAAATTAAAAGTTCAAAATTTTAGTGGACTCTGAGTAAGTTCCTGGCCAATGGCATTACATTTATATTGATCCTATATATAGAATTCCTTGATTATTAATTTACGTTATTCTGATAGTGAAATAAACATTTTATTAATGAAAATATTATTAAAATGCTGATTAAGTACTTTTCTTTGCAGGGAACTCCAGCTTTGTTCTTAATTCAGCTTCCTTTCCGTAATAATTTGTTAGAGTGGTGTGTAACAGATGAAAGGTAGGTGTTCCAGAATACGATCTATTTGAGCATGTTTGTGTTTGCTTTGTTTGCTAAATCTTTCCTGTTTTGCTCTAAATCCGTATATTGAATTTAAAGGCTAGTCTTGTGAATCTTAAATATTTCCCTCCATAATTGCTTTCCTAATTTCTACCTGTTACCTATCTAATGTTTAAACTTCTGATTTTTTTAGGTTCTTCCTAAACTTGGAAATGCTTGTGGGTTGTGTTTTGTCTGGCCCTACATCTCCTCTGGCTTTCAGTGAGTCTGTGTTCTGCATTATTAATCAGTGTGCCAAGCAGGTGGAAAATAAGGAACATCTTTGGAGAATCTGGAGTATTGTAGTTAACCCATTAATTGAATGGATTAACCAGGTATTGTATTATACCAAATATTCCTAAGCACTTCAGTATGTGTTTTTTCAGCATGAGTATGTGATGACATAAAGGCAAGAAAGACCATATTTTGACATTTTGTTAAATTCATGGCTCTTTAAAAAAACAAAAACAAAACTTGCATAGCCAACAAAATAGGGTCACTGTCATCTGTGCAACGAGCTTATGTCCTTATTAGACAGAGATAATAAAGTATTATTCTTTTTTTTAGCAAGAGAGAAAATAGTTGTATTTTTTAGTTGATCAATAGTGGAAGCTTTCCAAAAGTAGACTTTAAAGTATGGTAATGTTCTGAAAAGTGACTGTCAACATGACATTGCTCATATTCTGAGGTATCAGATATGCGTAGTTTGTAAATTCTTCTATTGATTTCAATGTAGTTGCACAGATGTGATGAAAAACATAACTTGCCCTGCAAAATTTTTCTGGCTAGTGATTATGAGGAAAAGAGTCCAAGTTGATGCTTTGTTACATAAACCAACCTCTTTGTAAACTGATTTTTTATGTAAGGTCATTGACATACAATGAATATGGAACCTCACAAAGTCACTATTTAACCACTTTTTAGAGTAAAACAGCACAGAAGATAGATAGAAGAAGATGGAATAATGCATAACTTTTCAATAATTGGTCTGTAACATTTTCTACCCTTCAAGTCTTTAAGGGACGAGTCAAGTTGATCATAAAAATTATCGCCGGCGTTTTGCAGGTTGATGCATATTTGTTTGGTGAACTGGGCTCCTTTGAGCAACACAAATTTTAATCCTGCCAAATGCAAAGTCATGCCTCTGGATGCCACGATATAGGTCATAGTTATAAGGATTACATCCTCGATAGCAGTGACTAAAAAAAAAAAAAAAAGTGTGGATAACACACCGAAAATAATTTCTCCACTAAGACAGCTGATGTATCCTTGTGTTTATAAGTGGAGGAATATCAGTGAGAGCAGAGAGACACTGTTACTTCTAGAAAACATTAGTGAGTCTAATGCAGTATCCAGTCCTAATTTCTGTATTTTAGAAAGGGTGTTGATAAAGTGGAAATGGTTTTGAAAAGAGCTACGAGAATAATTGTAAATCTTAAGAACATGCTTTATAACAAGTCACTCAGGCTACTTACTTTTAGTCAAAAGAAGTTAAGGTGATTTGATCAATTTTTAAGTAGCTATATAAAGAGAAATTTTTGGCTGATGTTCTTTAATTTACCAGATAATCTTGTTGTATCCTTAGCTGCTGAAATCTGAAGTTAAATAAACTCACATTAGACAGAAAATGCAAATTCTTACCCACCCTCACTGTTAACTGTTGAAACAACTTACCCAGGGATGTGATGGAGGATCTATCATGTGAAGACTTTAAATCAAATTTCTGTCTTTCTAAAATCTGTGGTCTAGCAACTTAATCAGCAGTTAGAGGCTTGTTGCAGGAATTACTATCTGAAATTCTCTCGCTTGTGTTATGCAGGGGGTCCAGCTAGCTAGACAATACTAATGGTCCCTTCTGTTCTTAATACTGAGTATCTTTTAAAATTTTAAAAAGTAACCTAAATTACCAATAAAATCATGAGTTTTTTCCAGTTGAAATAAATTTTAAAATTAATTTTTTCACAATGTTAGATTTTCACGAGTGGCTGAAAGCCTATGCTATCATAATGGTGCAATCTTTAAAGCTGTTGGGGGGAGGGAGGTGTTCCATGAATTTAAAAATAGGACAGTAATAGACTGCAAATCCTACTGAACAATTCAGGCTGTGATACTGTAAATTAAGAGCTCTCAACCATCTGTTTCTTTTGCTTCACAGTGATTCCTGGGATCTTACAAAGATTCTGTTTATACTCTTGCTTCTTTATCTGACAGTGAAAATTGAATGGTCACTTTTCCTTTAACTAGCTGATGGCCTATTTTTAGATTCTCAAGCAAAGTAGAAAACAATACAGGCCAGTAACTAACTTTCATTCACATTTTTTTAAAAAATGGAATCGTCTTAATTTGTAAAACCTTTAATCTTGAATTTAGCTTTTTAAATAATCTGGATATCCTTTACTCCATGTAAGTTACTCATCTAATAAGTTGTTCTGTGATTTATTTAGACTAGTGAAGTAAACCAGGGAGATGCACTGGAACACAACTTTAATGCTGTTTACAATGCACTGCTGTTACCCATAAGCTACATTTTCCCTGTTGAAGAATTTCCACAGGTAAGAAATAAAAACAAATCTTAATTTCTATAAAAATGCAATCTTTCTAGTAAACATTAAGCATTGGTTACCTAGTCTTCCTTTGGGACTAACATACTGAATCTTATTTATGCCAGTAAAGCGAGTTTCACATCAGCTCATATCTGTTTACTTGTTAATTTTTCTCTTCATAGAAGATTCTTAATTGAGCATAAGTTATTACATTTTTTAGGTTTTCTGTGTACCTGAAAGTCTTTGAAATGAGCACTATGCTATTTATGCAGTTTAAAAAGCGCTAAGAGGGGCCTATGATGGAGAGCTATAGAATCACAAATGGTATGGAGAAAGTGAATGAGAGTGTAACACATGAACCAATGAAATTGATAAGGAAGTACTTCACACAACACATAGTCAGTCTGTGGAACTTGTTATCAGCGGATGTTGGAAAGGCCAAAAGCATAACTGGGTTCAGGAAAGAATTAAATATGTTTGAGGAGGATAAGCCCATCATAGACTGTTAGCCCAGGTGGTCAGGGAAGAAACCCCATGTGCTTGGCATCTCAAACCCTATTGCTGCCAGAAGCTTGGACTGCATGGTGGGTTGGATTTGTTGATAATTGCCCTGTTTTGTTCATTTTGTCCAAAGCATCTGGCATAGGTTATTGTCGGAAGACAGGGTACTGTGCTAGGTGGACCATTGGTCTCACGCAGCTTGAGCATTTTTACGTTCTTAAAAATGAACTTGTCGTCTTGTTTGTATGGTGTACTCTTAAGGTTAATGTCCAGGCATTTTGTAGTCTTTTGATGACAGATGAGCAAAATTTGTAATCACAGGGTTTCTTATCTATGCATAAATATTTAGATTGTAAAGCGTGGCTGTTTTGTTAATAGAAATGTGAAAAAGTTTCCCCTGTTAGAAAAATGTAGGTGAGTCTTCAGTAACTTAGCATTATCCTGTTGACAGATAGGGAAAGGAATGCAAGAAAGACAGAACCAAGATTCTTAGAATTTACAGATCAATTAGACTTGGAGGACCTCTTGCAAACACCCAGATCAAACAGCTTGCCCACCTTGACTTCTGACACACAGAAGGAAGATTGTGTAATTTGCTGTTCTGATTTTTTTTATGTATAACTTATTTTGTTTTGGTTGTTAAAGCCCACTATGAAGTCCTTGTTGCGTACCTGGTCAGAGCTATATAGAACATTTGCCCGCTGCGCTGCTTTAGTGGCAACAGCAGAAGAAAACTTGTGCTGTGAAGAACTATGTGCCAAAATATCTGGACTAGAAGAAGATGAAGCCCTAGTAGTAAGTATATACCACCATATTAATTACACAAAACTGCTGGTGGTGCAGTTTACAAACAGAAGAACACTCCCACTTTAACTCTGTGTTGCATTTCCCCAGAGAAACGTAGATGTCACATCACTTTTTTTTTTTTTTTTTTTAACTTTCATCTTTTGTTATAAGACTAGTCAAACCTAAACATCAGGAGTTGGGTTATAAGGATGTGTGTATACTGCAGGTGAGGGTGTGACTGTAGCACAGGTAGGCAAAAGTGTGTGCTAATTTTAATGTTGCTTGCACATGTAACAAAATGTAAATGTGGTACCATGGGTTTCAGGCCTGTTCAGCTTTAGCTTTAGCAGTGTAGACCTAATCATAAACTACAGCAAATATTACACTACAGTCAGAATTACTTACACAAATCAAGTGAAAAATATTTCTTTTCCTACTGAAATTAGAAGTTGATTGAGGAACGGTCTGAAGTTATATGCATGTGAATAGATTATAGAAATATTTTTTTCTAAAGTATTGAGCAAATGTCTAGTCTTTAATACAGCTCATCTACATTAGCTATACAGTTAACAAGTATTTTGTTTTAACCCATTTACAGATATGAATAGAATTTACATTGCCTAATAAGAGATGGCTTCTTCATTAAGTGGAGGTTCAGCTGCCTAATATTGTTGATAAATATACAGTTCACTTGAAATTGTAAATATACAGTTGACTTGAGGGCTGTTCCAGCTGAACAAAAATAGAATTTATAATCAAAATGTGATGTCCTAAGAAGTTGTCTACACCAACATTTCGTCTGTAGCGAACTGGAATATGAATCCTACCTCTTACTAGCCTGCTGTGGACTGTCAGTGTAGAACCTGCTGACTGACATGCATTTTAGTGATTCATGTAGTGCTTTGACTTCCTGTCCTGTCTTCAGTAGGCATGGCAAACAATCCATCACTGTTCTCCTTATAGCTGCCTGTCATATAGTTGAAGACTGTTCTCAGGTTCCCAGTTATCCCTTTTTCAAAATTAAACATGCCGGTTTTTTTAAATCTTTCCTTATTGATCAGGTTTTCTAAACCTTGTCCTGTTTGTTGATGTCCCCTAGATTCTCTCCAGTTTGTCACAGTTGTCTTAAAATGTGGTGCCCCAAACTGGACACTGTTGTGTCTGAAGCCTTAATATTGTTGTGACCTGGATCCCCTGGGATAACCTTCTGAATGTGCCAAACCCCTAAACCACTGACGAGTGGTACTTAAACCAGTCTCCCAGTCAGTTACAGAACATGCTTCTGATTTCCCACTCTGGTCATCACCAAACATAACAAGATAGAAGTAGCCCCCTTACTGCACATCAGTTCCTATGGTCCCCTCTAGCCACTGGGTCCTTTAGAGAAATAGGTTCTCCTGACCCCAAAGGGCCAGCCACATCCCCTAGAACAATATAGGCTTGGATCTTACCCAAAATACCACACTGCCAGCCAATCCTTTGGTAGCTGCAACTAAAGGTTTAATATAAAAAGAAAACAAACAAAATATGAGAGATGTTAAAGGGTCAAAATGAATCACATACATACAAATGATTTAGAGTCCATAGAAAATAGTCCTTGAAGATCCTGTAGTTTGCAGGTTAATCCCACTCCTCTGGTGTGCACCCAGCAGCAACTGGGTGGGTCTCAGTTCTTTGTTCAGTCCCAGGAGAATAGTTTCAGAGGGGGGTGTTGGTTGCAGACAGGCTGAAGACTAAAGACAAAATGGAGAATGGGCTATGGCCTTTTATCACCTTTTGATCCCATGCTCTCAGGGTCCTTGCCAAATCAAAATGGAGTTGAGTCATGTGGTCAGCTTGGGTGACTGGCCAAACAGGTTTCCTCCTAGACCCACTTCAACCGGAAGTTGCTTTGAAGCGCCACTGGGAAGATAATGTTTTTCCAAACAGCCAGTCTGGGAATGCCTTAAAATCAAATCACACACACAAAAACAAATAGATTTCTAATTTCTAACACAGGCATGATACCTAAATCCAGACAGCGTCACAGTTGTGACATAGAGCAGAGCAGTTGTTTGCCATGTTTTACATATGATACTTGCATAAATATACCTCAGAATATTAGCCATTTCTCAACTGCATCATGTTGTTGCTCATGTACAGTTTTGTGGTCCACTATAACCCCCAGATCCTTTTCAGCACTTGATATTTTCATTAATTACTTGAATAATGAAATAGAACCAGATCCAGCATAGACAGATCCCTGTGGACAGGAAACCATTGATCCATATTCTAAGTATGATCTTTCATCTGTTGTTCACTCACTTTATAGCTGTTTCAGTGTAGCCCATGTTTCCATGGCTTGCTTATGAGAATGTTGTGTGGGACCGTCTCAAATCTTCACTAAAATCAAGACATATCAGAGCTAGTGCCCTTTCTCCTCCTAATCCAGCTTTTATGTGCCCTAGGACAGTGGTTCCCAACCGGTGGTCTGGGGACCCCCAAGGATCTGCAGACATGTTGCAGGGGGTCCACAGAGCCTCTCCCTACTGGGGCTGGAGTCGAGCAACAGCCCCAATGCTCTTTGCCAGGGCTGCCTTTCCCCTCCCGTGGCCAGATCCTGGCAGGGGGATGGGGCTGTGGTGGTTCCCTGGCAGGGACAAGGACAGGGGGGCATAGTTGCTGTGGCTTGGCTCCCCAGCTGTGCAGGCCATGGTGGCAGCAGCGCTGCTCGCCAGCTGTCCCAGTGGCACCACCAGAGGGGCATGGGTCAGATTACATAATCGGCTGGGAGGGCTGCAAAAAATTTTTATTTTATTTTATTTTTTTTTATTAAAAAGGGGTCCCCAGCCTGAAAAAGTTTGGGAACCACTGCCCTAGGACATAGAACAGGAACTGGCATTCTGTCTGAGACTTCACATACTGAGCACTGAGGTTGATAGCCTTAAAACTGAACGGTCCTACTAATTATCTGTCAGCTTGTAAAATAGGGTTAAGAAGATTCCTAGTGACCAGTTTCTCCGGTTGGTAGCTCAACCAACAAGCAAGGCTTATAGCAGGAGTGGCTAAACTGCAGCTCGGGAGCCACATGTAGCTCTCGAATGAAAGAGCGTGGCTCTCAGAAGAACGCCAGCAAATCACTTTAATGGGTAAAAGTATGTGGCTATAAGCCTCAGTGCGGCTCTCGAAGGTTTAATAATCAACTAGTGTGGCTCTTGAGTTCTATAAGTTTGGCCACCCCTGGCTTATAGCATTTGTTTTTGTTTGCAGTAATGCTGACTCTTCCTATCATGTTTCCATTGGTTCTCCTGTTTTATAAGACCAGATCAGGAAGAATAATAAATGGCAATCTTGTATCCAAATTGTTATCCACAATCACTACTTAATTTCTGTCAGATTCTGTTTCATGTTTTTCTCTTTCCCAGTGACCTTGGCTTTGCTAATGATTTTTGCTTTTCTCTCCCCTCAGAACCTGTCAATGCTGGATGGTCTCACCCATGTTGTATCTGTTATGGTTGACTGCATCAACTTTGCACCATATGGTACTAAGTATCAGCCAAAAAACAGATGTAAGAAAAATTTCGAATAATTGGATTTGTTCTGTGATTTCAGAGAATAACTGGTTGAAAGCTAGAATTATTGCAAATGTTAAATTAGGTATTGTACACTCTTAATAATTTGCCTTTGAGGTATTTTTCTTTCTTAAATAAGAATTAAGACCAAGATTTTAAATGAAAAGGAAACTAAAATTAAGCTCCTAAATTAGGATGAGCACATGTCCCAGTTTTATAAGGATAGTCCTGATATCTGTGGCTTTGATTTATATAGGTACTTATTGGCTCCCATCCCATGTTCTGATATTGTACACATGTAGTCTGTTGACCCCATCCTAAATTCATACCTAGTTGCTTAGTGCTTTTGAAAAATCAGACTCAAGTGTTTAGCAGCTCCTATGTGAAGTTGGTTAAAAACCCCATGGGGCTTAGCCCTTCAGGTTATAGGATTGTGTACTATGACAGTAACTATTTATATTTTCAGTAATCCAATGAACAGGGGGAAAAAAATGCAGTTTTGGAAAATTTAGTTGTAGGTGCAGTTATAGTTTCACTTTTTAAAGTGTCAGTCTATTAGGACTTTTTAATAACTGTTCAAGCAACACTATTACTTTGCAGGTTCCTGTACTCTGTCTTGAATTTGTACATGAAGCAGTTAACTTTAGATAAGTTATTGCATATGAGATTAGTTTTCATAATTTATCAGTGCTGCACTTGAAATGGGACTTAATTCTATTAGCTTTGTCCCATTTCTTCATTTCATTTGTGCTAGTTAGTATATATATTACATGTATCTCTTTCTAATACAGAAGCTGTTGAACACACAATGTTACTGGTTTTCCTATTCTTGTGTCTTTATTTATAGTCATTAAAATTGAAGTAAATACTGTAGGCCATCATTTTAAAGGTCTATCTTAAAATGGAAATTAAGTAAATTTTCTATTGTGTCTGCCATACTTTCACACCCTGAGTAGGACCTTACTCCCCTAAACCACACAACCACCCTGGAGGACTACTGAAGGAGTGGAGGTACTCCTTAGAGATGAAGAAATTATTTTCTCTTTGAAATAATTTGATATAATCTTTCAATTATACTTTTACATTTCTTTGGGTACTCATCCACACTAATAAATTTATTGAATTATATTTGCAAGTAGAATTTGAGTATGTTAAATCCCCCAGCATCAGCGCTCGTGTAACAGTTCCTGACCATAATGGCAGGTGAATGCCAAATTGCAATCAAATCCAGATTGGTTGCACAAATTTAGAATTTTTATTTGTATTGGTTATATCAGGTTTGATTAACTATATTTATACTGACCTTAGTTGTTCAAACCTGCTATTGGCTATCTCCTTGGACTGTTTCCATTCTAATCCTGAGCTACTTCATTCTAATATTGGCTGTCAGATAATATTGATTTGAATTTTATATGAAGCAGAAAGGGAAGCTTAGGGTTGCTGTCTTTAACAGGTTTGTATTCTTACCTTAGCCCCACAGACACCTACAGATTGGTCTAAGAAGAAGAGGGAACCACTTGGAAAGCTGGCCTCCCTGTTTAAACTTCTAGTGAAGTTGATAAACTCTTTCCATATGCTCAGTTCCAAGGAGACTCAATCAGAAACACTGATTTTCGTTGGCATGTCAGTTATTGCTCTTCTTCACAACATCATCAACCATGTTTCTTTGCCTTCTGTGGTCAGAACTATGTTTGCAACTCTTTCAAAACCACTTGCAATATTTTATGAAAAAAAAAAGTGAGTATTATGGAAATTATGGAGGACATCTAAGTAATTGTACATTGTAATATTGCTGCATATTAGTAAAATGTTGCATTGGCAGCATGCTATATTAAAATATATCCACATTAATATATTGATGTATTAATATCAATATATTATTTAAATATCACCATATTAAAATATCACATGCTGTATTAAAGAATAGCCTGTACATCAGGCTACCCAAAATCTCTCTCTTGAGGTGCAAAGTGTCCACAGCTCTTGCCGAGTTCAATGATATTTGAGGGCACCCTTTATTTTATTCAGCCTGAACAGCAGATGTCAAGTTTGAATTAGTAAAAGTTGGCACAAAACTACCATTAAAATAATTGAAACCGATTTCCTGAAGAATCCTTTCTTCAAAACTCCCATATTCTTTCTCTGAACTATGTTGTGCCTAAAATGTTGGACAGTAAGGTTTCCCTGGAATTCAGAATAAGGATTTTCTGTTAATAGCTTAATGTTAAGGTAGTCTTTAAAACAAAGGTAAATACAAATAGTCCCATGTTGGAAGCAAGTATAGCTTCCCAAAGTCATGTTTTCTGTCATGGTCATTCTCCTGGGACTAACAGTGTTTTTCAGTCTCAGGATCCCTATCCTATTTTGTGTCTTAGTGCTTACACTGACATCATCAGTTTTTTAAAGTGTTTTGCGTTTATCATGACTGTCTTTAACACATTTATCTAAAAGAAAAGATTCTACAATTGGGGTTTATAATTTTTTTAATATTGTACAAATTAACACAGACTTGCAGTTATTTAGACTTACCAACAGAAGAGCCATTTTTTTCTTAAAAGAAATTCCAGTAGGAGTAAACTATCTTAAATAATCCACTTTTTAAAACCATCTATAATATATAAAGAAAAACAAATGTTAACCAACGATTCCTTGCTTTTAATTTGTTCAATATACAGTTGCATAGGTTAAGTACTATTAAGATGTACTCGGGCAGAAAAAGGATGGGTTTTGTCACAAGAATAAGGAAACAAAGTTTATTGTTGCATATGTTTTGAATTTAAGTAAAAATGTAAAGTGTTTAAACTGAGAAATTTTTGTATAGATCTTTTGAAGTATTTGTGCACTGCTGTGCATTTGATTTGGTTTTCCAAAGGCTTTATTTTAAAAATGATTATTTTTTGGAGATCAAAATTACTAAGCTGTTGAATTTTCACAGTGCTAGGTGTCTACAGTTAAGCTTATTGGGTACTGTTTTAAACTCTGTGTAGGTGCTGCTGCAGCTATGTGTCCAAAAATCTCTGAAGTTAGTTAGGAAAGTTTACTTGCCTAGTTGGTGTAGCTCTACCCAAGAGGAGCAGAAGGAAGGCAGCAGAATAGATATTAGAAAACAATTAATTATAGATCTGTACGCTACTATGTGTGGATTATTAGCACTAATTTTTAATCAGCCACTTTATTGTAACAAATTGGTTTATGGCAATTTTGGGGAAATCAAGAAGGGTTGTAAAGTGTTAAGTGTAGATAATAAAATGAAATGCAGTTTTATACAAGCATGTGAGACGTGGAGGGTGGAGTGTTACATCTGATCTAGTGTCATCAACATTGTTGGAAATTCTTGCTGAGAACAAATGGAATTAAAGATATTTAAGATTTCATCTGTTCTATGTTCTTTCTTTCACAGGCTTGCTGATGTATCTAAAGTGTACAGTAGTCTCAGCAGCAAGGTAAATTTGGCAGAAAATGTCTAGGAAAGAACAAATATTGCATGACATTTAAATCTGGGAATTTTGCACTTTAACTTGTTCTAAGAGCAAAATTGTATTCATATTAAGGCAGGCCAGTAAGCATCTACTGTAAAGGTACTACAAACTTACACTGAAAACTAACTATAGTGTAAAGTACAAATTTGTGTTGAATTAAGTATTAAGGTCTCCTTGATAGACAGAAGCATAGTATTTCTGTCTATTCTGAAGGCCATAAATTTGTCATACGCACATAAACAACTGCTAGATACATCTTCTATATTTTACTATTTAAATTGTTATATTTAGACTATGTATTTGATGCAAAGAATATTTACATCTCTTTTTCCAGCTAGAAAAACTTTTGGGAGACATCATTGTATGTTTACAGTCCCACTATACTGGATTTTATGACAGTGACTTACTACAACAACTCTCTCCACTGTTGTGCGTAATCTTTCTGCATAAGAGTAAACAGATACGCAACCAAAGTGCCCAGTTCTGGAATGCAACATTTGCTAAAGCTACAGTGTTAACATATCCTGAAGAATTAAAGTAAGATGCTCTCTTGTATTTGTATATGGTTTTGCTATGTAATCACAATATTTAGAAATCATGCCAAGACAACATGAGCTTTTTAATTTGATATTGCATATAAGCATTAGTTCAGTTTTTAACCTTGGTAAAGCACATCTAGATAAGAGTCAAACCACTAGTTAGGTTTGTGTCATGGAAATATCCTTAATATAGAAGTCCATTTGTATGGAATGAATATTTTAATTGCAGTTTCTCTATGAATTTTAGGAAAGGAAATTCTTTCTAAGAAGTAAAGGAAAAGGTGTTCACAGATTAATCAGAATAGTTTAGATGCTCTCACAAGTGGGTTCTGTGCTTGTTGAAACCTTCAGATCTAAAAGATTCTTGTTCAGAAACAAATATCTGTAGATGTAGTCAGTGAGCCTTATTCTGCTTCTCTATATATGAACTGCTTGTTCTGAGTAACAGCATACTTCATTATCTTTTAATGAATATTTTTCCCTAAACAGATCTATATTAAGCCAAGCCAAAAAGAAAATTCTGCTTTTATTACCTGGTTTTGAAAGTATTGAAGTAGCGGAAGAATCCAGTGGTCCATTTGCTGATTCTGTAAGTATCTGTGCTGGTAACTTTTATGAGTGGTTCATTCTGTACTATTCTGGAATTCTGGGGGAGGCAGTAATAATGTATCCTGGAGTTACATGAATGAGGATTTTACTAAATGACTTAAAGTTGATAGCTGTTTGAGGTGATAACTCTATCCTGAATTAGAATAGCCAGAGTCTGAAACACCTAGGCTGATATGGCATTTGGTAAATAACCAGGATTTAAAGTACCTGTACTGTTAGCCTGCTCTTAAGCATCAGATTTGCAAAAATCTTTATTTTAGCTGTACCTGCAAGGGAAAGTAAGCAAACATTTTTGGAGTCATGAGTGTAACTGAATTTTATGCAGAACTTCACTAAAATATCTTCTCTTATGTACAGTAAGCAGAATTTTTATTTCTCTTTAAAAAGACAGAAAATTCCCAGTGGGCAGCCAAGATAAGTGGAATAGAAGTAAGGTCAGGTGGAAAGCAGGATTCCTTGCTTGCACAGGCCAGTGATCTGAAAGACAAGATTAGCACTGCTCATGTACCAACAGCTAAGGTAAGATACCTATAATGGATGTACTAAAACTAAATATTGCTTTATGCTGACTTTCTTCCATAAGAAACTATCTGGTATGTTGTTTGTTCAGGTTTTTTACAAATTTTTAACGAGGGCCAAAGCATTTTGTTAGATCGCACACAATGGTATTTCGGTATCTTGAGTCCACCAGTCCGATGACAGCATGCTTTTAATAATGGCTGATTAGTTTTTCACTGTCAGATTTTCTAGTGTATTTGGAGTTTTGCTTTTTGTTGTTGTGGTAACAAAAGTATTTTTTATGAGGCATGGAAGTTTAGTAAATGGAGGCTGTGTAAGAAGTGGGAAGAGCAGCAGCAGGATGCTGAATATTAAGATGTAATTATTTGGTTTTGGCTGTGAATTATGGCAAAGGTAGGGGTGGGTAGGTGTGTGCACGCTCTGCTGTAGGTGCACATGCGCCTCATACACGTGTGGTTGGATCGCTTTGAATAGCAGTATATATAGGGGGCCATGCATGCACTTATCCTCCTGGTGAGGTTATAATTGGCAGAGCAGCCTGGACCTTCCCTCAGTTCCCTGTTAGTGCCTGGGTAGAAAGATGAACCTATTAATAGAGCCCTGTGCGGATACAAATAAGTGGGTCCGTATCCGACCTGCATCCACAAGAAATGGTCTGTGGATATCCGTGTTCTATCCGCGGATGCGGATATAATGCAGATATCCATGGATATCTGCATATTTGCAGTGCTCTAGCTCTGTGCAGATAAAAATATGTGGATCCGTATCCAATCTGCATCCGCAAGAAATGGTCCACGGATATATGTGCTGTATCCGCGGATGCGGGTATAAGGCAGATATCTGCGGATGTGCAGGGCTCTACCTATTAAGAGTTCATCCTGCTGAACCTGTTAAGTGTTCAGCCCAGCACTTTGACCTTTAGACTCGTCTACTAGAATAGCTTTGTGAAGGAGGTGTTCATTGCCCTACTTATCTTCATTTTATACTTTAATGTGGAAAAAAAGCCAAAACCCCCAGAAATATGCCCCCTGTACAGCTGTCTGAGGGAGAGATGATGCTTCATACCGAACTCTAAACCATTAAACTCTAAACCTGCCCATCTTGTAATAGACTCCATTCTCCTGGTTAATGAGCATACAGGATAGCAAATGCCTTTTCTGGGTTGGGCAGAGGCACAACCACTACGTTTTTTCATTGTGCAAGTCCTTCTTGTCAGTTTGCAAGGTTGAGAAATGCGTAGTTGAAACTGCACACGTGCATGCTATCATTGTGCATCACTTGAGACCTGGAGGGAAATATCCATCTCCAAAAAATCTAAAGGGTCATCCTCAGTGAGTGCCCCTCTGAGCAGCCACCCTATCCCATAGCCAAGCAGTAAAAGGGCAAGGAATAAAATACATTTTGGAAATAGAAACTGGTCATACTGATGCTCATCATCCCAGTCCTTAGGCCATGAGTACCAGCTGATACTGCTCTTAACATCAGTACAAGCAGCTGCTTTGGCACCAGTCCTGGCACACTTCTCACTTGCTTCTCTGGCACTGAGACTATTATTGGCGTCAGCACCACAACAGAAGGGAAAGGCTGAAAGAAAGGGCCAAGTGCAGATCAGACACAGTGTATGGAGTATGAGTCTGGTACACTCCCATAGTGAAAAGAGACATCAGACCTCCAACAATAGGAGATCTGAGCCCTTCTCCAAGGGAATGGCCCTAAGGAAGCTAGTACTGGCAGGATCTGCACTGACAAAAACATTTGTGCCAGCCACTGCACCTGTTGCAGGGCTAAAGCCAAACTTCAGAGAGCTGTTGAGATTTTCTCAGGGTGACATCATTGTTCTCAGTTGGGCAACAGGTGACAAATTTAGTCTTTGTTGCCAGATTACTCTTTCTCCTCAGGATCAAGCAAGGATGGTTACTTTCTGAGAATGACCTTGTAGCTGGTAGTCTGTTTGAACACTGCTGCAAAGACAATGCCGAGTGGCATTAGGCAAACCTGCTGCAATCAATCTAGTATCCAGATGTCATGCCATCCTGGTGATACTGGGCGTTGTCATTTCTGGTTTCCTGCCACTGGTCCAGAAAAAGGAGATCAGGCTCTTTGGAGGAATCGTTACCCAGGCCAACACTGGAGCCGCTTGTCAGCACCCAAGAATTGGGTACTATGAAGAAACAGAACCAGCCCCAGTCTCCACCAAAGGAGTTGTCATCTGACAAAGTGGTCCTGCTAGCCATTGCCCGAGTGGTCAACTTTAAAACATTTCATGATGCTTGTATCATAGACCTGGATACTGAAGCAGTGGTCATGTAAGAGAAGTAACACAAACTTGCGTATCTTAACCACATCAGCCTTGGGTAAAATCCCTCTTCCCATGAAGGAGGGCATGTGGGAAATAGCTAACTGGCTCTGATGCATCCAGCTTATATCCAAAGTGGTGGAGAAGCTCTGTCAGGTGCCTTCAGAAAACTTTGAAGACCTATACTCCTACCATATCCAGGACTGTTGATAGTTTTAGAAATGCAGGGCAAATTGAAATTGATAAAACATGCCCAAGGATAACCCCAAAAAACTGGCTCTGTTTGGGGCTCAAGGCCTTATTGGCCACCTCACTGCTCTGAGTGGCAAGCTACCAGATATCATCCGTCCCTATAATTTTCTTATATGGAGGAGAGTGAGTGACTCTCTTCCTGACAAAAGTGCCACAGGACACTAGGGAGAAATTAAAGAAGATGATAAGGGAAGGCCAAACAGCTGGCAGTTAGGATCCATTACACTGAAGGAGGTTCAAGGCTTCATGAAACTCTTCCTGTTCAGCAGGCTGGAGCTTTTCACCAAAAGAACAAGGAAGGACTAGCAGCACCTTGAGGTCACCAAAATCTGTACATTAGTACCCTGTTTGAATACCAATGAATACCTGCCCCAAAAGAAACGGCGGGTCACCCATACCTTCAGAGTAGACAGCCAGTGTGCTTGTTGTGGGAACAATCATGATACTCAAGGAAATGTGCACAGTATCAGACTTTCTCAAGGGTCTTACAACTGCTAATCAGAGAACCTGCTTCACCCTAGCACTTCAGTACAATCTGCCAGGGGCTTGTGGTGCCTCGGTTCAGCCTCTACCAGAGTGCTCCCTTCATAGCCTCATTTTGGGGTAAATCTTAATAGCTATCACTTAGCTAGGAGTGAGTAAGCGAGCTTCAAGCGCTTATGTCTACCCCAGTTTATTATATTTCATAGGGATAAAGCAGTTCTTAAGCCTCACCTGAAGATCATTCATGAAGTAGTCTCAAATTTATTTTTCTAAACCAGTCGGTCAGCCTGTTTTTCCCTCAAGACCTCATTCTAAGAGGGAAGAATTCAAGCACCTTAGATATATCCAGGGCTCTGCTTTATAGAAAGGGAATGCAGTCTGAATGGTTTGTTCTTTTTGTTTATAGCTGTAGCAAGATGTTCAAACAGTCAGACCATCTCTTCACGCCGAATATCAAGTGTAACAGTACATCTTGTTCTGTTAGTAGCTGGTTGATGTACCTTTTCTACTAAACATCAAAGCTGTCTCCAGCAGGTTACAAGCTGCATCCTCTACCTGCTTCTGGAATATGCCAATATCAGATCTGTAAGATAGAGTGGAGTAACCTGCTGATGTTTGTCAAACACTCTGCCAGATCTCATGACCTGCCCTCCACTCCATCTTTTTAGATTCCTTAGCTAACATGAGCTTTTAAATGTGAGGGTACCAGAGGAGGGTCATGGCCACTCTATTTTGTGTACTTTCACATGAGAGCGTGAAGAGGCACAGGGTGCATGCATGCGCCTGACCCTTCTGTGCAGGGAGGAAATCTATCCTCTCATGCGTGAGGCACATACACCTATAGAAGGATCAATACTTCAGCATCTCTAAGGACCATAGTTACTATACCCAAGTAATTGTTCCATTTTGGGATGATGTACCTTAGGTACAGAAGTAGCAGTAACAGTAATTCCTTTATCTTGTTTTTAAGCCAATTTTTTTCTTTCTATAGCTGAAACTAGAATTTTCATCATCAAAGACAAAACAAAGTGAGATGCTATTAGAAGAAGAGAAATCTGTTGATTTTGTGGTTATTCCTCCAGAAACAAAAGAGAGAGTATTGACTGAACACCAAAAAGAAGTTCTTAGAACAAAGAGGTTTGTAATCCATACTACTGATAAGGTTGTATTATGAACTGATGATAAAGTTCAAATTTAATTTTATTTAATGGATTTCATCTCAGACTTCAATGGGATATTGATTATACATGAGAATTCCAGAGTCTAAAGCTGACAGAAAGAGATCCCTTGGCAGAGACATCTGAGTTGTTTGGAAAAAACAGTAGCTAAAGGGTCAAGACCAGTCTCTGATTCGTATGTAATTCACTGATTATATTTTAGATCCAGAAGTGACCCCTATTGTCTTGTTTGAACTGCATGACATAAGCGATAAAACTTCGACACAATGATTCACGTTTACTTTTGGGCTAAAAATAGTAAAATGGCATTTTCTCAGTAACTGAAGTAAGGGAAGTCTTTAGCTGGTATTTAAATTGTTTACCATCTCTTACTAGAAATTCTAAGATAAAGCCAAATCTACCTGAAATGATATTTTTGGTTCCAGAATTGATATTCCTGCTATGTACAATAATCTGGATGCATCCCAAGATACGGCCTTATTTTCTCAATATTCTCAGAGCCAGGAAGATTATTTGTAAGTACCAACTGAGTTTGTGGTGATAAGGTGTTTTCTAACTTCTCTTGCAACAGCTCTAATTTGGGTGATTTTGTTTTTAGGGAAAAACCAGCTTTAACAGAAGATCTGAAAAAAGATTTTGAAAAGAAACCTCAGGTATTTTCACTATATTGTATAGTATTGGAGATGCTAGAATTACAGCTACCTTTAATGATGCTTCATTATTGGCTTGAAAGGATTGTTTTTATCAGCAAATGGAAAATAAATAGATTTCACTGTAAACACACACACCAATAACACATATTTCCATCAAAATTTATAAATATCAAAGTAGAATGCATCTTAAGAACTTACTAGAATTTAATTTAAGGATATGTGCTTCATATATTTTGGCAAGTGATGCTGACAGTTCACGTTTTTAACAGTTACAAAGTTTAATTTTTTATTGTCTTAGCCCCCTAATCTATAAAAATTTAAATCAATAAAAATTAAAAAGCTTGAGAATAAGCATTGATATCCACTGACATTATTAAAAAAAATTCTGCCATGTTTGTTTATAGTTTGTTTGAGCAACAATTCTGATATGGTAGCAATGAACTTTGATCACAAACTAAGGTGTAGGGGTGGAGAGAGGCAAGTTTACATCCTTTAAAACAAAGGAGCACCTGTAAATTTCTTAGGCTTTAGCAGTAGCTCTCAAACACAGGGTTAGGGCTCAGTACTGGGTCGCAGACCCTCAGGCATTGGGTTGCAGCACCCCATGCTTTCCAAAAGACTGGAATGCGTTACTCAAAGATATAATTGTTTGGCTGTGGACATAAATGATTTTTTTCACAGTCCTGAGGGGAAAAGGTTTGAAAACCACTGGGCTATAGGACTTGAGCCTCCATTTTTATAGCATATTCGATAATGCTGTTACATAGCTCCAGAAACAAAAAGAAAAGGAGAAGGGCATGTTCTAAAAGTTGAGTTTTGAGGACCCCCCAACCCCCCTGGAATGTAATTTAATTCAGATTTTCTTTTTATTCAAAAAAAAAAAAACCCACACACAAGGAGTCCTATGGCACTTAAAGACTAGCAAATTTATTTATTGCATGAGCTTTTGTAGGAGAAAATCCCACTTTGCTGGATGCTTTCCACAAAAGCTCATGCAATAAATCAATCTGCTGGTCTTTTAGTGCCACAGGAGTCCTTGTTTGTTTTACTGAACTAGACTAGCACGGCTGCCCCTTTAGATCTTTTTATTCAGTTTTCTCAATGTCTTAGATTAACTACATCCACAAATCATATGAAGTGTGTAAAGCATACTGAGAATCTTATCCTTAGTGTTTTTTAATTAAAAAAAAACAAAACAAAAAACGGAATCAACTTACACATCTGAGAGAAATTCCAAATATAACACTTGAGAACTGTTTGTGATTTATAGTAGAAAGTCGTCAGGGTTTGAGGTGATAGGAAAATAAGACATACAAGATTGTATACACCGTTGACTATTTTGGACATAATTACGTTTAGGGTGACCAGATGTCCCTGTTTTTAGAGGGACAGTCCAGATTTTCAGTGCATTTTCTTTTATGGATGTCTACTGGTTCCCCACCCACCTCCACCCCATAGTAGAAATACTGATTCTAGATGAAGCAATACAGACTGAATAGGACACACAATTAACATTGAACATTTAAATGGAAATAGAATTAAGAAATAGGAAAACTGGTATAACATGCTGTGATCAGATTACGCATACATGTTGCATTCTCTTTTTCTGCTCTTTAAGGCCAGTATTCTGTTTCTTTAAGACTCTTCTGAAAACATTATTGAATCAAACATCAGAGTTGTATCAAGAATTTAAAAATTCTGATTTGTAATAACTCTCAATTGCCTTCAGAGAGAACTAATATATATTATGCTTTAAAAATTTACATTTATGCAAAGAACAACATCATAAACAATATAAAGGACTATTTAATGAATTTGAAATGAGCTGGTTAATAGTAAATTTAGTAGTGGTCTTCAGCTACAGCCCTTCACAAGATCTTTCTGCTGCTCCCCTTTATTGGGACTAAACTAATAAAATAAATGTTGCAGTATAAAGTATATCAGTTACACTGGTAGAGATTTTTAAACCGTGGCTAACTAAAGACAAGTCCATAGTGGTTTTGAGTAGGTGGACAGTTTCAAATATTACATTGTTATTTAGACAGAGCAGGGCTTTTTACTTTTTCCAAATCTACACTGAATTACATTAATTGCGTGTATAGTGGAAGCAGCAAAATCACTGTCACTTAATTTGTCCTTTGCAGAGAACAGAGGGTGATGTGCACAATGGTACCACTGAAACCACTGGGAACCCCAAATCAAATGAACCTCTCAAGAATTCTGTCAGTATTGAAGAGAAATCCATTACTTGTGCGCAGCAGAGTTTAGATTCAAATTGTGAGGAAGATGGTCAAAAACGCACAACAGAAATGGTTGCAAAGGAATCATCTTTAGGAATTAATTCAAAAAAACATGCAACTGAAATAGTTGCAAAGGAGTCTTCAGTTGGAAATAAGAACACATCAAATGTCAGCAGCAGTTCATCTTCTAGCGAAGTCATTTCTGGAACCCCACAGCCTGCAAGCCGAAGACAGTCCTTTATTACTTTAGAAAAGTTTGATAGCTCAGAGAACAGACCCTTTAGCCCTTCTGCGTTGAACAGACTATTAGGAGCATCTGGGACTGCTGCTGTTCTAGATAAACAGGAAAACATAGCTGCACCAAAGACTCCCTCCAAAACAGAAAAACCTAAAGAGGAGAACAAAAGTTCTCAGTCTCAATTTGACGGAACAGTTACAGGGGTAAAAAGGTGGAGTCGGAGGCAAAATAAAATGGAGCATGGAGAAATTAGGGAATCCAACTTAACAAAATTAGAACAGGAGAAAAATTTACAGGAATCGTTTGTCACGCATGTGGAAAACAAATCTGGTACATCTAGTCAAATGGAGGAGACAGAATGCATTCTAAATACTCGGACACAGGCTCCCAGTTCTGCAGTGTTAGAGAGCACAACGATAGAGAATAAACAGACTGTGAATGCTGTAGAAGAAGAAAAATGTATAGGACCCAATTTGGATTCTAAAGAAAATACACCTCCAGTTACTGCTGTATCAATTGTCCAGATATCGAATGATGACAATCAGGTTCCCCAGATGTCACCTAATCAGAAAACACTAAGGCGTTCTTCAAGACGACGGTCAGAAATTGCAGAAAGTACAGCAGACAGTCAAGATAAAGAAAACAGTCACCAAAAAAAGGACAAACGTAAAGATGATGAAAAGCCTGTCCAGAGGAGGATATCACAAATTAGAGAGGATGCATCCCACAAACAGAAATCAGTTTCTGAAAAAGCTGTAGATGCAAAAGAAAATGCAAATATGAAAGAGTACAACTTGCTTGAGCAGACTGTTGCAGAAGACGTGGGCCAGAAGTCATCACACACTTCAAGAATTCTTGAAGAGGAAGTGACCAAAAGTGCCAAGAAATCTGAAAGTGATAACTTGAAATCTGAAATAGATGATGTTCAAGATTCTGGTTCAGACATAACAGGTCAGAAAAAGACAAGGGGGCGTACCCGATATCAAACAAGAAGAGCTTCACAAGGATTGCTTTCCAGTATAGAAAATTCTGAATCTGATAGCTCTGAGACAAGAGAAGAAAGTACAAAGAGGAAAAGATCTGGCAAATGGAAAAATAAAAGTGATTCTCTTCAAAGCAAAGTGAAAGAAGAGAAAGAGAGCCCAAGTCAGGAGCTGTCTTCACAAGAAATAGTAACTGAAATAAGGACTCTGTCTGATTTAAGAAATAAAGATGAAACAAACTCTGAAGCAGACATAGATACTGCAGTGATCTCTCAAGCATATGAAGTGAAAACCAAAAACATCTATACAGCTATTAATGAATCTACAGGAATTATAGATGTGACAAAGACTTCAGTTGGTGGGCAGAACACAGATGAGGAACTAAATAAAACCAGTATTTCAGCAGAGCCCTTCATAAGTCCATGCGTATCTGAACCAGTTTTGAAAACAAGACCAACAAATAAGTCGCCTGATAAGCAGAGAAGTATAGAAGGCTACAGTATGATCATTGTGTCTGAATTTGCAGCAATAACTACCTCTTCTGATCCTGTTCTTTCTTCTGAAAAACCTTTGCAGGTACTTGAGTGTCAGCACAAAAGAAGCAAGAGGATGAGAAGATCAAGGAGCTATAATTGCTGTGGTGAAAAATCTCAGCATCAAGAAAAATCATTCACTGAATTAAAAAATGCAGACAACCATGAACTAAGTGAACATAAAAACACATGTATTCAGATAACTATGACTTCATTAGAAATGTCTTCTAACGATTCTCGTTTTGAAGAAAGGCTGTCTATGGAGCCTTGTGCAATGAGCACACCATTGCTTTCTGCTAACAAATCTAGTCTCGTTAAGGATTCAGAAACAGGAATAAACTCTGAAAGTAGCTTGCAAGTAAACAGTATTCCAGTGGAGGATAATCTTGAGAAACTGGAATGTATGAAAAGGAAAACCTGTGACCCTGTCATTAAGAAGCAGGAGCCAGAGCCCACCAATCTAGTTGACTGTGCTGAACAGTGTTTGACTGACAGTGTTTCTGAAGAGTCCAAAGAAAGTTGTCTTCCTTTGGAAAATGAGCAAGAAGCAGCATCTACAGAAAAAGAAGAAATGAGTCAAAATGGGGAAACGGAGAAGATATCTGATACAGACACTATTTACAAACCTGAGGAAACTAAGACAAATGAGGCACAAAATGATCAGAATGATATAGAAAAGGCTGAGAACGCTCCTGTAGAAACATACACTCCTCAAGATAGTGAGATGAAGGAGGAAGATTTAATATTCACTGAAACTGTAGTTTCAGCTGGAGTGCCTGAAAATGTGGCCACAGACCAAGAAGGTGCAGAAGAAAGTAACAATGTGGATTCTCCTCAGAAGTTAAAGGAGCTTGATTCTGTAGCTTTGGTTAAAATTAATGAAAGCCCTAATGGAGTGCAGACACGTTGCATGTGGTCTCCCTCGGCTTCTCCATCAACCAGTATTTTAAAGAGGGGATTAAAAAGACATCAAGAGGATGATTCCCCATCACCTGCTAACAAGGTATTGTGATGTAGTTCAGCCTTTAGTACTACTGAGCATTGTAAGCGTACCTAGAGAGTGTGCTGATTACAATGGGTATCATCTATGCTGTTACCACATGAACTTGTAGAAGTGCTAATGACTTACAAAGATTTTGTTTTTAAATTAGGTCGTGCCCGCTTTTCTTTGTGTAAGTACTGATGGTTTTGATCTTGAATGGGATTTTTTGCTTGCTTTTACCTTGGAAATATCAAGTTTCCATTTCCGATCTTTTCAGAGTTTGCTAGGGGATTTTTTTGGAGGGGTGGGATGATCAGGGTGCGTACTTAAAGATGATGTTAATTGAAAAAGAGTGGGGGGGGGCTTTGAATCCTTAATTAAAGCTTCTGTTGTCCAAAGTAGTAGTCAGAGAAGTTAAATAGTTATTAAATAAAACTTGCAATGATGTTTTATTGTCTGACTAAAGATGTTTTCTTTTTGCTCAGTCTTCATTCTTGGCTCTTGGTATAGTATCCTCTTCCACGTGTCGTCATAGACCTGGTCTACACTGCCACACCAGGTCGACAGGCAATATGCAAACTATGTACTATAGCATGCGTATCTCACGTCAATTTACATATGCTCCTTTACCATGTCATCACTGGCCTGCACCAGTGGGAAATGCTCTCTAGTTGATGCAGTGTTACTTTTTTCTGGAGGAGAGGTGGTGTTATTGTGTCAAATGGAGCACTCTTCTGGGATCAACTGAATGGGTCTCCATTGGCTGCTCAGTCAATCCGTGTCTCCTGATGCAGTGGATACAGTCTAGACGTAACCTTACTCTTCTGGACTAGATAGGGCCTGCATGTGTAGCTGCTGGCCCTGATCTCCAGCAGAGGAGTGGGGCCAGCTGGTAAAGGTTGCTGATCCCTGTTTTATTAAATCAAACAAGTGAGGTGAAAGGCAGAAGTAAGCCCAGTTTTTCTCCCCTTTGCAGGTCACTTTTAACATTGGTTACTCTTGGGTATTTTGTCACTTACTATGAAATGTAAGTGCTCTGGCGCAAGAGACTCTTTATACAGAACTCCCACAATGGGGCCTTGACCCGGTTGGCAGTTTTATACTACTTGCAGTAAAGATGTTTAAGATTTTAAAAGCTCTTGAATGTTCTCCTTTTTAACGGACGAGTCATGTCTACAGTGGTTTCAGCAGATGCTTTCTTTGTTATATATTCAATTTCTAACACTTGTTAATGTGCCACTTTTTCTAGGGTGGGATTTTTGTGGAATGTGAGGCAAATTGGACATTACAAGGTCAAACTTGTATGTAGTGTTACTTGTTCAGGATTTAAGTAGCTTTCATTCTTTCCCCATAATTATCAGTTATTTCAAAGTTTTGGAATAATTCTAATTGCAAGACTCCCATACCCGTCATATGAGTTTGAAAGTCAGTGATCTCAGTCAGTGTTTCTTCCAGGATATGGGAAAGGATATGTGTAAATGTCTATTTGCCAAAAATCCAAGGAAGTATGTAGGGTATATATTGATATAATTTCTCATTAAATTAACTAGTAAGGTCAGTGAACATAATGATTGATTTAAAATGTGGATTACCAAATAGGCACTTCATTTTCCCACTGGTTCAACCACTGTCCTGTCCCTCTCATCATATTACTGCTGTTTTTTCACTCCTACTCTGTGCTTTGAGACAAGTATGTAAGTTTGTAGCAGCAACCACTCCCCCCCATCTTCCAACCTATTATGGTGTTCACTGTTATTTAGCAAAACCAACTATATGAATCAGGAAATCTAATGGATACAACAATTTGAAAAATCTCAGACTTCAGATCCACCTGGTATGGAATTGATTTGCCAGTATTTGTTGTAACAGTATAAATTCTATTAATTATAAAAATCACTTAATTCTCTCAAAACAGATTCGTCGAGTCTCTTTTGCAAACCCAATTTACCAAGAAGGATTGGCAGACGACATCGATAGGAGAAGTCCCGTTGTTAGATCTCATTCTTCAAATGGTTCACCATCTTTGAGAAGTTTTAAAGCATTATCTAATACCCAAGCCAAGGTAAACTGTGTTTGTTTTAACTTTTCTTCAGAGTTGCTTTTTTTAGGTAATAGTATAATTTGTATATTTTAACTTTTGTATCATGACTGTCTTATCAGAGAAAGTCTGACTTCTCTCTAAACTGAAATTTTAAGGGTAAACAAATTCCAAGAATTGCCAATAAATAGACTAGGCTTTAGAATCAAATGAAAGAAATAATTCTGTAGTCTGGTTGATTCTCATTTCACCTTTGAAGAGCTTTATGTTAACTTAAGATAAATAAAATCCTATGATTAATTTTTAATATCTGTGATCCTGAGAGACCTTTTTTCCTCTTTTCTATCCAGCATATTACCACTCCAACCAAAGGACTTCTGTCCACAGGATCTCGTAACCCTAAATTTAAGAGCTCAAAGAAGTGTTTAGTAAGAAGTGTTTCAGTTCATGTACTACTTCTCTATTTTCTCCTGTATTTAGTGGTGTGATACTTAATCAATTAAGTATTTTTCTATAATATTCAAGATTACTGAAATGGCCAAGGAATCGCTGTGTCCAACAGAGTGTGTGTATCCTGCGTTGGTGGGCTGTAAAACTCCAGTTGACATAATTTTACCTCAGATTACATCAAACATTTGGTAAGCAGTTATTGTTTAGAAGACATGGGATTCTTGGTACAAAATCAGTGGATTTTTGTAAACTTTTCTGTTACATGCATATCAGTCTGTAATTCTAGCATGCATTGAAGGCACTTTGTGAAAAAAGTAAAAGGAAAGCACTTTGTCATACTGTCAGATTTAGTGTCTCCTTTTGCATCTAGCAGAAGCGATCGCCTGTTTGTTCTTGTCCCAAGACTACAAAAAGACCATGGCAAATACTTTCGAGAATGCATGGGGCCAGCCCTAGCTGTAAAAGCAGCAATGAGGGCACTATTGTTCGGCTGCTTGCATTTTCAGTCAGTGCATTATCTTTCTGTATTCAGATTTGGAAGATGAATGAACTTGGTTTTTCCCATCCTAGCAATTAAATTTATATATACGTCATATATTTTCAGTTTTCTGTAACGAACTGTGTTCCTCTGTTTAATCAGGGTTTTATTACAAAGCTTATGATTCTGTAGCAGTATTTAAGTGACTTTTCTTTTAGCTTTTGTTATAGATTGTATTCTGCATGTGTCACCTTTGAAAAGAGCTGATATTTTTAATTTGCTCTTGATAAGGTTCATCTGACCCACTGCATATGTCATCAAAAATTGTCAAAGGCACCATCTTTGCAAGTACTTCTTTGTACAGTGAGCAAAAACGAGCATTTTAAGAGATAAGAGCATTACTTCAGGTTAAAAAACCAAGGGTCAGTGTTTCTAACGTTTTATTCTGTTCAACTAACTTGGCTTCCTTTGTGTGTTGAATCTGAAGTGAAAACGTGCCAAAAGGCAAGTTTTCTAGAGTTACCACAGATGTAGTCAGAATGACCTATTTTTTTAATTACCCCTTTTGTCCAGTCGTTACTCAATTAGACTTGACATTCATTTTGATGGATAATTCAACAAACCGGGGAGTAAAATTTTTTCTGCAGTAGGATGTGATCTGCTTTGACTTTTCTCCATTTATATGAATACAAAGATACACATTCCTGCATATTTCTCCCCTCTCTTACTCCTCATCTCAGCCTTTGAAGAAAACATTCTACCAGCACCTCTTCATGTCTTAGAAGGACTAAATCTACAGAATCCCCTCCCTTCTTTTTCCTCCTTACTAGGGCAAGAGGTTTGGGGCAGCTTATTCGGGCAAAGAATATTAAGACAGTGGGTGACCTGAGTGCTCTGACAGCAGCGGAAATCAAAACTCTTCCTATTCGGTCTCCTAAAGTTTCCAATGTTAAAAAGGCTCTTAGAGGATATCATGAGCAACAGGTAAACTTATTTTTAGCAGCATAATGAAGACCTGCATTGCTTGCTTACTTCACAGGAGCTCTAAGTTTTTTAAAATGTCAAACTATATGTCACATATTTTCATGCAAAAAGGCTAAATACAATATTAAAGCCAACTGAAACTGAATTTTAAATTTTGAAGCTGAGTAACAGTGCAACAACATTGCCAGTTGGTAATCATCAAGTCTTGCATCTGTCATTTTTCAGTTTTGGTGATGGTAATATTTCACTGAGAAAAGTCAAGCTTCTTGGCAGAGCAAAGTGTAAAGCTTACATGATGAAAAGGGTTTCTGAATGTTGATAAAATGAGAGGTCTTAAAATTTGAAACACAAGTAATTTCTGAGCACAGTGCTGGCAGTGACCAGTTGGGTTAAAAGAAGTAACTTGTGATGCCAATGACGTGGGAGTTCCTAGTCTTCTTCATGGTTCCCTTCAGTGAAATCCACAGGCAATGCACAAATATTCTCAAAAGCCTGTGGCCTGTCTGACTTTTGCTTAAAAAAAAAATGGGAGGCCGGGGTGGGGTGGGGGAGCTGAGAGTATTACTGAAGCTGGAGGGGAGAGTCCAGCAATTGCTGCCAGCTCAGCTCGCCCATTGCTGTAGCTCCAAGCTCCCTCTTGGTTGCTCAGGACTCTGGGATCCATCCCTACTCGTAGGTGGGGCTGTGGGGCCTCGGCCATCCCCAGTGCCTGCTACAGCTCACAGCCGGGGTCTCCTTGCCCCACCACAGACAGCTGGTAGCTTCTGGGTTCCCACCATGGGCATCCATCACCCTTTCCTCTCTCTTACCCCTTCTGAGAACTCTGGGATATTTGCCACCTGCAGCAGCTGAGAGCTCCTGTGTCCCTGCAGCCCCTAGAAGTGGGAGGTGCCTCAGGGAGTAGGGCAGAAGCTAAAGAGGATCATTTCAGGGTGGAAGGTATCTGGAAGTTGTGCAGTCGGTGACAGACTTGCCCTTGCTTATACATGCTTTGATATTGACTTAAAATGAAGTTTACCATATAATAGAATGTTAAGTGTTAATATTTGTCTAAATAATATTCAGGTGTGGTGGAAACTAGTTTACAGGTTTGAATAGAATTTGCATGCCCCCCATATCACACGTCACTTTTTTTTAAACAAGATAATGACCGTAAGTAATATGGTCAAATGGCAGTTGTCTAAAATTGTGAAATTACAATTATATTTCAGAATATGTAAGCGCTGGCCACCCCATGATTTCAGACTGCTTCTTTTTTGGAAGTATGTTCTTTCATTTCTCATCTTCCTTAACTATAATCTATAGGTGAAGACTCGTGGATTTGATGAAATTACAGCCTTTGAAGACAGAGAGAAGCCAGAAAATGTCATAGATGAGAAATCTTTTTCTACAGATGAAGAAAGGCTTGCAACAGGTAAATATTGCATTTCTTTGTTTGACTTTAGATTTGGGTTGTTGCTTGCTCTTGTCTTTGTCCTAATATAAACATGACTTGGAGCTTTCTTGGCTTGAGTAGTGTGACAGATTGCATTACCAATTAATATACTTGTGTCATGGCAGCCGCTTAAAAGTGCTGTGTAATTGAATTGTGTTGGTTGTGGGGAATGAAGAATTTTGTCAATAGTTTGCTACATACAATCAATACTAATTAGAACATGAAGACTTTTATACTCAACATACTAACAAATTCATATCATAGTGGAATATTTTTAATTTTTTCCCATTCAGCAACTGAATTAAGTTGGTGGTATAAACGTAGACAGCTTAAATGCATTATTTTGCATAGCAGAAACTCGTAACACTTCCATATCAATGAATTTCACTCAGGGCCAAGATACGTTTATAGTTGTATCTTAATCATTTTGTTTTTGTGTTTTGGTTTTTTAGATCTAAATGAATTAGTTGCCTTGAGTTCAGACGGACAGCCTACAACAGATCTATTGAGCCAACTCAGTGCGCTTGCTGCTCAACTAACCTCTGAAGATCTCTGCAGTTACTCAGGGAGCCAACTTTTTGAAATGCAGGAGAAGCTTGGTAGCATGACAAACTGTATTATGAAAAACCTGCAGGCCCGTTGGACGTCACTGCACCATGAAAGTTCTCCTTAGTACTTGACACACCTTTCAAGCAGGTTTTGATGTACAGCAGTTTTTGTCAACCAGTTTTATTTGACTGTGGTAATACGAAGTATTCCATAACAAACTGATCATTCATGCAGTGCAAACTTTTTAACACTGGGGGAGACAATATATCATGGTGTATTGCTTAATTTTTTTAATTTGTGGGATCATTATTTCCAGGTTAAAAGTATTTGTTTTACAGCTGTGCATAGTCTTTGGAGTAATTTAAAAATAAATTTTTTAAGAATATGCAATGGCAAAACTGTGAAACCTAACCTAAATAGTATCTTAAATGTAAAGATTTTATTCTTGTGAAGCCTTATCCAATGTAAAACATTATATATTTCAAAACTCTTAATTATTGAAACCAGAAAATGTTGTATAGTTTTACCCATTGCCCATATGAATTTCTCTTAAATTGTTTTTTTCCCCCAGAGGAATTCCATCTGATTTAGACCATATTTCATATTCAGATGTGCCATGCTTGACTAATTCCTTACAGTAGTATCTCTCACATTTCAGTAAGGTCCAGTTATCAAGCACCTGGGTTCACATATTTTTACATGAAAAATAGCAATCCTACTTGTGAACAAAAATTCTTGTTGCATTTTTTAAGTTTATGCTGACTAATAGGTATGGTGCATAGAACATTCATCTGCAGAAGTCTCAGGCAGTGCTCAGAGCTCTCTTGGCAAATGCTACCTGAAGAGTTTCCTCAGCCTTCTCTTAATGGTGCTTATTATGATGCTATAATAGCCGCTTTCCTTTTAGATCTCCTGTCCTTTTAAAGGTCTTTCCTTATGGCTGTCATTTTCAGTAGATTAGTAGCGACACTGTAAGGGATTTTCCTTCTGTCATTTCTCTCTTGTGTCCTATTCCCTAATCAGCTTCCTGGGTTGTGCCTCTTTCCTGTGCTTTTCTTTGAGGATGCTAGATCTTGGGGGTACCTCAGCCTCCAGATTCTTTACTTCCAGGCTGTTGAATTGAGCAATAGGTCACCTCCTCATCTGTTCTTGTTCATTTCCTAGATTTTAAAGCCAATTTTGGCAGTAGTTAACAGCTTTCCCTCATCTCATCGCACTCCTTCTAATGCTGCTCTTGGAGAAGGAAGAACTTGTTAAAATGTTTTCTGGAATGGGATTCACCTGCTAAGCTCCCCAGTCAAATGAAGCAAGCAAACATTAAGAAGGTGCTCCATCTTCAGGACTTTCTTGGGAGCATCAGAACGTGAGCAAAAATCTAAAAGGCCAGAATGCCTTTTTTAATGTTTTTTGGGGCTGCTGCTGCTGTTTCTGTGAGTTCCAGTCCTCCCCAGAAGAGAACAGTTTCTGGCTCAGAGTTACCAAATTTCCAAACAGGAAACATGGTTCTCTTCAGCCATCATGGTTTGAGCTCATATGGATCCAAGCCAACCACAGACATCCAGCTAAGAAGAAGGAAAAAAAAGCATTCTATATCACCCCCTCCAAAATCAGAATGGAATTTATAATCTTCGTTTGTTGAGCTTTTGGAGGAAGTTAGCATGGAGTAACTGAGTGAATCCTGATGAAAGGAAGAGGTTAAATCTGCAAGCCATGGAATGAGGTCTTTTCTGTTCCCCAAAGAAGACACGCTTCCTTATCCCTAACAGAAGCCAGGATTTATCTGAGCAAAAAGGGATATCTTTCCTGAAGATCCTACAGAAAATTCTTCATAAACAGGAACTTAAAGCTGTGTCCCTGGCTTTTACAACCTTGCTAACTATCAACCTATTTCTAGTGCCCCACATCATCCACAGTCATGTCATCTTGGACATGCACCAGAGTTTTGGAGCTGCATGGTCTGGACATGCCCATTCAGCTCTTGCTTCCAGGTCCTCTGTCTGTATGGTAACATGCAGATGGTAGCTTTGCATCTGTGTAAGAGGCTTTTTGTTCAGACTTCGGGGTAGTGGTGAGCATTGATCTCCTCCTTCACAGTCCCCCTCAGAGCCTCAGCTGCAGTATATCCCTGCTGGTGCCTCAGAAATTGAAAAATGGAGGCGACTCAAAGACTTGAAGGCCCCCTCAACCTCCTTTTTGCGAGCAGCTGCTTGCTTTGTGAGGACATCTCGAAATCACAAAACCCTCAAAGGCTTGAGACCACCTGGACTTTGGCTTTATTTCAAAGAGAGATTTCTCAGCAACAGGTTAGTTGCTGAAGCCTTGATGGATATGAGTTTCTCAGCCAAAGCTATGGCCTCCGCTCAGTGGCTCCATCCCCTGGGAGATGAATAGCCACTTAGCTCTGCCAAATTCATGGGAGTCCTGCATTTTCAAGCAAAGCTAGGCAAGATGATAGTGGACAATGCTGCAAGATCTAAATGATTCCTTCAGCTACCATACCATGTCTTTGAGAGATTATAGATCACCTTGAGATAAATGCATTCCTTTCGGTCTTTATCCTTGCAAAAATACCAGGGAAAATTCAGCAGGTTCTTCATAGGGAAGCTGTGGCTTGGGGGAAAAGCCCCAAGGGAATGTTGAAGCTCCCAAAGTCTCTTCAGAATCGTGTGTCTCTGCCCAAAGGTTGAAGTTTGGGGGCAGAAATTTCCATTTTGTGGAAGAAATGGATTGTTTCATCCACAGCCCTGTGGAGTAGGGAGACAGTGGTTCAGGTTTCTCTGTTAAGTTAAAACTCCATTCTGTTGTGTTTTCCATCTAGTCCCGCACCTCAAACAGTGCCGTAAAACACACTCTAATCCAGAATGAGATTTCTCACCTGCTGGACGTGGGACTAGGAGCATTTATTTGTAATAGAACTCTGAGAATCTTTGTTGTCTTTATCCTTCAGATAAAAGAAGGAATCTGTCATTCTAAATCTCAGATAGTTGAATAAGTATCTGGAGAAAACCCAGTTCTGGATGCAGTCCTAACTTACACAGTGTCATTCCTCTCCCCAGGTGATTTACCGACTTAAGTGGATTGGGGGAGATGCACACCTCCGTGTCCCACTCAGACAGTGCCATTGCAGGTTCCTATGGTTTGTCAGGAAGCAGTATTGCTTTTGGATGTTCCCATTCTGCTTGTCCTGTGGGTCTTCCTAAAGATGTTGGTGATAATCGTAGTGAAACCTGGAATGGAATTCATCGGTACCCCTTTCTGGATGACATCTCAATCAGCTCCATCCCTAGCAGTGGCAACTACATCTCTGACCTTGAATCTCCTTCAGGCCCATGGTTTTATCATCAAAATTGAGGAAGGCTCCTTGGATCACATCTCCCAACTAACTCTCAAACACCTTGATAGCAAGGACAGATCAAAAAGATTCAAGATTTCACATTTGTTTTGGGACTGCAGAATGCTATTGTACTGATGCTTCAGTTGGGAGCCCTTCTAGTATTATACATAGGATTCATTCCATGGGTGCAGTCACACAGCTGGGACTTTTTGAAGGCTTCATCTTAAAGTTATGGGACTACTCCCTGGAATGCATGAAAGGTTGAGTGAGGGTTCCAGTGGAGGTGATCAGCTCCTTAAAACTGTGGTCAGCCCAGGGCAATATTTGCAAGGATATACCTGTATGCCTTTTGCATCTCTTGATCCTCGCAACTGATATTTGCCAGGAGCTCACCTGGGGTCCCAAACAGCCAAAGGCATCAGGAACTCAGAGGAGAGAAGCTATGGTGTGAAGCTGTGAGTGGTCAAGCTAGTGCTGTGGAGGTTCCAGTCCAGTGTGGAAGAGAACCATATCTTGACTCAGGCAACAGGGCCAGGGTTGCATATCAGAACAACTAAGGGAGAACAAGAAGCCCAGAACTGACCTGCAGACGCAGTGGAAATCATGCAATGGGAGAAGCATTCTTTCCTATCCTTCAGGGCAGTTCACAAAACCAGAACACAAACAGGCTGAGCAGGCAGTTGTGCCTGGATCAGGATGTCTTCAAGTTAATTACCCAGTTGTTTGGCCTGCCCGCAACTGATCTATTTGTGATACCACATAAACTTGAAGAGATTGAAGTCGTTGACCATGCAGGTGGACCAACGATGCATACAGATAGATGACTTACCACACAGATGATCACTGGGCCTCCTGGATGCGTTGCCACCCTTCCCAGTATTGGATCAGAAAATAAAATGAGAACTGACAGTAATATTGGTAATTTTGCACTGGTCAAAGAGACCCTGATTTTGGGCCTGGTTGAGCTGAAATTGGGACCAAAGCTGTGGCTCCCAAAGAGAGAGGATATCTCACAAGGTCCTCTGCTTCAGGCACAGCTGAACAGGCACTAACAGCCGGGCTACTGAAAGGAAGCTTTTATCATTAGGTCTGTTCTTCAAAGTCATCAGAACATTTCTTCTAGAAAGACATCAGTCTTGAAAAGCATATGCCTCCATCTGGACCAAATTTTGTGCCTCATGTTAGAAACATAAAGCAATTCCTGGAGCTTGGGAATTCCAGATATCTTAAATTTTCTTCAAGAAGTCTTCAGTGAAGGTCCCAAGCCAATGCCATTCACGTTGCACATCTATCCTTAGTAGCATGACACCTGCAGATAGGCAGAGCCCTAGGACCTTCCATTTAGCCAGGTGGGCAACTAGATCAGAGGTTTTCAAACTTTTTTCCTTGGGACCACATTGAAAAAAATATCATGCCCACAACCCAACAGTTAATCTCTGAGCAATGCATTCATTTTTTGGCAGCAGCAGCAGGGCACACTGCAGCCCAGTGCCTGACGGTCTGTAACTTAGTACTGGGTCCCAGCCCATGGCTTGAAAACTACTGGACTAGATCATTTTCCCCAGTGGAATTTGTTGTTAGTACTGAGAACCCTAACAGCATGACTGACAGCAGTGTCACCATTTTATTTGTCAGTGAAAACTTGCCTTCTGCTAGGCAAAGGTCAGAGCTGGTGCTGCTCTCTATGCAGAAACCTTACTGCATGCACACACGGCCAAGGTGGAGCTCAGTATTCTGGAATCATTTATCCCAAAGGTGAACTGTTCTTTCCGTGCTTCCCAAGATGGGGTTCTCTCTTCATTCTGTCCAAGAATACAACCCTTGTAGGAAAACTTGCGCATGTTAAACAGTAGAAGCATTCTGAGAATTTAATCTTAAATATGCAGAGTCCAGGATGAGAGCACAGGTCTTGTTTGCATCCTTCCATCCAAAAACGGCAAGTATTCAGTGCTGCTGCATCCTCTATTGGAAGGTGGATTAGATCAGTGGCTGTCCAACTTAGGGTCAAGACCCAGTACTGGGTCACAGACCCTCAAACACTAGGTTGTGGTGCCCTCTAATGCCACTGCCAAAAGGCTGGAGTGCATTGCTCAGGGATATAACTGCTGGGTCACTGGCATAAATTTTTTACTGCTAATTTTCTTTCTGCTGGCAGTTTCACCCACAATTCTATTTACCATGGATGGCAGATAAGCCAAAGATTGGATATTAAGTGGAATTGTTACCATACAATGCTTGATCTTTGGGCCAGTGTACGTTATTTCATTATCTTGGGTATATTTGTTAATGTCGTGCAATGTTTATAGCTTGGCAGTAACTCATCTGGGAGTAAACTGAGAGGAATGGCCAGATCATTCACCTCCAGAACTCTGCTCCATCTCCATGAGCTGCAGGGAGATAACAGTTCAGACATCAAGAATCTTGAGACATACTCTTAGCAAAAAGGAAATTATTGGTAAGAAATCATCTGTTCTCTAAGACAATGGAGTCAGCATGTGGCAACTGAAAATTACCAGTCCCCAACATATCGTATGTTACAGATAACGTCTTCTAGAGAAATTAGACAGACTATTTGGTCCCTGTTGCTGTAAAACAGAGGTCGGCAAACCCTTGCACCCTGCCAGGCCGAGCCTAAGTGGCATCTGGTGCCACTCAGGCCCCACACTTCCCCACTGAGGAGCGTGGCCAGCAGGGATAAGGAAACCGCAGCATTGGGCGGGTTGGCCCACCTGGAGCAGCTGCTTTTGGGGCTGGTGCCAGTCGGCTTGGACCCAACCCACAGAGGCTGCCCACTGCTGCCGGGGGGGGGGGGACAGTGATGGCCAGCCCTGACCTCTGGAGGCTGTCCCCTGCCTGGCCCCAGAGGCTGCTTTTGCTGCCAGCCCCAAGCCCAAAGTCTGGTCCCACCCCTGGCACCCACTGAGGATACAGTGGGGGGGGGGGGCTGGTGTGGGGGCTGGCAAATTTTGCAGACCCCCTGCTGTAAAATAGAACCCGCAGATAAATTAAATCTAGAAACATTTTCGTATTGTATCATTACAGCCAGTGGTACAGCTACTGCAGTGTTCTGTCTGATGAGCCAGCGCTTGCTGCTTCAGAAGGTGGTCAGATAAGAGTGAGTTTGGTCATAATTTTGTTTCCAAATCCCTCACTTAAAGTTAGCTCGTGCTGAAGAATGACTGTGCTATTCAAACTTCCAAGTTTAAAAAAAAAAAAACAAACCCTCACTAAAATAATTGAAGTTCTCACCCAGATGAATACATCCTTTTTTTTTTTTTTTCTGAATTTAGTTTAAAATCTTGGCCTTGATGTCTTGTGACAGTGGAATAAAGGGCTCTGAATATATATAATTCAAGGATTTTCAGACGAGATTGTTTTGTAGCAAGGTAGTTTAATATGCATATTGTTTCTGCTCTTGACCCAATGTTAATGCATCAATCATACTGCAGAAATGAGAACTTTACTACTAATTTACAGGGAAACAGCTGACTCCACCACAATCGGAGGAAAAACACATGCATCAGCGTTCAGCAAGCAGAAGAGAGGAGAGGCTTTCCAGATTTCTTTTGGCTGGCTTGAGATGTTGCTTGTTTTGAGTAGCAAATACATTTAAACATTTTTAGAACAGCACAGAAAAGTCCTAGAGGCGCTGGTAGGCAAGCTGATAAAACCAGCAAAGTTGCAGACGACTTAAAAAATCTGAGTACTGTGAAATTCAACTGGCTTCCAAACCAAAAGGTATGCAGAACCCTTCAGCATGTAAAAAATAATTTAGGGACAATGGCATAACAGATTTTTAGGAGCAAGTCCAGTCCTCCAAAGGTAAGCTGGAAGAATACATTTCTATAGGACTACTCGGGTGTTAGCAAATGTTTGCTACCAAAAGTGAAGTATAAGGGTCTTTAAACATTTTGTTCTGTGTCACATCTCTTAAGCATGGCAATTCATAAGACATTAGCTGAGGAAAACGGCACTTCTGAAGGGGTTTGATTTATAGCAGCCAGTCTCATTTGTGATGTATACGAAGAACATGCCAATGTGGTTTGACCACAGAGACGTGCTTTAAGTTTCATTTAGATGGCTTCTACATAGTTGGCTGGAAGCATGCCAGTCTTGCCGGTTCTCTGTACAGTCCCATACATCCAGCCTTCATCAATAGCTTGGACATTTACAATTGCATCCCCGTCTTTGAAGGAAACTTCATCTGCATCAGCTGCCATGTAGTCATACATGGCACGATAGATCTTCTATTAAAAAAAAGTCATACAAATAAGTTAAAGCCATAACCTTCCACAAATTGTTCAAATAAAGCAGCAGTGTATCACCATTGGATGCAGGTTCATGTTTTATATTTAGCTACTAGTGGGGCTTTGGTGCATAAACGGCACTAACTTCAAGGCGGCTAAACTGACTCTGCTCTCCTGTAGGGAAAAAGTGAGAGCAGCTAAAGACAATCATGCCCTCATTAAAGTGCAGCTAGTGAAAGAAGTGCGAGTCTGACTGTCCACAAACAATGCGATCATTTTTACTTACACCTGCTGTAGAGGGATGAGAGGGAACAGAAGACACTGCTGTCAGCTGGGTGGCAACGGACGATGATCGTTGTTGTGGCAGTTCTACTGTTTTAGCTTGTTTGTAACCCACTGAAAAAGAGAAGATTGTTCACATGATTTGGTGACTTACTGCTTCCTCCTCTTCCTGTGCCCCTCCCTCCCATTTTTGCAGAGACAGGTATCTGGTGTACACCTATGATCTTTAACCTAAATAAAACTACTAGGTTGGATCATCAGCTGGTGGAAATCAGTTTAATATCATTGATGCCGATGCCAACATAATTTAAGCCGCAGTCCTGCTACTGTCTCAGGACTGTGTATGTATGTTTTTCTAATAGCTAAATGTTAATTAGTGTTTTAATTACCCCTTCCAAAGAGTGTTCAGATATCTAAACTGCACAATGCTGTGAGGTGGCTAGTACAACTGTTTTAAAGAGGGGATGAGTTGTGTCCTGTATCTGCAATATGTCAGAGTCTGTTGCAGAGCTAGGCATAGAACCCAGGAGTTCTGACTCCGTCCTTTAACATCTAAAACACCAATGGCACACTGGTGTGGTGCAAGAACTGCCCAAGTGTGCCATGAGATTTTGTACACAGGTAATGACCATCCATGTAAAACAAAACAGTTTCATCTTAAACAATATTCTATCCAACCAAATTACAACTCATAAAACTTGTGACTATTAATCATCAAATTGAAAGAGAGGCATTGGTCTTTCAGTTCCAAAACATGACTATTCTAAAATGCAGGCGGCCAAGGGGCAGAATTGAGATGTGCATTTTTTCCAGTGGATTTGAAACAATGCATTTGATCCTCCTCTAGCTTGTTGTATGCACTTTGTTGCAAACCTCTCTACTAAGACTGTAACCATGTGATGTTTATGAGCAATCAGTTCAGCTGAACAAAGTGCATGTGCTATGAAATTGTCTCAGTGGAGCCACTGATCTAAAATAGCTGTAGCGACATGCTGTAATAGCTTTTCCCTAAACCTGTAAAGCTGAGGGATGTCAGCCAAAAATTCCCCAGGAGAAGTTTAACATCCCTGCTTACTCACAGGGTATGTCCACGCATCTCTCTTATTTCGAAATAACACTGGTTATTTTGAAATAAAAGAGATCAGATGTATTCTTATTTTGAAATGACGGGCTCCGTCATTTTGACATAAGAGCTGTCACTTTGAAACAGCTTAAACCTTCTTTAAACTGAAACGGCTGTTGTTTTGAAATAATGCTGTTCGGATGTGTTATTTAACACTTTTGCCCTTCTCCTTCCCAGGGTGCCCTTCCTTTTAGCCTATATTGGGTGGTGGCATGGCCCAGGGAAGGGGCCATATTGCCACACCTCCCATGGTGCCCCTCTCCTAAAGTGAAATAGCAAGTCCTGTGTTTGGACATACTATTTTACTTTGAGCTTTTCCCTTAATTTGAATTAACTTTTTTTGAAATAAGGACTTTAAGTAACTCATTTGAAGTAATGATGTACATGTGGACATAGCCACAGAACTCCTCCCCTTTTCCCCCAGCCATGCACTTTGTGCAGAATACTGGATGAGACCACCACCTCCCACCCTCCAGGAGATGGGGAGAGACAGACTGTCATGGACCCCATGTTTCCATATTGTAACCTGTGGCTCAGCTTCTCCCTCCCCATTTCCATCCAGCTATCTAGCACCTCCTCCTCCCTTGCTCCTTGCTGGCCTGAGCAAGTGCAGCACCAGTGAGCCATGCCATGGCAGAAGTTCAGGCTTATGGACAGACAAGTGTCCCAGTACAGCCCAGCTAAAACATCCTTTCTCCAGGCTGAGGAAGCACCATAAGAACTGGCCTGACCCTCTGTTGTAAAACACCTCAGAATTAGGTGATCTAATGGTTCACAGCAGCCATTGCTGCTCTTATTGACGGTTTGAGGGGGAATGAGGTAGGGAGCTATCCTAAAATCTGGAAAAGGAAAGTGAGAGAGGGTGACCCGTGGCATTTTTGTCCTTTGGATTCTCCATGATTTTATTCCCTTCCTACCTGTTGTAGTTGTGGTGAAGAAGCCCCCATTACTGTAATAGGACAGGTGCTGCTCAGCGGCCTCCGAATGCTCAGATTTCTCGTCCCCACCACTGAGGCTTAATGCACTGGCAGAGCGGGATTGCTCCCGGCTGCGGCGCTGGGCTTGGACTGGAGGAGGAGAACAGGAAGAAATCAGATAAAGTGCCAGCACTTCATGTTGCTGGGTATAGCCCTATCATTGTGGTTCTCGGTGTGACTTAGGAGCATCTTTCCTGTAACAGCATACTACGCATGTCAGGGTGGTTATATTGGTAGACACTAAGGTGTCAAGAATCTGGCATGGTAGGTATAAGGTGCTAAGTAAAAGAGACTTGCATGCTTAGTGTTACTGCTACTCTATAAAACTAATGGAGAAACCACAGACTTAGGGACTCTGAACTGCCTGTTCCAGAGGGGTAGCCATGTTAGTCTGTACACAGCACACACACAAAAAACCATCAATAACAACTTTAAAGACTAACAAATTTCTTTAGGCATAAGCTTTCATGGGCTCAAACCCAATTTGTCAGATGCAAGTGAGGAGTTCATGATAGAATTCTAACCAAATAGTCACAGTTGTGATGTTCTTAACTTGTCTACTATAAGGAGAAATGTTTTTATCACCAGCTGCACTTATTTCACCCTCTGTTTACATGGCAGCTGCTCTGCTTCTCTTCATGTTCCCTTCTCTTAACTGTGTGGATGGTACCTGGACTAGGATGGTGGTACTTAGCTATCATGAAGTAAAAGTGATATTTAAAAGCACTTGGTCTCAGTTAAGTTTATAACCTGATTTAGAACAAAACAAACAGGAAGAGATTGCTATAAACATCAGTGAAACCTGAATCTGGATGCATTTTCCTTATCACTTTTACTAGACTGGAATTTTCCTAAACACACAGGATGCAATATATATTCATAAATGAATCCCCACACAAGTAACAACACAAATTTGGGAACAAGTCAGTGCACATGTTTCTTAGTGTTTGTGGTGTAGACATTTTCTCTAACAAGAAAAAGGGCCAGGAGAAGAAAAAGAAGACAAACAGCACTGCCTGCAGGTTTTGATTATGTAATAAAGTTGATACACAAACTATAACACTGACCTAAGCAAGCAGTAGACAAAACCACCCAATTCATCCCTGTTGGAGGTATAATACACACGTGTATATACTTGTGGTTGAATAGTATGTGCTTTCTGAAGATTAGCAGTACCAAATATCCTATTTTATGTGTGCTCTGAGGCAGCTTCTACATCCAGCCATGGAAGCTGGGATAATCAACAGCAACGCCCATCATCTTTCAGTGGAAGTTTGGCCTCCTAGGTGGGTGTGAAATCCTAGCTCTGTCTAATTAAGGGTAGTGTGGAAATCTGTTCTGTTGTATGCCTTAACATGTTCTTGTGGGATAATAAGTAAAGCATTGACTGTTCCTTGTGTAACTAACACACAACATTCAAGAAGCAACACATCTGGTGCCATGCTGTGTTGAATAGAACAGCTGGTTCCCATCAGGGCCATGAAACGCACCAGAAATCAGATGTAAACTTCTAGACTGGATGTTGTCCTCCGCTGGGTCATAGTCAAAGACTGATCCAGGATTAGTGCGCCACACACGAAGCCCTGAAAGAGAAATGTACTGTTTTAAACAACCCAGGAACAAAGCACATAGCTGTAATATACAAAGACCAGGAACACAAACGGTTGCTAGAGATCAAAGGCAGTAATTTTGTCTCTGGGAGGTGAACAAATTTGACGTGCCTGAGAGACACTGAGGGAGAACATAAACCAGACTGGTCAAATCTGGCCTTTACAATGCCCTCAGGCCCATATCCTTATTACTCTAGGCCATGTGGTCAGAGCAGACCAACAGATTTGCCAACCATGGCTCCAGGTACTGCAAGGATATGTCCACTGCTGTGTAGCAAGAAATTGGCCATTGCATTTACTAATAATTTTACTCAGCTATTGCTTGTAAATTTATAAAAACAAAACAAAACAAAAAAACCTGCTGCAAACAGAGGTCTAGCTCAGTGGGTCCCACATGGTGGGCCCCCGGGGGGGGGGGGGGGGGGGGTTTGAACTAGCTGAGCAAGGGAGTCCCTTCCCACCGTGTGAGTTGTAAACATGCTCAGGAGCGTAGCCTCTTTGGG